>OX451737.1:1241560258-1242160258 GCA_948472305.1 Vicia faba
AAGTCCTCGTTGGAGAGAGGCAAAATCACCTTGGCGGATGGACTGGAGTAGTTTGAGATCAAGCGAGCCAGGATAAAAATCATCGTGTCAATTGCTTTTGATTTTTAAGTTTCAATTCAACCCCTCTTCTTGTGTTTTTCACTTCTTCAATTGGCATAAGAGCGCCTGGTTTTGAGTTCATACACTTAACCGTGTCAGTACAAGATCCAAGCTTAAGAAAAACACTATGGTGGGACCAAGTCAGAACATCAGCAATGACTATCATGATGATAAGGACAGAATCAGCAGCAAACCTCTAGTCTTTGATGGAGAAAACTTTGACTACTGGAAAGACAAAATTGAGAGCTTCTTTCTGGCTCATGATGCTGATTTATGGGATGTGGTAATTGATGGATACATGCATCCCGTGGATGAAAGTGGTCAGAAGATTGATAGAAAAAGAATATTTGACCAACAAAAGTGTGACTTCAGAAACCATCACAAGGCCAGAATGATTATTCTCAGCTCCATCTCATATTCAAAGTATGAGAAGATCTCAAATAGAGAGACAGCCAAAAACATGTTTGACTCTCTAAGAATGACGCATGAAGGCAACATACAAGTTAAAGAAACCAAGGCCCTTGCGCTCATTCAGAAATACGAAGCCTTCAAGATGGAAGAAAGTGAATCCATTTAAGAAATGTTCTCAAGATTCCAAATTCTTGTTGCTGGGTTGAGAGTTCTTGACAAAGGGTATTCTACTGCTGATCACGTAAAGAAGATCATCAGAAGTTTACCGAAGCAATGGAGGCCAATGGTCACTACTCTCAATCTAGAAAAAGATCTCAACAAGATATCTCTGGAGGAACTTGTCAGCTCCCTCGGAAGTCATGAGATATAGCTAGAAGATGACGAGCCTCAGAAGCAAGGTAAGCCTTTAGCATTAAAATCTAACAAAAAAATTGATTCTAAATTTTTGCAGGCTATGGAAGAAACCTCTGATGGATCCTCATCAGAAGAAGACGAATTGTCTCTTTTCTCCAGAAGAGTCAATCAGCTGTGGAAGAGAGGCAAATAAAATTCAGAAACTCCAGAAGATCAGGGAATCAGAATGAATCACCCTCTTGATACAGAAAGTATGAATCCTCCTATGGATACAGAAAGTCTCAACCCTCCTCTAGACACAGAAAGTATGAAGCTGCTTCTGGTCACAAAAACTTAAGCAACAGGGACATCATCTGCTATGAGTGCAATGAACAAGGACACTACAAAAGAGATTGTCCAAGGCTTCAGAAGGAGAAGCCTAAAAATAAGTTCTTCAAGGAGAAGAAGAAAATTCTCATGGCAACATGGGATGATTCAGATACTTCCGACGCAGACATAGAGTCAGATGATGAAAGAGCCAATATTGCTCTTATGGAAAATGTGACAGAAGACAGCGAAGCATCTAGGTCAGACTCAGAATCAGACACAGAAGAGGTATTTCCCGACTTTACTGTTAATTTTACCAAAGATGAACTAGGAGAAAGTCTGGGTGAAATTCTGGAAAGGTATCAGTAGCTCAGGGTCAAATTCAAGAACCTGAAAAAGGATCTTGCTTCTGACTCTGAAGAAACTGAGAGTCTTAGATTAGAAAATTCTGAGTTAAAAGAAAAGATTTCAAAACTAGAAAATGATTTACAAAACTCTCAGAAGGAAATAATCTCAGAGGCTCCCAGTAATGTTGATAAGATCATAAAAGAATATGATCATAGCTTTCAGAAGTTTCTGGCTAAAAACATAGATATAAGCAAGATGGCTTCAATGATCTATGGAGTTTGCAGAAATGGTAGAAAAGGAATAAGATACAAAGGTAAGGTATCCCCACCTAAGAAATTCATGGACTTAGTAATTAAACGCACACCATTAAAATCTCACTTCACATATGGGCACACACATGATTTGAAATACACTAGTAATGATGATTTTGCCAAACCAAAGTCCAAACAGAATTTTGGTAAAACTAACAAACAAGGATCCAAAAAGATATGGGTACCTAAGGACAAAACTATATATGTAGAAGATATCTTTAGCAACAAGGCTAAAACACCAGTCATGGTACCTGGACTCTGGATACTCTCGACACATGACGAGAAGAAATCATATGTTCCAAAGCCTGGAACTTAAACCTGAAGGTTACGTGGGTTTGGAGGCAATCAAAGAGGGAAAATCATTGGCTCTGGAACAGTAGGTAATCGTAACCTCCCTTCTATTAATAATGTGTTGTTAGTTTATGGATTAATGCATAACCTGTTATCCATAAGTCAATTAAGTGATAACGGTTATGATATAATCTTTAATAAAAATTCCTGCAAAGTTGTTAGTCAGAGAGATGGAACTATCTTGTTTAATGGAAAGAGGAAAAACGACATTTATAAGATAAAACTTTCTGAACTAAAGAGTCAGAATGTAAAATGCCTTCTCTTTGTTAACAACGAGCAATGGGTCTGGCACAGAAGATTGGGGCATGTTAGTATGAGAAGAATATCTCAGATTAACAAACTCAATCTGGTCAGAGGACTTCCTAATCTGAAGTTTATCTCAGATGCTCTGTGTGAAGCATGTCAGAAAGGAAAATTTGCAAAACCTACTTTTAAAGCAAAAAATGTTATTTCTACCTCTAGGCCATTATAACTTCTGCACATAGATTTATTTGGACCAGTGAAAACTGCGTCTGTTAGTGGCAAGAAGTATGGGTTAGTAATCGTAGATGACTATAGCAGATGGATATGGGTAAAGTTATTAAGACACAAGGATGATTCACATTTTGTGTTCTTTGCTTTCTGTAACCAAGTTCAGAATGAGAAAGATCTTAAAATTGTCAAAGTCAGAAGTGATCATGGTGGAGAATTTGAAAACAAAAAATTTGAAATATTTTTTAATGAAAGTGGCATGTTGTTGTACCCCAAAATTTTCCCTCTCGTTTATCAAGATTTTCCTCACAAGTCTCTTTGGACTCAAGACAAATTTAGGGTTTTGCTCAGCTCAAGACATCTCCTTGCACTGATAACCTAAAATTAGGGTTTGAGTTTGCACAAGGATTTTTGGACCATCAATGCTTCATGTGACTTTCATACACCATCTTGGACCCCTAAGATTTCTCATTCCAAGTTTCAAACCTTGAATCACATTTTTGCCCAATCAATTGGACAGTTGACCTAAAAATCAGCTGTATTGGGGAAAAAGTCAACTGTGGCCAATTTACAGTCAAACTTCATAATTTTTTATCCACAACAACATTTTAGACTCATATGTACCATTTTATCAAGTTTGGATCACAACTCCTCAAGAAATTTGATTAAATCATCAAAAGGGCAAAATGGTCAAAATTAGGGTTTTGACTGAGAAAGGGCAATTTCTGATTTTTAACCTAGCCAATGACCAATTGGGTTCAAGCATGATTTCAAGGACTCAATTGCATCATCTTGACCTAATTGCATGGTTTAAAAGGTCTCAAGTTCATAGGATTGACAAATGAATTTTCCAATCAACTGATCAAAAGTCAACTGTACACTGAAAAGTCAAACTTTGACTTTTTGGTCAAAATCAAGTGCCAAGGGTCATAATTCATCAAGATATGTCAAAATATGAAACTTTTTGACCAAGAAAACCAATTTTGAAAATTACGGTTTTGAATTTGAAAATTTTCATAACTTAGAATTTTTCTAAGTATGGAAATTTTCTTTTTTTTCCCCAACTTTCCACAACTTTTTCACCATGATGCAATTGGATTCTAGGAAAACTTCCAACATGAAAGTTGTAGTCCTCCATGAAATCTACAACTTTTATACACAAAGTTTTCCCAAAAGATGCTTGGGTATCAAGTTATAAATTTGTGAATAGGGGTCCATGAACTAAAAGACTTAGTGAAAGTTTGCCCTAATTTAGGCAGGTTTTTGACCCAACTTCATGGTAATTTTTCACCTAGTTCCAAGAGGTATCTCAAAATTCATTTCAAAGATGGATTGTAGAGCATGTTGCAAGCTTTCCAAAATGTCCAAGAAATCTCCAAGATCATTTATGGTTAGGGAGAATCGAAGAAGAGAAAATGGAATTTTGTCACTTTTGTTCAAGCCATTTTTGCAATGCATCAAGTTGCAAATCTGATCAAGCATGCTTGTACCTTGCATTACAGGTCCTAAATTCCTTATACATTCCATATTTAAATGCTAGCTCAGTGGTTAATGGATTTATTTTGGCTTTTGGAGCATTGTACAAAGAATAAATCCATAAATGGCATAAAGGGCACATTGCCATTTTCATAAAGGCAAGCTTTTCCAACTTTACAATTCTTGAGCCACGGGCCTGTTTCTTTGTTACAAGCAATGTCCACATATTTCAAGCAAAGCATACCAACTCTCTGCAGCTAGTAAGCAAGCAGTACAAGCATATTTGCATAGTCACTTCAACTTTTCTTCAAATGCAAGAAAGTTGGCCAAAGAAGTCAGAACTTGCACATCTGTTAAAGGGTGGACTTGGCATCATTCAAAACAACTTCACAAACTTATCTCAAGCTAGAACACGAATGCATAACTTCTGAAACTCTCCAAAACACAAAACCCCCCATTTTTCTGCCCAACATTGCAGTTTCTGCAAAATCATAGCAAGCTTAATATTTGCTCGTGCGTTTTGCCTTGTAACACTTCAAATACCTTCTATACATCATATCCAAGCTATCCAAGCATTCATCCTGCAACTGTGAGCTCTGTTTCAGACATCACCATTTTCAAACTTGGAGGTTGCAGATTGACTCGTGCAGGAAGTTCTGGCCATCCACAAAGCCCCATAAGCATTGGAATAGCTTGAGGGAACTTCGAGGAAGCTCACACGATCCTCAGGCCTCACTCAAAGTCCCCACATTGCCATATCCAAATCCAGCTGAAGGAGGTATTTTTCAAAACTCTATCTCTCTATTTAAGCATCCTCAAGCCACGATTTGTGAAGCAAAAATGTAGTCTCTAGCATGGTGAAGCGGTACATATGCATAGTTGTCATTTATATTAACTGAGCTAAGAGAATTTGAATGTTGAACATGCTGAAAAAATTAGGTCAGAAATTAGGGGTTATAAAATTCTCTCTGATATTTTAGAGTTAGATTATAAATTTTATATCATTGGAATCGTGAGATTACAAGCTACATGTTTTATGTTGCAAGTTTTTGTTTTTGTGCAAAGAATAGAGAGTTACAGGTTTGAACTCAGAACGCGCGAAGGAGAAGGAACCAAGGACAGGGACGAAGTTGTCATGGGCTTTTTGTTGCTTCTGGCCTTTTTGGTTTTGCTTTTTGCACCCTCCATATTAGTTTTGCACCCCCTGACTTATTTCATATATTTTTGTATTTTTCTTGCATATTTTTATTTTATTACTTGCATTTATTTTTATAATGATAAAAAATACCCAAGAATATTTTATTTATTTTCACATTTTTTTTTGCATAAAAATAGTTTATTTAAATAGAATAGAAATCATTTTCTTAAAATAACTTATAAATACATTTAAAAATACTATATATTTTTATTTTATTATTTCACACATAAAATAATTATTTTCATACATATTTTAATTTTTGATATTTGTATATAATATTACTTATTATTTTCTTGTACAAAAATAGACAAAATAATATTATAAAGCATTATTTTCTTTTAAATAAAAAAACTAGGGTTTTCCCCTTTCAAAAATAATATTATTATTTTTTCCTTATTTTATAGGATTTAATTAATTTTATTTTCTCATATAAAAAATCAAATACAAAACATTTTTGCATAATTACATTTTTATTGCATTTTTAATATTTGTATATTTATTTATTTCGCACAATATTCAATTGGGTTGTAATAGTATTTTAGGGTTTTATTTTGTGCAAATATCCCCATTCAAAAACTTGTATCCCCCCTCCCATAATAATTGTTGTAATAGTTTAGTTTACTTTACGCAATTTATCGCATTTATACCATGTTAGTAAACTAGGGTTTTGCATGATAAGACAAAAACAAACAAATACAAGACCTAATACAAGACAAATCAAAAAGCATGTAAAATGACACACATTGCACACAAGCACCCTTAGGGTTTCACCCACTTGGTTGCCTAAACAAGAATGGCCATGGTATGCATGCAAAGTATCTTGGCAAAACAAAACAAAACAAAATAAGATGATAGTCCCTCGATGACACTATCAAAAGGTTGCCTAAAACAAATGATCTTGGTCCCTCAAAAAATGCCAAGATACCTAGCAACATTGTTATCATGGTCATACGATGACCCACGCCCGTCCTGTTTAACATCCAAAGATAGGATTGTCTACCAAAACAATGGTAAGACAACAATGTCAAAGGAATAAGAATGCACAAGAAAGACATTTGAGTAGGTAGATGGCTTCTAGTTACTTGATCAAATTCAAAACAATCCTTGCTATTTCCAAAACAAACACACACATTTCAAAACATTTTCAAACACCTTTCAAAACATTGAAACATTTTTCAAAATACAAACATCTTTGTATATATTCTTACGAACGAGAATCATTACAAAGATTGCCAAAATGATGGCCTCTTTTCAAAATACTTTCAAAACCACACAAAGCACCATTTCAAACAATTTCATAAGCAAAGAAAGTGATCTAAACAAGTAACTAAGATCCCATGGAAAACCATGGATGAAAAGGGTGCTAGCACCTTCCCTTTTCATAATCTACCCCCCGAACTCAAGAAAACATCTCAAAGGTATTTCCTGTGCTTTTTTACCTTTCCTTTTGGATAAAATAAAATTCGGTGGCGACTCTTTATAAACCGCGACATTTGCAACGAAACGTAAAACCTCAAGTCAGTTCTCCCACCGTATCACAGAACTGGCGACTCTGCTGGGGAATTAAGAATGAGTGGGGTTACCTTAGGGTTTAGATCACCTTTATTTGCTTACAATTGTTTGACTTGTTTGCTTTACACTTTGGTTCTATTTGTTTGGGTTTGAATCCTCTACCCGGATTTGGGAAACATTCATAGGTAAATAGCAATACGTTGTGGAAACTGTGTGAGGTATACCGACACGGTCTAAGCAATAACTATGTTAGTGTGACATATTTGTGGGTACCGGTAGCCTTTGAGTCAATCAAAGAAAATACGGGGCCGCTGAGTGATGTCATGAAGCACTAACGAACTTCTAGAACCTTTACTTGACAAACTTGGCCTTTTAGGATGTAGTGAGATGACCGGCTTTGGTGCAGTCCGAAGTTTGTAGATACTCGATACTACACTCATTGAGGGTTGGTTCCTTGGAATATTTCGGTTGCCAGTAAAGAGGCTAAATTGAAACAATGAACAAGGAAATAATCCAGTGATATTGAGCTCCTTAGAACCCAGTTACTATTTCTAGGACAGGTTGAGCCAACTAAACTTCAAGAGGGTACTTACCTATGAAACCCCATGCAAGCCTAAACTAGGAACTTGTGTGATTTGCTTGTACATATATACTTGTGTATAACATCATGGTCATCATGAAGCATCATATGCATCCACTAACCATTTCAAGGATTTTGGAAATTCATCTTTGTTCCTGTTTTGTAGGTTATGGATTCACTTCGCAGGAAAACTATCCAAGTCAACCTTGTAAGAATTCCTCCACAACTCAAGGAGCTAGCTTCAAGGATTCCTGAGAATTCTCTATTCACCGAGAGGCATGGTCGTCTTCTCAACTTAGTCACTTCCAACACATAGGAAGACATGATGAAAGTTATTTTCCAGTTCTTTGACCCTTTGCATCACTGCTTCACATTTCCTGATTACCAGCATGTGCCCACTTTGGAGGAATTTTCTCAACTCTTGAGGATTCCTATTCTCAATCAACTACCTTTCAACGGTACTAAAAGAGATTCAAAGCCAGAAGAGATTGCTCAAGCCCTGCACTTGCACTCATCTGAAGTCATAACCCATTGGGAAACTAGAAGTGGTGTCAAAGGCTTCTTGGCAAAGTTCTTGTTTGAGAAGGCCAAAAGTTGTTGGAACTCCTTAGACTTACAAGATTTTGAGGAGATTGTAGATCTTCTCATCTATGGGATGGTCTTGTTCCCTAACCCTGACCAACTCATAGATATGAGTACTGTCAAAATCTTCATGTCACGCAACCCGGTGCCTACATTTCTTGGAGATATCTTACACTCTTTTCACACTCGTACAATGAGGAAGAGAGGTGTTCTCATGTGTTGCACTCCTCTCCTAGCAAGATGGTTTATTTCTTATCTTCCCCAATCAGTCTTGAAGAATGAGCAAGGTTTGAGGTGGTCACAAAGGTTGATGACTCTTACACATTCAGACATTCATTGGTGTTCTCGATCCAAAGAGAATGTTATCATTGTCGACTGTTATGGGGAATTCCCTAATGTCCCTATACTTGGAATTAGGGGAGGCATCACCTACAACCCCTGCTTGGCTCTGAGACAGTTTGGTTATGCCCGAGGGGATAGCCCACATGACATGCTGATTCAAGGCTTGGTTTTCGACTTTGACAACGACAATCAAAGACTCCGACAAAGGTTCATCCGAGCTTGGAGGATGCCAAACAAGGTAGACAGTAAGACTCTGGGAGACAAGAATTTCATCCCTCTTGAGCCTTACCTCAAGTGGATACGAACCCGCGCCCAAAGTCTTATGATGCCTTACCCCTCTGTTCTCCCAATGATTATAGAGCCTGTTAAGGAAGGAGAGGTTCCATACACCATCCTACATCCTGACATGCCAACATCACTCGAAGATCTACAAAGGAGTTGGATACAGCTCAAGGGAGAACTCGATACTTTCGAAGGCCAATTCTACGCAAGCGAGAAGAAGGTTTTGGAACTCACTCGGTTACTTCATGAAGAGCAGACTCTCAACACCTACATTGCACCAAAGAGGATGCGCAACGTCTTTTTATCTTAGAATTTTGTACTATTTTTCCCTAGGGGCATTGATGTACTCAAATTCTATTTTTATTAATATAACGTGTGTTTCTTTTTTGTTTGAAATAAATTTGAATTTTCAAATCCTTGAAAACATTGCATGAATACATATTATTCATCATAAGCATAAACAGGTCTTTGCTACAAGTCTCCTTATCTTCCTACTGTTTATTTCAGTAGAGATGGATCTAGAACGGACTATCAAGGACATCCAGGTTCAAAACGCTCAACTTCGAGAGATGTTCTGGAACCTATCCAAGGGGCAAGAAGAGGTGAAGGCTCTCCTCACAAGGGGCATGTTTATGGGGAATCCGGAGGGCACCAGGAATGATCAGTTGGAAAGGCTACAAATTGAAATGGCAACAATGAAAGTCCAGATGATGGGACAATTGGTGGGCCAGATGGCTCTTATTCAAAACCTGGCTCAAGGACAAGAAGAGCTAAGAGTCCTCATCAACAAGCTTCGTCAAGACGGATGTAACCAAATGGGGCAAACATCTAGAATTGGGGATCAGGTCATCATTCAGCCTCCCATAAGACAAGAAGTCGGTTTAAGGGAGAGAAGACCTTCCCAATTTGCTCCCAAGTCACGAGCCCAACAACGATTTCGTCAACATCAACCGGAAAATCAGCAAAGGCAAAGCGAGCCCAAAAGGTAGTTTACCAACATCAACATACCGCTGTCCCAAGCTTTGCAACACTTGTTGAGGATGAATTTGATTACACCAATAAGACCTACTCCAAAACCCAAAACTTCTTCTCCTAGCTACAATCCGGATGCCAGGTGTGCCTATCATTCTGATAGTCCTGGACATGATACAAACAATTGTTGGGCGTTGAAGTATAAAATTCAAAACCTAGTCGACGAAGGAATGCTAGAGTTCACACAAGATGGCCAGACTGAATTTTTCTGTCATCCTTCAGAGGCTCACCACCCAAAGTGACAAGTTCAGACAAAGAGGCTTCTTTTCATTTGAATTTTTAAGTTGTAATTTCTCTTTTGTTATTCAAACAATTATCTGTTAATGTCAAACTTTGTTTCATTAATGCATTACGTATGTTTGTCTTGAATTATTTCATTTTCATTACATTTAAAACTATGCTTTTTATTCACTTTATGACATTCAACTCTTGCTAAAAGTTACAAGCCTTTAGAGGGAGGATAATGAAAAAAATGCCATAATCTCATATAGTATGCTTTTGAATAGACCTTGTTGACGATGTACATGTGTTCTTTCAAATCCTAAACACTGGAGTTATAAGGAGGATACTCCCTAGTCAACCCCTTACGATCCAAAGAAGTAGAAGTTTCTGTTTGAAACACAAATTGAAACCTTTAATCAAAACCTGGGGCAGGGTAGTCTCTCAGTTAATTCAAACGTGCATTAAGCCGCAAACTCTCATTTCGTAATACAACGAATGACATCAAAAACATTCCTCTGGAATCGAAAGACGGTGACGGTTCCCAATCACATAGGCAGTCATTATCTCTCAAAAAACAAAAGCCCACTAAGTCAAAACCTACAAAGGAGACTTAAAAAAAACTGGGGCATCCCGCTGACTATAATCTTAAAGCAAGAACAGTCAGGCAAAAATTAGGGATAACAAATCAAAAGAAAGAGGTCATTACAAATCCTCAACAACGCGAAAGAATGTTACAAAAATGACTGCCTTCCAACAAACTTAACTTACTTGAACAATCACCAAAATGTCATTCCAAACTCAATTTGAATTCAACGCACAATTAACTGAGTTTAGGACTGAAGAACATCACAAAGAACGGGTGGGTACAAATACACTTTGAGACTTTATCCTTTGCTTCTTAAACCGTGAACCAAGCCACGTTACAACCCTTCAAAAGTCCTAATTGAAGTATGAGTTAGTTCGAAAGCATACTATTACAAAAGGTATCCTGAATCCTATAAGGCTTTGCTCTGAATCCTGAGATTAAATTTTCTTACAAAATTCCTTTACTTTCAGAAACGCATTTTTCAAAATTTCAAGACAAGCATAAACTTTGCATTATTTAAAAATCACTGTTTGCATATGGTTATTTGTTTGAACAGCGAAGAAATTCACACAACGAATATCCAGTGAATAAAAGCTCTCTCAATGAACAAAATCAATTCAAGAAGGATGACGCTCTTCCTATCAACAAGGGATATGACATGCCACTATCCAGCACACCTGGGGCAGTCCAGTCAAGATTACAAGAAATATCTCAAATGCAGAGTAACTAGGGGCAAATCTCCATTTGCGTCACTTGGGACATTAACGTCAAATCTCAGCAAAGGGTTACATACAATCAAACATTTCCAGGCAGTGCCAGAAGCACTCGCTACTAGGGGCAGTGACAAATCTCCCCAAAGTCCTTCTCATAGGATGATTTCCCAGCAAGAGTTTAACCTCTGAAAACCTCTCCCCAGCTTGAGTTTGTCTCTCTAACTACTACAAATCAAAGGACCACAACTCCGCTTCTCCTGTAGAATACTCCATAATCCCCAGAATAAGACTTTTTCACAGAATTTCTATTGCTCCCAGACAGAACAAAAGACTCCCGTCATTAATCCATGGTGGAGACCATACAGTTTCTCCAAATTCCCCAGTAAGTTATCTTGAAGCCTGGAAACAAACGGACAACAGCCTCTGATAACCCCCAGTAGAGTGGCAGACAACCCAAACTTCTGAAATTTTTCCAAACAGAAATAAGCTTTTTCTCAGAGTCTTCATTACTCCCCAGTAGGATAGCTTTCTTCCCCACAGAGTTTTCATTGCTCCCCAACAGAATGAAGATTCTCATTCTTATTTCCCAGCAGAACAAGGATTCCCTTTGTGTAATCCCCAGTAGACGTCATCAAAATTCTCGGGATTCTCCAAGAAGATTACTCAAGCAGTACATACATGGCATTACTCTTACAACAAATTTTTTGTCAATACTCCTACTTCAAGACATGAAGGATCCCTATATCTCCAGAGAAGTCGCTAAGGATTTCTTATCCTCAGCAGTCAGGGATTTATTTTCCCCAGCAGCAGTCAAGGATTTATAATCCCCATCTGTCAAGGATTTATTTTCCTCAGCAATACAGCTAATCACTTTACATGCACATACATTACATCCATATATCATAAACATTGATAAAACACATATATATTGCACCATACACTTCATGCAACATAACTTTGTGTTTCAGCTAACATTTTACCCGTTTCAGGATAAGATTAACAGCTACCATTAACAATGTTCAAAGTTTTTTTGATGTAGTTCAGATACGCTCCAATTATGGCTGACATTCTGATACTTATTCCAGATTCCTTCTAGAGATAGTTCAGATACGCTCCAGATATGGATGACATCCTGATACTTATTCTAGATTCCTTCTAGAGATAGTTCAGATTCGCTCCAGATATGGATGACATCCTGATACTTGTTCCAGTTTCCTTCTAGAGATAGTTCAGATACGCTCCAGATATGGATGACATCCTGATACTTATTCCAGATTCCTTCTAGAGATAGTTCAGATACGCTCCAGATATGGATGAAATCCTGATACTTATTCCATATTTCCTTCTAGAGATAGTTCAGATACGCTCCAATTATGGCTGACATTCTGATACTTATTCCAGATTTCCTTCTAGAGATAATTCAGATACGCTCTAGATATGGATGACATCCTGATACTTATTCCAGATTTCCTTCTAGAGATAGTTCAGATACGCTCCAGAAATGGATGACATCCTGATACTTATTCCATATTCCTTCAGAAACAGTTCAGATACGCACCACATACATATGCCATCCTGATACTCATTCAGTCTCAGCTTTCAGATGCAGTTCAGATACGCTCCAATTATGGCTGACATTCTGATACTTATTCCAGATTTCTTCTAGAGATAGTTCAAATACGCTCCAGATATGGATGTCATCCTGATACTTATTCCAGATTCCTTCTAGAGATAGTTCAGATACGCTCCAAATATGGCTGACATCCTGATACTTATTCCAGATTCCTTCTAGAGATAGTTCAGATACGCTCCAAATATGGATGACATCCTGATACTCATTCAGATTTCCTTCTAGAGATAGTTCAGATACGCTCCAGATATGGATGACATTCTGATACTTATTCCAGATTCCTTCAGATACAGTTCAAATACGCACCAGATACGGATGCCATCCTGATACTCATTAAAATTTCCTTCTAGAGATAATTCAGATACGTTCCAGACACGGATACCATTCTGATATTTATTCTTCTGATTTACAACTTACAACTCAACAAACATCCTTGGATGGAATCTACAAGACCATCTCCGACAAGATTTTGTCACCTCTCCAAATGGCATCTTTAAGCCCATTCCCTCCACTACACTTTGACGAGTGCAAATTTACGGGCACTCTAGTGTCCAATCATCTTTTACCTTCGAGTCACGAACGGCAAAACTCGCCAATCTAACTCTTCAGGTTCAAGAAGATTGAACAGGGGCAGCTGTTGTACCCCAAAATATTCCCTCTCATTTATCAAGATTTTCCTCACAAGACTCTTTGGACTCAAGATAAATTTAGGATTTTGCTCAGCTCAAGACATCTCCTTGCACTAATAACCTGAAATTAGGGTTTGAGTTTGCACAAGGATTTTTGGACCATCAATGCTTCATGTGACTTTCATACACCATCTTGGACCCCTAATATTGCTCGTTCCAAGTTTCAAGCCTTGAATCACATTTTTGCCCAATCAATTGGACAGTTGACCTAAAAATCAATTGTATTGGGGGAAAAGTCAATTGCGGCCAATTTATAGTCAAACTTCATAATTTTTGATCCAAAACAATATTTTAGACTCATATGTACCATTTGATCAAGTTTGGATAACAACTCCTCAAGAAATTTGATCAAATCATCAAAAGGGCAAAATGGTCAAAATTAGGGTTTTGACTGAGAAAGGGAAATTTCTGATTTTTAACCTAGCCAATGACCAATTGGGTTCAAGCATGATTTCAAGGACTCAATGGAATCATCTTGACCTAATTGCATGGTTCAAAAGATCTCAAGTTCATAGGATTGACAGATGAATTTTCCAGTCAACTGATCAAAAGACAATTGTACACTGAAAAGTCAAACTTTGACTTTTTGGTCAAAATCAAGTGACAAGGGTCATAATTCATCAAGATATGTCAAAATATTAAACTTTTTGACCAAGAAAACCAATTTTGAAAATTATGGTTTTGAATTTGAAAATTTTCATAACTTAGAATTTTTCTAAGTATGGAAATTTTCTTATTTTTTCCCAACTTTCCACAACTTTTTCACCATGATACCATTGGATTCAAATAAAACTTCCAACATGAAAGTTGTAGTCCTCCATGAAATTTACAACTTTGATTCACAAAGTTTTCCCAAAATATGCTTGGATCTCAAGTTATAAATTTGTGAATAGGGGTCCATGAACTAAAAGACTTAGTGAAATTTTGCCCTAATTTAGGCAGGTTTTTGACCCAACTTCATGGGAATTTTTCACCTAGTTCCAAGAGGTATATCAAAATGCATTTCAAAGATGGATTGTATAGCATGTTGCAAGCTTTCCAAAATGTCCAAGAAATCTCCAATATCATTTATGGTTAGGGAGAATCGAAGAAGAGAAAATGGCATTTTGTCACTTTTGTTCAAGCCATTTTTACAATGCATCAAGTTGCAAATCCGATCAAGCATGCTTGTACCTTGCATTACAGGTCCTAAATCCCTTAAACATTCCATATTTAAATGCTAGCTCAGTGGTTAATGGCTTTATTTTGGCTTTTGGAGCATTGTACAAAGAATAAATCCATAAATGGCATAAAGGGCACATTGCCATTTTCATAAAGGCAAGCTTTTCCAACTTTACAATTCTTGAGCCACGGGCCTGTTTCTTTGTTACAAGCAATGTCCACATATTTCAAGCAAAGCATACCAACTCTCTGCAGCTAGCAAGCAAGCAGTACAAGCATATTTGCATAATCACTTCAACTTTTCTTCAAATGCAAGAAAGTTGGCCAAAGAAGTCAGAACTTGCACATCTGTTAAAGGGTGGACTTGGCATCATTCAAAACAACTTCACAAACTTATCTCAAGCTAGAACACGAATGCATAACTTCTGAAACTCTCCAAAACACAAAAACCCCCCATTTTTCTGCCCAACATTGCAGTTTCTACAAAATCATAGCAATCTTAATATTTGCTCGTGCGTTTTGCCTTGTAACACTTCAAACACCTTCTATACATCATATCCAAGCTATCCAAGCATTCACCCTGCAACTGTGAGCTCTGTTTCAGACATCACCATTTTCAAACTTGGAGGTTGCAAATTGACTCGTGCAGGAAGTTCTGGCCATCCACAAAGCCCCATAAGCATTGGAATAGCTTGCGGGAACTTCAAGGAAGCTCACACGATCCTCAGGGGTCACTCAAAGTCTCCATATTGCCATATCCAAATCCAGCTGAAGGAGGTATTTTTCAAAACTCTATCTCTCTATTTAAGCATCCTCAAGCCACGGATTGTGAAGCAAAAATGTAGTCTCTAGCATGGTGAAGCTGCAGCATATGCATAGTGGTCATTTATATTAACTGAGCTAAGAGAATTTGAATGTTGAACATGCTGAAAAAATTAGGTCATAAATTAGGGGTTATAAAATTCTCTCTGATATTTTAGAGTTAGATTATAAATTTTATATCATTGGAATCGTGAGATTACAAGCTACATGTTTTATGTTGCAAGTTTTTGTTTTTGTGCAAAGAATAGAGAGTTACAGGTTTGAACTCAGAACGCGCGAAGGAGAAGGAACCAAGGACAGGGACGAAGTTCTTTTTGTTGCTTCTGGCCTTTTTGGTTTTGCTTTTTGCACCCTCCATATTACTTTTGCACCCCCTGACTTATTTCATATATTTTTATATTTTTCTTGCATATTTTTGTTTTATTACTTGCATTTATTTTTTCTAATGATAAAAAATACCCAACAATATTTTATTGATTTTCACATTTTTATTTTATTTTTTTAATTATTTTTTTGCATAGAAATAGTTTATTTAAATAGAATAGAAATCATTTTCTTAAAATAACTTGTAAATACATTTAAAAATACTAAATATTTTTATTTTATTATTTCACACATAAAATAATTATTTTCATACATATTTTAATTTTTAATATTTGTATATAATATTACTTATTATTTTCTTGTACAAAAATAGACAAAATAATATTAGAAAGCATTATTTTCTTTTAAATAAAAAAACTAGGGTTTTCCCCTTTCAAAAATAATATTATTATTTTTTCCTTATTTTCTAGGATTTAATTAATTTTATTTTCTCATATAAAAAATTAAATACAAAATATTTTTGCATAATTACATTTTTATTGCATTTTTAATATTTGTATATTTATTTATTTCGCACAATATTCAATTGGGTTGTAATAGTATTTTAGGGTTTTATTTTGTGCAAATATCTCCATTCAAAAACTTGTATCCCCCCTCCCATAATAATTGTTGTAATAGTTTAGTTTACTTTACGCAATTTATCGCATTTATACCATGTTAGTAAACTAGGATTTTGCATGATAAGACAAAAACAAACAAATACAAGACCTCATACAAGACAAATCAAAAAGCATGTAAAATGACACACATTGCACACAAGCACCCTTAGGGTTTCACCCACTTGGTTGCCTAAACAAGAATGGCCATGGTATGCATGCAAAGTATCTTGGCAAAACAAAACAAAACAAAATAAGATCATAGTCCATCGATGGCGCTATCAAAAGGTTGCCTAAAATAAATGATCTCGGTCCCTCAAAAAATGCCAAGATACCTAGCAACATTGTTATCATGGTCATACGATGACCCACGCCCGTCCCGTTTAACATCCAAAGATAGGGTTGTCTACCAAAATAATGGTAAGACAACAATGTCAAAGGAATAAGAATGCATAAGAAAAACATTTGAGTAGGTAGATGACTTTTAGTTACTTGATCAAATTCAAAATAATCCTTGCTATTTCCAAAATAAACACACACATTTCAAAACATTTTCAAACACCTTTCAAAACATTGAAATATTTTTCAAAAGACAAACATCTTTGTATACATTCTTACGAACGATAATCATTACAAAGATTGCCAAAACGATGGCCTCTTTTCAAAATACTTTCAAAACCACACAAAGCACCATTTCAAAAAATTTCAAAAGCAAAGCAAGTGATCTAAACAAGTAACTAAGAGCCCATGGAAAACCATGGATGAAAAGGGTGCTAGCACCTTCCCTTTTCATAATCTACCCCCCGAACTCAAGAAAACATCTCAAAGGTCTTTCCTGTGCTTTTTTACCTTTCCTTTTGGATAAAATAAAAGTCGGTGGCGACTCTTGCTAAACCGCGACATTTGCGACAAAACGCAAAACATCAAGTCAGTTCTCCCACTGTATCACACATGTCTCATGATTTCTCTTGTCCTAGAACTCCGCAACAAAATTGAGTTATAGAATGAAAGAATAGAACATTGCAAGAAATGGCCAGAACCATGATCAATGAGACTAACATTGCTAATATCTTCTGGGAAGAAGCAATTAACACAACATGTTACATTCAAAATAGAATCTCTATAAGACCTATTCTGGAAAAGACTCCATATGAATTGTGGAAGAACAGAAAGCCCAACATTTCTTATTTCCATCCTTTTGGATGTACCTGCTTTATTCTTAACACTAAAGAACATCTGAACAAGTTTGACTCTAAAGCACAAAAGTGTATTATGTTAGGATACTCTGAACGCTCAAGAGGGTACAAAGCATACAATACAGAAACACAGATTGTAGAAGAGTCAATCAGTGTTAGATTTAATGACAAGCTTGGCCCTCAAAAGTCAAAGCAGAATGAATCTTTTATAGATATAGAAGTTGAATTCACAGGTGCGAAAGGAAATTCATCAGAAGTTCCCAACATAGACGCTCCAACAACATCAGAAGGAAATGTCACAAGCACTCCAACACCTTATATTAAACAACTCAAGAAAAAACTATCCAGAAGCAGCATAGCTCACCCTGGAGATAAGATTCTGGGAAAGAAGGATGATCCAATCAGAACAAGATCAACATTCAGAAATTCTGAAGAATCCCTTATGGGATTGGTATCTCTGATTGAACCAATAACAATTGACGAAGCTCTTCTGGACAACGAATGGATTCTAGCTATGCATGAAGAGTTAAATCAATTCACCAGAAATAACGTATGGGATTTGGTTCCTAAACCAAAAGGATTCAACGTCATTGGAACAAAGTGGGTATTCAAAAACAAACTGAATGAACAAGGAGAAGTCATCAGAAATAAGGCACGACTGGTTGCACAAGGTTATAGTCAGTAAGAGGGGATAGACTACACAGAAACCTTTGCCCCAGTTTCCAGCTTAGAATCTATCAGACTCTTAATCTCTTTTGCTGTAAATAATGGCATCACTCTGTATAATATGGATGTCAAAAGCGCATTCTTAAATGGTTACATTGATGAAGAGGTATATGTGCACCAACCCCCTGGGTTTGAAAATTCCAAACACCCATAATATGTTTTCACTATCTTGTCTTATATGCTTCTGAAATGTTATTGAAATCTGTTTTAATATAAAACATATTTTTTGACTCTGATTATTTGTGATTATATTGCTTTTTGATTCTTGACAAAAAGGGGGGAGAACGTAAGATATTTTCAATAACAGCATACCGGGACAAAGTCTCAAACATTCTGAATATCTTAAATTCTTATCTTTTTCTGAAAGCATAAACAGGAACAAATTCTGATTAAGACAGAAGGAGATGCATCAAAAGCTCTGATGAGAAGAAACTTCAGGGAAGTATTTCATCTCTATCTGAGTACTCAACTCAGGGGGAGAATCTCTTAAGCTTTTTGTTCTGTATATTTTTATTGAAAAATCCTAGCTTTTGTCATCATCAAAAAAGGGGAGATTGCTAGAACATAGTTTGATTCTACAACCCTCGTAAGAGTTCTGACGATAACAAACACAAAGAACAAATATGCACTCTAAATATGTGTTCTATGTTGTATAGAAGTTCTGAAGGAACTGCATCAGAAGTTAAGCTTCAAAGGTATTCAAGCTGAGTACGCAGACTGTTATCAGAATGTTCTGATGAATGAAGATCAGAAATTACGCTAAAGAGAAAGACATCTTAATTCTGAATGGAAGTCCAACGTGCAAACAGAACCTTATGATTCTAACTTCCCAAGATCTGAAGCAAAACAGCAAGCAAGTTCCTCATGTTCTGAAGCGTTACTTTTCCATCAAGGAAATATCATTTACAATGGCTACAATCAGACAAGGATCTTCTCATTATGGAAAGTGCATTAAGTGCCAATTATCATGTTTCCATTTGCACAGAGTGCTATGCCTATTTAAACAAACACCAAGGCTAAATTGTTCACGATTTACACAACTGCTTCATACAATCTCTCAACCTTGCAAAATTATATTCGTATTATTCTCTCAAATCGTGTAATACATCACAGTTTGTGATACAGTTTTTGTAACGAAAAACATATAGTACACAGTGAATTCTTTCTTTTGATTAGTGAATTTCCTTGAGATAAACCGGGTTGTGGTTGTACTCAAGAAGACTTTGGCAGTTGTCAAAGTAGAATTGTAATCAGTTTGATTAGTGAATTAAGTCCTCATTGGAGAGAGGCGAAATCACCTTGGCGGGTGGACTGGAGTAGTTTAAGGTCAAGCGAACCAGGATAAAAATCATCGTGTCAATTGCTTTTGATTTTTAAGTTTCAATTCAACCCCCCTTCTTGTGCTTTTCACTTCTTCACAAACAATTCCGGATACGAATCTCACTATTAATCAACATACTCTATTTTAGACCACGTAGTTTCCCCACTCAGTGGATATATAACTGGTGCATAGCAAGCCTCATAACAGTCTCTCTTGTAGCATTCAGGCACAAATTCTTCAATTTCCAAGTGTTGATCCTTCATGCAGGATATTGCATGACATCATGGAAACTCTGTTAGCATCCATCTCCTACAAGAGCATTCTTTTTTTTGACAGACCCACAATATATTTTTCTCCATTATATGAGATATGTCTGACCTTACAATCGTATTCACCTTCACGTCTGTAAGAAAAATTCATTACAAATTACCTCACCATCTAAATGTAAAACACAACAAAAATCCACATTCATATCCAAATGTAAAACTCAACAAATTACCTCACTATCCAATTTTTGGTTTTTTTGTGATTCCCTTACTATCTTTATCTTGATATTTGATAGAATGTGACCTTCATATTTGATAATCTTCTTCCTATTTGACTCCCACATAAACATAAGATAAACTCTGATTTCTTAAATCATTGGACAATTGGCTTGGCCCTAGCTGTGACAAAAAAACGAGTTGAATGCCTCTGACATATTATTCACAAAAGTATCACCCCTTGGAGTGGTTCTAAACCTAGATTTGACTCCAACTCATGGATCTTTGATTTCACGCTCCACAATAACAAACTCAATTGAAAATATTTGATCATTTGGATCCTTCTAATTGTTGCAAGTATTTTCTCACCCTAATAACCTTTCAAGAAGTAGCCATCCAATCCTATTATGAGTATGAATTTGAAAAGAATTGTCTCTAAAAGCCTTAAAATATATATACATCCTTTGAAAGTGTGGTCTCAATGATATCATGCTGTCCTCTCCACCTTAAAAAGCTTGACTTGTCACTTTCACAATTGACCCTAAATTTGAACTTAATGATTTATAGGCATAATCATGAATTCTTTTATATTGCTCCTAAATTGAACCATCCACATTATCAATAGGCATGGTCTTTGCTCTGTATGCAAGTGTTTTCTTGATCTCCATATTCTATTTTTGTTTTGTCTTCTTCATGATATTTCTCAATTTTAAATTTAAATTCTCCCTCGCATTAGTTTGTATTTTACTACTCAACCACTTAGAAGTGAGGAACCTGACCTTGTATCCCTCTCTATACATGTATGATTATCAATAATTTTTCTGATTTGACAAGTCTCTTCTTGTGAAATTTTTACACAATAAGCCTCCCATGAACAACATTTCTTGCAAATCATTCTCATACTCTTGTTGTCATTTTTTTTTATAATTTCAAACTTCTACTAGAATGTATAACATATTTCTCATACCATCTTTAAAACTCTATTTTGTAGCAAAATATGTCCCCACTTCTCACTTGCATAAATTTCTTAAACCCCATATCCATGATCTATTCAAGCTAAATAAGATAGAAGAAGCGGTAAGGTAGATGAACAATGTTTTTTTATTTTATTTTACATTTTTAGTAAGTTAGAGTTGAGTATTCGTACCTTTTGAAGAAATCAAAATACGATTTTATCTTCAAATGTTAGGAAGATGAATAATGAAAGTCTTCACTTAAAATGTAGTTCATTTCTCTTTAAGTCTTCGTATTTTGGGGTTCGTCTTCTCTTCCAACGCAGTGGTCTTCTCTTGTGTTTGGAAATGAAAGTGAAAAGAGTCGGCGCTTGAAATGTTTCAATTTGATGAAAGAAATGTTTTGCCTTCTCTTATTTTTTAATTATAATTTAATGTTTAATAAATTATAAATAACAAAATATTTCGTGTCAAGTAAAACAATTCCATGTCAATTAAACAATTCCACATATATACAATTTAATAATTTTTGACAAAATTTAACAGAAATAATCAATATGACCAACAGAACGAGATATAAAGAATTTAAAGCGAATATTTATTAAATAAATGAAGAAAATAAAATTTTAAATTAAATTAAGAGATAAAAATTATATTAAATTTATTTTATTAACTAATATAATTTTAATTGATATAAATAATTAAATTCTTTTTAAAAATTGATTTTTATGGATCGAAGAGCCTATTTTTTTATATGAAAAGAAAAAGTAAAAAAATATAGCAGAAAATTATTTAGAAAATAAAATTCCAGTAACATCATTTAGGATGAAAGTGATGATTCAATGATTCTATATTTATTACCCTTCTAAATCTATCTTTTATAATATTTTATTATTTGTGATTTTGAACTATCAAAATAGTTTTTATTAATATTTTCTAATAAAATATCCTATTAATTATCTCAGTTAATTTAACTGCTCTTGTAATTACTATTAATAAGGTATTTAAATAAATAAAACTAATTTTATCATTAAAATTAATTAAACAAATTATTTTTAAAGAGTTGTGCACAATAAAATGAAGGGAGTAATAAAAAAATTTGGGTGCAATGTCCATTATTTACTTAAAGTCAAACACAAACTGATTTATTCAATTACTTACATACATGGGTTTGACATTTCAAACATCAATTTGATGGTTGAAAGAAAGTAAATGTCATTTTATTTTTACATTTGAAAAAAAGAAGTAAGAGAATACATTAAGATAATTCAACTAATGAGTCAAATTTTGCACCACGCACAATTATTTCATACCATGCCATAGACAATACATGCTTGACCTGGTCATATCCCCCCACAGGTCTTTTCACTCATCACCACAAATCCAATCTCCACCATAAACTCAAATGAAAATGTTTTTATTTTTTTATTTTTTTAATTTAAATATGGTTTTAGTCTTTTTATATCTATTTTGTTATCTTTTTGTTTATTGTTATGCAAATTGAGCAAGGAACTTAAAGCAGTGTTTTATGGAAAAAAGGATATCGATATTTATTTGAAGCAAATAAGACAAAACAATAGTATTTTTTTAATGATGTTACAATCCTTCTTGTGTTTAAAGCTCTTAACTTTTATGTCTAGTGTTTTTTCTAATTTTTTGTATTCACTCAATGTTATCGGTTCTTTTTTATTTTCCTATTACGCAATATTTTTTTTTGTTATGGTGCAGATCACAAGTGTTATATGCAACAACCCCACCAAGCAATTTTAATTCAAAATTAAATGCTTATCAAACTGCACATTGTGTATAACATTGGCTGAAGAAATACACTTGCTTAAAATTAAAATGCTTCAATTTTGAATTGATGGCATGAATAAGTCTGCTACTCATGTTTCCATCTATCTTGCTTCAGCTTATTTTGTTTTAGTTTATGTGTATAAGTTAACAATGTTAATTGTTGTTAGTTGATAATTTGTTAGAAGTTAGTTCACTGTTAGAGTTAACTGCTTCTAACCAATGATAAATTAGATTTGCTTAGCTGATATAAATAGCGGTTCAGTTCTCTTGTAAATGTAACTCAATGTATATTACTTCGTTCAATACATGCAAAAAGTTTTCTTCTTCCTTTGAGAATGAACTTCAGAGAATCTCATCTCTAACATGGTATCATTCGCTGATACGATCTTTCATGCTTCCCCCATCCATCTTCTTCTTCTTCTTTGCTACACAACACTATGATTTTCCGAACTGATTGGTGAGCGATTTGAGAATGGATCCTCCAGAAAATCAAGAATCGGTTGTCAAAACTCCGAGTCAAGCTCAAACCTTCTCATCAATGTTCTCCAATTCCAGTTCCCAAGGATCATTCGGAACGAAACTCTCGATCAAATTTCAAGACAACAATTATCTTTTATGGAATCAACAAGTGGAAGGTGTGATCTTGACACAGAAAATGCATTTAATCATTGTTAATCCTCATGTTTCTCAGAAGTTCAAAAATGCTCAAGATCGAGAATCAAGTATGATTTTTGACGATTACGAAGTATGGATTATGCAAGATTAAGTTGTTTTTATCTGGTTGTTGTCTACAATTTCTGAATCTGTATTACCCAGAGTGCTTTGTTGCAAACACACATATGAAATTTGGGATAAAATCCACCAGTAATTCAATGCTCAGATGAAATCTAGGGTTTGTCAATTGCGCGTTGAACTAAAGTCTATAAAGAATGGAAATAGGTCAATCAATGAGTCTCATAAGAATCAAAGCGATAGCCAGCTCTCTATTAGCTATGGGAGATTCAATCACTGAACAAGATCAAATTGATTCAATTCTTGATGGTCTTCCTGAAGAGTATAATCCCTTTGTTATGTAGATGTGTGGAAGCCTCGAATCCCCATCACTATGTGAGATTGAAGCTCTACTCTATGTCCAAGAACAACAATTGGACAAATTTTGTCAAGAACATGTTGTTTCCACAATTGCAACCAATCTTGATCACACAAACCCATATAATAATAGCTCCATAGGAGCATTCTCTGGTAATCGTGGTAGGAGCAATCACTTTGCTAGAGGTCGAGGCCGTGGTAGAGGTCGTGTCAACACAGGAAATCGACCAACATGTCAGCTGTGTGGAAAGTATGGATATGTTGTAGTTGAATGCTAGCACATATTTGATGAATCATTCATGCCAAACAACATTCCTAATCCTAATTCAAATGCTGCAAGCAGCTCTTCATCCAAGAAGGATTATTCCCAAGACTTTACTTATAACTCACAAACAATGGCAATAGTAGCCACCACAAGCCAACCTTATGCTTACACTCAAGAGTATTCCTTGCCATCTCAGCTAGAATCCCAAGCCAGGTTCACAGACTCAGGTGCATCTCATCATTTTACCCCTTGTGAATCTCATTTACAGTTAAAAAAGCCTTATCTAGGTCTTATCAAAGTTTATGTTGGTAATAGTCAATCTCTTTCCATAAAATCCGTTGGTTCAGCTGTATTTTACTCCAAATTTGCCCCTCATCCTAAGCTACTCCTTGATAAAATACTCCACGTACCATCCATCACAAGAAACCTTTTATATGTTTCCATATTTTCTATTGATGACAATGTAGCTTTTGAATTTCTGGCTAACAAGTGTTACATAAAATATCAGGATTCTAAACAAATACTACTTGAGGGCTTCCTATATGATAGTGGTCTCTCTTATTTTCCCAAGCTGACCTTGGATATCTACAACACCAACTGTACAAATAAAGGCTTGAACAACTCTTCAGGAGTCCAAAGATACATAGCTTCCAAGCCTATTGTAGATAAGTCAGATTCTTTTGATACTTTCACCCTGTGTTACCTTTTCTAATAAACAAGTTTCTCATTTGTGTAAGTCTTGCAATGTTGGTAAAGCACATAGATTACATGCCCTATCTCTTCTAATGTTTATAATAATGCCTTTGATTTGATTTATTCTGATTTATAGGGTTGTGGCTATATATTACATAGCATTTGTAGATGCTAATACTGGGTACACTTGGTTCTACTTTTTAAAACCAAAATCTGAAGCCCTACATGCTTTTAAACTCTTTCACTCTTTTGTTATAACTCAATTTAAGGCTACTATTAAGTTTGTGTAGTCTGATTTTGGGGGTGAATTTAGGCCATTCACAAACCTCCTAGCTAACCAAGGCATTAGTAATAGACTCACTTGCCCTCACACTTCCCATCAAAATGGGATATTGGAAAGAAAACACAAGCATATAATTAAAATATGGCTAACCCTGCTTGCTCATTCATTTATTCCTTTCACCTTTTGGGATCACAACTTTTCCACTGTTGTTCACCTGATTAATAGGCTACCCTCATCTTCTCTATCACTTCATTGCTCTCCTTTTTGTGCTTTGTATGATAAATAGCCAGACTACAAAACTCTAAGAGTCTTTGGGTGATCTTACTTCCCTTTGCTTAGACCATATAAAAAAACAAGCTCCATCTTAGAAGTCAAGAGTGTGTGTACCTAGGTGTGTCATCCCAACACAAGGGTTTTAAGTGCTTAAGAAAATAAGGTAAAATATATATTTCTTAGAATGTTGTGTTTCACGAGAAAACCTTTTCTTACTCTCAGCTATTCTCAGATGCCTCTCAGTCTTCTCACACCTCTAACTCTAGAACCACATCATGTCCCACAAACACTCATCCCATCCCCCTCTACCCCTCATATATTCTCAGGTCCCTACATCCTCTTCGTATGAAATTGTGGTGCCTATTACAAATAATGAAAACCACATCAGCATTCCTTCTCCCCTACACACCAATTCTCCCAATATGAGTACTTATGTCAATGAAACTAATTCACAGGAGCCCACTTCCAGCCCTGTTGTTCAAAATTATAATGAAAGCTCAAGTCCTCTTGAGCTTAAAGATCCTGAGCATAGTCCCACAATTGGAAAACAACACCCAACTTATTCCTCAAATATTGGTCCTTATGCCTCTGACAGGTCTAATCTAGCCTGCAACATCTCTCATGACTTTGACAAATCTAATCTGGCCTGCAACATTAATATACCTACAACTACACATTATCCAGAGGATAATGTCTCTCCTCACAACTCTAATTTTCACATAGGATAAAGTCCTAGCAGTGTTCCCACCAGCTCCAATCAGCCATTAAGTGTACCTTCATCTTATATGTCATTGTAACCATCAGTTCGTAGCACTGAGGCTGCTGGTCCACTTCTGCAAAATGCTCATCCCATGCTTACTAGACCTAAGACAGGAAATTCAAAAATAAAGTGTTTGTAGCTCAAATTCACCCTGTCCCAACCAATGCTGTTGTACCCCAAAATTTTCCCTCCCTTTTCTCAAGATATTTCCCATAAAGATCTTCAATGATTCAAGCTTGCACAAGTATTGACTAGGTTAAGCCATCTCCTAAACGCTGATGCCTCAAATTAGGTTTTGAGTTTGCGCAAGGACAATTATACTTCTAACATTTCAAATGAATTTCATGGATCATTATGGACCCTCAAGATTGCCCCTGTCAAGTTTCAAGTCTTGGATCACAAAATTGCTCAGTCAATTGATCAGATGGCCTAAAATCAGCTGTATTAGAAAAAAGTCAATTGTGGTCAACCTACAGCCAAACTTCAACATTTTGGACCAATACCAACATTTTAAAGTTATATGCATCATCTGATCAAGATTGGATCACATTTCTCTAAGAAAATTGTTAAAATCGTCAAAAGGGTAAAATGGTCAAAATTAGGATTTTGATTGAGAATGACAATTCTTTGACTTTTGACCTAGTACATGACTTATTGGTTTAAAACATGATCTCAAGGATTCAAGTACATCATTTTGACATAATCACATATTTCAATTCATCTCTCGAGATCAGTGGATTGATAGATGAAATTTGGTCAACTGATGAAAAAGTCAACTGTACACTGAAAAGTCAAACTTTGACTTTTTGATCAAATTTGAGTTTCAAAGATCACATTTCATCAAGACATTCAAAATATGAAATTTGATCATCAAGAAATCAAGAAAGTAAAAAACCAAACTTTGCAAGACTTGGAAATTTTTCTAAGTGTTTTCTATACATGTTAGTTTCATTACTTCATGACATCTTTTCACCACGATTCAAGATAATTCAAGTTGCTACAAGCTTTCAAGTAAACAACAAGGCTGGCTTTTTAAGTTAAAAATTGCAAGTTACAAATCCTAAGCTTTGTCTTGTTTGAACTTTTCCCTTTGACTCAATCTTCAAACTTTGCCACAATGTTGTCCACAAATATGCCTTGTCTTTGTTACAAGCTGCATAAATCTGTCCACAAAACCAGACTTGTATCATGCTACAAATGTTGCTGTCCAGAAAAGCCCCAAAATCATATATGTTTCCAAGTCTAAGCCTGGTGCTACTAGGACAAAACTATGTTAAAAAATAGTCTGTTGTCCTGTACAAAACCAGCCTTGCACCAAGCTGCCACTCCACTCCAAAACAGCTACAAAACAGCCAAACTATGTTGCCTCTAAACCTGTCCAAACCTGCATTATATCAGTCCCATATTTGCACAAAATTAGCACATAAGATCTGCATCTAAAAAGCAATAAAATAGTATATCCAAACAGTTCAAAAAACTTATTTATTTCCCTCCCAAAGTTCAGCCAATTTCATCTATAAATAAGCTGTTTCACAACACACAAAGGGTGGGGATTTTGGAGAGAAAACATGGAAGAGAAAAAACAGAACTGTTTTTAAACTTTGCTCATTCAAAAAAATATCTGCTCATCTTCAATTCTATTTTCATTCACAAAACAGAAAAAACCTTAACCCACTGTACAATCTTTCAAGCTTTACCCTAAACCAACTATCCAAACACCTCATATAAATCACATAGAGATTTTTCAAACACAAGAATAATTTCTGTAACACCATTATCATCACCTTCCAAACACAAACAAAAAATATTATTTTACAACTTGACCAAGTGAGAGCGATTTTGGAACTTTGCGGCATAGAACAAGGTTTGGAGAAACTTTAAGAAGGAGCTCGATCAAACGTCACTTTGCGCCCGGAGACATTCGTACGCGTTTCAAAGTTTTCCCTCTAATAGGTATACTTATTTCCAAACTGTAATATCTTTATCCATACATCATTTTCTTTTTGTGTTCAAAAGATATTTAAAAAAGACAGATCAAAAGAAGAAAACTCAGCGAAAAACCAAAACAGGGGGCTAACACGGGTGCCCATGTCAGCTCAGATGTTTGAAAATCTAACAAAAAATGCAGGACAAGGTGCTGACACGGGTGCCCGTATCACAGGACATGGTCCGTGTCAGATCTACTGGAACTTAAAACGTGGCAAAAAGGAGGACAAGGTGCTGACACAGGTGCCCGTGTCACAGGAAACGACACGTGTCAGATCTAATAGAACTGAGAATATGACAAGTTGGCAGGATAGGATGCTGACACGGGTGCCCGTGTCACAGGACACAGCCCGTGTCAGCTTAGCTGGGACAGAAAGGAAGCACACATGATTTATTACAGGGTCCTGACACGGGTGCCCGTGTCACAGGACACAGCCCGTGTCAGGCCAGACACCAAAAATATTGTTTTTTTGACTTTATTTGCTATTTATTTTCATTCAATATGGTTGTAATAGTAAAATCAGGTTTTATTTACTTTTATATCCCCATTTGTAAACTTGAACCCCCATCCCCTAAAGTGATGTAATAGCGTAGGATTTTAATTTCCTCAATTTACCGCTTTAATATAATTGTTAGTAATTAGGGTGTGTATGGAAAGATAAAATCAATCTTAGAAAACCCTAATCTCAAAGACAAAATTACATGCAATCAAACACTTTTTCGCACGCGCACCTCTAGGTTAACCTCACTTGTTACCTCAGAAAAATAATCATGTCCCTCGAATGTGGGACGCTTTAGCAAAGACCCTTGATAAAAAAGATCGTAGTCCCTCGATGACCCTTCGATGTTGCCTTCGGTAAAACGATCTTAAGTCCCTTATGAAAATTGCTAAAGCGTCTCATAGGTTGCCTTCTATGACTATACAACAACTCACGCCCTTCCCTTCACATCCAATGATAGGGATTCTTATCAATCAATGGTAATATAGCAACATCTAAAGGAGGAGGAAAAGAACTAAGACCCTTTTGAGTAGGTAGAACGTTCATAGTAGCTTGCTCACAACATTTACAAAACAACATATTTCAAAATACTCCAACACTTTCAAAATGAAATATTTTCAAAAGTTAACACTTTGCATACATTCTTATAGAGACTAGAATAATTACAAAGTTCTCCTAAACTAAGGCAATTTTAAAAAAATACTTTCTAACAATCACAAACACATTTCAAACAAAGCATTTTCAAAGTGATTTAGCAACTAAGATCCTGTAGATAACTACGGATGAAAAAGGTGCTAACACCATCCCTTTTCATAACCTACCCCCCGAACTCAAGAAAAAAATCTCAAAAGGTATTTCCTATTCTTTTCACCATTTCCTTTATTGGATAAAAGAAAAGTCGGTGGCCACTCTTGTTAACCGCAACAATTGCGATAAAACGCAAAACACCCAAGTCAGTTCTCCCACCGTATTACATAATTAGTGACTCTGTTGGGGAATAACTTAAAAGTGGGGTTACCTTAGAGACTATATCACCTTTAAATTCTTTCATTGTTTGACTTATTTGATTTACATTTTGGGTCCTTACTTTTGGTTTTGTATCGATCCTCTACCCGGATTGTGGAACATCATTAGGTAAGTAGCAATAGATCATGGGGACTGTGTGGCGTATACCGACATGGTTAAAGCGATGGCTACATTAGTGTGACACATTTATTGGTACTGGTATCCCTTGAGTCCAGTCAAGGAGAATACGGGACCGATGTGTGCTGTCATGAAGCACTAACTGACCTTAGAACCTTTGGTTGAACAACTTGGCCATTAGGAAGTAGTGAGATAGCCGGCTTTGGTGCAGTTCGAAGTTGGTTGATACTCGATACTACACTCATTGAGATCGGAATTTTGGAATATTTCAGTCGCCAAAAAAGAGGCACGCGTTGAAACAATGCCCGATGAAGAAAGATCAATGATATTGAAATCCCCTAGAACCCGATTACTTTCTAGGACAGGTTGAACCAACTAAACTTCAAGAGGGTACTTACTGTGATACGGTGGGAGAACTGACTTGATTGTTTTGTGTTTTATCGCAAATGTTGCAGTTAGCAAGAGTCGCCACCGACTTTTCTTTTATCCAAAAGGAAAGGTGAAAAAGCACAGGAAAGACCTTTGAGATTGTTTCTTGAGTTCGGGGGGTAGATTATGAAAAGGGAAGGTGTTAGCACCCTTTTCATCCATGATTTTCCATGGGCTCTTAGTTACTTGCTAGATCACTTGCTTTTGTTTGAAATTATGCTTTGTGTGGTTTTTGAAAGTATTTTATAAAAGAGGCCATTGTTTAGGCAATCTTTGTAATGATTCTCGTTCGTAAGAATGTATACAAAGATGTTGGTCTTTTTGAAGATGTTTTCAATTTTGTAAGATGTTTGGAAATGTGTGTGTTTATTTTGAAAATAGCAAGGATATTTGTTTTGAAATGGAGAAAGTAACTAAAAGTAATCTACCTACTCAAATTTCTTTCTTGTTCATTTTCTTTTCCTTTGACATTGTTGTCTTACCATTGATTTGGTAAGCAACCTTATCTTTGGATGTAAACGGGACGGGCGCGGGTCATCGTATAACCATGATTAGCAATGTTGCAAGGTATCTTAGCATTTTTGAGGGACTAAGATCATTTTTGTAAGGCAACTTTGAATAGCGTCATCGAGGGACTATGATCTTGTATTTGTTTGTTTTTGCTAAAACACATTATATGCGTAATATGGCCATTTTTGTATAAGGCAACCAAGTGGGATAATCCTAGGGGTGTTTATGTGCAAGTGTGACATTTTAATTCTTGATTTTGTCTTGGATTAGGGTTTTCTATTTGATTGATTTTATCTTTCGATACAAACCCTAGTTACTAGCATGTTATGTAAAAGCGATAAATTGCGAAATTTGAAGTTACTACGCTATTACAACATTTGTGGGAGGGGGGTATACAATTTATGAATGGGAATTGCAATTATATAAACCTAATTAATCTATTACAAACAAATTGAATATGTACAAATATTGGAATAAATAATACACAAGATGAATTAAATATGCAAAGGTATGGAAATGAAAAGAAGATTTTTGTGTTTGGTTTTTATGTAAAAAAGTTTTAACCTAAACCTAATAAATAAATCAAAATTAACTTAAATCAATTAAGAAAAGAAATTATTTTTTTAGAAAGTATTTTTTTGAATAAACCCTAATTCTATTTGATTAAAAGAAAACAAATTTCTTTAAGAAAAAGTAAGTATTTTTGTATTTTTTGTCTTGAAAATAATATATGGCATTATGAGGTATTTTGGTCCTTTTATATTAAAATAAATATTTAATGGATATAAAGGAAAAATAAATATTAAACTAGTTCTAATTTAATTTACAAAGTTATTTAATGAAAATAGATAATATATAACTAAATAAAAATATTTTACATGAGAAAAATAAAATAAAATAAGCTAAAATATAAATCTATCATTTTTATATTTTTTATGATTTTTAATATTAAGAAAAATATATTTAATAAAATAAAAATGAAAATAAAAATGAATAATAAAAATATATTGGGCCAGGGGTATCACAAGCAGACAGGGGGTAGGAGGTTAGAAAAAATGACAAAGCCCACAAAACAGAGGCCCATGCGCTGCAAAGTGACAAAAAAAGGAAAAAATGTGAGAAAATTGAAAAAGGCGGCGCTAAGGCTCGAACCCGTGACCTATAGCATTTTTGTGTGCTGCCTTACCACTGGGGTGGCTGTACATCCGTTTATAGAAACACAAACATAAATATATATTAGAAAACGCCCCCTGAAGGCAACTTCATCTTCGACCTTGAGCCATGGCCGGACCACCTGTATCTCTCTCATTTCTCCATAAAAATGGAAAGTCTAAACATGAAAATTATGGTATTTCTTCCCACGAGTTCAACCATATAATTTATGTAAACTAATAGTCAAAGATCAAAGCTAATTTTACTTTCCCTAATTTGAAACCTAATTTTTACAGAAATTTCAAATTCAAAATTCTCTATGCACAGTTAATATAAATGAAATCTATGAACATGGTTAGCTTTAGAGCAAGGATATCTACATTTTTATTTCATAAATCAGGACCAAAGGATGCTTGTATGAAGATAGAAGTTTGAGTTTTTACCTCTTTCATTTGAGATAGTGAATGGAGTTTGGGCAAGTTTTGAGAAGTCCTGAGGATCTGTTTAGCTTGTCTGGACCTCCCTGAGTGTACTCTAATCCTTACTTTGTCTTGAAAGTCCTTGAATTTCCCTACTCAAGTCAACCTGCAAGCTTGATGCTTGAAAATGGAGGATGGATGAGGAGGAGTTACAGTGAGGGAACAAGGGCCTGGATCACTTAGGTGTGATGTATATTAAGTGTTTAGGTGGTTAAAACTCAAAGCGCACGAGTGGATTTGGAGATGGCTGAGTAAGATTCAAAACTGTCAAGCTATGGAAGATTTTCAATGGCAAAGTGTTTGGGAGGGTTTTTGAGTCTAAGCATTCGTGTGTTAGGTTGCAATACACTTGTCTATAAGTATGGAGGAGGTTAGACATCAAGCTTTCTCAAGATTTTTGAGTTATAGCCTTTTGGCTCTATTACTTGCTTTTGAAGAAAAGTGAGGAGACAAGTCCCTAAGTGTTGTACAAGCATGGTCTGGTTTTTGAGAGGCTTTAGACAAGTTTCTTTTTGTTTTGACTTTGCTTGTGTGCAGAGAAAACAATTGAGAGGCTCAAGAAGTTGACAAAGGAAAAAGTTGTGCTTTATCAAAATGGAAATGGCACCTTTGTGCCACATATGGAATTATAGCTTGGATAAAGGATATAATGCTTATATTAAAGATCTACCAGTTGTGAAAACATTTAATTATGGAGTGAGAAACAAGTTTGAGGCCTGCAAAGCAAAGATTATGCAGCCTAGGCTTGGATTTGAATTTTTGTTCATCATGAAATGGCTTAAAATCAAAGTGATAAATTGCTAACTTCATCTCTTCGATTCTCCCTACTCAAGAATGATCTCAAGGAGTTCTTTGACATTTTGGAAAGCTTGAAATGTGCTCTACAACTCATCTTTGAATTTATTTTAAAAATTCCCCTTGTAACCATGTGAAAAGTTGCCATGAAGTTAGGTAAAAAATCTGCCTAACAAGGGCAAAATTTCACTAAGTTATTTTAGTTCATGAGCATGTATTCACAAAATTATTTCTTGAGATCCGAGCATTTTTAGGATAAATTGTGTGAAGAAAAGTTGTATATTTCATGGAGATATACAACTTTCATGTTGGAAATTTCCTTTGAATCATCTTGCATCATGGTGAAAATTTGGTTCAAAATTGAGAAAAAATAAGAAATTTTCTATACTTAGAAAAATTTCTAAGTTAGGAAATTTCAACTTTTCAAAACAAAATCTTAAATCCTTGATTTCTTGATGAACAAGTTTCACATTTTGACATGTTTTGATTAATTGTGATCCTTGGCACTTGAACTTGACCAAAAAGTCAAAGTTTGACTTTTCAGTATACAGTTGACTTTTGATCAGTTGACTGCAAAATTCATCTGTCAATTTAATGGATTTGCAATGTTTTGAACCATGCTATTAGGTTAAAATGATGTAATTGAACTCTTGAAATCATGCTTCAAACCAATTGATCATTTGCTAGGTCAAAAATAAGAAATTGCCCCTTCCCAGTCAAAACCCTAATTTTGACCATTTTGCCCTTTTGATGATTTGATCAAATTTCTTGAGGAATTGTGGTCCAAAATTGATCAAATGATACATATGAGTCTAAGATGTTGATGTGGATAAAAAATTATGAAGTTTGACTGTAAATTGGCCATGGTTGACTTTTTCCCCAATACAACTGATTTTTAGGTCAATTGTTCAATTGACTGATCAAAAGTGTGATTTAGGGCTTGAAACTTGACATGAGAAATCTTAGGGGTCCATAATGATCCTTGAAAGTCATATGAAGAATTGGAAGTTAAAAAATCCTTGTGCAATATCAAACCCTAATTTTGGTCATCAGTGCATGATGAGGTGTCTTGAGCTGATCAAACCCTAGTGCAGTCTTGAGCCCAAGGAGATCTTGTGAGAAAATTCTTGATAAGTGAGAGGGAAAATTTTGGGGTACAACAACTTCCCCTGTTCAATCTTCTTAAGCCTGAAGAGTTAGATTGGCATGCTTTGCCATTCGTGACTCGAAGGTGGAAAATGATTGGACACTAGAGTGCCCAGAAATTTGCACTCGACGATGTGATGGTAGAGGGAATGGGCTTAAGGTGCCATTTAGAGAGGTGATAGAAAGTTGTTGGAGATGGACTTGTAGATGCCATCCAAGAGTGATTGTTGAATTGTAATTTGTAAGCTGAAAGAATGAGTATCAAAATGGCGTCTGTGTTTGGAGCGTATCTGAAAACTTTGTTTGAATGAGTATCAGAATGACATCCGCATCTAGAGTGTATCTGAACTGTATATGAAATTTGAATCTGAATGAGTATCAGGATGGCATCCATGTCTGGAGTGTATCTGAACTGTATCTGAGAGTTGAATCTGAATGAGTATCAGAATGGCATTCGCGTCTGGAGCGTATCTGTACTGTATCTGAATTTGAAATCTGAATGAGTATCAGAATGGTATTCGTGTCTGGAGCGTATCTTAATTGTATCAAAAGGTTGAAATATGAATGAGTATCAAGATGGCATCCGTGTCTGGAGCGTATCTGAACTGTATCTGAATTTGAAATCTGAATGAGTATCAGAATGGCATCCGTGTCTGGAGCGTATCTGTACTGTATCTTAAAGTTGAGATCTGAATGAGTATCAGAATGGCATCCGTATCTGGAGAGTATCTGAATTGTATCAAGAGGTTAAATCTGAATGAGTATCAGGATGGCATCCGTATCTGGAGCATATCTGAACTGTATCAAGAGGTTGAATCTGAATGAGTATCAGGGTGGCATCCGTATCTGGATATCTGAACTGTATCAAGAGGTTGAATCTGAATGAGTATCAGGATGGCATCCGTATCTAGAGCGTATCTGAACTATATTTGTGGATTGAACATTGTTAATGGTAGCTGTTAATCTTATCCTGAAAAGGGTAAAACGTTAGCTAAAATGCAAAGTCATGTTACATGAAATGTATGACATAATGCATTTGTGCAATCAATGGTTATGATATATGGATGTAATGTATGCGTATGTGAGCTAATCTGCCGCATTGCTGTTGGATTAGGAAAAATAAAATCCCTGACTGTTGCTGAGGATACGTGAGTCTTCATGTCTTGAAGTCGAAGTATTGATGAATTTCTTCCGAGAGAAATAAACTCTGTTGTAAGGTCAATACCATGTACTTCTTGTAAAATCCTATTGGGGATCCTGAGAAATTTGACGACTTCTACCGGGGATCAATAATTTGAAACTTTGTTCTGCTGGAGATTTAAATGACGTACTGTAGGGGTTTACTTATGAAATAGCTTAGAGATGTTTTCCTATCCTTTCAACCCATCAGTAATTGCCTCTTTTCAATTTGTTTATTTGTAAACAGTAATTATGTTCAAATGCATATGTTCAACAATGAATCATTGGACGTTTTTGCAAACAAAACAAGCGTAAATAAAAGACAAATATTTTTTGCACTTTCAAAGGAATATTTTGTATTGACTTTGAATAAATATTTTTTGTACAAGGAGACAAACATTCTAGTAAGAGAATGCTGTCGTAAAAGGGAAAAATTTGATACAAAGGAAAGATAGCTATGTGTAATAATCCCATGGGGTTTCCATTCTGCTATAGCCTTCGTATCTCTGAGCATCTTGTCTATTTGTTGCCTCGTCCGAAGATGATGGAATTGATCAGAACCTCTGATTTTTCAGTGGAAGCCAAAGGTTGTCCGTAAAGTGATCCAACGTGACATAGTCATACGCTTTAATTCCCTAACTTTTGCCTAGACCTCCCTTTCGGGTTTTCAGTCCACCGGGAAACCCTTTTTTGCCCAAGTCGCCCTTTCGAGTTTTCAACTTGCCGGGTGTACAGATTTTTTTTTGTTTTATCCCTAATTTTTGCCCGAACCTTTTGGTTCGCCGGGATGCCCTTGTTTTTGCCCAGGTATGTCAACCTAGCGGGTCTCTTATGCGTAGTATCTTTTGACTATGTCCGCGTTCGCAGGGTGTGGCAGGTCGTCTCCATCCATGGCGGTCAAGATCATTGCTCCACCAGAGAAAATGTTTTTGATTACAAATGGTCCTTCATAGGTAGGAGTCCATTTTCCCCTGGGATCACCTTGTGGAAAGATGATGCATTTGATCACTAGATCCCCAACTTGATACACTTGGCGTCTAACTTTATTGTTGAAAGTCTTGATCATCCATTTTTGATACATCTGACCATGGCAAACAACAGTAAGTCTCTTCTCATCAATCAAGTTCAGTTGATCAAGTCGAGTCTGGATCCGATCATCTTCGTTCATCCCTGCATCCTTCATAATCCTCAGAGAGGGGATCTGAACCTCGATAGGCAATACAGCTTCCATGCCGTAAACCAAAGAATAGGGTGTTACCCCGGTTGATGTGCGGGCCGTGGTACGATATCCGTGGAGAGCAAATGGTAACATCTCATGCCAGTCTTTGTATGTGACTGTCATTTTCTGTATGATCTTTTTAATGTTTTTATTTGCAGCTTCGACAACACCATTCATCTTCGGCTGATAGGGAGAAGAATTGTGATGTTGAATCTTGAATTGCTCGCACAAGGTGGTGATCATAGTGTTGTTAAGATTTGTTCCATTGTCAGTGATGATCCTTTCTGGGATACCGTACCGGCAGATGAGATTTTTCTTGATGAAGCAGGCAACAACGTTCTTGGTGACAGAAGCAAAGGAAGCTGCCTCCACCCATTTTGTAAAATAGTCAATGGCCACTAGGATGAAGCGGTGTCCATTAGAGGATGTCGGCTTGATTTCCCCAATCATATCTATTCCACACATATCAAAGGGCCAAGGAGCCGTCAAGACATTCAGAGGAACTGGAGGTACGTGCACCTTGTCAGCATAAATTTGACACTTATGGCAGGTTCTAGAGTGTTGATAACAATCTGCTTCCATGGTAGACCAATAATAGCCTTCCCGTAGGATTTTCTTTGCCATCGTATGCCCACTGGAATGGGTGCCAAAAGTGCCTTCATGCAATTCAGCCATGATCCTTTCAGCTTCAACCTTATCTACGCACCGAAGTAACACAGAGTCATGATTGTGTTTATACAGGATGTCGTTACTAAGGAAAAACTTAGCAGAGAATCTCCTTAAGAACTTTTTATCATTGATTAAAGCTCCTTCTGGATATTCTTGAGCCTCAAGATACCTCTTGACTTCGTGAAACCAAGGCTGGTCCACTACTTCTTCAGTATTAATCTCGTGACAGTGTGCTGGTTCATCCATTTGTTCAATGGTGATCTGGGGAGCCTCGTTATCCCAATTAAGTTTAAACATAGATGACATTGTAACTAGTGCGTCTGCTAGCTAATTTTCTTCTCGCGGGAAATGCTCGAAGGTAATCTTCTCAAAATGTGGTAGAAATTTCAAAACATGTTCTTTGTAAGGAATAAGGTTAGGATGTTTGGTGTCCCATTCCCCTTTGATCTGGCTGATAACCAAAGCTGAATCTCCAAATACATCCAAGGATTTGATCCCCAAGTCTATGGCAGCTCTGAGACCAAAGATGCACACTTCGTATTCCGCCATGTTGTTTGTACAATTTAAGCAAAGTCTGGCAGTAAAGGGAGTATGACACCCTTATGGAGATATGAGTACAACACCAATACCATTGTCGAGTGCATTGGAGGCTCCATCAAAGAACAGGGTCCATCGGGATCCTTGTTCAGGTCAGTCATATGGCCTGAATTCTTCACAGTTGTCTAATGTCATGATGTCTTCATCCAGAAATTCGAACTTCATGGACTGGTAGTCTTCTACAACTTGGTGAGCGAGGTGATCAGCTAGTACACTCCCCTTTATAGCTTTCTGAGTAGTATACTGTATGTCGTACTCTGTCAGAATCATCTGCCGTCTCGCTATTCTCCCAGAAAGAGAAGGCTTCTCGAAGATGTATTTTATCGGATCCATTTTAGATATCAACAAGGTAGTATGAGTCAGCATATACTGTCTTAGCCAGCGAGAAGCCCATGCCAGAGTGCAGCAAGTTTTCTCGAGCAGTGAATATCTGGTTTCACAGTCGGTAAACTTTTTGCTCAGGTAATAAATAACGTCCTCTTTTTGGCCAGACTCGTCATGCTGCCCCAATACACACCCCATTGAGTTTTCTAAAACAGTCAGATACATGATTAATGGTCTTCCCTCGACTGGCGACATCAATACATGAGGCTCTTGTAAGTATTCTTTGATTTTATCAAAAGCAATTTGGCATTCATCATTCCATTTGACTATTTGATCTTTCTTCAATAGCTTGAAGATTGGCTTACAAGTAGCTGTTAGGTGAGAAATGAATCTGGAAATATAGTTCAAATGTCCCAAGAATCTCTGACTTCCTTTTCAGTAAGGGGAGCAAGCATCTCTTGTATTGCTTTAACTTTGGCAGGATCTACCTCAATACCTTTGTTACTAACGACAAAGCCTAGGAGTTTACCAGACCGTACCCTAAATGTGCATTTATTTGGATTCAACCTCAGCTTGTACTTCTTCAGTCTCTCAAACAGCTTTTATAAGTGATCAAGATGTTCTTCTTCTATTTGTGATCTGACTATCATATTGTCTACGTAGACCTCTATTTCGTGATGTATCATGTCATGAAATAGAGCTACCATGGCACGCTGATAGGTTGCCCCAGCGTTCTTTAGTCCGAATGGCATCACTTTGTAACAAAATGTGCCCCACTGTATGACAAATGTTGTTTTCTCCATGTCCTCAGGCGCCATTTTGATTTGGTTGTAACCTGAGAATCTGTCCATGAAGGAAAACACTTTGTGTTGTGTCGTATTGTCAACTAGGATATCAATGTGGGGGAGTGGAAAGTCATCCTTAGGGCTTGCCCTATTCAAATCCCGGTAGTCCACACACATTCGCACTTTGCCTTCCTTTTTGGGTACGGGGACCACATTGGCAACCCATTGGGGGTAAGAGGTGACAACCAAGAATCCAACGTTGAGTTTCTTCATGACTTCTGCTTTAATCTTTTCTGACATATCAAGCTTCATTCGACGAACCTTTTGCTTTAATGGCGGACAATCCTCTCTTGTAGGCAGACGATGTACCACAATATCTTCATCAAGTCTTGGCATGTCTTCATACGACCAGGCAAAGACTTCGACATAATCATGCAACAACTGAATCAGACGCTTCTTGACATTGGGTTCCAGATTGGCACCCACTTTGACCTCTTTGTTTTCCTCTTTAGTACCTAGGTTGATTGTATCCATGGGTTCCTCGTGAGGCTGAATGGTTCTCTCTTCTTGTTGTAGCAATCTGGAAAGTTCTCCTAGTACTTCACAATCTTCCTCACCTCCGTCTTCGGCTTGGTAGATTAGATTCTCAGAGTCACAAAAGGCCATAGCAGTATCGTTATCCATGGGATCCCGAATGGATGTATACCTGCATTGTGAGTGTGTGTGTGTGTAAAGGTATAGCTATCTTTGAAAGAAAGTAAAATGTAAAAGAAAAAACAATGAGCACAAAAGTTTGAATGAGAAAACGTCCATGATTTATTGATGTCATATGAAAAATGAGATAATAACCCTTACAAATGGACCATTGTGCCTGAGGTAGGACACAAGGTTTTAAGAGTGCAAATTGTTTTGAATATTACAGATCCAACAAAATGTAAAGACAAATTACTGAGGGATGAAAGTGATTGGGACAAAGTCTCTAGCCTCCCAATTGTTGAGCCCTCCATTGACATTCGGGAAGATCCATTCCTCCAGATTGCAGCCATCTTCACCATCTTCTACCGTGTTGACCTCACGGTTGTTGATCTTCAAGGGTGACCCTCCAGCACGGGCACAACGTACAGCCTTTTGAGCACTTGAAGTGAAACCTAGGCCAAACTTGTCAGACTTATATGGGATATCTGAGAGTTGCTCCCAGATAGTGCATCCTCCTTCTTCTACTACTGCTTTGGCATCTTTTAGTGACAACATACGGAGTGGAGGCCTGGTAATCTTGGGAACATCCTTAGTCACTGCCACCTCTTGAGGGACCTCTTCAAAGTGTTGAAATGGAGTTTCAATGAATTCTCGTCAAATTCCACATATCTGAAGGAATTGAGATGGATGATCATGTATTCTTCCTCTCCATGGACGGTGATAATCTTCCCTTGAACCGGGTACTTCAACATCTGGTGCAATGTAGAGGTAACAACATCAATATTGTGGATCCATGGTCGGCCTAGCAGGCAGGAGTATGAAGGGCGGATGTCCATCACATAAAAAGTTGAATTGAAAGTTTGGGTTCCAACCTTTATGGGAATGTCTACCTCCCCATGTACCATCCTCTTCGAACCGTCAAAAGCCCTTACCACCATGTTGCTTGGCTTCAAAGTTAACCCCGCACATGTAAGTCTGTCAAGAGCCTTTTTGGGTAATACATTCAAAGATGAGCCAATATCCACCAAAACATGCGCCAGAGTGGTGGCCCTACATTCCACTGAGACATGCAATGCCTCATTATGCTTTCTTCCCCTCGGCGTCAGATCAACATCTGAAAAACCTAAACCATTATCCGCTATTAAGCTGGCTATGCAGTCTTGGAATTGATCAGCAGATGTCTCTTGAGGTACATGGGCGGTTTTTAAGAACTTCACCAAGACTTTTGCGTGTGCCTCGGAACAGAGTAGTAATGCCAGCATGAAGATTTTAGAGGGATTTTACCCCAGTTGTTCAACTAAATTGTAGTCGCTTCTCTTTATAATTTTTAGGATCTCCTCCATTTCTTTCTTGGAGGTCTCAGGGATAGCCAATGATTGAGCCTTCGTCCGGACAGGCTCAACCATAACACCTTTTCCTCGAGCCTCGGTTAACTCGGCAACAGGAGTGTCAGTAAGAATGATTACAGGGGTTGTAATGACTTTGTAAATTGGAGTACTTGCAGAGATGATTATGGGTGTAGGAGTAACCTTTGGAGCAGCCACATGGATGATTGCGGGTCCAGAAACTGCTTTTGGGGGAGCAATTTCTGGAGAAAAGATCCTACCACTTCAGGTAATTTTGCTAGTTCCTGCAATGTTACTGATGTCGGAGTCTTCTTTCTCAGAATTTATCTCTTCGGCGGCCGGCCAGTCTTGCTTGATGCCATGGAAGTAGATGTCCCCTCCGTAATTCCACGTCACGGTTTTGTCTGATTCATATGGGACTGACCCAGGCATTGTGATTATTAAAGGAGCTGCTTTCAGAACTAATGTAATTCTAACGGGTCTTTTGGTGGAGACCCTGGAAGAATTGGCGGAAATGGTAATGATATAAACATCTTCAAAAGAAACAGGTGTAACAGGAGTCTTTTCAAACAAAATCTCTTTGCTATCTATCAGGCACTGAACGCCTACTTTCAACAAAGGACAACTAGTTGGTGAGGATAAACAGAAACGACAATATTTATCACAACCCGAGAACACACCGGTATTCAACAAGTTTATTTTAACAGTCAGAAGTTGGGTCATAAGTTCATTAACTGAAGTAACAAACAATCCTTCTTCAATGGCATTAGTATTATGGCCATGTGTTGTACCCCAAAATTTGCCCTCCTATTTTTCCACAAGAAATCACAGCTGCGGGCTTTTCCTGATTTTTTTCAGACTGGCTCCAGAATCAGTCAAACAGAATTTTTCTTGTCAGTCTAGCCAAATTAGGGTTTTCATGGACTTTTGATACAGTTCAAACAAATTATTAGGGTTTGGTTGATTTTGGCTCAGGTTTTGATCAGGCAGACGCTTCTTTGACATTTAACCAAGAATCAGGGTTTTGTGCGCGCATTCTTAGAAAGAATTAATTCTATAGTTCTTTTCAATTTACTCTGGGATATGGACTGAGGCCTCTGATTGAGAGTTTGCAGTGCTTGATTTAATCAGTAAAAGGGATAAGCATGTGGATGTTTGTTGGATTTGACTGTGCATTGCTTATGTTTGATTGGGACGTCAGGTTATTATTGATTGCAAGGCTACAGTGTTTGTTAATTATTTATTTTATCTAAGTTAGAATAATTGGATTTACTTCCAGTTATTTTAATTCAAGAAAGCTTAAATAATTAAATAGACAGCTGAGATAAAAGATATATCTGACAAAAGTGGATTTTATTCATCTTTAATTATTTGTTACAATTATTATTTGTACACTGTAAATTTATTTACAGATGTTTACATTAATAATGTTACAATGATTAAAACTAAAATAAAGCTATCCTAATTTCCTAAATCTTCATCTTCTACTGATGCTCCTTTGCTCAAGTGATTTTATCTGCAAAAACAAGAAAAGAGGAAAAGTCAATGCAGATGAAAGAAATAAAAAAAAGCAGACAGTTAAAAATCATCATTAAAAGTGACTGGCCGGAATCAGTTTATTTGCCCTCTCTGCAAATCACGAGATTACTCTCGGTTCACAAAGAGGGATAGAATATGCTTACAAATAAAGTATGAAATGCACAAAGTATGAATTGCACAAATTCAAAATGTCAAGCAAAGCTGCATAATTCCAAAAATTCCAAACAAAGTCCAAAAGGCAAACTGAACTACACATGCCTAACCAAAGTCCAAACTGGACAGCAAACTAACCAAACTGTCAAAGGTACAAGAGCTATCAAAAAGCTGTCAAGAAGTACACATTATGCAGAAAATCTGGAAAAGTTGATAAAAGTATGCAGAGCTAAACCACAAGTGCAAGCAACATCCGAATTCATCATTTTCAGCCAGTCACTTTTTCAGAGTAAGACAAATTTAAGCAATATTAAATGCTTTAATCTGTAGAGAGAGAGAGAATAGAAGAAGAGGGGCTTACAACAAGCTTAGGCTTGAAGAAAAAGATATAAAACAAACATACCATAACACAGTACAGGGAGGCAGAAATAACACAAACAAAAGGGCATAACACAAAAGCTTGCAACTCCACAAACTGTATCAAAACAGCCTGCCTCCACAAGCTCCAAACCTCACAAAAGCCTTAACCTACCTCATCCTGCATAAACCTGTAACAGAGGCCTAAACAGCCAGTCTGAAGCCTAAAGCTTCAAGCCTTCCAACCAGAAGCCCTCAAGCCTGAAACCTGTCCAAGCTCAAACCAGGGCACCAAGCCAAAAAGCCTAAATCTGTCCAAGCCCAAACCTGCATCAAGCAAAAAAAGGCCTAAACCTGTCCAAAGCATAAACCAACATCAAACCAAAAGCCATACAAACTGATACAAGCCTATAAAAAAGCCAAGCATTCAAACTCAACGCCCTGTGTAGCCTGTAAAACCCAGAACCAACACATAACAAAATTCCAACCAAACCTGCTAACTTGTTTCAAGCTCAGCATCAAACACCAAGCATTCAAACCAACAACCACACCCTCAGAATGTTTTCATCACAGGGTTAACATCCAAGGCAACTCAGCAATCAACGTATAGAGGCAAGCATATCAAGCATAACAAGCATCTCAGGGCATACAAAAGCAAAGGGCTAACAGAAGAAGAAGAAAAGAAGCAATCAGAGGCAAGCATATCAAACAAACAGGCATCTCCGATAATCATCATTGAAAGGGTCAATCAAGCAAGCAAATAAGCAGAAGAGAGAACCAGAAGCTAAGGTTTTCAGAGCGTTCATCATAAAACCCTAAAAAGTGAAACAAAGATACCAGATTTCCAAGCCAGCGCATCACGCTCCTCCTCCTTTAGCCGTCCTAGAGCGCCTCCAAATCCGCTCCTCCTCCATCTCCAAAAGCCTCCGTCTCCAAAAGGTATAAAACTCTTTCCTTTCCTCAAAACACCTCACGAGACAAATAACAAAAATAAAGATCAGAACTAATAGCATATGAACTGAAACCCTAATGTGTTAAGACAAGATCACATACCTTTGGTATAACCACCGCCTGGAGCAACCATGTGGAGAGAGGAGAAACGGAGGTGACGCCTGGCAACTGGGACGGAGAAAAGCATCAGAAACGTGGTTCGAGCAAGGAGACGAAGAAAGCGAAGGAGATGAATGGTGTCGCGCCTCTGTAACCCTAAGAAATGAAACAACAAAATGAAACCCTTAGCAAAATGTCTCAAACCGTCTGGGCCTTGCCCTTTCTGAAAACCTTAAGCCCAACTGATTCAAACCGGCACACCCCCTTTTTTTTATTATTCTGGTTATTTTTGCTTGGGCCAAATCCCCCTCAAGCCCATTTTAGTTCTTTTTAACTAATACTTTTTTTCTTATCACATCATATCTTTTTTCAAATAAATTAACATACTAATTTTTTTTACATTAAATTTTGTTAACTTTTTTTATTTTCTTTTTATAACATAATTAAATTTTGTAAAAGTAAAAAAATCCACTACCTCTTTTTATATGAATTTTTCTTAATTTAGTATAATTAAAAATACATAATATTTTATTTTTGAGTTAAATAAAATCCTTGTTTATAAATACATAAGAAAATAGATTTTCTTTTATTTCTTTTTTTTTATTGAACATTCATTTATATATAAATACATAAACTTTAATTTTCTTAAACTTAAAACATTTCATTTTTTTTTAGTTAAAACTTTGTACATAATTAACAAAATACATAAACAATAGCCTTTTTTATATATTAAGTTTAAAACTTTCTTTTCATTAAAACTTTTGTTTATACTTAATTAACAAAAAAAGGTAAACATACTTATATTAAGATAATAATTCTAAATAAATAAATACTTAAATTTACATTAAGTTAACATTTCGCACTTGTAAATAAATCACATACACATTTACAATACACATTTTATTTTTCTTATACATTGCTACATTACATTTTTACATTGCAATTGATTCGATTTGGTTGTAAATATTTGGACACTACTCTCCTATTAAGTCTCATCCCCATTTGTAAATATTTGTACCCCCACTCCCAAATACTTATTTGTAATAGCGTAGACTTTAAATTCCCACAATTTATCGCTTTCAAATATACCATGTTTAGTCCTAGGGTTTGTATGTAAATAAACTCAAACGCTACATAACCTAACACAAAACAAATGCATGACAATCAATACACCATTCACACTTGCACCCCCTAGGGTAATCCCGCTCGTTGCCTTCCAAAATGGGCCATGCTTGCATGTTGAGTTTCTTTGGTAAAACAAGACGAATCAAATGATCATAAGTCCCTCGATGACGCTTTCGAAAGTTGCCTAAAAAATGATCAAGTCCCTTCAAGCAAATTGCCAAAGACACTTGGCACCATTGCATTCATGGTCCATACGATGACCCGCGCCCGTCCCGTTAACATCCTAACACAAGATTGTCCACCAAATTCAATGGTGGAACAATACTGTTAAAAGGGTTAAAACATGAGAAAAATCTTTGAGTAAATTTAGGGGTAGACAACTCTTAGTTACTTGATCAACTTGCAAAATCCACTTGCCTACTTTTTAAAACCCACTACACAAACACAATTTCAAAACCACTTTCAAAAACATTTGAAATATCTTTTCGAAAAGACATACACCTTTGTAAAACATTCGAGTAAAGAATTGTTACAACGGTTGCCTAGACAAGGCATCTTTTTCAAAACATTTTCAAAAACACTCACACACACCATTGTTTCAAGCAATTGAAAATCAAGGCAAGTGATCTAAACAAGTAACTAAGAGCCCATGGATAACCATGGATAAAAAGGGTGCTAATACCTTCCCTTTTCATAATCTACCCCCCGAACCCACGAAACATCTCAAAAGGTTTTTCCTGTGCTTTTTAACCTTTCCTGTAGGATAAAATAAAAAGTCGGTGGAGACTCTTGCTAAGCCGAACAAGTGCGAATACAAATGCAAAACCTCAAGCCAGTTCTCCCACCGTATCACAGAACTGGCGACTCTGCTGGGGAGAAATTTAAAAGTGGGGTTACCTTAGGGTTTAGATCACCTTTACATTCTTGCTTTGATTGCCTTGATTGCTTTACTTTTTGGGTCCTTGTTTGGGTTTGTTGTAAATCCTACACCCGAATTTGGGGCACCTTTTTAGGTAAATAGCAATAAAACTTTGAGGGAACTGTGCGGGGTATACCGACACAGTTGAAGTAGTAAGCTATGTTAGTGTGACATATTTGTGAGTACCGGTAACCCTTGAGTTCAATCAAGGAGAGTACGGGGCCGCTGAGTGATGTCATGAAGCACTAACGAACTCTTAGAACCTTAATTGACCATCCTAGCCTTTTTAGGGGTAGTGAGATGACCGACTTTGATGCAATCCGAAGTTGGTAGATACTCGATACTACACTCATTGAGGGTTGTTTTCTTGGAATATTTTGGTCCCCAGTTAAGTGGCTAAACCAAAACAATGAACACAGAAAACAATCCAATGATATTGAGCTCCTTAGAACCCGGTTTCTATTTTAGGACAGGATGAGCCAACTAACTTCAAGAGGGTACTTACCTATAAACCCCATGCAAGCCTAAACCTAAGGACTTGTTTGCTTTGTGTGAATATGATTACCTGTATATACACTTATTTGCTTTTGCATACTGTGATCGGTGGATTTAGAACTGACTGTTTAACGCTGGTTCGCGAAATGTCGCGGTAAGCAAGAGTCGCCACCGCCTTTTATGTTCTCCAACATGGAAAGGACAAAAGCACAGCAAAATTCCTTATTCGAGATGTTTCTCGGTTCGGGAGGTAGATTTATAGAAAGGGAAGGTGTTAGCACCCTTTCTATCCGTGGTTATCCACGGGCTCTTAGGTACTTGCTCATTGTGTTTTCAAAGTTTTGTTTTTCAAGATGTGAGTGGGTTTGAAAAAGTTTCATTGAAAGATTTCGGAATAACTCTTGTATCTGTCCTCAAGAGTGTTTGAAAAATTGTTTTGAAAGCTTTTTGAAAGTGTAAGGTGTGAAAAGTGTTTTGTTTGTTTTTGAAAAGAGCAAGTATCCATGAGTCATCTACCTACCCTAAGGAATTAGGCTGTGTAAAAGTCCTTTAGGTAGTGCCATCCCACCATTGAGAGATAGGTAGCACCACCGTTGGAGGTGTTCGGGTCAATTCGAGTGTAGGGACAGTGTGGTCACCGAAGCAACAGTAGGACACCTTAGAAGCTACCCTTATGTCCTTGATCCTTTTTAATCCGAGGCAACCGTTTCGAGGCAACTATTCCGAGGCAACTGTTCCAAGGCAACTGTTTCGAGGCAACTGGATCATGGACATAAGGACTTACTAAAACGTCCTATACTTGACGACCACGTTTCGAAGGCAACAAGTGAGGCGTACCCTATAAGTGGTGTGTGAATTTGTGTGTTGTTTTCAGTTTATGTTTTATCTTTGATCATGGCATTGTGAGCGACGCTTGTTTTTAATTAACCATACATTCTTTCATGCAATTTAGAATTTAAGAGTGCAGAAAGTAAAAGCGGAAAGATAAAAACTACGCTATTACAAGGCGCGGGTCTATACATCGCCAAAGTACAAAGACCCGTTTTAATAAAAATGCGGAAAGTAAATAGACCTAATTACTATTACATCCTTAAGCAGTTACATAATATTCAATAAGAAAATAATGCGCGAAAGAACTTAAAATCGAACGTCCGAGGGTTTTGATCCTTTGCTTGAAATTAAATGAAATTAAAGTCTATTTAATTATTTAATTAAAGAAAAGAGAATGTTTTTGTGTTTTTGATATTTATGAAAATAAGGAAAAGAATTACAATTAAAGTTAGTGAAACCCTAGTTCTAAATTATTTTTAGTTGTTAAAGAAAATGTCAAAATTAGGCTAATTAACTAATTAATTAATTTACATGTTTATTTACAAAAATAAATAGTAATTATAATAATAAATAATGAGAAAAATAATTAATTAAGAAAAGGATGAAAAATGTCAAAAAAAACCCTAATTCTAGATATTTTTTATTTATCAAGAAAAGGATTAAAGTTTAAAACCTAAATTAACTAAATTAGTTATTGAAATTTATTTACAAAAATATTTAAATGGTGAAATTAATAATAATTAAACATATTTTTATTTTTGATTTCTCTGTTTTTATTATAGAAAATTAATTTATGGTAAAAAATAAAAATAATTAAAGCAATTAAAAAGAATTAGAAAGAAAAGAAATTGAAATAAATATACAAACAAGGGGGGTGTCTGGCCCATGTGGAGGTGTTTTGGAGCAATCTGGCCCATTAGCATAGAGCCTTGTTTGACTTTCCACGCTTGTGTGTGCCTTGGTTAACTGAGGTACATGATAGACCTCCTTTAGTGGCCTTCAGATTGTGGGTCCAGGCCATCTGGCAAGCCAATGTATGAGGACGTATGGTGGGATGCTGAGACTACGCTGCATTGGAATACATTGAGACAAAAATTATGCAATATGTGGGGGACCTGGGAATCGAACCTAGGTCCCAAGGCTTGCAACACACGTCCTCCACCATCTGAGCTAGGCAACGCATTTGTATACATAATGAAAAACAAATATTATATAAAAAAACAATGGTTAGTGATATAAAACAAAAAAACGCGCCAGATATTTGAACGCTCCTATCACATGAAGACACGCATGCTTCTTCTTCATCTTTGTACCTGTAACATAAACAAGTAGCGGGGGTTTTAAACCCCCACAAACTGAAACCTGTAAAAATAGCGATTAGAAGAGGGGTTAATATAAAAAGGGCGCGATTGTTTCAAACGATTCTTCTTGTTGCCACGAATATGTCCATACAGGTTTGGTGGTCTAATTTTACCATATATGAGAACCCCCAATTTTGAAGTTCTGAAACCCTAGGTTTCATCAATGGTGGATTTGGCTACAGGCAATGTTAGTCCAATTAAATGTTATCAATCGCTTCAGAAAGATGTTAGTAGCATAAATCAATGATCAAAACACATGAATGATGCGTGAAAATTAAAAATCGATTATGGATATTTTTGTGAAAAAGGTGATTCTGTTCTACCGATTCTTGGAGTATGGGGACTTGTTCTTGATGCCAAAAGATTCCTGGAAGGTCCAGCAACGTGTTGGAATACTTTTTATGCTTTGAAACGTGCTCCAACTATGAAATCAGTTTCAAGCTTTTTTGTGAAAATTTGTAAATTGGTTCTATGTTTCTGAGAAGTTTTTCGTGTATTCATGAATTAGGTTTCACTCAGCCTTTGTATGTGAACGAATTTAGGTCAAGAAACAAGCCCATAAGTCCATGAATTGATGTTTTGAATATTTGATTTTAATCATATCTTTTTCAATCTTTTTTTCATGAAACCCTTGCCAATTGTGGAAGATATTGCCTTGTTGATTGATGCACGAAATCTTTAGCACATAATGAACATATTTGCTGCACAAAAAGATTTGAAAATGCATTATTTGATATTTTCTCATAATTAAATCTAATTAAATGAATTAATGTGAATAAAAATTCAATTAATTAATTAAAAATAATAAAATAAATCCTTTTAAGCTCAATGGGTCGTGCATAGGCTTTGGGTAATGATTCAAGGAAGAATTTGAGGCCCATTAGCAATTTTGAAGTGTTTTAGGCAAAGTTGACTTTTGAAAATTCCCAAAAATTTCCCAACTTCTCCAATGCATATCTTGCTCAATTTTGACGCTATGATCATGTTCTTGGACATTTTGGAAAGGTCTTGAAGTCCTCTAACCAATGCCTTTGGTCCCATGTCATTTTGATTTACCAATCTCAAGTTATGGTCTTTGACTCAAAGTGCCTTTTTGTTGACTTTTGAAAATGACCTATAATGTTGAAATTGATAACTTTTTGTGAGAGCATTTCTTGGACTTGGAATGTGAAGATGAGTTGTAGGAAATGTCTTCCCCTTCAAGATGAGCATTGGATGGGATTTTTCTGATGAACCATGAAAAAGTTATGCCTTGGTCAAGTTACAGTTGACTTTTCACCTGTCCAAAAATGGAAACTTTTGCATCTTGATGATTTTTGAGCCATTCTTGTGGAATCATGATCAAGACTTGATCAAATGATGATTGTGGCTTCAAAATAAGATGTTGACCAAAAATTTTGACTTTTGACTGCCAAATGACCATTTTACTCCTACAGTTGACTGTGGAGCAATTAGGGTTTTTGACTATGCAACTTGACCTTGTGAGCCTTGAAACTTGACATGTAGGTGCTTGACAATACATATAGGCATGTGGGACTTGATTGGACCCTTGAAAATCTCAATTTCTTTGCAAGAACCAAAACCCTAATTTTGATTGTGTTAGGAGGCAATTGGACTGTGCAACTCTTGAGAGATTTTGAACCATATGGAGATTGATCTTGCCAAATCTTGAAGAATATGGGAGGGCAAATTTTGGGGTACAACACATACATGTACATAACATCATAACATCATACCATAGCATTTTCAATAACCATTTCAAGGATCTCGAGGGTTCTTTTGATGCAGGGTTACGTTGAACCAGACGTCTACCAAAGGGCAAGAGGTTTCTCCTCTAACAAATGCCATCAAAGATCAAGTGCAACAACTTGAATCAGGGGCTATGACCCACTTGACATGGTGAGCTTGATTCTCGTGGAAAGACATCCACCGTTGCAAAGTTCTCCAATCAAAGATCAAAGTTCAACCTCTAACATTCTCTTGTGTTTACCCCAAGATATCCTTGAAAACATTGCATACATATATCATACATATCATTGCATAACAGGTTTCTCCCATACAGGTCTCCTTATCTTCCTACTGTTTATTTCAGTAAGATGGATATGGAACAAACGGTGAAAGATCTCCAAGCTCAAAATGCTCAATTCCAACAAATGCTTCTGGCTATGGGGAAGGGGCAAGAGGATCTGACAGCTCTCCTTCTCAAAGACAAGAAGAAGAAGTCCAAGAAGGCAGCCAACATCCTGAACTTGAGAAGAAGACCTAAGACCCTAGACCTTGCAACTCCATCCAACATAGGGGATAGTCTTGAAGAAGACCACAATGTGGAGATTGATGAAGCTGAAGCTGACTACTCCGAGGAACAATATCCTCCCGCTGATGACAAGTACAAAGAGTTGGAGGATCACCTCAATGCTATGGAGATTCAACAAATACCTGGCTTGGATTTAGGAGACATGGGTTTAGTTCCTGGATTGGTCATTCCTCCAAAGTTCAAGGTCCCTACCTTGGCCCTGTATGATGGAGTCTCTTGCCCTAAGATGCATCTAAAGTCTTATGTTCGCAAGATTCAACCATACACAGCTGATCCAAGGATTTGGATCCATTTCTTCCAAGAAAGCTTGGTAGGGGCCCAACTCGAGTGGTTCTATCAATTGGAGAGTTCTCGCATCCACACCTGGAAGGACTTAGCTTTTTCTTTCTATGAGCAGTATCAGTACAATGCTGATCTTGCACCAACTCGTGTGCAATTGCAGAGCATGACCATGGGTTCCGACGAGAGCTTCAAGGGATATGCCCAAAAGTGGAGAGATCTGGCTGGTAGGGTGCAACCCCCTTTAACTGACAGAGAGCTGATTGACATCTTCATGGGAACTTTGACAAGGCCTTTCTTCAATTACCTGATTGGAAGCTCCTCAGCCGGGTTCACCGAGCTAATACTGACTGGCGAAAGGGTCGAAGCAGGCATCAAAAGTGGAAATATCCAAGGAATTACATCCTTGGATACTCAGATAATTCCCTACAACGGAAAGAAAGAGTCCAATGCTGCGAACAGTCAAAAGGGTCGTCATGATCAACATGCAGGGGCAGTCCTGATCTCTGGTTCTACGTCACGCTGACAACAGCCAAAGGGAAGTCAACGAAGGCCAGACGAGCCTAAGAGACAGTTCACTAACATCAACATGCCGTTGTCTCAAGCACTGCAACACTTGTTGAGGATGAATCTGATTGCATTGATAGGGCCTCATCCAAACCCCAAGACTTCATCTCCTAACTACAATCCTAATGCAACATGTGCTTATCATTCTGACAGTCCCGAACATGACACTAACGACTGTTGGGCATTGAAGTACAATATTCAAAATTTGATTGATGCCAAGGAGATTGAGTTTGGTCCTCTAGAGGCCCCAGCATGATCACTGCTCCTATGCCAGCTCATTGAGATTGTGTTTGTTTCATTTTGAATTTTCAAAGTTGTAATCTTTTGTTATTCAAACAATTGTCTTTTAATGTCAAACTCTGTTTCATTAATGCATTGCATATGTTTGTCTTGAATTCATACATTCGTTTTCACTACTCTTATGCTTTCTCTATGATATTTAACTCTTGATAAAAAGTTGCAAGCCTTTAGAGGGAGGATGACGAAACAATACCATAATCTCATACAATATGCTTTTGAACAGACCGTGCTGATGATGTACATGCATTTCTTTCAATTCCCAAAACACTGGAGTTATAAGGAAGATAATCCCTAGTCAACCCCTTCGAGCCAAAGAAGTAGGAGTTTTCTGTTCTAAACAAATTTAAACCTTTGATTTAAACCTGGGGCAGGGTAGTCTCTCAGTTAATCCAAAAAAAGGTGCGCATTGAAGTCACAAACTCTCAGTTCGTAATACAACGAACGACGTCAAAAAAAAAAGCATTCCTCTGGAATCAAAAGACAGTGATGGTTCCCTACTACATAGGCAGTCATTATCTCTCAAAAAAAAGGGGAAAAAAGCCCACTGAGCCAAAACCTACATAGGAGGCTTAGGAAAGCTGGGGCATCCCGCTGACTGTGATCTAAAAAGTGGGAACAATCAGGCAAAAGTTAGGGATAACAAATCAAAATCAAAAGAAAGAGGTCATTACAAATCCTCAACAACATGAAAAATGTTGCAAAATAAAAAGGAGATGATGACTGTCTTCCAAAATTCAACTGGTGAACCATCACCCAAAAAGTCGTTCCAAATTCGAATGGAGTTTGACGCACAATTAACTGAGCTTAGGATTGAAGAACATCACGAAGAGCGGGTGGGTACAAATATACTTTGAGCCTTTATCCTTTGTTTCTTAAACCGTGAACCAGGCCACGCTACAACACTTCAAAAGTCCTAATTGAAGAATGGGTTAGTTCGAAAGCATACTGTTACAAAAGGTATCCTGACTCCTGTAAGGCTTTGCTCTAAAATCTTGTGTTGATTTGTCTTATAAAAAAGTTTTCTGCTAAAAAACGCATTTTTTAAAACTTTGAGACAGACATAAACTTTGCATTACTTGAATATCACTGTTTGCATTTGGCTATTTGTTTGACAGCGGAGAAATTCACACAATGAATGTTCGGAGGAACGAAAACTCTCTCAGTGAGCAAAGTCACTTCAAGAAGGATGACACTTCCAACGACAAGTCTCCTATCAACAAGGGGCATGACATGCCACTATCCAACACACCTGGGGAAGTCCAGTCAAGGTTTCAACAGATCTTTCAAAGTTCAGTCAACCGGGGGCAGTCCAGTCAAGGTTTAAACAGATCTTTCAAAGTTCAGTCAACCTGGGGCAGTCCAGTCAAGGTTTCAACAGATTTTTCAAAGTTCAGTCAACCTGGGGCAGTCCAGTCAAGATTTCAACAAAATCTCTCAATTGCAGAGTAACCTAATTCAAGACTCTTTCATCATCACTTGGGGCATTCGAATGTCAAAAGTGTTCAACAATTCCTTCATCACTTGTTGGAAGATGCAATTTTTCACGGACTCATCATGAAGCAACCCTACACCAGTTCCTTCTCAAATCAAAGATGTAGTTTTACACGGGCTCATCATGAAGCAACCCTACACCGGTTCCTTCTCAAATCCAAGATGCAGTTTTACACGGACTCATCATCAGGAAACCCTACACCGGTTCCTTCTCAACTCCAGATGCAGTTTTACACTGACTCATCATGAAGCAACCCTACACCGGTTCCTTCTCAAATCAAAGATGTAGTTTTACACAGACTCATCATGAAGAAACCCTACACCGGTTCCTTCTCAACTCCAGATGCAGTTTTACACAGACTCATCATGAAGCAACCCTACACCGGTTCCTTCTCAAATCAAAGATGTAGTTTTACACGGACTCATCATGAAGCAACCCTACACCGGTTCCTTCTTAAATCCAAGATGCAGTTTTACACGGACTCATCATGAAGCAACCCTACACAGGTTCCTTCTCAAAATCCAAGATGCAGTTTTACACGGACTCATCATGAAGCAACCCTACACAGGTTCCTTCTCAAAAACCAGATGCAATTTTACACGGACTCATCATCAGGAAACCCTACACCGGTTCCTTCTCAACTCCAGATGCAGTTTTACACGGACTCATCATGAAGCAACCCTACACCGGTTCCTTCTCAAATCAAAGATGTAGTTTTACACGGACTCATCATGAAGCAACCCTACACAGGTTCCTTCTCGAATCCAAGATGTAGTTTTACACGGACTCATCATGAAGCAACCCTACACCGGTTCCTTCTCAAACCAGATGCAGTTTTACACGGACTCATCATCAGGAAACCCTACACCGGTTCCTTTTCAAACTCAGATGCAGTTTTACACGGACTCATCATCAGGAAACCCTACACCGGTTCCTTTTCAAACCCAGATGCAGTTTTACACAGACTCATCATCAGGAAACCCTACACCGGTTCCTTCTCAAATTCAGATGCGGTTTTACACGGACTCATCATCAAGAAACCTTACACAGGATCCCAGATCAATGCCTGCAGCAATTAAAGGATTCTTGCAATCCCCAGCGAAGCTAAAACTTTCAACTATCAATCCCCAAGCAGAATGAAGACTCTCATTCTCAGGTCCTCACAGAATATTCGAATATTCTCCAGTGAAGATCCCCTCAAGACAAGAATCCCCAGTAGATTGGCATACAACCCAAGCTCCAGATTCCCCAACAGCGGTCCCAGGACTTCTCACTTTCAACAATCGAGAGATTCTTGCAATCCTCTGCAGCAGTCAAGGAATTACTTTTCCCGGCAGCAGTCAAGATTCTTTGATCTCCTTCCATCCAGGATTCATCTATCCTCAACAAGACAGCTCATCAGCTTACATGCGCATTCATCACATTCATATCATAAACATTGATATAACATACATTGCATCATGCATGATGATATTGCATACAACTAACTCTTTACCTTTTCAGGAAAGATCAGTCGACAGACAAAGATCATCATCTTCTGAGAGTCTTTCTAGAAATAGTTCATATGTGACCCGGACATGGCGACATTCTGATACTTATTCCAGATTCACCCAGAGATAGTTCAGATGTGACCCAGACATGGCGACATTTTGATACTTATTCCAGATTCATTCAGATGCAGTTTTACACGAACTCATCATCAGGCAACCCTACACCGGTTCCTTCTCACTTCAAGACTTCTGAAAACAGTTTACGGGTTCTCCAGTAACGGATATTAACCTATCGCTTGTTCAGATTCTTCAGCCTCTGAAAATGGTTCACGGACGCTTCCCAACAACGGATGCTGCTCTATTGCTTATTCAACTTCAAGACTTCTAAAAACAGTTCACGGGATCTCCAGTAACGGATGTTAACCTATCGCTTGTTCAGACTAAACTCCTGAAAATAGTTTACGGATGCTTCCAAATACGGATGTCAATCTATTGCTTATTCAGACCCCCAGTTCAGAGATGTTCCAAAACATGGATACCTTTCTGATACTCGTCCATGACATACAGTTCAACAATCACCTTCAGATGGCATCTATAAGCCCATCCTCCTCCAAACATTTCCAGATGGCATCTCTAAGCCCATCCTCCTACCAGCAATTTCCAGATGGCATCTCTAAGCCCATCCTCCTCCAAACATTTCTAGATGGCATCTCTAAGCCCATCCTCCTACCAGCAATTTCCAGATGGCATCTCTAAGCCCATCCCCCTGTCACATCTTCAGATGGCATCTTTAAGCCCATCACCAAATGGCATCTTTAAGCCCATTCCCTCTACCATCACATCACCGAGTGCAAATTTTTTGGGCACTCTAGTGTCCAATCTCCTTTTACCCTCGAGTCGCGAAAGGCAAACTTGCCAATCTAACTCTTCAGGTTCAAGAAGATTGAACAGGGGCAACTGTTGTACCCCAAAATTTACCCTCATATTTTTCCACAAGAAATCACAGCTTCGGGCTTTTCCTGATTTTTTCAGACTGGCTCAAGAATCAGTCAAACAGAATTTTTCTTGTCAGTCTAGCCAAATTAGGGTTTTCATGGACTTTTGATACAGTTCAAACAAATTATTAGGGTTTGGTTGATTTTGGCTCAGGTTTTGATCAGGCGGACGCTTCTTTGACATTTAACCAAGAATCAGGGTTTTGTGCGTGCATTCTCAGAAAGAATTAATTCTATAGTTCTTTTCAATTTACTCTGGGATATGGACTGAGGCCTCTGATTGAGAGTTTGCAGTGCTTGATTTAATCAGTAAAAGGGATAAGCATGTGGATGTTTGTTGGATTTGACTGTGCATTGCTTATGTTTGATTGGGACGTCAGGTTATTATTGATTGCAAGGCTACAGTGTTTGTTAATTATTTATTTTATCTAAGTTAGAATAATTGGATTTACTTCCAGTTATTTTAATTCAAGAAAGCTTAAATAATTAAATAGACAGCTGAGATAAAAGATATATCTGACAAAAGTGGATTTTATTCATCTTTAATTATTTGTTACAATTATTATTTGTACACTGTAAATTTATTTATAGATGTTTACATTAATAATGTTACAATGATTAAAAGTAAAATAAAGCTATCCTAATTTCCTAAATCTTCATCTTCTACTGATGCTCCTTTGCTCAAGTGATTTTATCTGCAAAAACAAGAAAAGAGGAAAAGTCAATGCAGATGAAAGAAATAAAAAAAGCAGACAGTTAAAAATCATCATTAAAAGTGACTGGCCGGAATCAGTTTATTTGCCCTCTCTGCAAATCACGAGATTACTCTCGGTTCATAAAGAGGGATTGAATATGCTTGCAAATAAAGTATGAAATGCACAAAGTATGAATTGCACAAATTCAAAATGTCAAGCAAAGCTGCATAATTCCAAAAATTCCAAACAAAGTCCAAAAGGCAAACTGAACTACACATGCCTAACCAAAGTCCAAACTGGACAGCAAACTAACCAAACTGTCAAAGGTAGAAGAGCTATCAAAAAGCTATCAAGAAGTACACATTATGCAGAAAATCTGGAAAAGGAGATAAAAGTATGCAGAGCTAAACCACAAGTGCAAGCAACATCCAAATTCATCATTTTCAGCCAGTCACTTTTTCAGAGTAAGACAAATTTAAGCAATATTAAATGCTTTAATCTGTAGAGAGAGAGAGAGAGAATAGAAGAAGAGGGGCTTACATCAGGCTTAGGCTTGAAGAAAAAGATATAAAACAAACATACCACAACACAGTACAGGGAGGCAGAAATAACACAAATAAAAGGGCATAACACAAAAGCTTGCAACTCCACAAACTGTATCAAAACAGCCTGCCTCCACAAGCTCCAAACCTCATAAAAGCCTTAACCTGCCTCATCCTGCATAAACCTGTAACAGAGGCCTAAACAGCCAGTCTGAAGCCTAAAGCTTCAAGCCTTCCAACCAGAAGCCCTCAAGCCTGAAACCTGTCCAAGCTCAAACCAGGGCACCAAGCCAAAAAGCCTAAACCTGTCCAAGCCCAAACCTGCATCAAGCAAAAAAAGGCCTAAACCTGTCCAAAGTTTAAACCAACATCAAACCAAAATCCATACAAACTGATACAAGCCTACAAAAAAGCCAAGCATTCAAACTCAACGCCCTGTGTAGCCTGTAAAATCCAGAACCAACACATAACAAAATTCCAACCAAACCTGCTAACTTGTTTCAAGCTCAGCATCAAACACTAAGCATTCAAACCAACAACCACACCCTCAGAATGTTTTCATCACATGGTTAACATCCAAGGCAACTCAGCAATCAACGTATAAAGGCAAGCATATCAAGCATAACAAGCATCTCAGGGCATACAGAAGCAAAGGGCTAACAGAAGAAGAAGAAAAGAAGCAATCAGAGGCAAGCATATTAAACAAACAGGCATCTCAGATAATCATCATTGAAAGGGTCAAGCAAGCAAGCAAATAAGCAGAAAAGAGAACCAGAAGCTAAGGTTTTCAGAGCGTTCATCATAAAACCCTAAAAAGTGAAACAAAGGTACCAGATTTCCAAGCCAGCGCATCACGCTCCTCCGCCTTTAGCCGTCCTAGAGCGCCTCCAAATCCGCTCCTCCTCCATCTCCAAAAGCCTCCGTCTCCAAAAGGTATAAAACTCTTTCCTTTCCTTAAAACACCTCACGAGACAAATAACAAAAATAAAGATCAGAACTAATAGCATATGAACTGAAACCCTAATGCGTTAAGACAAGATCACATACCTTTGGTATAACCACCGCCTAGAGCAACCATGTGGAGAGAGGAGAAACGGAGGTGACGCCTGGCAACTGGGACGGAGAAAAGCATCAGAAACATGGTTCGAGCGAGGAGACGAAGAAAGCGAAGGAGATGAATGGCGCCGCGCCTCTGTAACCCTAAGAAATGAAACAACAAAATGAAACCCTTGGCAAAATGTCTCAAACCGTCTGGGCCTTGCCCTTTCTGAAAACCTTAAGCCCAACTGATTCAAACCGGCACACCCCTTTTTTTTATTATTCTGGTTATTTTTGCTTGGGCCAAATCCCCCTCAAGCCCATTTTAGTTCTTTTTAACTAATACTTTTTTTTCTTATCACATCATATCTTTTTTCAAATAAATTAACATACTAATTTTTTTTACATTAAATTTTGTTAACTTTTTTTATTTTCTTTTTATAACATAATTAAATTTTGTAAAAGTAAAAAAATCCACTACCTCTTTTTATATGAATTTTTCTTAATTTAGTATAATTAAAAATACATAATATTTTATTTTTGAGTTAAATAAAATACTTGTTTATAAATACATAAGAAAATAGTTTTTCTTTTATTTCTTTTTTTTTTGATTGAACATTCGTTTATATATAAATACATAAACTTTAATTTTCTTAAACTTAAAACATTTCATTTTTTTTTAGTTAAAACTTTGTACATAATTAACAAAATACATAAACAATAGCCTTTTTTATATATTAAGTTTAAAACTTTCTTTTCATTAAAACTTTTGTTTATACTTAATTAACAAAAAAAGGTAAACATACTTATATTAAGATAATAATTCTAAATAAATAAATACTTAAATTTACATTAAGTTAACATTTCGCACTTGTAAATAAATCACATACACATTTACAATACACATTTTATTTTTCTTATACATTGCTACATTACATTTTTACATTGCGATTGATTAGATTTGGTTGTAAATATTTGGACACTACTCTCCTATTAAGTCTCATCCCCATTTGTAAATATTTGTACCCCCACTCCCGGATACTTATTTGTAATAGCGTAGACTTTAAATTCCCACAATTTATTGCTTTCAAATATACCATGTTTAGACCTAGGGTTTGTATGTAAATAAACTCAAACGCTAGATAACCTAACACAAAACAAATGCATGACAATCAATACACCATTCACACTTGCACCCCCTAGGGTAATCCCGCTTGTTGCCTTCCAAAATGGGCCATGCTTGCATGTTGAGTTTCTTTGGCAAAACAAGACGAATCAAATGATCATAAGTCCCTCGATGACGCTTTCGAAAGTTGCCTAAAAAATGATCAAGTCCCTTCAAGCAAATTGCCAAAGACACTTGGCACCATTGCATTCATGGTCCATACGATGACCCACTCCCGTCCCGTTAACATCCTAACACAAGATTGTCCACCAAATTCAATGGTGGAACAATACTGTTAAAAGGGTTAAAACATGAGAAAAATCTTTGAGTAAATTTAGGGGTAGACAACTCTTAGTTACTTGATCAACTTGCAAAACCCACTTGCCTACTTTTCAAAACCCACTACACAAACACAATTTCAAAACCACTTTCAAAAACATTTGAAATATCTTTTCGAAAAGACATACACCTTTGTAAAACATTCGAGTAAAGAATTGTTACAACGGTTGCCTAGACAAGGCATATTTTTCAAAACATTTTCAAAAACACTCACACACACCATCATTTCAAGCAATTGAAAATCAAGGCAAGTGATTTAAACAAGTAACTAAGAGCCCATGGATAACCATGGATGAAAAGGGTGCTAATACCTTCCCTTTTCATAATCTACCCCCCGAACCCACGAAACATCTCAAAAGGTTTTTCCTGTGCTTTTTAACCTTTCATGTAGGATAAAATAAAAAGTCGGTGGCGACTCTTGCTAAACCGAACAAGTGCGAATACAAAAGCAAAACCTCAAGTCAGTTCTCCCACCGTATCACACCATGTCTGGGCATAGAGGCAGAAATAACATTTGGCTTCTCGGGTGCATCAAACTCAATTTTATTTTACTTCAATGAGGTCTTGTATTTTGTTCTTCAAGGCCCAACAATTATTAGTATCGTGACCAGGACTTTCAGAGTGATATGCGCAACGGGCATTGGGATGATAATGAGGAGATGTTTTATTGGGGTTTTTCGAAGCTTCTTTCAAGGTCACCAAGTTGGATTTTAGTAAATGAGGTAATACTTGAGACGAAGTCATGTTGATTATGGTAAATTGCCTGACCGGCCTTTCTATCCTTGGTTGATTACCTCTTTGTTGATCATACGTAGGCTTTGGGATCATAACAGCCCCCACCATTAGTCAGCGTTCGTCCCTATCTTGGTTTCTTTGCGGATATACGGCAGCCACCTCTTTCTTCCCGATGAAAGGCTTCCTTATAACTGTAGAAGAAGATGTATCTTTCCGAATCTTTCCATTCTTTATACCGGTTTCTATCTTCTCTCCGGTCAATATTAGTTCAATAAAGCCAGCGGATGAACTTCCAATTAAATGATTGAAGAAGGGACCAAATAAGGTACCTAAGAACATGTCTACCAATTCTCTCTCAGACAGAGGAGGTTGAAATCTTCCAGCCATATTCTCCATTTTTGTGCATAGTCCTTGAAACCTTCATTGAAAACCATGGCCATACTCTGGAGTTGAGTACGGGTAGGCGCCAAATCAGCATTGTATTGATATTTCTTGTAGAAAGCTGCGGCAAGATCTTCCCAATTATGAACATTGGCTCTTTCTAGTTGGTAAAACCAGTCAAGTTGAGTACCAAATAGACTGTCTTGGAAGAAATGTACCCATAAGTCTTTGTTAGCGGTATGGGGTTGGATTTTTCTCACGTATGACCAGAGGTGCATTTTAGGGCATGACACTCCGTCATATTTGGCAAATATAGGAACTTTGAATTTCAGAGGAATCACAATCCCCGACACTAGTCCTAATTCCTCAAAATCCAAACCTGGCACCTTTTGGATTTGCATCATGCTCAATCGCTCTTCAAGATGTTTATACTTGTCATCAACTGGAGGATATTGTTCCTCAGAGTAGTCCTCTTCTTCTTCCCCCTCTTCCGATTCTAACGGGAACTCTGTTTCCTTGCCTTTCCCCCCTCCTTCACCGGATGTTGTTGCAAAGTCCAAAATCCTTCTTGTCTGCCCCTGAAATCTTCTTCCCATGTTTAAGACTCCAGTTACCTTCTTTGTTTTCTTTTTCCTCTCTTCAGCCATCAGGGTCTTCAATTCTTCTTGCCCCTTGGCTAGGGTCATGAGCAACTGTTGAAACTGCGTATTCTGAGCTTGGAGATCTTTCACTGTTTGCTCGAGATCCATCTTACTGAAATAAACAGTAGAGAGATGAGGAGACTTGTTGCAAAAGACTTGTTTATGTTATGATGAATGATATATGCATATGCAATATTTTCAAGGATTTCAAAGATTCAAATTTGTTTTAGACAAAAAAGAAACACACTTTATATTAATAAGATAAAGTTTGAGTACATTAATGCCCCTTGGGCAAAATAATACAAAACTCTAAGATAGAAAATTAGTGCACATCCTCTTCAGTGCAATGTAGGCATCCAGAGTCTACTCCTCATGAAGTAGCCTAGTGAGTTCCAAAACCTTCTTCTCTCTTGCGTAGAATTGGGCTTCGAAAGTATCTCGCTCTCCTTTGAGTTGTATCCAATCCCTTTGTAGGTCTTCAAGAGATGTTGGCATGTCAGGATGTAGCATAGTGTATGGAACGTCTCCCTCCATGACAGGCTCAATGATTACCGGGAGAATGAAGGGGTAAGGCATCATAAGACTCTGAGCGCGAGTTCGTACCCATTTGAGGTAAGGCTCAAGAGGGATGGAATTCTTGTGCCCCAAAGACTTGTTATCCACTTTGTTCAACATCTTCCAAGCTCGGATAAATCTTTGGCGAAGACCTTGATTGTCGTTGTCGTAGTTGAATACCAAACCTTGAATCAGCATCTCGTGCGGGCCATCCCTTCGGGCGTAACCAAACTGTCTTAAGGCTAAACATGGGTTGTAGGTGATGCCTCCCATAATGCCAAGTAGAGGGACATTAGAGAATTCTCCACAACGGTCGACGATGATAACATTCTCTTTGGATCCAGAGCACTAATGAACATCTGAATGTTTGAGTGTCATCAACCTTTGTGACCACCTTGAACCTTGCTCATTCTTTAAGACTGATTGGGGAAGATGAGAAATAAACCATCTTTCCAAGAGAGGAGTGTAACACATGAGAACACCTCTTTTCCTCATTGTGCGAGTGTGAAAAGAGTGTAGGATATCCCCTAGAAATGTAGGCACCGGGTTGCGGGGTATGAAGATTTTGATGGCATTGATATCTACGAGTTGGTCAGGATTTGGAAACAAAACCATCCCATAGATGAGGAGAGCCACAATTTCCTCAAATTCTTGCAAGTCTAAGGAATTCCAACAGCTTTGGGCTTTCTCAAACAGGAACTTTTCCAGAAAACCTTTGACACCACTCCTTGTTTCCCAATAAGTTGAGACATCAGATGAGTGCAAGTGTAGAGCTTGAGAAATCTCTTCTGGCTTTGGATCTCTTTCTGTGCCGTTGAAAGGTAGTTGATTAAGAATGGGAATCCTCAAGAGTTGGGAGAATTCTTCCAAAGTAGGCACAAGTTGATAGTCGGGAAATGTGAAGCAATGGTGCAAAGGATCAAAGAACTGAAAGAGCACCTTCATCATGTCCTCATCTGTGTTGGAGGTGAGAAAGTTGAGTAGGAGAACATGTCTCTCAGTGAATGGGGAGTTCTCAGAAATTCTTGAAGCTAGATCGTTAAGTTGTGGAGGGACTCTCACAAGGTTGATTTAAATAGTTTTCCTGCAAAGTGAATCCATATCCTACAAAACAAGAACAAAGATGAATCCCAAAATCCTTGAAATGGTTAGTGGATGTATATGATGTTCATGATGTCCATGATGTTATGTACAAGTATGCATATACAAGCAAAGCAAACAAATCCTTAGTTTAGGCTTGCATGTGGTTTTATAAGTAAGTAACCTCTTGAAGTTTAGTTGGCTTAAACTTGTCTTAGTAATAGTAACCGAGTTCTAAGGAGCTCAATATCACTGGATTGTTTCCTTGGTCATTGTTTCAGCTCAAGCCTCTTTAATGGCGACCGAAATATCCCAAGAAACCAAACCTCAATGATTGTAGTATCGAGTATCTACCAACTTCGGACTGCACCAAAGTCGGTCATCTCACTACATCCTAAAGGCCAAGTTTGTCAAGTAAAGGTTCTAGAAGTTCATTAGTGCTTCATGACATCACTCAACGGCCCTGTGTTCTCTTTGATTAACTCAAAGGTTACCGGTGCCCACAAATATGTCACACTAACGTAGCTATTGCTTAGACCATGTCGGTATATCCCACACAGTTTCCACAACGTATTACTACTTACCTATAAGGTGTCCCAAATCCTGGTTGAGGATTCAAACCCAAACAAAGAACCATAATGTAAAGCATACAAGTCAAACAATGTAAGAAAATAAATGTGATCTATCCCTAAGGTAACCCCACTTTTAGAATTATCCCCAGCAGAGTCGCCAGTTCTGTAATGCGGCGGGAGAACTAACTTGATTGTTTTGCGTTTTATGGCAAATGTTGTGGTTAGCAAGAGTCGCCACCGACTTTTCTTTTATCCAAAAGGAAAGGTGAAAAATCACAGGAAAGACGTTTGAGATTGTTTCTTGAGTTCAGGGGGTAGATTATGAAAAGGGAAGGTGTTAGCACCCTTTTCATCCATGGTTTTCCATGGGCTCTTAGTTACTTCCTAGATCACTTGCTTTTGTTTGAAATTGTTCTTTGTGTGGTTTTTGAAAGTATTTTGTAAGAGAGGCCATTATTTAGGCAATCTTTGTAATGATTCTCGTTCGTAAGAATGTATACAAAGATGTTGGTCTTTTTGAAGATGTTTTCAATTTTGTAAGATGTTTGGAAATGTGTGTGTTTGTTTTGAAAATTGCAAGGATATTTGTTTTGAAATGGAGCAAGTAACTAAAAGTAATCTACCTACTCAAATGTCTTTCTTGTTCATTTTCTTTTCCTTTGACATTGTTGTTTTACCATTGATTTGGTAAGCAACCCTATCTTTGGATGTAAACGGGACGGGCGCGGGTTATCGCATAACCATGACTAGCAATGTTGCAAGGTATCTTAGCATTTTTGAGGGACTAAGATCATTTTTGTAAGGCAACTTTGAATAGCGTCATCGAGGGACTATGATCTTGTATTTGTTTGGTTTTGCTAAAACACCTTACATGCGTAATATGACCATTTTTGTATAAGGAAACCAAGTGGAATAACCCTAGGGGTGTTTATGTGCAAGTGTGTCATTTTCATGCTTGATTTTGTCTTGGATTAGGGTTTTCTATTTGATTGATTTTATCTTGCCATACAAACCCTAGTTACTAGCATGTTATGTAAAAGCGATAAATTGCGAAATTTAAAGTTACTACGCTATTACAACATTTGTGGGAGGGGGGTATACAATTTATGAATGGGGATTGCAATAATATAAACCTAATTAATCTATTACAACCAAATTGAATATGTACAAATATTGGAATAAATAATACACAAGATGGATTAAATATACAAAGGTATGTAAATGCAAAGAAGATTTTTATGTTTGGTTTTTATGTAAAAAAGTTTTAACCTAAACCTAATAAATAAATCAAAATTAACTTAAATCAATTAAGAAAAGAAATTATTTTTTTAGAATGGATTTTTTTTTAATAAACCCTAATTCTATTTGATTAAAAGAAAACAAATTTCTTTAAGAAAAAGTAAGTATTTTTGTATATTTTTGTCTTGAAAATAATATATGGCATTATGAGGTATTTTGGTCCTTTTATATTAAAATAAATATTTAATGGATATAAAGGAAAAATAAATATTAAACTAGTTCTAATTTAATTTACAAAGTTATTTATTGAAAATAGATAATATATAACTAAATAAAAATATTTTACATGAGAAAAATAAAATAAAATAAGCTAAAATATAAATCTATCATTTTTATCTTTTTTATGATTTTTAATATTAAGAAAAATATATTTAATAAAATAAAAATGAAAATAAAAATGAATAGTAAAAATATATTGGGCCAGAGGTATCACAAGCAGACAGGGGGTAGGAGGTTAGAAAAAATGACAAACCCACAAAATAGAGGCCCATGCGCTGCAATGTGACAACATAAGGAAAACATGTGAGAAAATTGCAAAAGACAGGCGCTAAGGCTCGAACCCGTTACCTATAGCATTTTTGTGCGCTGCCTTACCACTGGGGTGGCTGTACATCCGTTTATAGAAACACAAATATAAATATATATTAGAAAACGCCCCTGAAGGCAACTTCATCTTCAACCTTGAGCCATGGCCGAACCACCTGTATCTCTCTCATTTCTCCATAAAAATGGAAAGTCCAAACATGAAAATTATGGTGTTTCTTCCCACGAGTTCAACCATATAATTCATGTAAACTAACAGTCAAAGATCAAAGCTAATTTTACTTTCCCTAATTTGAAACCTAATTTTTACTGAAATTTCAAATTCAAAATTCTCTATGCACAGTTAATATAAATGAAATCTATGAACATGGTTAGCTTTAGAGCAAGGATATCTATATTTTTATTTCACAAATTAGGACCAAAGGATGCTTGTATGAAGAGATAGAAGTTTGAGCAAGTTTTGAGAAGGTCTGAGGATCTGTTTAGCTTGCCTGGACCTCCCTGAGTGTACTCCAATCCTTACTTTGTCTTGAAAGTCCCTGAATCTCCCTACTCAAGTCAATCTGCAAGCTTGATGTTTGAAAATGGTGGATGGAGGAGGAGGAGTTACAGTGAGGGAACAGGGGTCTGGATCACTTAGGTGTGATGTATATTAAGTGTTTAGGTGGTTAAAACTCAAAGCGCATGAGTGGATTTGGAGATGGCTGAGTAAGATTCAAAACTGTCAAGCTATGGTAGATTTTCAATGGCAAAGTGTTTGGGGGTGTTTCTGAGTCTTAACATTCGTGTGTTAGGTTGCAATACACTTGTGTATAAGTATGGAGGAGGTTAGACATCAAGCTTTCTCAAGATTTCTGAGTTATAGCCTTTTGGCTCTATTACTTGCTTTTGAAGAAAAGTGAGGAGACAAGTCCCTAAGTGTTGTACAAGCATGGTCTGGTTTTTGAGAGGCTTTAGACAAGTTGCTTTTGGTTTTGACTTTGCTTGTATGCGGAGAAAACAATTGAGAGGCTCAAGAAGTTGACAAAGGAAAAGTTGTGCTTTATCAAAATGGAAATGGCACCTTTGTGCCATAAATGGAATTATAGCTTGGATAAAGGCTCTAATGCTTGGATTAAAGCTCTATCAGCTGTGCAAACATTTAATTATGGAGTGAGAAACAATTTTGAGGCCTACAAAGCAAATATTATGCTGCCTAGGCTTGGATTTAAATTTTTGTTCATCATGAAATGGCTTGAAATCAAAGTGATAAATTGCTAACTTCATCTCTTCGATTATCCCTACTCAAGAATGATCTCAAGGAGTTATTGGAAATTTTGGAAATCTTTCAATGTTCTCTACAAATCATATTTGAATTGATTTTAAAAATTCCCCTTGGAACCATGTGAAAAGTTGCCATGAAGTTAGGTCAAAAATCTGCCTAACTAGGGCAAAATTTCACTAAGTTATTTTAGTTCATGAGCATGTATTCACAAAATTATATCTTGAGATCCAAGCATTTTTTGGAGAAATTGTATGAATAAAAGTTGTATATTTCATGGATATCTACAACTTTCATGTTGGAAATTTTCTTTGAATCATCTTGCATCATGGTGAAAATTTAGCTCAAAGTTGAGAAAAAATAAGAAATTTTCTATACTTAGAAAAATTTCTAAGTTAGGAAATTTCAACTTTTCAAAACAAAATCTTAAATCCTTGATTTATTGATGAAAAAGTTTCACATTTTGACATGTTTTGATGAATTGTGATCCTTGGCACTTGAACTTGACCAAAAAGTCAAAGTTTGACTTTTCAGTATACAATTGACTTTTGATCAGTTGACTGCAAAATTCATCTGTCAATTTAATGGATTTGCAATGTTTTGAACCATGATATTAGGTTAAAATGATGTAATTTAACTATTCAAATCATGCTTCAAACCAATTGATCATTTGCTAGGTCAAAAATCAAAAATTGCCCCTTCCCAATCAAAACCCTAATTTTGACCATTTTGCCCTTTTGATGATTTGATCAAATTTCTTGAGGAATTTTGGTCCAAACTTGATCAAATGATACATGTGAGTCTAAGATGTTGATGTGGATAAAAAATTATGAATTTTGACTGTAAATTGGCCATGGTTGACTTTTTCCCCAATACAGCTGATTTTTAGGTCAATTGTTCAATTGATTGGTCAAAAGTGTGATTTAGGGCTTAAAACTTGACATGAGAAATCCCGGGGGTCCATAATGATCCTTGAAAGTCATATGAAGCATTGGAAGTTCAAAAATCCGTGTGCAATATCAAACCCTAATTTTGGTCATCAGTGCATGAGGAGATGTCTTGAGTTGATCAAACCCTAGTGCAGTCTTGAGCCCAAGGAGATCTTGTGAGAAAATTCTTGATAAGTGAGAGGGAAAATAATGGGGTACAACACTTACCTATGAACCTCATGCAAGAATAAACACAAGGACTTGTTTGCTTTGTGTGTATATGATTACTTGTACATAAATATCATGACATCATACCATAGCATTTTCAATAACCATTTCAAGGGTCTCCATGGCCTGTGATGCAGGGTTGTATTGAACCAAACATCTATCAAGGGGAAAGAGGATTTATTTTCCTATAACCAAACGCTCTCAAATACCAAAGCACAATAGCTTGAGTCAAGGGTTAAGACCCACTTGACATGGTGAGCTTGATTCTCATAGAAGGACATTCAACGATATGAAGTTCTTCAATCAAAGATGTAGTCAAAATCAAAGTTGTGCCTGGACTAGATTTTGGTGATTTAGGTTTGGTTCCTGGGGTAGTCATTCCCCACAAATTCAAGATTCCAATATTTTCCAAATACGATGGTGTCTTGTGCCCAAAGCTTCACTTGAGATCCTACGTCCGCAAAATTCAGCCGCATACCACTGATAAGAAGTTGTGGGTGCACTTCTTTCAAGAAAGTCTGTCTGGGACTCAATTGGAGTGGTTTTATCAATTAGAAGGTTATAACATCCATACCTGGGAGGACTTGGCCACCACCTTCTACCGTAAGTATCAGTATAATTCCGATCTAACACCAACTAGAGTACAGTTACAAGGAATGACCATGGGTTCCAATGAAGGCTTCAAAGAATACGCCCAAAAGTGGAGAGACGTGGCTGGCAGGGTGCAACCACCCTTAACTGACAGAAAGCTGGTTGATATCTTTATGGGAACTTTGACAGGACCTTTCTTCAATCACCTAATCGGAAGCGCTTCGGTCGGGTTCACTGAGCTGATTCTAACTAGGGAACAAGTTGAAAATGGAATTAGAAGCAGAAAGATCCAAGTGGCTGCATTTTCCGATACTCAGAAGAAGCCATAAAATGGGAAGAAAGAGTCCAATGTTGTGTACGGCCAGAAGGGTCATAACAAGAGTAACCACGACCAAACTATGGGGGCAATCCTGATCTCTAATCCTGCATCGGTGCAATAACAACGGGGAAATCAGCGAAGGCAAGACGAGCCCAAGAGACAATTTACCAAAATCAACATACCACTGTCTTAGGAATTGCAACACATGTTGAGGAGGAATCTGATTACTTTGATAGGACCTCATCCAAACCCCAAAACTTCTTCTCCTAACTACAATCCCAATGCAAGATATGCCTATCATTCCGGCAGTTCTATGCATGATACTAATGATTGTTGGGCATTGAAATACAAGATTCAAAATATGATTGACACCAAGGAGATTGAATTCGGCTCTTCTGAGACTCCCAACGTGATCACTGCTCCCATGCCAAATCATTGAGAGCGTCCAGTTCATTTTGAATTTTGAATTGTAATTTATATTGTTTGTTCGAACACTTATTTATTATTTAAAACTTTGTTTTCATTAATGTATTGCATATGTTTGTCTTGAATTAATCCATTCGTTTTCACTATATTTAAATTGTGATTTTATTCCCTGTTTGTGATATTCAAATCTCATTAAAAGTTGTAAGCCTTTAGAGGGAGGATGACGAAAATAATACCATTGTCTCATACAATATGCTTTTGGACAGACTTTGCTGACAATGTATAGGTGTTGTTTCAAATCCCAAACAGTGGAGTTATAAGGAAAATAATCCCTAGTCAACCCCTTTGAGCTTAAGAAGTAGGAGTTTTCTTTTCACACAAATAGAAACCTTTAATCATAACCTAGGGCAGGGTAGTTTCTCAATTAATTCAAATGTGCGTTCAGTCGCAAACCTTCACTTCGAACACAACGAATGACGTCAAAACATCCTTATGAATCAAAAGACGGTGATGGTTCCCCATAAATAGGTAGTCATTATCTCTCAAAAGAAAAAGCCCACTGAGTCAAAACCTATGAAGGAGACTTAAGAAAAACTGGGGCATTCCGCTAACTGTAGTATCAAAACAAGAAACAGTCAGGCAAAAGTTAGGGATAATTAATAAAAAAAGAGGTCTCTACAAATCTTCGACAACAGAAAAATGTTGCAAAAAAGACCGCCTTCTCCAATAATCTTAACTTATCTGAACCATCACCAAAATATCATTCCAGATTCAATAGGAGTTCAAACGCACAATTAACTGAGTTTAGGACTGTAGAACATCATGAAGAACGGATGGGTACAAATAAACTTTGAGCCTTATCCTTTGTTTCTTAAACCGTGAACCAGGCCACATTACAACCCCTTAAAGTACTAATTGAAGCATGGGTTAGTTCGAAAGCATACTGTTACAAAAGGTATCCTGATTCCTATAAGTCTTACTATAAATCCTGAGTCAAATTCATATTCTTACAAAATTCTTTTATCTACTAAAATTGCATTTGAAAAACTTCAAGATAAACATAAACTTTGCATTGTTTGAATACTGCTGTTTGCATATAGCTATTTGTTTGACAACAGAGAAATTTGCATGAAGAATATCCAATGAACGAAAACTTTCTCAATGAACAGAATCAATTCAAATCCAATGACAAACCCTATATAGTCAAAGGGCATGGCATGTTATTGTCTAACTCACCTGTGACAGTCAGGTCAAGATTCTAGGAAATCTCTCATAAAATCCTGAATAGCCAGGGGCAGGTCTCTATCAGAATCACTTAGGGCATTGAACAGGAATTCCAGTAAAGGGTCATGGACGACCAAGCAAACATTTTCTGGCAGTGCTACAACACTTACTACTATGGACAGTGACAAATCCCTACAAAGTCCCTTTCATAAGGTGATCCCCGGTGAAGTCGCCAGAGCCACCTCCATAAGGCTATCCCCGACAAGTGCAAAAGAATCTTCAAACAAAAGTGGGGTATCCTCCAGCCGATGATATAGTCAAACCCACCAGCAAATAGTGGAGTTTGATCTTCTCCCAATGAACGCACACATCACACCAGTTCCCGAACAAAAGGAGATTGCCAATAGTTTACCATATTCTAGATACAGTACAGATAGAATATAAATATAGATATAGTTCAGACACAATCTACATGCAGATTAATTATGACACTTATTCCAGATTTTCTTCCCGATACAATTCAGATACGAATGTCATTCTGATACTCGTCCAATATCTCCTCAGATACAATCAAGGATTGGATTCATTTTGACATTCCCCAACTGAGTTGGTCTTAACTAAAAAAAAGAAACCTTGCGGAGTTCTACCTAAAGAAGTCACTTCCCTAGTAGGTTATCAAAATATTCTCTTCAACAAGGTTTATTTCCCCAACAAACTCCGAATTACCTTCCAAGAGTCTTTTCCTCAGACCATTACAAATCAATGGACAAAACCACTTAATCCCTGGTAGAATCATTGCAATCCCCAACAAAGTCGTTACTACCTCAAGCAAGTTACTGCGAAGCCTCGAATCCGACCAGATAGCGTTTTAACTTCATCCTTTCAAGAAAGTTAATGCAGAGCCTGGAATTCGACCAAATAATAGTTTAACTTCATCCTCTCAAGCAAGTTACTGCGAAGCCTGGAATCTGACCAGATAATAGTTTAACTTCATCCTTTCAAGAAAGTTACTGTGAAGCCTGGAATCTGACCAGATAACAGTTAACTTCATCCTTTCAAGCAAGTACTGCTGTGATCAGTGGGAATATAACTGACTGTTTTTTAGCTGGTTTCGCGAAATGTCGCAGTAAGCAAGAGTCGCCATCGTCTTTTATGTTCTCCAACATGGAAAGGACAAAAGCACAGCAAAATTCCTTCTTTGAGAATGTTTCTCGGTTCGGAAGGTAGATTTATAGAAAGGGAAGGTGTTAGCACCCTTTCTATCCATGGTTATCCATGGGATCTTAGGTACTTGCTCACTCTATGTTTTCAAAAATTGTTTGCTTTTCAAGTGTATGTGGGTTTTGAAAAAGTTTAGTTTGAAAAACTTCTAGGTAACTCTTGTATCAGTCCTCAAGAGTGTATGAAGTATTTGTTTTTGAAAACTTTTTGAAAGTATAAGGTGTGAAAAGTATTTTTGTTTTGTTTGTTTTGAAAGAGCAAGTACCCATGAGTCATCTACCTACCCTGAAGAATTAAGCTGTGTAAGAGTCCTTTAGATAATGCTGTCCCACCATTGAGAGGTAGGTAGCACCATCGTTGGAGTTATTCGGGTCAATTCGATTAAGGGACATGTGTGGTCACCGAAGCAATAGTAGGACACCTTAGAAGTAACCCTAATGTCCTAGATCCTTTTTATCCGAGGCAACCGTTTCGAGGCAACTGGATCTTTAGACAGGAGGGCGACCTCTAAGACACCCTATACTTGATGACCACGTTCGAGGCAACTAGTGAGGCGTACCCTAGGAGTGGCATGTGCTTGTGTGTTGTTTTCATGTTAATGTTTATCTTGTACATGTTATTTGTGAGCTACTGATTTATTTTATTTGGCATTCATTCTTGCATGCATATTAACAGTTAAGAGTGCGGAGAATAAAGTGCGGAAATTTGAATCTACGTTATTACAAGGCGCGGGTCTATACATCGCCAAAAACAAAAACCCGTTTTGATAAATAAGTACAGAAAGGTAAATAAAGCGGTAAATCCTAATTATTACATCCTTGGAAACAATTACATAAATAATCAAAATAAGAATAATGCGCGAAAGAAATTCAATCGGGACGTCCTTAGGGTTTTGACCCTTTTTTTGAGAAAAAATACGAGTTTTGGTCCTTTTTTACAATTTAATGAAATATTAAACCTAAAAAAACTAATTAATTATTTATTTACAAGAAAAAGATTTTTGTATTTTTTATGTAAAATAAAACAAAAGGAATTAAAATTAAAAGTTAGTAAAACCTAATTCTAAGTTTATTTTACTTATTGAGAAAAAGGTTAAAATTAAACCTAAATTAAACTAAGTTGATTAATTAGAATTTATCTACAAAAATAAATTAATCAATAAAAATAGTAATAATTAATAAAAATATTCACATTTTTTTATTCTCTGAATTTATTAAAAATATTAATTTGTTAGTTAATTAAATAATATTAATAATTATTAAAGAAAATAAAAGGAAAAGAAAAAATAAAAGTAGTAAAAACCAGAGGGGGTGTGATGGCCCAATGGAGGTTTTATTCTGGAAATTTAGGCCCAATATCAATTTAAGCCTGTTGACTTTCTTGATCAGATGCGTATGGTTGACTGAGGAACATCGTGCTCATCACTTTCTGGCCTTTGGATTGATGATTGGGAACACCTGGCGCGCTGATCATTGAAGGCACATGGTGGAGTATTGTTGTGAAGTTGCATAGGAATTTGTTAGAAAAAACAATATTGAGATTTGGGTGGACCTGGGAATCGAACCCAGGTCCCAATAGTTACCACGCACGTCATCAACCACCAAGCCACTTTGTTATCTTTGTTAATATAATATGCAATAAATATAATGTAAGAAAAGAAACAAGTCACATGCTGAAACAAAAAGAGGCGCGCGTATTTGAATGGTCCAGTGAAGTATTGCCAACTCACCGTCTTCTTCATGAAACCTGCAGAAAAACATGTCAAATAGCGGGGGTTTTAAACCCCCTCAAAATACAAATGCCAAAAATAGCGATTAAGCATGTGCATTATATAAATAGGGCGCGAGGTGTCCAATGAATTCGTCTCATCCTGACGAATTTAACCATAGCCATGAGAAGCTCTGATTTTGCTTATGCTGTAAAGCCCTAAATTGAGAACTCTGAAACCCTAGATTTCATTAATGGTGTTTTGCGTTTCAGGGCACCATAATCAAATTAATCTATCCCATTAGCTTCAGAATGATGTTAGCAATGCAAAGCAATGATTATATCATGTTAAGGATGCATAAAACTTGAATTTCGATTATGGAAAAGAATGAGAAAACCGTGTTTCTGTTTGGCCGTGTTCTTGAGCTTTAGAGCTTGTTTCTGATTGCAAAATGTTCCTCTAAGTCCCAGAAATCTATTGGAATTAATAAAGGGCTTTTAATTGTGCTGGAAGATTGATTTCAGTTTTTCAAATTTTCCTCCTATTTTTGAATTTTGTTTATGGCTTTGTAGCAGCTTTTGCCCGTCTTTAGCATTAGGGTTAAACTCAGTACTTATGAGGGAAGGGAATTAGGTTAACTTCTGGGCCTTAATCCATGCACATGAGAGAATTAGGTTTAGGTTTTCCACCATTAAAAAACTTTCCTTTTTTTAAGCAAAACCAAGACTTTGTGTACAACATAGACCTAACATGAGTTTGTGAGCTGGCACATGATGTATGAAAGCTATTCAAATCCAAAAGACACTATTCCATTGATCTTTAAATTTTATTTGAATTATTATGGATTTAAAATGAATTAAATCAATAAAAATTAAATAAAATTGAAAAATAAATGTTTGATCTTGAAATTAATCATGGGACATATGTGTGGCATGACAAGGCTGAATCAAGTGGAAGAAAGTGGGCCCTTTTGTCAAAAATTGAAGTTTCAAGGATAGTTGACTTTTGCCATTTCACAAAACTTTCCCAACTTCTCCAATGCATATCTTGCTCAATTTTGATCATATGAACATGTTCTTGGACATTTTGGAAAGGTCTTGAAGTACTCTAACCAATGCCTTTGGTCCCATGTCATTTTGATTTACCAATCTCAAGTTATGGTCTTTGACGTAAAATGCCTTTTTGTTGACTTTTGAAAATGACCTATAATGTTGAAATTGATAACTTTTTGTGAGAGCATTTATTGGACTTGGAATGTGAAGATGAGTTGTAGGAAATGTCATCCCCTTCAAAATGAGCATTGGATGGGATTTTTCTGATGAACCATGAGAAAGTTATGCCTTGGTCAAGTTACAATTGACTTTTCAGCTGTCCAAAAATGGAAACTTTTGCATCTTGATGATTTTTGAGCCATTCTTGTGGAATCATGATCAAGACTTGATCAAATGATGATTGTGGCTTCAAAATAAGATGTTGACCAAATTTTTTGACTTTTGACTGCTAAATGACCATTTTACCCCTACAGTTGATTGTGAAGCAATTAGGGCTTTTGACTGTGCAACTTGATGCTGTGAGCCTTGAAACTTGACATGGAGATGTTTAACAATGTATATAGGCATATTGGACTTGATTGAGCCATTGAAAACCTCAAATTCCTTGAGAGAACCAAAACCCTAATTTGACTGGCTTAGGAGGATGTTTGACTGTGCAACCCCTTGAGAAGTTTTGAACCATTTGATGATGATTCTTGACAAACCTTGAAGAATATGGGAGGGAAAATTTTGGGGTACAACAACTGCGAAGCCTGGAATCCGACTAGATAACAGTTTAACTTCATCCTTTCAAGCAAGTTACTGCGAAACCTAGAATCTGACCAGATAACAGTTTAACTTCATCCTTTCAAGCGAGTTACTGCGAAGCTTGGAATCTGACCAGATAACAGTTAACTTCAGCAAGTTTTCACGAATCTTGGAATCCGACCATATAACAGTTAATTTCATCTTCCCCGGTAAGTTATTGCCAAGACTGGAATCCGACCAGATGACAATTGACTTTGTTATCCCCATCAAGTTGCTACGAAGCCTGGATTTCAACCAGATAACAGTTAACTTTCATTATCCTCAGTTAAGTATAATTCCCCAGTAGAGCAACGGACAACCAAAGCTCCTGAACTTTATTCCCCAAGTAGAAATCAATACTCCCCACAGAGTTTCCTCAAGCAAAGAGCCAAAATCAATGTTCCCCAACGAATTTCTCCTCAAACAACAAAACAGGAATACCCATCGGAAACATTCTAAACAAGGTTTGAAGATGTGCATACTCTTCATCCCCAACAGTAGTCTGGGATTTAACTTCCTAAAACTTCCCAACAGTAGTCAGGGATTTATTTTCCTAGACAAAAATACATTTCAACAACATGCATAGCATATGCATACGAAATGCATATAGCACAACCTCATTTTTAAGAACATCATTACACAATGCATTTCATACATCATGAAATTGCATACAACTAACTCTTTACCTTTTCAAGAAAGATCAATCAACTGATAATTATCATCAACAATTTTCAAGAGGTCCAAGATTAGTTCCTGAAACAAGACAAAGCAACTATCTACACGACTAGACGAAACAATCTTACACATGTTCCTTCTCATACACGACCAGACAAAGCAATCTTACACGGGTTCCTTCTCGTATACTTCCAGATGCAGCTTCACACGGGCTTATTTTGAAGCAATCTTACACGGGTTCCTTCTCATATACTTCCAGATGCAGCTTCACACGGGCTCATCCTGAAGCAATCTTACACGGGTTCCTTCTCATATACTTCCAGATGCAGCTTCACACGGGTTCATCCTTGTGATACGGTGGGAGAACTAACTTGAAGGTTTTACATTTTATCGCAAATGTTGCGGTTAGCAAGAGTCGCCACTGACTTTTCTTTTATCCAAAAGGAAAGGTGAAAAAGCACAGGAAAGACCTTTGAGATTTTTTTCTTGAGTTCAGGGGGTGGATTATTAAAAGGGAAGGTATTAGCACCCTTTTCATCCATGGTTTTTCATGGGCTCTTAGTTACTTGCTAGATCACTTGCTTTTTGTTTTAAATTATGCTTGGTGTGGTTTTTTTGAAAGTATTTTGTAAAGAGGCCATTGTTTAGGAAATCTTTGTAATAATTCTTGTTTGTAAGAATGTATACAAAGATGTTTAATCTTTTGAAAATGTTTCCAAGTTTGTAAGATGTTTGAAAGTGTAAATGTTTATTTTGAAAATAGCAAGGATGTTTGTTTGAAATTGAGCAAGTAATTAGGATAATTTTACCTACTCAAAAGTCTTTCATGTTCATTTTCCTTTTCCTTTGACATTATTATCTTACCATTGATTTGGTAAGTAACCATATCTTTGGATGTAAACGGGACGGACGCGGGTCATCGTATAACGATGATTAGAAATGTTGTAAGGTATCTTAGCATTCTCTTTTAGGGACTAAGATCATTTTAAAGGCAACTTAGATAGCGTCATCGAGGGACTATGATCTTGTATTTTCTTGTTTTTGCTAAGGTACCTTACATGCGTAACATGGCCATTTTGTATAAGGCAACCAAGTGGAATAACTCTAGGGGTGTTTGTGTGCAAGTGTATTGTTTTCATGCTTGTTTTTGTCTTGACTTAGGTTTTTCTAAGTGTTGTACCCCAAAATTTTCCCTCTCCTTTTACTCAACACATGTCAATTGAGGTCCCCAATTTGCTCAAGGAATCCCAAGAGTTGACCAGACAAACTCTCTCCTAAGGCAGTATACCTCAAATTAGGGTTTCCATTTTCATCAAGATGTGTGAACCACAAAGGACCCAAATTCTTTACATGGTCCTAATATGTTCCTAAGATCATCCATGTAAAGTTTCATGCCTTGCACAAGAAGTTTGCTCAGTCAACTGCTCAAATGTTTGAGAATCAACTGTATTAGGTCAAAAGTCAAATGTGGCCCACATAAAGTCAAACCTCAAGATTTTTGGTCAAAATCAACATTTTGAATTGATATACATCATTTTATCAAGGGTTTATCATGATTCTTCAAGGAATTCCCTAAATTCATCAAAACCCAAAAGTTGCTAAACTAGGGTTTCTCAAGAAAAGTTAACCAAAGTTTGACCAAGCATAACTTCCACATACTTTATCATAAATTTTCCATACAAGGCTCATTTTGAATAGGATGCAATTCCCTACAACTCATATTCAGCTCACAAGTTCAAAATATGCACTCATAAAAAGATATGAATTTCTACATTATAGGTCCTTTTGAAAAGTCAACAAAAAACACCTATTGGGTAAAAGCTTCTTACAAGAACATGCAAGACCAGATTGAAATGAGACCAAAAGGGTTGCTTAGGGGACATCCTAAGCTTTCTAAAAAGTCCAAGAACACCTCTCTAGGGTTAAAATTGGAGGAGATATGCCTTGTCAAAGTTGACCTTTTTTGCAAAATTGCCAAAAGTCAAATATGCTCAAAAGTGCATTTTTTACCAAATGGGATTAACATTTCATGATTGCACCTTACTTGTAGCATGGTCCACGACCCAAATGTTCACTCACATGTTATTTGCTTCATTATTTATTTTATTTTGATTTTTTATTTATTAAAAATTGAATAAAATCAAATAATTGTTAAATAATATCAAAGATATGTTTTGATATGATTTTTGGACAGGATCTCAATCAAATTATGCTAAGATATCAAGACCAAATTGAATCAAGCATGATTGGTACAAAAATGGGATAATTTGGCTCAATATAGAAGGCTTGCATATGGATGAAAAATCAAATCAAATCTTCCAAAATTCCAAAGATATCATCTGTTTTTGCAACCCTAATTTGCTCTAGCATATATAATGAACAAGAACCAAGGATAAAAGAATTTTTTGGGCAGTCGTGAAAGAGAAAGAACAAACTCAAAAATGTTGTCAAAAAGTAGGGATCGGATTTCACTCCACAGGACCTTTCAAAGCTAAGGCCAACAATCGCATCCTGGGCGTGCACTGAAGCTGTCCCAATCATTTGCAAGGCCTGAAGCATCAAGAATCGCGTGCTGCAACTCATACGGTTTGTCCTTTATTTCAAAATCGATTATAGCGATTCTTGCATCATAAACATGTTTTAATGGTAGGTATGTGTTTGTTATCATGTTTGCAACGTATTGGATTGGTTTAATTGATGTTTGAGCGCATATATTGATAGTTGCCATTGCTAGGGTTTGAGGTCGTATTTTAGGGTTCTTGATACAGGTACAATTAGGCCAAAAGAAGGATGCCATCATACTCGTGAGATCAAAACGAGTTGATCTGTTAGCTTGGAATTGATTTATCTTGCTTGTGTTAGACTTTGGAAGTTTGCAGGTTTGTAGCTACAAATGCTGATTGTAGGTAAAAGTCCCTTAGCTAACATGACGGAGGGTTGAGGAAGATAACAACGTCGTTGACCACCATTGGACAATTTAAATATTCGCGCGTTTTTTGAAGCTCGTGACCAGTTTACATTATTTTGTTTTCGTTTCAATATTATAACAAATAGATACAGGTGGCTCAGTGGTGAAGCGTGTGTTTGGAAAGGTAGACGACCTGGGTTCGATCCTAGGTCCCAACATTTTCTTATTTTCTAAATTTATAACTACAAATACTGTGCGTACGCGTCCCAGGGGCATACCATGCACTGTCATCATCTAGCCAACATATTCCTTATCAATCCAATCCAACGCCCATGCAAGAAAGGACCACGGTACACCAACAGGAGGAGGCAGCATGGAATCCAAGGCGTTGACTGGGCTTAGCCACTAATGGGCCCAAAAATTCAGATCTACACCCCCTGATTGTTGCTTAAGCAGGCCCATCTCTAATCTTATTTTATTTTATTTTATTTCTTATTCTTTTATTATTTACTCAATTCTTTTTTTTACAAAATAACAAAAAATCATTTTTTATCAAATCAAAATCACAAAAAAAATAAAAAATCTTTTTTCATAAAATATTTTATTTTCTTGAATTAATTAGTCTAATTCTAATTAGGTTAATTCAATTTATTTTCATAATTAAAACTAATTAAAAATTAGGGTTTTGTAAATAATTAATTTTGCTTCGAAAATAACTTAATATTTTTTTAGATTTTTTAGGTTTTTTCTAATCGTCTTCGCATTTAACTCGTCGCGCGTATTTTTAATTACCCTTTTGATTATTATTTATGTAATTGTATCGAGGTTGTAATAGATTTTAATTAGGGTTTTAATTTCCGCATTTTATTTCCAGTTAAATGATTCTGTATCTTCGAAAGCCATGTAATAATTAGGATTTCTGTTTCCGCATTTTTAATTTCCGCAATTATAAACTGTTAGATGTATGCTAATAGGATTGTATGGCAAGAATATCTGAAAATTAAAACGTAGATAACCTAAATGTGAAAAGACAAACTAACTGAAAAAAGCTCACTCGCACATGCTCACTCCTAGGGTTTACTCCACTTCGGTTGCCTTCGGTTAAACGGTCATGAAGTATAGGGTTTGTTAGTGGTCGTCCTCTAGCCCCGAAATATCTCAAATGACCCATTCGGATGTTGCCTCGGAAACAGATCTTTAAGGCTTTTGGATGATTACTAACACCTCCTAACATTGCTTTTGTGACCGTATATGTCCCTTCAAATGTCCCTTTAAACTCCAACGATGGTGCTACCTGTTCCTTAATAATGGGATAACACTGTCTAAAGGAAAACAAACCGTCTTTTTTGAGTAGGTAGATTAGTTCCTAAGCACTTGCTCAAACAAAACTTTTACACAAACACTTTTCAAAACAATTTTCAAAACAAACTTCGTCACACTCTTGAGGACTGATACAAGAGTCATCACGAAGTAAAACCTTTTCAAATAAAGTACACACAAGCAATTTCAAAATGAGCAAGTACCTAAGAGCCCATGGAAAAGCACAGATAGAAAGGGTACTAACACCTTCCCTTTCTATAATCTACCCCCCGTACTCAGAAATATTCTCGAAAAATGTTTTTTCTGTTCTTTTTTCCTTTTCCTGATTGGATGAAATAAAAGTCGGTGGCGACACTTGCTTACTGCGACATTTTGCAAACAAAAAACGCAACACGCAAAATGCAAACCAGTAAAAACAGTCGGTTCTGCCACCGTATCACAGAACTGACGACTCTGCTGGGGATAAATGTATAAAGTGGGGTTTACCTTAGGATCCAGGTCATTTCAAAAATTTCTTTTTTGTTTGTTTGCTTTATTCTTAAAAGGGTTTTGCTTGGGTTACTATAGATCCTACAGCCGGATCCGGGGGAACTTATTAGGTAAACAACAATAGATCATGGAGACTGTACGACATAGACCGATATGGTTTAAGCGATGACTGTGTTGGTGTGGCACTTTGGTTGGTACCGGTATCCTTCATGGGGAAACAAGGAGAATACAGGGCCGTCACGTGGTGTGGTGAATCACTAACGGACCTTAGAACCTTAGTTGAACAAACTTGGCCATTAGAAAGTAATGAGATAGCCGACCTCGGTATAGAGCTGAGGATTGGTTAGTACTCGATGCTACACTCATTGAGATCAGACTTTCGGGATATTTTGGCTGCAAGAAAAGATTACTTGAGTTGAGAAAATGCCCGATAAAGGATGGTCAGTGATATTGAGAATCTTTAAAACCCGACTACTTTTTAAGACAGGTTTGAAACCAACTAAACTTCAAGAGGGTATGACCTTTAACCTCATGCAGGCCTTAAACCTAAGGACTTGGTGTGATTTGACTGTGTTTGTTATACCTGTGGTTTATCATGACATCATGCATCATAACATAGCATCCATTCTCATTGCACTAACCATTTCAAAGACCAAGGGAATTTATCTTTGTTCTGTTTTGCAGATCATGGCTTTCGTTCGTAGAAACACTATCTGAATCAGCTTTGTGAAGATACCTTCCCAACTCAAAGAGCTAGTATCAAGGGTTTCTGAAACTTCTGCGTTCACTAAGAGACATAGTCAACTTCTCAACCTGGTTACTTCAAACTTTAATGAAAAGATGATGAGTGTACTCTTTCAGTTCTTTGATCCCAATAACCACTGCTTCACCTTTCCAGACTATCAGTTGGTGCCTACCTTGGAAGAATTCTCTCAGCTGCTGGATATACCCATTCTTGAACAATTGCCCTTCACAGGTCTAGAAGAAGTTCCTAAGATAGAAGTCATTGCCTCAGCTTTGCATCTGAAACGGGCCGACGTGGTATCCAATTGGGAAACAAGAAGCGGAGTCAAGGGTTTTCTAGCTAAGTTTCTGATAGACAAGGCCCAATTGTTTTGGGATGATATGGATTTTTAGGCTTTTGAGGAGGTTTTGGCTCTTCTAATATATGGGTTAGTCCTATTCCTTAATCCGGACTCATTCATAGATGTGAATTCTATCAAGATCTTCCTCTCCCGCAACCCTGTGCCTACCTTGCTCGGAGATATTTTGCACGCTCTCCATACTCGTACCATGAAGAGAAGAGGGGTTCTTATGTGTTGCATGCCATTGCTATCGAGGTGGTTTATTTCTCACCTCTCTAAGTCTGTACTGAAGAATGAAGAAGGTTTGGGTTGGTCACAAAGGATAATGTCACTAGCACACATGGATATTCTTTGGTGTTCCCGAGGTATGGAAAACACTGCTATTATTGACCGTTGCGGGGAGTACCCTAATGTCCCATTACTTGGTATCAGGGGGGGTATAACCTACAATCCTTGTTTAGCTCTGCGACAATTTGGTTACGCTCGAAGAGATGGTCCCCATGAGTTACTTATCGAGGGAATTGTATTCAACTATGAGGATGACGTTCAACAGTATCGTCAGAGATTCATACGAGCTTAGGGCATGGTAAACGGATCTGGCGCCAAGGCTTTGGGGCCAAAGGCTTCCAATCCTATGGAACCTTACCTCCAATGGGTATGAGCTCACTCCCATAAGCTTATGATGCCCTATGTGGCTGTTTTACCAGTGGTTGTGGAGCCTACTACTGAAGAGGGTATTCCTTATGCGGTTCTCTATCCTTATATGCCCACTGATCTTAGAGATTTACAGAGGTCTTGGATTCAGTTGAAGAACGATCGGGGTACTTATAAGGATCAGTTCCATGCTTAGGAGAGGAAGGTTTTAGAGCTCACAAAGCAGCTCCATGAGGAAAGAGAACTCAATGCTTATCTCGGCACGAAGAGGAAGCATCCATGGGAATTTTGACTTTTTTCTAGTTTTAGATTTATTTTTAATTGTAACACCTAAAAGGCATTTGAACTTTGAATTCAGCTAATAAAATCTTTGTTTTATTTTGGTTTGCAAATTTAAATTTCCCAAAGTCTTTGAAATCATTGCATGCGCATCCCATTCATAGCATTACATGTACAAGTACCATTACAGGTTTCTCATCTTCTTTGCTATTTATTTCAGCAGAAATGTCTTCTGAACAAAGCATCAAGGACCTTCAGGCACAAAACGCCCAGTTCCAAGAAATCTTCATAAGTCTGGCAAAAGGGCAGGAGGATCTGAAAGCCCTCATCCTGAAAGAGAAAAAGAAAAAGAAGAAGGCTTCTGGTATTCTGAATATGGGCAGAAGGTTTGGAGAGCGGTTGAAGCGACAAGTCGATCTGACCTCTTCATCCAAGGAAGGGGAGAATCAAGAAGAAGAGACAAGAGAGAAGGATCCCAGTCCTACAATTTCTGAAAATGATACAGACTACAATGATGAGCAATATCCTCCTGCTGAGGATAGATACAAGTGGTTGGAATATCATTTGAGTTCCATGGAAGTTTAGAGGATACCTGGACTGGATTTCGAAGAATTGGGATTGGTGTCGGGAGTAGTCATCCCACAAAAGTTCAAAGCTCCAATTTTTGCTAAGTATGATGGGGTGTCCTGCCCAAAACTCCATCTCCGCTCTTATATCAGAAAGATCCATCCCCACACCGCTGATAGAACTCAGTGGGTTCATTTCTTTCAAGATAGTCTGTCAGGGACTCAGCTTGAATGGTTCTACCAGCTGGAGGGAGCCAATGTCCGAAATTGGGAAGATATGGCTGCTGCTTTATACAAGCAGTAACAATACAACACCAACCTTGCTCCTACTCGTACTCAACTCCAGAGTATGTCCATGGGGGCAAGTGAAGGGTTTAAAGACTATGCACAAAAATGGAGAGACTTGGCTGGAAGAGTTTAACCCCCGTTTTCTGATAGGGAGTTGGTTGATATGTTTCTGGGGACGCTATCTGGTCCATTTTTCAATCATTTGATCGACAGCTCGTCAACTGGTTTCACCGAGCTGATTCTAACTGGAGAAAGAGTAGAAGCTGGGATTCGGAGCGGCATGATACAGAAGGATGCCTCTTCGAGCTCAATAAAGAAGCCTTTTGCTGGTAAGAAGGAAGCCAGTGCCATTTATAGCCCGAGGGGTCAAAACAGGGCTGGACATCGTCAGACAGTAAGTGTCGTAATGATACCTAGGCCTGCAGTTGCTCCATAACGCAACAATCAACAAGGAGTGGAAATACCACAATGACAATTTACTCGAATCAATATGAAATTGGCTGAAGTTCTACCTCATCTGCTGAGATCCAACTTGGCAACCTTGAAAGAGGCTCCCAAGAATCCAAATACTATATCTCCCCGATATAATCCAAATGCTCGGTATGCCTATCATTCTGAGAGTCCTGGCCATGATACCAACGACTGCTGGGCTCTAAGGAATAAGGTACAAGATTTGATTGAAGCCAAGGAAATTGAGTACGATGCTCCGGAGAAGCCCAATGTCATAACTGCTCCCATGCCTAAGCACGGTCGTGGAATTAATGTTGTTGATACCGACTTGTTTATGACCTTGGTGGATGAAGTTTCTACTCCTCTCATGACTGTGAAGAAGAATTTGCTGTTGGCCGGTTTATTTCCGGGTTATGGTGAAGGTTGCCACATGTGTTCGTTTCTACCTTCTGGTTGCCGTTTGCTGAAGTTAGGTGGTTAATGCCTGATGGACAACACATAAATTTTGTTCGAGAAAACTTTGGTTCCCATTGTTCCATTTGAAGACATTGCCGCTATAACCATCTCTACCAATCCTTCCAAGGTTTTCTCGAGAAGACCTGTTAGGATTACATCTGCTCCAAGAATTGCTCCGCTGATAATCACTATTCCTAGTCCTGTCCCGTAGGTCTCGGACAAAGCTGTCCCCTGGCATTATGGTGCTGATGTGTACTATCATGGCATCAAACACGATTTGAAAGATGAAGAGGCTGATCCTGATATTGGTAACATTGTCGGAACCATCAAATTTACCCGAAGTGAAAGGGTATTCTCTCCCGAGATTTCCCCTAATATTGTCAACAAGCCTATTGTCATCCCATCTGTTGTTCCTGCTAGTACATCAACTACTGCTCCTGTTCTTACTCCAGTTATTACCCCTGTCAGCGAATCGTTTGATACCCGCGACAAATAAATTATAGGTGAGCCTGCCCGGACGGAGGAGCCTAGGAAAATTGTTGTGGAAGCCTCTAAGTAAGAGATAGAGGAAATACTGAAAATAATTAAGAAGAGTGACTACAATATGGTCGAGCAGCTGGGGAAGACCCCATCAAATATATCCATGTTTTCTTTGCTGTTGTGATCTGAAGCCCATGCGAAGGCTTTGATTGCATTCCTCAAGACTGTGCATGTGCCGCGGGAAACTTCAGCTGATCAATTCAAAGATTGTGTGGCCAGCCCGACTGTTGATAATGGGCTGGGTTTTTCAGATGCAGACTTGACACCAAAGGGAAGGAAGCATAATGATGCTCTGCATGTCTCGATTGAATGCAGGGGCACCACTATGGCTCATGTGCTGGTAGATACTGGGTCTTCGCTGAATGTCTTGCCTAAGAAGGTGTTGGATCAGATGGATTGCGAGGGTTTGACGTTAAAGCCTAGTAACATTGTGGTAAGGGCTTTTGACGGGTCGAAGAGAATGGTGCACGGGGAGGTGGACATTCCTGTCAAATTAGGTTCTCATACTTTTGGGTCCACCTTCTATGTGATAGAAATCAGGTCGTCATATTCTTATTTGCTGGGTCGTCCTTGGATCCACGAGGCTGGGGAAGTTACTTCCACACTCCACCAAATGCCGAAGTATCCGATAAAAGGGAAGATTGTAACAATGTGGGGTGTAGAGGAGTATATGGTGAGCCACCTCAATTCCTTCCGGTACGTAGAGATGGACGGGGAATTCATAGAAACTCCGTGTCAGAAATTCGAAGAGGTCCCTCAGATCTTGGCATCGACTGAAACTACTACCAACAACAAACCTCCTTTGAAGATGGCTTCCCTCAAGGACGCCAGGGCCGTGGTTGAAGAAGGTGGGTGTGCCAATTGGGGTCAGCTCCCTGATTTCACTCACAAAACTGACAAATTTGGTTTGGGCTTTACTACAGGGGCTCAAAGGGCTGTTCGACGTGCTCGGGCTGGAAGACCTCCCCTACACATCAGTAATCGGGGAATTAATGCCATTGAAGACAACAATGAGGACTCAGACATTGACAGCTGCATCTATCCAACTACCAACGGTGGACCGAGTAACTGGAAGGATAGGGACTTTATACCAGTTTCTTTTATTCCACATTAATTGACTTACTTGTTTTGAGATTTGTAATAAAAAATTTAAAACTTTACGGCCCTGTGCCTTGCCTGAGGCACACTGGTTTTGTTTGTGATGGCTGTTATTTGTCATTTCATATATCATTAATAAAGCATTGGACGTTTATTGCATACAAATTTTACGCTCTCTGTTTTTCTTTTCTGTTTTCACTTTATCAAAACATCTATTCTCTTACACACACTCACATATCATAATGTAGATCCATATCCACTCTGGATCCCATTGATAACAGCTCTGCTATTTCCAGTTATGACTTCAAAAATCCGATCAAACAAGCCGAAGACGTAGGTGAGGATGATTGTGAGGTGCCTAGAGAACTTGCTAGACTACTACAACATGAAGAGAGGGTCATACAGCCTCATGAAGAGCCGGTTGAGACAGTGAATTTGGGTACCGAGGAAGATAGAAAAGAGGTTAAAATAGGTGAAAATCTGGAGCTTAGCGTAAAACAGAGAGGTTGATACAGATGTTACACGATTATGTTGAGATCTTCGCCTGGTCCTATGAAGACATGCCTGGTTTAGACACTGATATCGTGGTACATCACCTGCCGACTAAAGAAGATTGTCCTCCGATTAAACAAAAGGTCCGCCATATGTGTCCCGAAATGTCAGAGAAGATCAAGGCAGAGGTCGTGATACAATTCGACGCAGGATTCTTGGTCATCACTTCTTATCCACAGTGGGTTGCCAACGTCATTTCGGTACCTAAGAAGGACGGTAAGGTACGGATGTCTGTAGATTACAGAGATCTGAACAGGGCAAGCCCCAAGGATGACTTCCCACTTCCTCACATTGACATTCTGGTCGACAACACTGCGCATCATAAAATCTTCTCCTTCATGGAAGGTTTCTCTGGCTACAACCAGATCAAGATGGCTCCTGAAGACATGGGGAAGACAACCTTCATCACACAGTGGGGCATCTTCTGTTACAAGGTGATGCCTTTTGGATTGAAGAATGTTGGGGAAACTTATCAGCGCGCCATGGTCGCTTTGTTCCATGATATGATTCACCATGAGATCGAAGTTTATGTTGATGACATGATAGCCAGGTCTCAGACTGAGGAAGAGCACCTTGATCATCTCCAAAAGCTGTTCGACAGGTTGAAGATATATAAGCTGAGGTTAAATCCGAACAAGTGCACATTCGGGGTAAGGTCTGGCAAGCTTCTGGGTTTCATTGTCAGCAACAAAGGCATCCAGGTAGACCCTGCAAAGGTAAAGGCTATACAAGAAATTCCAGCTCCCCTACAAAGAAGGAAGTTAGAGGTTTCTTGGGACGCCTGAATTATATCGCCATGTTCATTTCACATCCGACTGCTACTTGTGAGCCAATCTTCAAGCTTCTGAAGAAAGATCCAGTGGTAAAGTGGAATGATGAATGCTAGACCGATTTCGAAAGAATCAAGGAATATCTTCAAGAACCACCAAATTTGATGCCTCCAGTTGAAGGAAGACCTTTGATATTATACATGACAGTGCTAGACAATTCAATGAGGTGTGTGCTGGGGCAGTATGACGAGTTTGGTCGAAAAGAGCATGCAATATACTACCTTAGCAAAAAATTTACCGACTGTGAGACATGATACTCATTGCTCGAGAAAAATTGTTGCGCTTTGGCATGAGTTACTCGCCGACTGAGACAGTATATGCTGACTCACACTACCTCATTGATATCAAAGATGGATCTGATCAAGTACATTTTAGAGAAGCCCGCACTCTCCAGAAGGATAACAAGGTGGCAAATGATCTTAACTGAGTACAACATACAATATACAACCCAAAAAGAAATAAAGGGGAGTGTGTTTGCTGATCATTTGGCTCATCAGGCCGTGGATGTCTACCAGTCCATGAATTTTGAGTTCCCGAATGAGAATATTATGTTGGTGACTGACTACGAAGAACCTGGACCAGATGAAGGACCTGAGGATGGATCCCGATGGTCTATGTATTTTGATGGAGCCTCAAACACAATGGGTAACAACATTGGCGCTGTAATCATATCTCCCAAGGGCTGTCATACTCCGTTCACTGCCCGATTATGTTTCAATTGCACCAACAACATGGCGGAGTATGAAGCGTGCATCATAGGCCTTCGAGCTGCTATTGACCTAGAGATCAAGTTCTTGAATGTATTCGGGGATTCTGCTTTAGTGATAAGTCAAATCAAAGGAGAGTGGGATATGAAACACCCGAATCTCATTCCTTACAAAGAGTATGTACTGACATTGCTCCCACACTTTGAGGAGGTAACCTTCAAACATTTCCCATGAGAGGAGAACCAGTTAGAGGACGCCCTAGCTACCATATCTTCTATGTTCAAGGTTAGGTAGGAAAATGAAGCTCCCTAAATTACCATTGAGAGGTTGGATGAACCAGCACACTGCTGTGAAATCGATACTGAAGAAGTGGCAAACAAACCCTGGTTTCACGAAGTCAAAAGGTATCTCAAGGCTCAAGAGTATCCCAAAGGGGAATCTATCAATGATAAGAAGTTTCTGAGAAGGTTCGCTGCAAAGTTCTTCCTCAGTAATGGAATCCTCTATAAACACAACCATGACTCCACACTATTACGGTGTGTAGACAAGAGTGAAGCAGAGAGGATCATGACAGATCTGCATGAAGGCACCTTCAGAACTCACTCTAGTGGATATACCATGGCTAAAAAGATCCTACGGGCAGGATACTACTGGTCCACTATGGAAGCCGATTGTTATCAGCACTCTCGAACTTGTCATAAATGCCAAATCTATGCTGATAAGGTGCATGTGCCTCCGGTCCCCTTAAACGTCTTGACAGCCCCGTGGCCCTTTGTAATGTAGGGCATCGACATGATCGGAGAAATCAGGCCCACCGCTTCCATGGACATCGCTTCATTTTAGTATCCATTGATTACTTCACGAAGTGGGTTGAGGCAGCTTCCTTTGCTACAGTAACCAAGAACGTCGTGGCGCAGTTTATCCGACACAATCTGATATGTCGATATGGTGTGTCAGAGAGAATTATTACTGACAATGGTACAGATCTCAACAACACAATGATCACCGAGCTCTATAAACAGTTCAAGATACAACATCATAATTCTTACCCTACCGGCCGAAGATGAATGGCGTTGTTGAAGTATCTAACAAGAATATCAAGAAGATTGTACAGAAGATGACTGTGACATATAAAGACTGGCATGAGATGTTACCATTTTCTCTTCATGGATACCATACCTCAGCAAGGACATCGACAGGGGAAACACCCTACTCTCTGGTATATGGCATGGAGGCAGTCCTACTCATCGAAGTCTAGATACCTTCTCTCAGGATTATGAAGGATGCATGTTTGAACGAACCCGACTGGATCCGAACCCGACTTGATCAGTTAAATCTAATCGATGAAAAGAGACTTACTGCTATCTGCCATGGTTAGACATATCAAAAGCGAATGATCAAGGCTTTTAACAAGAAAGTCAGACGCCAAGAATATCAAGTTGGGGATCTGGTGATCAAGCGCATCATACCGCCGCAAGGTGATCCCAGGGGCAAATGGACCCCCACATACGAAGGGCCATTTGAGGTTAAGAACATTTTCTCGGGAGGAGCTATGATTCTAACCACCATGGATGGTGACGACCTTCCTCACCCCGTCAATGCAGACATAGTGAAAAGATACTATGCCTAGTCTAAGACCCGCTAGGTTGACTGGCCTAGGCAGAAATAAGGGCTTCTCGGTGAACCAAAAGGGTTCGGGCAAAAGTAAGGGATGAAAATAAAAAAAAATATGTACACCCGGTAAGTCGAAAACCTGAAGGGGCGGCTTGAGCAAAAAAGGGTATCCCGGTGGACTGAAAACCCGAAAGGGCGGTCCAGGAAAAAGTTAGGGATATAAAGCGTACCACTATGTCTCATTGAATCATCTTGCGACTAGACTTCGGTATCGACTATCAAGTTCGAACGATGCCAATCAATCTGACCAACTTTCAACCAAGAAGCAAAGTGATGAGACACTTGAGGATATAAAGGCAATAGCAGAGTTGGAACCCAATGGGGTTGTTTCACATAGCTGTTTTTTCTTTTATATAAATTTGTATAGTTTCTATTTTTATGGCGGCGTTCTCTTACTAGAGCGTCAGCCTCTTTGTACAAAACGCCTATTACAGGCCAACTTCAAAAAGTCAATACAAAATTATTTTCACTTCGAGTTTGTTTTTGTTTTCTGTTTTGTTTTGCAAGAACGTCCAATGACTTATTTTTGATATATGCATTTGAAAATGATTGCTGCTCATAAACATTTACATAAGAAACAAAAGACAATTACTCGTAATTCCAGAAACAGGAAAAAAACAAGAAGTGCCAAACCCAACGGTTACCCCGCCCAGCAGGTATCGGGATAGAGTCAGCTTTGGAGCACAATCATCAATATATACACTCCACAAAAAGTAAAAGTATTCAAAAGCATTGATGTCAGCTTTCTCGAAACAGGACGTAACCACCCCAACTGAAGTTCGTAATCGCGTGTGAGTCAGTAAAATTCTTCCCCCATGCAGAGTTTATTTCTCTAGATACAGAGGCTCAATCCCCGACAGAGTTCATCACTTCATCCACAAAAATTCACTTCCTAAGTTTGTTCTCCGTAGAGTTTATTCTCAAGCAGCATCTCTTCCCGACAAAATATTTACAAATCTCCAGCAACTATCAGGGATTTATTTTCCCAGACGCGAGCATACCCCAATATCATTTCATGAACATACATCATGATATACGCATACATATCATATACATCATAATCTCATTTATTTTGAGAACATCATCTCACCCTGCATTTCATGCATCGCATATAACTAACCCTGATATCATTCCAGGAAAAGAGGATTAGCTTCAACAAATTCAGCAGTTATGCAAGTCACATTTGCAGACGACTAACGGAAATTGAGTTCCCGAAACCAAACGGGTCAACTAATCTACATTGTCGCTTCGAAGTAACCCTACGACCCAGGTTCCTTCTTACAACCCTGCTATCTAGGCTTTCATATCGAAGTAACCCTACTATCCAGGTTCCTTCTCACAACCCTACTATCCAGGCTTTCATTTCAAGGTAACCCTACCATCCAGGTTCCTTCTCACAACCCTGCTATCCAGGCTTTCATATCGAAGAAACCCTACTATCTAGGTTCCTTCTCACAACCCTGCTATCCAGGCTTTCATATCGAAGAAACCCTACTACCCAGGTTCCTTCTTACGGCCCTACAATCCAGGCTTTCATTTCGAAGAAACCCTACGACCCATGTTCCTTCTCACAGCCCTACTATCCAGGATTTCATTTCGAAGTAAACCTACTATCCAGGTTCCTTCTCATAGCCCTACTATCTAGGCTTTCATTTCGAAGTAACCCTACGACCCAGGTTCCTTCTCACAACCCTAATATCCAGGCTTTCATCTCGAAGTAACCCTACTATCCAGGTTCCTTCTCACATCCCTACTATCCATGCTTTCATTTCGAAGTAACCCTACGACCCAAATACCTTCTCACAGCCCTACTATCCAGGCTTTCATCTTGAAGTAACCCTACTATCCAGGTTCCTTCTCACAACCCTACTATCCAGGCTTTCATCTCGAAGTAACCCTACTATCCAGGTTCCTTCTCACAACCCTACTATCCAGGCTTTCATTTCTAAGTAAACCTACTATCCAGGTTCCTTCTCACAACCCTACTATCCAGGATTTCATTTCGAAGTAACCAATCTAGGTTCCTTCTCATAGTCCTACTATCCAGGCTTTCACTTCGAAGTAACCAATCCAGGTTCTTTCTCACAGCCCTACTATCCAGGCTTTCATTTCGAAGTAACCCTACTATCCAGGTTCCTTCTCACATCCCTACTATCCAGGCTTTCATTTTAGAGTAACCCTACTATCCAGGTTCCTTCTCATAACCTTACCATCCAGGTTTCTTCTCTCTTATCTCCAGACAATAGTCCACAACACTATAAGACCTGGACCTGATCAGATACAATCGATTTCACATTCTCTCAGTAAGTCACTGTGCAACTTGAACCCTGACCAGATAAACCACTCACTTACACATCCTCAATCATTCCCCAGTAGAGTAACAGACAACTGAATCTCCTAAACTCTATCAGCATTCCCCGATGAAGTTCTCCTCAACAACAGGTACATGGATCCTTGCAAAGGAATCTCTTATGCGATCGATATCTTTTCTGATGGAATCTTTAAGCCCATCCCCGACGAGTCTACATAAACTTCCAAATGGCATCTGTAAGCCCATTCCTGATATCTCTGATCAGCGTTACTTCACGCGAGTGCAAATTTTTGGGCACTCTAGTGTTCAATCATCTTCCACCTTCAGATCACGAAAGACAGAACAACCAATCTACATCTTCAGGTTTAATAAGATTGAACAGGGGAAGTTGTTGTATCCAAAAAATTTCCCTCTCATTTTACTCAACACATGACAATTGAGGTCCCCAATTTGCTCAAGGAAGCCCAAGAGTTGACCAGACAAACTCTCTCCTAAGGCAGTATACCTCAAATTAGGGTTTCCATTTTAATCAAGATGTGTGAACCACAAAGGACCCAAATGCTTTCCATGGTCCTAATATGTTCCTAAGATCATCCATGTCAAGTTTCATGCCTTGCACAAGAAGTTTGCTCAGTCAACTGCTCAGATGCTTGAGAATTGACTTTATTAGGTCAAAAATCAACTGTGGCCCACATACAGTCAAACCTCAAGATTTTTGGTCAACATCAACATTTTGAATTGATATCCATCATTTGATCAAGGGTTGATCATGATTCTTCAAGGAATTCCCTAAATTCATCAAAACCCAAAAGTTGCTAAATTAGGATTTCTCAGGAAAAGTCAACCAAACTTTGCCGAAGCATAACTTCCACATACTTTATCAGAAATTTTCCTTCCAAGGCTCATTTTGAATAGGATTCAATTCCCTACAACTCATATTCATCTCTCAAGTTCAACATATGCACTCATAAAAAGATATGAATTTCTACATTATAGGTCCTTTTGAAAAGCTAACAAAAAACACCTTTTGGGTCAAAGCTTCTTACATGAACATGGAAGACCCAATTGAAATGAGACCAAAAGGGTTGCTTAGGGGACATCCTAAGCTTTCTAAAAAGTCTAAGAACACCTTTTTAGGATTAAAATTAGAGGAGATATGCCTTGTCAAAGTTGACCTTTTTTACAAAATTGCCAAAAGTCAAATATGCTTAAAAGTGCATTTTTTTACCAAATGGGCTTAGCATTTCATGATTGCACCTAACTTGTAGCATGGTACAAGACCCAAATGTTCACTCACATGTTATTTGCTTCATTATTTATTTTATTTTGATTTTTTATTTATTAAAAATTGAATAGAATCAAATAATTGGTAAATAATATAAAAGATATGTTTTGATATGATTTTTGGACAGGATCTCAATCAAATTATGCTGAGATATCAAGACCAAATAGAATCAAGCATGATTGGTACAAAAATGGGATAATTTGGCTCAATATAGAAGGTTTGCATATGGATGAAAAATCAAATCAAATCTTCCAAAATTCCAAAGATATCATATGTTTTTGGAACCCTAATTTGCTCTAGCATATATAATGAACAAGAACCAAGGATAAAAGAAGTTTTTTGGGCAGTCGTGAAAGAGCAAGAACAAACTCAAAAAAGTTGTCAAAAAGTAGGGATTGGATTTCACTCCACAGGACCTTTCAAAGCAATTTAAGGCCAGCAATCGCATCCTGGGCGTGCAATGAAGTTGTCCCAATCATTTGCAAGGCCTGAAGCATCAAGAATCGCGCGCTGTAACTCATACAGTTTTCCCTTTGTTTCAAAATCGATTATAGAGATTCTTGCATCATAAACATGTTTTAATGGTAGGTATGTGTCTGTTATCATGTTTGCAACGTATTGGTTTGGTTTAATTGATGTTTGGGCGCATATATTGATAGTTGCCATTGCTAGGGTTTGAGGTCGTATTTTAGGGTTTCTTGATACAGGTACAATTAGGCCAAAAAAAGGATGCCATCATACTCGTGAGATTAAAACGAGTTAATCTTTAAGCTTGGAATTGATTTATCTTGCTTGTGTTAGATTTTGGAAGTTTGCAGGTTTGTAGCTACGGATGCTGACTGTAGGTAAAAGTCCATTAGCTAACACGACAGAGGGCTGGGGAAGATAATAATGTGGCTAACCACTATTGGACAATTTAAATATTCGCGCATTTTCTGAAGCTCATGACCAGTTTGCATTATTTTGTTTTCGTTTCAATATTATAACAAACAGATACAGGTGGCCCAGTGGTGAAGCGTGTGTTTGGAAAGGTAGAGGACCTGGGTTCAATCCCAGGTCCCAACATTTTCTTATTTTCTAACTTTATAACTACAGATCCTGTGCGTACACGTCCCAGAGACATACCATGCACTGTCATCATCTAGCCAACGGATTCCTTATCAATCCAATCCAACGCCCATGCAAGAAAGGACCACGGTACACCAACAGGAGGAGGAAGCATGGAATCCAAGGCGTTGAATGGGCTTAGCCACTAATGGGCCCAAAAATTCAGATCTACACCCCCTGATTGTTGCTTAAGCAGGCCCATCTCTAATCTTTTTTTTATTTTATTTCTTATTCTTTTATTATTGACTCAATTCTTTTTTTCTACAAAATAACAAAATAATCATTTTTTATCAAATCAAAATCACAAGAAAACATAAAAAATCTTTTTTCATAAAATATTTTATTTTCTTAAATTAATTAGTCTAATTCTAATTAGGTTAATTCAATTTCTTTTTATAATTAAAACTAATTAAAAATTAGGGTTTTGTAAATAATTAATTTTGCTTCGAAAATAACTTAAATATTTTTTTAGATTTTTTAGGTTTTTTCTAATCGTCTTTGCATTTAACTCGTCGCACGTATTTTTAATTACCCTTTTGATTATTATTTATGTAACTGTCTCGAGGTTGTAATAGATTTTAATTAGGGTTTTAATTTCCGCATTTTATTTTCAGTTAAATGATTCTGTATCTGCGAAAGCCATGTAATAGTTAGGATTTCTGTTTCCACATTTTTAATTTCCGCAATTATAAACTGTTAGATGTATGCTAATACGATTATATGGCAAGAATATCTGAAAATTAAAACGTAGATAACCTAAATGTGCAAAGACAAACTAACTGAAAAAAGCTCACTCACACATGCTCACTCCTAGGGTTTACTCCACTTCGGTTGCCTTTGGTTAAATGGTCATGAAGTATAGAGTTTATTAGTGGTCGTTCTCTAGCCCCGAAAGATCTCAAATGACCCATTCGGATGTTGCCTCGGAAACAAATATTTAAGGCTTTAGGATGATTACTAACACATCCTAACATTGTTTTTGTGACCGTATCTATCCCTTCGGACGTCCCTTTAAACTCCAACGAATGTGCTACCTATTCCTTAATAATGGGATAACACTGTCTAAAGAAAAACGAACAGTCTTTTTCGAGTAGGTAGATTAGTTCCTAAGTACTTGCTCAAACAAAACTTTTACACAAACACTTTTCAAAACAATATTCAAAACAAACTTCGTCACACTCTTGAGGAATGATACAAGAGTCATCACGAAGTAAAACCTTTTCAAAACAAGCACACATAAGCAATTTCAAAATGAGCAAGTACCTAAGAGCCCGTGGAAAACCACAGATAGAAAGGGTGCTAACACCTTCCCTTTCTATAATCTACCCCCCGTACTCAGAAATATTCTCGAAAAAGGTTTTTTCTGTTCTTTTTCCTTTTCCTGATTGGATGAAATAAAAGTCGGTGGCGACTCTTGCTTACCGCGACATTTTACGAACAAAAAATGCAAAACGCAAACCAGTAAAAATAGTCGGTTCTGCCACCATATCAGACTAAGTATTGGTCTTAGTCTTTCCAAACAAACCATAATTACTAGCATTTTTATATAAAAGAGATTAAATTGCAGAATTTAAAGTTACTACGCTATTACAACATTTGTGGGATGAGGTGTACAAATTGAATGGGGATTGCAAGAATGTAAACCTAGTTAGTCTATTACAACCATATTGAATTGGTATATGTTGTACCCCAAAATTTGCCCTCTCATTTCATCAATATTTTCTCACCACAAGACCCTTGGAGCTCAAGATCAAATTAGGGTTTGCTCTGCTCAAGACTCCTCCTTGCACTATTGACCCAAATTAGGGTTTGAGTTTGCACAAAGTTATTTTGACCTAAAATTCCCAAAGTGACTTTCATGCTTCATGTTGGACTCACAAGTCTATCCATACCAAGTTTCAAGCCTTAACTCCAATCTTTTCCCAGTCAATTGGACAGTTGACCTAGAAATCAGCTGTATTGGGGAAAAAGTCAACTGTGACCAATTGACAGTCAAACCTCATGATTTTTGACCCAAATCAACATATTGAACTCATATGAACCATTTGGTAAAGTTTGGATCACAATTCCACAAGAAATTTGATCAGATCACCAAAAGGGCAAAATGGTCATTTTTAGGGTTTTGACTGCACAAAGGCAATTTTTAACTGTATGACCTAACCAATGGCAAACCAAGCTCACATATGGACTCAAGAACTCAATGGCATTGTCTTGACCCATCCAACAAGTTCAAAAGATCCCAAATGCACAGGATTGACAGATGAATTTTCCAGTCAACTGATCAAAATTTGACTGTATATTGAAAAGTCAAACTTTGACTTTTTGGTCAAAATCAAGTGCCAAGATTCATTTTTCATCAAGACATGTCAAATTATGAAACTTGTTCATCAAGAAACCCAAAATTGCAAATTAGGGTTTAAAATGAAGAAATTTCATAACTTAGAAATTTTCTAAGTTATAAAATTTCCTTATTTTTTCCTAACTTTGTCCCATTTTTTCACCAAGATGCAAATGGATTCAAACAAAACTCAAAACATGAAAGTTGTAGTCCATTGCAAAATATACAACTTTGATTTGCAAAGTTTCCTCAAAAGAAGCTTGTAGCTCAAGTTGTGATTTTTGGAACAAGGGTGCAAAACATTCTTAACTTAGAAATATTTTGACCTATTCTAGGCAGGATTTTTGACCAACTTCATGGCCATTTTTCACATGCTTCCACTTGGAATTTCAATTTGCATTACAAAGATGGATTGTAATACACATTCCAAGCTTTCCAAATTGTCCAAGAACTTCTCAAACACCCTTGTGGTTAGGTAGAATCGAATTGGCAAAGTTAGGCAAAAGTCACTTTTGTTCATAACCAAATACATGTTCATACATTGGCATTTTTCAAGTCAGCTTGTACAAGCTAGATTACAGGCCTCTAATCCTCTTCACACTCAATAATTAAATGCCAAACCATTGTGTTCAAGCATTATTTTAATCATTTGGTCATTACATGCAAGATTAATCCATAATTAGAAAAAGTAAGTTTGCCATTTTTGAAAAGGTACACTTTATGTCAAATAGCAAATCCAAGAGGCATGGGCCAGATCTTTGAAGCTAGCATTTTGTACACAAATCACTCTGATCAAGAACAAGAGGTGCAACATAGTTTAGGGCATTGGACAGGCCTGTATAGAAACTTGCATTTTCTTACTTATCTTGGAAGAAACTTTGCAAAAGGACCAGAACTTGCATCTCCTGTCAAAGCATCCAAGAAAAAACTTTGTAGACACTTTCCATACACAAAACTAAGCCTAAAGCACGACCAAAATGCTCTTGATCCCTCCTCATTCACAAAAACACAGTTTTGTTGCAAAACAGGGTACCTGCTGCAGTTTGATTTGGCCAGCTCAATCCACTCGTATGCTTTGGTAAAAACCACTTCAAACACATTTATATCATCCATACAAACTATCCCAAGCCCTAGATACAGACTGTAACACCCCTAACCAAGTTTTCCATTTTCACTTTTCAGCTGTGCAGGTTGACTTCCATAGCTCGATACAGGCAGATTCAAAGCAAGCTAGGTGTTGGAGAAGGTTCCTTGGACTTCAGGCAAGTTGTACCAAAGTTCAATCTCCATTGAAGATACCTCCATTGCTGTACACGACTCAAGCTGAACAGGTAAAAATATGAACTTCTATCTCTCTATCCAGGCATAGTTAGGCTTAAGTTTGTGAAGAAAGTATGTCCTACTCATAGCCCTGAAGCCATCCATGTAGTTACTTTTCATTTATATTGTGTGTGCTATGAGAATTTTGGACTTGAACATGGAAGGAAACTTAGGTCAGGAATTGGGGATGGAGAAATTCTCCCTTGTTTCTGAGAGTTAGAACAACTTTTTTATATGTTTGAAATTGTGACTTGATGCTCTACATTATTGATGTTGTAAGTTTTTGTTAAAAGTCAAAGAATCAAGAGATAGCAGATGGAGAAGGAAGCGTGCGTTTTCTTGTTCAAACATGTGCTGGAGGTTGAAGACAGAGTTGACTTGGGCTGGGCCTGAGTCAACCTGCTTTTTGCACCCATTTTTTCATTTTGCACCCCCTGGCCCATTGTGTGATTTTTTAATCATTTTTTATTTTTTCTTTTTGATTCTGACTTATTATTTTTTGCTCAAATATAAAAAATATTAAAAATATTTTTTCACCCATTTTTGCATTTATTTGACATTTATTTATTTTATTTAGCTTATACATGTAAATAAATATATATACTTTTATTTCAAAACCCTAGAAAATAATACAAAAAATATATTTTTTAGTTATTATTTTTTATTTACATTTTGGAAACATCTTCTGAAAATACACTTTTTTTTTTGTAAATAATTAATATTTCATTTTGTATATATTTAGTATATTTAATAAATAATATAAATACTTGTACATTTATTAGAAAATTTAGGATAAAATATGAAAATAATACATTTTTTTATTTTTATTAATATATGACACTACAAAATACCTTTTTTTTACTTACTTCTCTTTTTATTTTTTTGTATAAATTAATATATAAATGTTGCATATAATTAATAAATAATTACTATTTATCCAAGAATTAGGGTTTTGCCCTAAAACCATAAAAATATCAAAAATTAACCTTTTTATTTTTGTTCATTGAAAAATACTTTCTCATACATAAAAAATCATTTTTGTGCATAATACATTTTGCATCTTATATTTGTTTAAATATTGTACAAATTATTATTTGTCTATTCAATATGGATGTAATAGTTTAGATTTAAATTTCTTGCTAAATATCCCCCATTCAAACATTTGTACCTCCATCCCCATAATCATGTTGTAATAATTTAGGACTTTAAAATTCCGCATTTAAAAGCTTTCAAATTATGCCATGATAGACCTAGGGTTTGTATGCAAATCAAATAACAAATAGCTTGACCTAATTCAAAGACAAAAAGCATGAAAATGGACAACACCAATCACACTTGCACCCTTAGGGTTACTCCATTTGTTGCCTTCAAAAATGGGCCATGCTTGCATGTTCAGTTTCTTTGGCAAAACAAAGGAAAAGTCCCTTAAAGGAAAAGTTGCCAAAGACACTTGGCACCATTTCATTCATGGTCTAAACGATGACCCGCGCCCGTCCCGTTAACATCCTAACACAAGATTGTCCCCCAAATACAATGGTGGAGCAATACTGTTAAAAGGGTTAAAACATAGGAAAGATCTTTGAGAAATTTAGGGTAGATAGCTCTTGGTTACTTGACCAACTTGCAAAACAAATCCTTGCCATTTTTCAAAACACACATCACAACATAATTTCAAAACAAACTTTCAAAACATTGAAAACTTTTCAAAAGACAAATACACCTTTGTATACATTCAAACATGGATCATTACAAAGGTTGCCACAACGATGGCCTCTTTCCAAAACATTTTTCAAAACACACATCACAACACAATTTCAAAACAACTTTCAAAACATTGAAAACTTTTCAAAAGACAAATACACCTTTGTATACATTCAAACATGGATCATTACAAAAGTTTCCACAACGATGGCCTGTTTTCAAAACATCTTTCAAAATCACACACAAAGCACCATTTCAAACAATTGAAAGCACCATTTCAAACAATTGAAAAGCAAAGGCAAGTGATCTAAGCAAGTAACTAAGAGCCCATGGATAACCATGGATAGAAAGGGTGCTAATACCTTCCCTTTCTATAATCTATTCCCCGAACCCAAGAAAACATCTCAAAGGTTTTTGCTGTTCTTTTTAATCTTTCCTTAGGATAAAATAAAAAGTCGGTGGCGACTCTTGCTAAACCGAAACATTTGCGAATACAAACGCAAAACCCAAGTCAGTTCTCCCACCGTATCACAGAACTGGCGACTCTGCTGGGGAAAATTTTAAAAGTGGAGTAACCTTAGGGCTTAGATCACCCTTTTGCATGACTAATTGTTTGCTTTGATTTCTTTATATTTTGGTTCTCTTGTTTGGGCTTGAAATCCTACACCCAAATTTGGGGAAACATTCATAGATATCAATACATTGTGGAAACTGTGCGGGGTATACCGACACGATTGAAGCAATAGCTATATTAGTGCGACATATTTGTGAGTACCGGTAACCCTTGAGTTCAATCAAGGAGAGTACGGGGCCGCTGAGTGATGTCACTAAGCACTAATGACCTAGAACCTTACTTGACCATCTTGGCCTTTTATTAGGGGTAGTGAGATGACTGGCTTTGGTGCAGTCCGAAGTTGGTAGATACTCGATACTACACTCATTGAGGGTTATTTTCTTGGAATATTTTGGTCGCTAGTTAAGTGGCTAAACCAAAACAATGAACATGGAAAACAATTCAGTAATATTGAGCTCCTTAGAACCCGGTTACTATTTATAGGACAGGTTTTTAAGCCAACTTCACTCAAGAGGGTACTTACCTATGAAACCTCATGCAAGCCTGAAGCTAGGGTTTTGTGTGACTTGCTTGTACATATGTTTGTGCATACATCATGAACATCATAAAGCATCATATGCATCCACTAACCATTTCAAGGGTTTGGATCTTCATCTTTGTTCTTGTTTTGTAGGTCATGGAAATTCTTCGCAGGAAAACTATCCAAGTCAATCTTGTGAGAATCCCTCCTCAACTCAAGGAGCTCACATCCAGAATTCCAGAAAACTCTCTCTTCAGTGAAAGACATGGTAGACTGCTCAGCCTAGTCAACACCAGTATTGAAGAAGACATGCTGAAAGTGTTGTTCCAGTTCTTTGACCCCCTTCACCACTGTTTCACATTCCCCGACTACCAATTGGTGCCTACTTTGGAGGAATTTTCTCAACTCCTGAGAATTCCTAATCTTAATCAACTACCCTACAACGGTACAGAAAAAGAACTAAAGCCTGAAGATGTTGCTCAAGCACTACACTTGCAACCATCTGACATCAAGGGGCATTGGGAGACTAGAAGTGGTGTCAAAGGCTTCTTGGCAAAATTCTTGTTTGAGAAGGCACAAGAGTGTTGGAATTCTTTGGATCTGCAAGCCTTTGAAGAAATTGTGGCACTCCTTATTTATGGGTTGGTCTTGTTCCCAAATCCTGACCAACTTATAGATATCAACGCTGTCAAGATTTTCCTGTCCAGGAATCCCATACCTACATTGCTTGGGGACATCCTCCACTCATTTTACACACGAACAATGAGAAAGATAGGTGTTCTCATGTGTTGTACTCCTCTCCTTGCAAGGTGGTTTATTTCGCACCTTCCATAATCTGTTTTGAAGAATGACCAAGGCTTAAGGTGGTCACAATGGTTGATGACCCTCACACACTCTGATGTACATTGGTGTTCTCGGTTCAGAGAAAATGTCATCATCGTCGATCGTTGTGGAGAGTTTCCTAATGTTCCATTACTTGGCATTAGGGGAGGCATTACCTACAACCCTTGTCTAGCTTTGAGACAATTTGGATATGCACGGAGGGATGACCCTCATGACATGCTGATTCCTGACCTAGTTTTTGACTTCGACAACGATGCGCAAGGACTTCACCAAAGATTCATCAGAGCTTGGAGAATGCCTAACAAGGTAGATAGCAAGACACTGGGGCACAAGAACTCCATCCCTCTTGAGCCTTATCTCAAGTGGGTAAGGACCCGAGCCCAGAGTCTTATGATGCCTTACCCTCATATTCTCCCTTTGATTAAAGAGCCCGTTAAGGAAGGAGAGGTTCCCTACACCATCCTATATCCTGACATGCCAACATCATGGGAGGAGATGCAGAAGAGTTGGATCCAACTCTAGGAGGAACGAAATACTTTTGAAGCCAGCTTCTACGCCAGTGAGAAGAAGGTTTTGGAGCTTACCCGCCGACTTCACGAGGAGGAGACCCTCAACACTTACATCGCACCGAAGAGAATGCGCAACGTCTTTTTAAATTAAGAAGTTTTGTAATATTTGGCCCATGGGGTATTTATGTACTGACAAATTTTCTTCTTATTAATATGACGTGTGTTCTTTTTGTTTGCAACAAATTTTGAATTTCTAAATCCTTGAATGCATTACATGAATAAACATATCATTCATCATATGCATAAACAGGTCTTCACACCAGGTTTCCTTATCTCTCTACTGTTTATTTCAGTAAGATGGATCTCGAACAAACGGTCAAAGATATGCAGGCACAAAACTCGCAGTTTCAACAGCTCCTTATGACCTTGGCAAAGGGTCAGGAGGATCTAAAAACACTGCTTGGGAACAAAGAGCAAGAAAAAGTGAAAAAGAAGAAGAAAAGAGTCGGGGTAGCTACACTGGGAAGAAGGTTTGAGAATGAAGCTAGAAGTGTTCTTGAATTTCCCTCCGCATCTGAGGAGGAAACCAGTAAGGGAAAAGGAGCTGCACTACCTTCTGAGTCCGAAGCTGAAGAGGAAGAGGTTGAGGAAGATGAAGACTACTCAGAGCAGCAATACCCACCAGCGGACAACAAATACAAAAACCTGGAGGATAGACTGGCAGCTATGGAGCTGCAAAGGGTTCCTGGGTTAGATTTTGAAGAATTGGGATTGATTGCTGGAATTGTGATCCCTCCAAAGTTTAAGGTGCCAATTTTTGCAAAATATGACGGGCTGTCTTGCCCGAAGATGCACCTGAGGTCGTATGTCAGGAAAATTCAACCTCATTCACCTGACAGAAATCTTTGGGTACACTTCTTCCAGGATAGCCTGTCTGGTACACAACTAGATTGGTTTTACAAGCTGGAGAGGTCAGAGGTACATAGTTGGGAGGATTTGGCAGCTGCCTTTTATCTCCAGTATCAATATAACTCTGACTTGGCGCCAACCCGTACTCAGCTACAGAGTATGGGAATGGCCTCAAATGAGGGATTCAAAGAATACGCCCAGAAATGGCGCGACTTGGCCGGAAGAGTGCAGCCACCTCTTTCTGATAGGGAACTAGTTGATATGTTCTTGGGGACCCTATCTGGCCCGTTCTTCAACCATTTGATTGGGAGCTCTTCCGCAGGGTTTACTGAATTGATTCTGACTAGCGAACGGGTGGAAGCTGGTATTAAGAGTGGGAAGATTCAAAGGGATGCCTCTGCATCTACAACTGTTAAAAATCCATTTCCAGCCAAGAAGGAAGCGACTGTTGTGTACTCTCAGAAAGGATCGGGAAGAACTGAGCGCCGGCCGACTGTAGGGGCCGTGATGATACAAAATTCGTCAAATGATCAACCTCGTAACAATCAATCCAGACCAAATCAGCAACGGGTAGAACGGCCACAACGACAGTTCACCCGCATCAATATGACACCTGCACAAGTTCTTCCCCATTTGTTAAAGTTGAATCTGACTGGTTTAAAGGAGGCACCGAAAAACCCTAACACCACATCTCCATACTATCATGCCAATGCCAAATGTGCCTACCATTCTGATAGCGCCGGACATGACACCAACAATTGTTGGGCGCTAAAGAATAAAATTCAAGACTTGATAGATGAAAAAGAGGTTGAGTTCGATGCTCCGGAGAAACCGAATGTAATATCCGCTTCGATGCCAAAGCATGGTCATCATGTTCATGCTGTTGAGAAAGATCTGTATGTTTCTGTTGTTGATGATCTGGTAACCCCACTGTTGACAATCAAGTTAAATCTGTTGAAAGATGGGATTTTCCCAGGATGTAAAGAAGACTGCTACTGTTGTTCGTCCCTACCAATCGACTGTCCATTGCTGAAGATAGGCATCCAAGGCCTAATGGACAGCCAACAAATTCTTTTCGAAAAGGCTCCTGCTACTCCAACCTCTATCAAAGATGTTTCAATAATCACCATTTCCACCAATCTTTCCAAGGTCCCTAAAAAGCCTGTTAAGATTACATCCGCTACGAAGTTTGTTCCTCTGAAAATAACCATGCCTGGGCCTGTCCCCTACATTTCTGACAAATCAATACCATGGAATTATGGTGGAGAAATCTACTACCATGGTGTTAAACAAGTTGAGATAACTGAAGAAAGCTCTGACGAAGAAGACGCCGACATTGGAAACATTGCCGGTACGAGCAAGATTAACCGAAGTGGGAGAATATTTTCTCCAGAGATTTCCCCTCCAAAGGCAATCTTTGGACCCTCAGCTGCTTCCAAAGTTACTCCTGCACCGATAAAACTTTCTGCAAGAACTCCGCTGATTGAAGAAGTTGTTACTCCTGTGGATGTCCCTCCTACTTCTGCTGATAAGGGGAAAGGGATCCAAGATGAGCTCGTCTGGACGAGGGCTCAGCCATTGGTTATCCCTGAAACCTCTAAGAAAGAAATGGAGGAAATTCTGAAAATAATTAAGAAGAGTGATTATGACATGGTGGAGCAACTGGGGCAAACCCCCTCGAAGATATCCATGCTAGCTTTGCTGCTTTGTTCTGAGGCTCATGCCAAAGCATTGATAAGATTTCTGAAGACAGCCCATGTTCCCCAGGAAACCTCAACCGATCAATTCCAGGATTGTGTAGCCAGCCTTACCGCAGACAACGGCCTGGGTTTCTCTGATGCTGACCTGACTCCGAAAGGAAGAAAGCACAATGACGCATTGCATGTGTCAGTTGAATGCCGAGGAACTACTCTTGCCCATGTTTTGGTCGACACTGGTTCTTCTCTGAACGTGCTGCCTAAGAAAGCTCTGGACTGATTGGATTGTGAAGGCTTGGAGCTGAAACCAAGTAATATCATTGTCAGGGCCTTTGACGGGTCTAAAAGAATGGTGCATGGGGAGGTCGACATTCCTATCAAGGTGGGCACTGGAGTTTTCCACTCAACTTTCTATGTGATGGACATTCGTCTGTCATACTCTTGCTTGCTAGGGAGGCCATGGATACATAATGCTGGCGCGGTCACTTCCTCCCTACATCAGATGCTGAAATACCCTGTCAAAGGAAAGATTATAATTGTACACGGTGAAGAAGAATATATGATCAGTCACCTGAACTCCTTTCGGTATGTGGAAGTGGAGGGTGAATTTATTGAAACACCGTTCCAACACTTCGAGGAAATTTCTCCCGAGGTTGCTGTAGCAAAGGCAGTAGCTGAGGAATCCAAGCAAGTGGCCAGAATGGCATCTCTGAAAGACGCAAAGGCTGCAATGAAGGAGGGAAAGAGCTCAACATGGGGTCAGTTGCCTGACTTTCCCCACAAAACAGACAAGTTTGGGTTGGGATTTACCGCTGCGGGGAAAAAAGCTATGCGTCGCTCAAAAATTGAAAGAACACTCATCAAGATTTCTCCTCATGGGATCAATTCTTTGGAAGACGAAGACGAAGAGGGTAGCATTGAAGACTGGATCTTCCCAACCATCGAAGGGGGACTGCACAACTGGGAGGCGAAAGACTTCGTCCCCATTACTTTCATTAATCATTAACTTATCATTCGAACATTTCCTGTTGGTCTGTAATAATTACTTTTAAACAATCTGCACACTACTTTTTCACCTCATGCCTTGCCCGTGGCATGTAGGTCCATTTGTAAGGGTTTTGATTCTCTTCATATCCATATGCCATGTTTAATGATTCATTGGACGTTTTTCATTTATAAAACTGCTGTGTTCATTTTCTTTCCTTTTGCATTTTTGTTTGTTTAAGGATGGCTATCCCTTACACACACCCACACTCACAAATGCAGGTACCCATCCACTCTGGATTCTATGGGTGACTATTCTGCTATGTCCTTCAATAACTCTGAAGATTTGGTCAATCAGGCTGAGTATGAAGATGACGAAGATTGTGAAGTACCAGGAGAGCTAGCCAGACTTCTACAACAAGAAGAAAGGGCCATCTTGCCTCACGAAGAGTTGTTGGAAACAGTCAACTTAGGAACAGAGGAAGACAGGAAAGAAATACAAGTGGGTGCCAATCTGGAACCAAGTGTCAAGGAGCGTTTGGTACAGTTGTTGAATGAGTACGTTGAAATCTTTGCCTGGTCTTATGAAGACATGCCAGGTTTAGACACAGACATCGTGGTTCACCGTCTCCCTACAAGAGAGGATTGTCCACCGATCAAGAAAAAAGTCCGCCGAATGAGGCCCGACATGTATGAGAAGATTAAAGCAGAAGTAATGAAGCAATTTAACGTTGGCTTTCTGGCTGTTACATCCTATCCACAATGGGTTGCTAACATTGTGCCAGTACCTAAAAAAGACGGCAAGGTCAGAATGTGTGTAGACTACCGGGATTTGAATAGGGCTAGTCCTAAAGATGATTTTCCGCTACCGCACATCGACATTTTGATCGACAACACAGCTCAGCACAAAGTGTTTTCCTTCATGGATGGATTCTCGGGCTACGACCAGATCAAAATGGCCCCCGAGGACATGGAGAAAACAACGTTTGTTACACAATGGGGTACCTTCTGCTACAAGGTGATGCCGTTCGGACTGAAGAACGCAGGGGCAACTTATCAGCGCGCCATGGTAGCTTTGTTTCATGATATGATACATCATGAGATCGAAGTCTACGTAGACGATATGATAGCTCGATCACAAACAGAGGAGGAACACCTTGAGCATCTGCAAAAGCTGTTTTCCAGGTTGAAGGAGTACAAACTCAGGCTGAATCCAAGTAAGTGTACTTTTGGAGTTAGGTCTGGTAAACTTCTAGGATTTATTGTCAGCAACAAGGGCATTGAGGTCGATCCAGAAAAAGTGAAAGCAATACAAGAGATGCCTGCCCCCCGTACTGAAAAGGAGGTTAGAGGATTCTTGGGGCGTTTGAACTATATTGCCAGATTCATCTCTCATTTGACGTCTACCTGTGAGCCAATTTTCAAACTATTTAAGAAAGATCAGGTAGTCGAATGGAACGACGATTGCCAAGCTGCTTTTGTTAAGATCAAGGAGTATTTGCTAGAACCTCCTATTCTGATGCCACCCGTCGAAGGAAGACCGTTGATCATGTATCTGACCGTCTTGGATAACTCAATGGGGTGTGTTTTGGGCCAGCATGACGAGTCTGGTCGAAAAGAGAATGCTATTTATTACCTTAGCAAAAAGTTTACCGACTGTGAGACTCGCTACTCACTGCTCGAGAAAACTTGCTGCACTTTGGTATGGGTTGCTCGCCGACTAAGGCAGTATATGCTGACTCATACCACTTTGTTGATTTCCAAAATGGATCCTATCAAGTATATCTTCGAAAAGCCTGCTTTATCGGGAAGAATCACTAGATGACAGATGATCCTAACTGAATATGACATCCAATATACTACCCAAAAAGCTATAAAGGGGAGTGTACTAGCTGACCATCTAGCTCATCAAGCTATCGAAGATTATCAGTCCATGAGATTCGACTTCCCGGACGAGGACATCATGACTTTGGACAACATTGAAAGTAACAGACCATATGACGGACCTGAAAAAGGATCCCGATGGACCTTGTACTTTAATGGTGCTTCAAATGCACTTGGAAACGGTATCGGTGCGGTACTCGTTTCCCCGGAAGGTTGTCACACGCCTTTCACAGCCCGACTTTGCTTCAGCTGTACCAACAACATGGCTGAATATGAAGCCTGCATTTTTGGTCTCAAGGCTGCTATAGACCTGGGGATCAAATCTTTGATCGTATTTGGGGACTCGGCCTTGGTTATCAGTCAAATCAAAGGAGAGTGGGATACCAAACATCCTAATCTTATCCCATACAAAGAACATGTCCTGAGATGGCTGCCTCATTTCGAGCAGATTACTTTCGAGCATTTCCCGCGAGAAGAAAATCAGCTAGCAGATGCTTTGGCTACAATGTCTTCCATGTTTAAACTCAACTGGGATAAAGAGGCTCCCCAAATCACCATCGAGCGAATGGATGAACCTGCGCATTGTCATGAGATTAATACCAAAGAAGTAGTGGAACAACCCTGGTTTCACGAAATCAAAAGGTATCTCCAGAACAGAGAATATCCCGAAGGAGCTTCCGTAAATGACAAGAAGTTCCTAAGGAAATTTGCTGCCAAGTTCTTCCTGAGCAACGACATCCTCTATAAACGCAGCCATGATTGTGTTTTACTCCGATGTGTACACAAGGATGAAGCGGAGTTAATCATGACCGAGATACACAGCGGTACATTTGGCACCCACTTGAGCGGGCATACGATGGCTAAGAAGATTCTAAGGGCAGGCTATTACTGGTCTACCATGGAAGCAGATTGCCATCAGCATTCCTGTACTTGCCACAAATGTCAAGTCTACGCTGACAAGATTCATACTCCTCCTGTTCCCCTCAATGTTTTGACAGCTCCTTGGCCATTTGCAATGTGGGGCATTGACATGATTGGAGAGATCAAGCCCACGGCGTCTAATGGACATCGCTTCATCCTGGTCGCCATTGACTATTTTACCAAATGGGTCGAAGCAGCTTCCTTCGCCTCTGTTACAAAGAATGTGGTTGCCCGCTTCATCAAGCAAAACCTCATATGCCGGTATGGTGTCCCCGACAGGATCATCACAGACAACGGTACAAATCTGAATAATACTATGATCACCGCTCTATGCGAACAGTTCAAGATTTATCATCACAATTTATCTCCCTATCGGCCGAAGATGAACGGTGTTGTTGAAGCTGCGAACAAAAACATTAAGAAGATCATTCAGAAAATGACAGTCACCTACAAAGACTGGCATGAGATGTTACCGTTTGCTCTGCATGGATACCGTACCACGGCACGTACTTCAACAGGGGCAACCCCATTTTCTTTGGTGTATGGCATGGAAGCTGTCCTACCCATGGAAGTTCAGATTCCTTCTTTAAGGATTATGAAGGACGCTGGTTTGAATGAAGACGATTGGATTCAGACCCGACTTGATCAACTCAATTTGATCGACGAAAAGCGACTCGCTGCTGTTTGCCATGGTCAGACGTACCAAAAACGGATGATCAAGGCTTTCAACAAGAAAGTCAGACGTCAAGTGTATCAAGTCGGGGATCTCGTAATCAAGCGGATTATCTTGCCGCAAAGTAATCCCAGGGGAAAATGGACTCCTACTTACGAAGGACCGTTTGTGATCAAGAGCATATTTTCTGGTGGTGCAATGATTCTGACCACCATGGACGGCGACGATTTTCCGCACCCTGCGAACGCCGACATAGTCAAAAGATACTACGCATAAAATAACCCGACAAGTCGAAAACCCGAAAGGGCGGCTTGGGCAAAAATGGGCATCCCGGTGAACCGAAAACCCGAAAGGGCGGTTCAGGCAAAAATTAGGGATAAAACAAAAATCTGTACACCCGGCAAGTCGAAAACCCGAAAGGGCGGCTTGGGCAAAAATGGGTTTCCCGGTGGATCGAAAACCCGAAAGGGTGATCCAGGCAAAAGCTAGGGAATTAAAGCGTATGACTATGTCTCGTCGGATCACTTTAAGGACAATATCTTCATCAACCAGCTCCAAGCTTCTGATCAATCCAGTCATCGGCGGACGAAGCATTGAATGGACAGATATTCAGAGTTGTGAAGGCTATAGCAGAATGGAATCCCATGGAATTGTTACACATAGCCATCTTTCTTTTGTATAAAATTTTCAATTTTTACGACGACATCCTCTTACTAGGATTCCTGTCTCTTTTGTACAAAGATACTCATAGAAAGTTAATACAGATACTTTTCCAAATACAGAAATTTGCTTTGTCTTCCTTTTTCTCTTTTGCACTTATGTTTTATTTAAGAAACGTCCAATGTTTTGTTAAATAGGCATATGCATTTGAACATAATCATTTTCCTTACAAACCAAGAAGAGATGATTGCAGATAGTATAAGGGTACAGATAGATATCTTGATGCCCTTTCAGAAGGAATCCCCCAAACAGAAGTAAACTTCAGGATCTCCAGCAGAACATAAGCTTTTTCCAAAACTGATTTCCCCAGCCAGAGGGCCTTCCAGAACTCAATTCCCCTTAGAGTTAAGTTTCAGTATCCCCAGTGGAGCTAAAACTTCCAACTATCAATCCCCAGCAGAACCAGACTAGTGAACTTTCTCTCCACAGAGATGCTTCCCATCAGACTGAAGATTCTCAGTCTTACTTCTCCGGCATAAGTCTGCCAGGTTCTGGATTCCCCCGTGGAGATCATCAGAATTCTCTTGCCCTACCAGTCACCAAGGAATCTCAATCCCCAACAATGGTCCTAAGATCCCTCAACAAATGAAGATCTTGTTCCCCGAGCAGTCAGCAGTCAACAAGGATGGCTCAGCTTCAGCAATCAGAGATTGCTGCATTCCCCTGCAGCAGTCAATGATTCACTTTCCCCGGCAACAATCAAGATTCTATTATCTCCAGCAATCCAGGATTCATCTATCCTCCGCAAGACAGCTCATCAGCTTACATGCACATTCATTACATTCATATCATAAACATTGATATAACATATATTGCATCATACATTTCATGCAACATAACTTTGTGTTTTAGCTAACATTTCATCCTTTTCAGGATAAGATTAAAAGGCTATCATTAAAAATTATTCAGATACAGTATGGATACACCCCAGACACGGCGGTCATTCTATTACTCATTCAGAATTTCAAGTCAGATACAGTACAGATACACCTCAGACACGGCGGTCATTCTACTACTCATTCAGACTACAATGATCAGATACATACTAGATACGCTCCAGACACGGCAGCCATTTTATCTCTCATTCAGATTCACTTATCCACCTCAAGGTTCAAGGCGTTCCAAGCACGGATACCATTCTGACCTTTACAACAGCAGTCTGATTCTCCCTAGTGCGTTCGCCGCGGAAGTCATTCTGTCATTTATTTAGATCCCAGTTACAGTTTCAGATACACTCCAGACACGGAAGTCATTCTGCTACTCATACAAATCTCAACTTCAGATACAGTCCAGATACGCTCCAGACACGGTTTCCATTCTGTCACTCTCTCAGAATTTGTCCCCAGCACGTAGTTGCTCCATACAGATATTTCTCTGTTACCCAGATACAATACAGATACACTCCAGACACGGCAGTCATTCTGATATTCATTCCATATTCAAACACAGTTACAGCTCAGATACGCCCCAGATACGGAGGCCATTCTTTTGCTCATACAAACTCAGTCTCCAGATACAGCTCAAATGCATTCCAGACACGAATACCATTTTGATCCTCATTCTTCTGACCAATCACATTGCAGTTCAACAAACATTCCAGATGGCATCTTTAAGCCCATCCCAGACAAGATTCTGTCTCCCCTCCAGATGGCATCTTTAATCCCATCTCTAAATGGCCTCTTTAAGCCCATTCCCGCATGCATTGTTTTGACGAGTGCAAATTTAAGGGCACTCTAGTGTCCAATCTCCTTTTACCTTCGAGACGCGAAAGACTAACATGCCAATCTAACTCTTCAGGTGCAAGAAGATTGAACAGGGGTAACTATTGTACCCCAAAATTTGCCCTCTCATTTCATCAATATTTTCTCACCACAAGACCCTTGGAGCTCAAGATCAAATTAGGGTTTGCTCTGCTCAAGACTCCTCCTTGCACTATTGACCCAAATTAGGGTTTGAGTTTGCACAAAGTTATTTTGACCTAAAATGCCCAAAGTGACTTTCATGCTTCATGTTGGACTCACAAGTCTATCCATACCAAGTTTCAAGCCTTAACTCCAATCTTTGCCCAGTCAATTGGACAGTTGACCTAGAAATCAGCTGTATTGGGGAAAAAGTCAACTGTGACTAATTGACAGTCAAACCTCATGATTTTTGACCCAAATCAACATATTGAACTCATATGAACCATTTGGTCAAGTTTGGATCACAATTCCACAAGAAATTTGATCAGATCACCAAAAGGGCAAAATGGTCATTTTTAGGGTTTTGACTGCACAAAGACAATTTTTTACTGTCTGACCTAACCAATGGCAAACCAAGATCACATATGGACTCAAGAACTCAATGGAATTGTCTTAACCCATCCAACAAGTTCAAAAGATCCCAAATGCACAAGATTGACAGATGAATTTTTCCAGTCAACTGATCAAAATTTGACTGTATACTGAAAAGTCAAACTTTGACTTTTTGGTCAAAATCAAGTGCCAAGATTCATTTTTCATCAAGACATGTCAAATTATGAAACTTGTTCATCAAGAAACCCAAAATTGCAAATTAGGGTTTAAAATGAAGAAATTTCATAACTTAGAAATTTTCTAAGTTATAAAATTTCCTTATTTTTTCTTAACTTTGTCCCATTTTTTCACCAAGATGCAAATGGATTCAAACAAAACTCAAAACATGAAAGTTGTAGTCCATTTCAAAATATACAACTTTGATTCACAAAGTTTCCTCAAAAGAAGCTTGTATCTCAAGTTATGATTTTTGGAACAAGGGTGCAAAACATTCTTAACTTAGAAAATTTTTGACCTATTCTAGGCAGGATTTTTGACCAACTTCATGGCCATTTTTCACATGCTTCCACTTGGAATTTCAATTTGCATTACAAATATGGATTGTAGTACATATTCCAAGATTTCCAAATTGTCAAAGAAATTCTCAAACACCCTTGTGGTTAGGGAGAATCGAATTGGCAAAGTTGGGCAAAAGTCACTTTTGTTCATAACCAAATACATGTTCATACATTGGCATTTTTCAAGTCAGCTTGTACAAGCTAGATTACAGGCCTATAATCCTCTTCAAACTCAATAATTAAATGCCAAACCATTGTGTTCAAGCATTATTTTGATCATTTTGTCATTACATGCAAGATTAATCCATAATTAGAAAAAGTAAGTTTGCCATTTTTGAAAAGGTACACTTTATGTCAAATAGCAAATCCAAGAGGCATGGGCCAGATCTTTGAAGCTAGCATTTTGTACACAAATCACTTTGATCAAGAACAAGAGGTGCAACATAGTTTAGGGCATTGGACAGGCCTGTATAGAAACTTGCATTTTCTTACTTATCTTGGAAGAAACATTGCAAAAGGACCAGAACTTGCATCTCCTGTCAAAGCATCCAAGAAAAAACTTTGTAGACACTTTCCATACACAAAACTAAGCCTAAAGCACGACCAAAATGCTCTTGATCCCTCCTCATTCACAAAAACACAGTTTTGTTGCAAAACAGGGTACCTGCTGCAGTTTGATTTGGCCAGCTCAATCCACTCGTGCGCTTTGGCTAAAACCACTTCAAACACATTCTATATCATCCATACAAACTATCCCAAGCCCTAGATACAGACTGTAACACCCCTAACCAAGTTTTCCATTTTCACTTTTCAGCTGTGCATGTTGACTTCCATAGCTCGATACAGGCAGATTCAAAGCAAGCTAGGTGTTGGAGAAGGTTCCTTGGACTTCAGGAAAGCTGTACCAAAGTTCAATCTCCATTGAAGATACCTCCATTGCTGTACACGACTCAAGCTGAATAGGTAAAAATATGAACTTCTATCTCTCTATCCAGGCATAGTTAGGCTTAAGTTTGTGAAGAAAGTATGTCCTACTCATAGCCCTGAAGCCATCCATGTAGTTACTTTTCATTTATATTGTGTGTGCTATGAGAATTTTGGACCTGAACATGGAAGGAAACTTAGGTCAGGAATTGGGGATGGAGAAATTCTCCCTCGTTTCTGAGAGTTAGAACAACTTTTTTATATGTTTGAAATCGTGACTTGATGCTCTACATTATTGATGTTGTAAGTTTTTGTTAAAAGTCAAAGAATCAAGAGATAGCAGATGGAGAAGGAAGCGCGCGTTTTCTTGTTCAAACATGTGCTGGAGGTTGAAGACAGAGTTGACTTGGGCTGGGCCTGAGTCAACCTGCTTTTTGCACCCCCTTTTTTCATTTTGCACCCCCCCGGCCCATTGTGTGATTTTGTAATCATTTTTGATTTTTTCTTTTTGATTCTGACTTATTATTTTTTGCTCAAATATAAAAAATATTAAAAATATTTTTTCACCCATTTTTGCATTTATTTGACATTTATTTATTTTATTTAGCTTATACATGTAAATAAATATATATACTTTTATTTCAAAACCCTAGAAAATAATACAAAAAATATATTTTTTAGTTATTATTTTTTATTTACATTTTGGAAACATCTTCTGAAAATATACTTTTTTTTTGTAAATAATTAATATTTCATTTTGTATATATTTAGTATATTTAATAAATAATATAAATACTTGTACATTTATTAGAATATTTAGGATAAAATATGAAAATAATACATTTTTTTTATTTTTATTAATATATGACACTACAAAATACTTTTTTTTTACTTCTCTTTTTATTTTTTTGTATAAATTAATATATAAATGTTGCATATAATTAATAAATAATTACTATTTATCCAAGAATTAGGGTTTTGCCCTAAAACCATAAAAATATCAAAAATTAACCTTTTTATTTTTGTTCATTGAAAAATACTCTCTCATACATAAAAAATCATTTTTGTGCATAATACATTTTGCATCTTATATTTGTTTAAATATTGTACAAATTATTATTTGTCTATTCAATATGGATGTAATAGTTTAGATTTAAATTTCTTGCTAAATATCCCCCATTCAAACATTTGTACCCCCATCCCCATAATCATGTTGTAATAATTTAGGACTTTAAAATTCCGCATTTAAAAGCTTTCAAATTATGCCATGATAGACCTAGGGTTTGTATGCAAATCAAATAACAAATAGCTTGACCTAATTCAAAGACAAAAAGCATGAAAATGGACAACACCAATCACACTTGCACCCTTAGGGTTACTCCATTTGTTGCCTTCAAAAATGGGCCATGCTTGCATGTTGAGTTTCTTTGGCAAAACAAAACAAATCAAATGATCATAGTCCATCGATGACGCTTTCTCAAGTTGCCTAAAAATGATCAAGTCCCTTAAAGGAAAAGTTGCCAAAGACACTTGGTACCATTGCATTCATGGTCTAAACGATGACCCGCGCCCGTCCCGTTAACATCCTAACACAAGTTTGTCCCCCAAATACAATGGTGGAGCAATACTGTTAAAAGGGTTAAAACATAGGAAAGATCTTTGAGAAATTTAGGGTAGATAACTCTTGGTTACTTGACCAACTTGTAAAATAAATCCTTGCCATTTTTCAAAACACACATCACAACATAATTTCAAAACAAACTTTCAAAACATTGAAAACTTTTCAAAAGACAAATACACCTTTGTATACATTCAAACATGGATCATTACAAAGGTTGCCACAACGATGACCTCTTTCCAAAACATTTTTCAAAACACACATCACAACACAATTTCAAAACAACTTTCAAAACATTGAAAACTTTTCAAAAGACAAATACACCTTTGTATACATTCAAACATGGATCATTACAAAAGTTGCCACAACGATGGCCTCTTTTCAAAACATCTTTCAAAATCACACACAAAGCACCATTTCAAACAATTGAAAGCACCATTTCAAACAATTGAAAAGCAAAGGCAAGTGATCTAAGCAAGTAACTAAGAGCCCATGGATAACCATGGATAGAAAGGGTGCTAATACCTTCCCTTTCTATAATCTATTCCCCGAACCCAAGAAAACATCTCAAAGGTTTTTGCTGTGCTTTTTAACCTTTCCTTAGGATAAAATAAAAAGTCGGTGGCGACTCTTGCTAAACCGAAACATTTGCGAATACAAACGCAAAACCCAAGTCAGTTCTCCCACCGTATCACAGTATAAATATACAAGAATTTAAATGAATACAATGTACAAAAAAATAAATATGCAAAAATGTAAGTGTGAAGAAAATGGATATTTGTTTGAATTTTTTAGAGAAAAGTGAATTTGTTTTAACCTAATTAATTAAAAGAAAATAATTAATTAAACCTAAATTTATTAAGAAAAGATTTTAAATAAAAAAACCTAAATCTATTAATTGATTAAAAGAAAATAAGTTTGTAAGAAAAGTATTTTTTGGTATTTTTGTCTTGAAAATAATTTATAGTATTATAAAATATTTTTGGCCTTTTTTATATTAAAATAATATATTTTAAATGGTATAAAAGAAAATAAATGATAACCTAGTTTTAAATTAAATTTACAATACTAGTTAGTAAAAATAAATAAAGTATAGTTAAACAAAAATATTTTTTGTGAGAAAAATAAAATAAACTAAGTTAAAATATAAATTTATTATTTTTTGAATCTTTTTATGATTTTTTAGTATTAGGAAAAATATTTAAGAAAATAAAATGAAATAAAAATAAGAAAATAAAATAAACTGGGCCAGGGATGCAAATATGAAACAGGAGGTTAGCTAGCAAAAACAAAAAATAAAACAAGCCCAAAGAGGCCCAGCATCCTGCAAAAAAAAAGTCAGAAAATGCAAAACATGTAAAAAACACAAAAAAGGGTACCACTGAGGCTCGAACCTAGGTCCCAAAGGTTACAGGCGCGCGCTTCTACCACTGGGGTGGCTATACATCCGTTAACATACGCAAATCAATAAATATACAAGGCAAAACGCGCCCTGATGACTTCATCTTCAACCTCTAGCCAGACCAACTGTAACTTGCCCATTTCTCATCAAAAATGAAAACTGTAAACATGAAACTTGTAGCAAATTTTATCACGGTTTCAGAAATGTAAAGCATTAAAACTATAGATTAAAGATAAGCATGAATTTTAATGGCCCTAATCTGAACCCTAAAAATCTCAGAAATTTCAGTTTCAAAATTCTCCAAGCTCAAGCAAAATTAATGGAAACTATGGACATGGTTAGCTTCAAGGCAATGATATTTACATGTTTTGTTCACAAATAAATCATTGATGATGCCTGTATGAAGAGTTCCAAAGTTAGAAAACTTACCTCAAAACTGGAAATCATGTTTTGAGTTTGAGCTTGTTTCAAGTGATGGTGATGATAAGTTTAGCTTTCTTGAGGTCCTAGGAAACTAATGCAATGATTAGCTTGAGCAATGGATGGCTGAAATAGTTTGGAGAAGTCAATGTGCAGAGCTATGTTTTTGAAAATGGAGGATGGTGTTAATGGTGTTACAGTTCTATAACAGGGTGTGGGATCAACTCTATATGATGTTTAGAAACTTTATAAACCAAAAGGCCAAGAAACACACGAGTAGATTATGAGTTTCATGTTTTTGGTCAGTTTGTGTGAAATGGAAGTGTGAAGTGTGATTCTGAGTTCTAGGTGTTTTCAAGGCTTGAGAATTTCTGTCTTTGTGTCAAATGGTTTGTGTATGTATAAACAAAAGTGTTTGAGAGCTTTGGACCATCAGAAATACAAGATTCTAGCTTTTGGCTAGGTTACTTGATTTTGAAGAAAAGAGGGAAACAAGTTTCAAGGAGAGGTACAAGCATGGGATGGGTGATTGTAAGTGTTTAAAACATTTCTCGTGAGTTATAGGACATGTTTGATCAGAAGAGAACAAATGCAAGGCTCAAGAACAAGTTTTGTACAAAAAGTCACTTTATCAAAATTGCAATGTAACCTTTCTTCCAAAAATGGATATAAAGCATGTCCATGCATTAAATGCTTGAAGTGAGGCCTCTAACAGCTATGTAAACCATTAATTATGGAGTGCCTAACAATTTTTTGATGCCTGCAAAGTAGTGTTTATGCAACATAGTTTGAATTAGAATTTTGTTCATCACTAAAATGACTTGTAATTAAAGTGATAAAATCCTAACTTCATCTCTTCGATTCTCCCTACTCAAGAATTATCTCAAGGAGTTCTTGGACATTTTTGAAAGCTTGAAATGTTATATACAACCCATATTTAAATTGATTTTGAAGATTCCCCTTGGAACTATATGAAAAAGTGCCATGAAGTTGGGTCAAAATCCTGACCGAATTAGGGCAAAATTTCACTAAGTGTTTAGTTTCATGACCACATATTCATAAAATTATAACTTGAGATACAAGCACTTTTGGAATAAGTTGTGTGAAGAAAAGTTTTATATTTCATGTAGATCTACAACTTTTGTGTTGGAAGTTTCTCTTGAATCATCTTGCATCATGGTGAAAATTTTGTTCAAAGTTAAGAAAAAATAAGAAATTTCCAACACTGAAAAATTTCTAAGTTTAGAAATTTTGACTTTTCAAAATGAAATCTTGAATTTTTGATTTTTTGATGAATAAGTTTCATATTTTGACATGTTTTGATGAATTATGATCTTTGGAACTTGAATTTGACCAAAGAGTCAAAGTTTGACTTTTCAGTATACAGTTGACTTTTGATTAGTTGACTGCAAAATTCATCTTTCAATCCAATGGACTTGCAATGTTTTGAACCATATAATTAGGTAAAAATGATGAAATTAGGCTCTTGATATCATGCCTTAAACCAATTGGCCATTTGCTAGGTCAAAAATAAAAAATTGCCCTTTCCCAATCAAAACCCATATTTTGACCATTTTGCCCTTTTGGAGATTTGATCAAATTTCTTGAGGAATTGTGATCCAAACTTGATCAAATGATACACATGAGTTTAAAATGTAGATGGGGATAAAAAATTATGAAGTTTGACTGTAAACTGGCCATAGTTGACTTTTTCCCAATAAAGTTGATTTTAGGTAAATTGCTCAATTGACTGAGCAAAAGTGTGATCCAAGGCTTGAAACTTGACATGAGTGATCTTGAGGGTCAATAATGATCCATGAAAGTCATATGGGGTATTATAAGTTCCAAAATCCTTGTGCAATCTCAAACCCTAAATTTGGTCATCAGTGCTTAAGGAGGTGTCTTGGGCTGATCAACCCTAATGCAGTCTTTGAGTCAAAGGAGATCCGGGGAGAAAATTATTGATAAGAGAGAGGGGAAATTTTGGGGTACAACAATCTTGAAGCAATTTTATAGGGGTTCCTTCTCATATACTTCCAGATGCAGCTCCACACGGGCTCATCCTGATGCAATCTTACATAGATTCCTTCTCATATACTTCCAGATGCAGCTTCACACGGACTCATCCTGATGCAATCTTACACGGTTTCCTTCTCATATACTTCCAGATGCAGCTTCACATGGGCTCATCCTGATGCAATCTTACACGGATTCCTTCTCATATACTTCCAGATGCAGCTTCACACGGGCTCATCCCGATGCAATCTTACATGGATTCCTTCACATGTATTCCCAAATGCAGCTTCATATGGGCTCATCCTGAAGTAATCTTACATAGATTCCTTCTAATATATCTCCAGATGTAGCTTCACACGGGCTCATCCGGAAGTAATCCAACACGGGTTCCTTCTAATATATTTCTGGACACAGCTTAACACGGGTGCATTCCAGCATATCATTTAGATTAAATCGACCAAAGATTTATTCTGATACTTCTTCCAATTTCTACCAATAGTCACTCAGGATGGCATCTGTAAGACCATCTCCGAATAATTCTTTACCACCTCTCCAAATGGAATCATTAAGCCCATTCCCGACACAATCAACCAACACATCATCAAGTGCAAATTTTTGGACACTCTAGTGTTCAATCATCTTCCACCTTCAAGTCACGAATTGCGGGCCCGCCAATCTAACTCTTCAGGTTTAAGAAGATTGAACAGGGGTAGCTTTTGTACCCCAAAATTTTTACCCTCGCTTTTCTCAAGAAATTTCCCACAAAGATCTTCAATGATTCAAGCTTGCATAAGTATTGACTAGTTTAAGCCATCTCCTCAACATTGATGCCTCAAATTAGGGTTTAAGTTTGCACAAGGACAGTTGGACTTCTAACGTTTAAAATTACTTTCATGGATCATTATGGACCCTCAAGATTGCCCCTGTCAAGTTTCAAGTCTTGGATCATAAAATTGCTCAGTCAATTGATCAGATGACCTAAAATCAACTGTATTAGAAAAAAGTCAATTGTGGTCAACCTATAGCCAAACTTCAAGATTTTGGACCAATACCAACATTTTAAAGTATATGCATCATCCGATCAAGATTGGATCACAATTCTCCAAGAAAATTGTTTAAATCGTGAAAAAGGCAAAATGGTCAAAATTAGGGTTATGACTGAGAATGACCAATCTTTGACTTTTGACCTAGTACATGACTTATTGGTTTGAAACATGATCTCAAGGATTCAAGTACATCATTTTGACCTAATCACATATTTCAATTCATCTCCCGAGATGAGTGGATTGATAGATGAAATTTGGTCAACTGATGAAAAAGTCAATTGTACACTGAAAAGTCAAACTTTGACTTTTTGATCAAATTTGAGTTTCAAATATCACATTTCATCAAGACATTCAAAATATGAAATTTGATCATCAAGAAATCAAGAAAGTCAAAAACCAAAATTTGCAAGACTTGGAAATTTTTCTAAGTGTTTTCTATACATGTTAATTTCATTACTTCATGACATCTTTTTACCACAATTCAAGATAATTCAAGTTGTTACAAGCTTTCAAGTAAACAACAAGGCTTAATTTTTAAGTTAAAAATTGCAAGTTACTAATCCTAACCTTTGTCTTGTTTGAACTATTCCCTTTGACTCAATCTTCAAACTTTGCCACTATGTTGTCCACAGTTATGCCTTGTCTTTGTTACAAGCTGCATAGATCTGTCCACAAAACCAAACTTGTATTTGTTGCACCACAAAATTTACCCTCTTGATTTAGGCTTATGCTTCATCATGAATATCATATTGCATTGCATTCATACATTGTGATGGGATCAAAGTACTTTGGTTATCAAGTCTTCCTCAAGCTTTGAAGGTTGATTGCATTGACAAGTTGCTCAAGTAGAATCTTATCATCTAAACCTCTGGATCTTTCAAACTCAAAAGTTATTGCATATCTCAAAATGTCTTATCCATCTCTTTGGATCATCAGAGGATTGAAGTTTGTGTTTGATTATCAAAAGAATCACTCTTTTGATTCATCAGTCAAAATTAGGGTTTTGTTTGATCAAGGCTATTGATGCATGTTCAAGTATTGATTTGGAAGCTACAACATCTCATTGGTATTTGAAAAGTATTTGTACAATAAATTGGTCAAGATATCCAGAGGATGTGAGGTTTTGAAGATGATTCATCACTTTCCTTTGAGGAATCAGTCAAATTTAGGGTTTGGTCCAAGTTGAAGTAATTGGGGTATAGATGAGCCAATTCATGAAGCATCATTATCTTATCATCATTAGAATCAAATTTGATCAAAGATTCTCTCATAATGCCCAGTGGAATTAAGGTTTTGAAGCTTGATCACCTATCTCCTAGTACATGGTACAAAACTAGGGTTTTCGATTTAATCAGGATTTCTCTAACTTTTTCACCCAAACTTATTTCCATGATTCACCACATGTTATTAATCATTTATGATGGGAAAATTGAGGTTCAATTAGTATTGGAAACAATTCAATTTATCAAAAGGGGCAAATTAGTCATTTTGACCAAAGTCAGTAAAATCAAGAGTTGACCAAGTGGACTTTTGGTCAACCATCAATTTAAGCATCCTCTTTTCATATTCCAAACCAAAATTAATCTTTGAATCATGAGAAATGGTGAATTTGAGTGTAACTTGTTCAAGAAGTAACTTAAAAATTAAAAAAAATTCTAAGTGTCAAGATGACTTCTCTTGGGCAAGTCACGCGCGTAATTTCATCAAACACTTGGCATGCCATTTTGTGGAATCAATTGCTTGTGACTCAAGCCTTAATTTGAAAAATTAAAAATAGGATTTTGTTTTCCTCCATAAGAGCTTGTCATTGAACTTGGAATCATCCAATTTGGTCAAAATTTGAGTGAGTTATAATGTCTCAAAGTTGGTACCTTAAAGTTGACTTCATGCACACCATGCAAGCCAGGCGCGCGCGCGGACCAGGCAGGCCAAGTCACACTTTTGCCTCAAGTTTTCAACATCATTTATCCATTAAGTCAACATCAATTTGAAAAATTCAAGGCCCAATGATGTTCTATATTATGAGAGCTCTTGAAAGGCCCCTCAAGCATCCAAAACGCACGAAGGAATTTCAAGTGGCCTAAGCATAAAGTCAGCTAGCCAGATTATTTGGAAACCATGTCCATGTTGTATATTTTTGCACAAATTCAGTTTTGATTAATGTCAACTTACATTTAGCATGTGTATAGCATGTTTTGTTGCATTCTTTTCTTGTCAAATGAGTCCAAGCAAGGCACGCATGAAGCATGACCATATCTTCTTAAATTTTGCCAAAAATAGCAAGATCACCTCATCTGATTTTTGGCCCAAATGCACACTCTTGCGACCTCACCATTTTCACCATATTCCCTCTGATTCCATCACATTTTACACTCACCAAAATGCACCAGGTTGTAGGCAAAAGTAAGGTGAAACGCAACCTGTTTTTGTTTATTCTAAAAATCAGAAATGCCGCACTTACCCTCCAACGGTTATCAAATTATTTCACACTCTTTCCCTCACTCTAGAGCTGATATCTAAGGCATATTTCACTCTCTTTCAAAAACGGATTCATTCTCTCAAAAAATCAGAAGTTGCAATCTCTCTCTCTCTCAAAAAAAAATATGCTTCGAAGCTCCTTTATTCTCCATTCCAGAGCTCGATTCATGACCATTTTCACTTCATTGGGGCATTAGAAGCAAAGGAAAAGGGTTTTCACTTTGTTTCAGAGGCCATAGTTGAGTTTATTTCTCAACTCGAAAGGTAATTTTCAGATCTTGATTCTTCATAATTTTGCTTGTTTCATGTGATTTAAAGCTTGTGATCATGTTCATAGCTGGCCAGATCTTACATCTGATGTATAAACTTGTTTGATTTTGAAGCATATGCGATTTGGTGAACTTCTGGTTTTTCATAATTTAATGATTTTCTCTTGCTCTGATTTCTACTTCTATGGTCGATCATTTTGAATTTTGTAAAAAGCATGATGTAGTTGATAGTTTGAACTTTGATTTGTGATTTGAATCACTTATTTTGGTGGAGAAATGAAGTAGAAATCTTGAGCAGAACATAGGAGCTTGAAACTGAAAAAACGCGCGTTAGGGCATTGTCTTGAGGAAGAAGATGATGGTGTGGCTGGATCTGATTGGTCCATGTGATTTTTAATGCATTTTTCATATTTTTGATTTCAATTGATTTTTCTGATTTTATTTTTGTGATCAAAACATCTTCAAAAATCATGAAAAAATTACCATAGGCCAATAATAATTTCTAGTATTTGTTTTTTTTGAATTTTTTTTAAATGTTTGATTGGTTTAAAAATTCATAGGTTTAATTTAATTGTTTGTTCAAATATTATTTTTATTTTAATAGTTCCTTTGATCTAAAAATTCCACAAAAAATGTTTTGAACTCATAAAATAATGTAGAAATTGATTCTGATTTTGTTTTAGCATTTTTTATATTTTTGATTAGAAATTTAATTTGAGAAATTTATTTTGAATTTTTGCTTCATAATTTTTATTTTAATACTTCCTTTCATTAAAAAATTTTCAAAAAAATCATATAAGTTTGTTTTCAATCATAGACTCTGAATATAATTTTATTTTTGACCTTTTCATAACTCTTGGCTAGGGTTTGCATTTTTTCCCTTAAATAATAGTTTAATTGTTATTTGTTTGTTTGATTTTTATTTTAATATTTCCCTTAATTCAAAAATTCCACAAAAAAATCAGGGATGTGTGTTTTTAATTCTAATATTTGAATATAATTTTGGTTGGATATTTTTCTGATTTTTTATTAGATTTTCATTTTGAAATGTGATTATTTGTTTAATTGATTAATTGTTTGAATTTAATTTCATTTTTGACTTTTCTTTTATTCAAAAAAATATGGAAAAATAGGTATTCTGACCTTTTGAGTTTCGTCATTTTTGATGTATATTTGTTCTGATTTTTTTGAATTTTGATCTTGACTAATCAATACTTAAGATTAAAAGTAAAAAATTAGGGTTTTGTTGCTTATTGTGCAAGTTTCATGTTCAAAACCATTATGCCCTGGATTTTCAATAAAATTTAAGTCTTAATTAGGGTTCATGGATGTATTGAGGATCTGAAAAGCATTTTTCTTGAATTATTTGACTTGGTTTGATATTTTTCCATGAATCATTTTGAAAACTTGTCGAGTTTGGTAGTTTTGCCAACTAGTTTTGGACTTTGGGCCTCATTTGATCCCCTCTTCAATCATTCATGAACTTAAGACTTGCGTTATGACTTCTACACACTTCAAAGATGCTAAGAAATTTTTGGTTTGAATTATTGAGATCCTTTTCTATTTTTGATGAATTTTTGAAGTGAAGGTACCCAATTAATGTTGCATATCTTGTTGCAATTTGCTTGATGGCCAATGAGCTTGAGTGAGGCCTATCATTGGGCACCTAATGATCATGTTTAATATGTTTATCCAAATAAACTCAAGCCATTTCACTTAATGCCCTATGTTTGAATGATTGAACCTTTTGATGCATTGTGTGGGATTCCTCTTCTATTATGCTTGTGAGCTGTGATGAATTAACTGTGCATGATTGAATTATGGTTGCTACTGACCTTCATGGTCTTTGATTGTATTCTTATCAAGCTCCCATTATCCTTGATTGATATTCAATTGTCAACTCAACATGGTGATAGAAAGGAGCAACATTCCTCTAATTCTTTTGACCAAATTGTGCATATGCCTGTTTCCTTTTGTCTATCATGACTAATGTTTGATAGTTGCTATCATGTTTTCTCATTTCATTATGGTGTCATAATCCATCCCTTATGTGAATCATCATTCTATTTATGGGAATACTAACTTGGTTGTTGAATGTGCGAGGTACTTTGAGAAAAGTTTTCCATTTTTGACTTGAGGCTACTGTGTTTCACTTTACTTGTGGAACAAAATTTATTATATTGGCACTGATTTTGTGCTTGGCATATTTGATAGTCTATGCAGGATGTGTATATGTGATTATGAATGCCATACATTTCCCATGGGATCTGTTCATATCTGATAATCTCAATACTTACATCCTGATGGCGTAATTTCTGACTTGATTTGTATGCTGATGCCAGCTTGCTTGAAGTTCTCTGGGTTTCTTTTATTCTTGTTCAGTTTCTACGAATAGTTATCCGTTTGGTATTGCATTATTTCCTTTCTTCTATTTTCATGTTGTATAGTTCCATGTTGCATGATGGGATCTCTCTTGCTGATATATGTCAGGAGTCCCTCTATTTTTTTTGTCTGATACATGTGTTGTGTTTGCTTATTTAATTGTTGATCGATGAGTCACTCAATTTAGAAATTGAGATCACGACTTCACTCTCAGTGCATGTTCCTATAGGATGTTTATTGCTTTTCTTCTTTAATTGTTGATCGATGAGTCACTCAATTTATAAATTGAGATCACGACTTCGCTCTCAGTGCATATTCCCTATAGGATGTTTATTGATTTTCTCTTTAATTGTTGATCGATGAGTCACTCAATTTAGAAATTGAGATCACGACTTCGCTCTCATTGCATGTTCCCTATAGGATAGTTTTGTTAAGCTTCCTTTAGCATGTTAATTAAGGTAGGAATCCATGTATGCTAACATAGGATAGGAATTTCCTTTATCCTCAACCTTAGGGTCAACCATTGTATGATAACACTAGGGATAATGCTAGGCTAGTTTCCTTTAGTTGTTTTTCCTTCCTTTGCATTTTGCATCTTAAAACAAAAATTATTTTCTTGTCAAATCATAAAACACTTCTAATAAACTCAAACCCTTCTTCAAGGTAAAAGATACAAATCAATCTTATTTGTCTGTGCGCCTCTTGGATTTGTTTTTAAACCTGGTTTACTGATGTTTCGTCATCGTACATTTGTTTGAAGCCGGTGTTTTGCCATCACACACGTTTGTTATCCTACTTTGATTCTCAATATCACTGTTAGATGTGATGTTTCGTCATCCGATTTATTGATGTTTTGCCATCTCTGCCATGATACTTTAATACCTTTTAGCCGATGTTTCACCATCGCACATTTGTTTGAAGCCGATGTTTCGCCATCGCACATGTTTGTTATCCTACTTTGATTCTCAATATCATTGTTAGGTGTGTTGTTTTGTCATCTGTTTTATTGATGTTTCACCATCTTTGCCATGATACCTTGTTATCTCTTAGCCGATGTTTCGCCATCGCACATTTGTTTAAAGCCGATGTTTCGCCATCAAACATGTTTGTTATCCTACTTTGATTCTTAATATCATTGTTAAGTTTGATGTTTCTCCGTCTTTGCCATGGTATCTTGTTATCTTTTAGCCAATGTTTCACCATCGCACATATGTTTGAAGCTGATGTTTCGCCATCGCACCTGTTTGTTATCCTACTTTGACTCTCAATGTCATTGTTAGGTGTGATGTTTTATCATTTGATGTCTCGCCATCTTTGACATGTTACTATGTTACTATTCAGTTGATGTTTTACCATCTCATTTGTTTGTTGTTTTATTTGATGTTTTGTCATCTTGACTGTTTTTGTTTTCTTAACTAAAAAACACAAACCAACCAAAATATGTAAGCCGAACTACGACTGCTCTGATTCCTTAAAAGGGATATGTAGGCATTGGGGTAGGGCCCGATCGAGCATAAATTTTATTTTCCCTACATTGTTTTCTTTTTTTCTTTCGCATGCATTCCCTTTTCAGTTTTAAGCCATGGACATAGGTTTTGACCACACCCATTAGATTAGACAACAAGAGTGGATACCGTAGAGTACTACGGGCGTGTGGGGTACTAATACCTCCCCCTCGCGTAACAGACTCCTTTACCCGATCTCTCGGTCGAAAGATCGTGATTTCTCCCTTTTCAGGTTTTCTCGACGTCTACCTTTCCCTTTCGGCGGGATAAAAGATATTCAGTGGCGACCTCATTGATGTTTCATTACATCTAGATGACGGGTCCGACCAGGTGGTTTCAACTGGCGACTTCACTGGGGATAGATTGACCTTTTGCTGGTCCATCCTGGAGTCGATCCTAGCTCTTGTCTGTTTTCTTTTTTTTGGGTGTTTATTTTACCGCTTTTCATATTTATCTGTTTGCATTGCATCCTATGTGCGCTTTACTTTCTACATACTGGATTTGGCTGGACTGTTTGGATTCTGGATTTCTTGGTGGTTGGGTTGTTCCATGAGGTAAAAGGCCTCATACCCAGGCTATGAGTGAATTCCACAGGAACTAGGAATAGAGTGGCCATGGCAGCTATGAGGCGGATGCTTTGTAGACCTGACCATGAGACCCATGACTTCAGAGGTAGTTCGGATAAGTGTTATCGTATGATGATACCGACAGTCGAGGTCTTGTACTCTGATTTGGATTTTAACCTTACCTTAACCTAGACTACACCCGTGAGAGGGGCGGTAAAACTTTTCTTACAGGTACAGGTACTGTTGGTGACTTTAAGGTGACTCAGGTTCCTGTGATAGTTTTGAAGCTTTGGGATTTTCTTTTGATCTTGAATGGTGTTGTTCTGTAATGGTCCAACCATTATCCAGTGTGAAACTTTGATCCTGTCGTGTTGCATCATAGCATATTTATTTCTAAAAAATGATGCATATAAAAAATAACTAGCATGCGCATGTCATTTTCCAGGGACATTCAAGAGTCTTCTTTTCATCAGAAATGGTTGGCCTTCCGTCAGATGAGTTTTATTCAGTTCGTGTTAAAGAGCCCAACAAGCATACATTCACTTATCAGATTCCTACTATTGACGTGTCTGAATAGAAGAGGTTGAGTTCTTATCTGAAGGGTGATGTTCTGAATAATTTCAACAAAAATTATGGCAATTTATTACTAGTCCTTAATACTCCAATTGACCCAATGGCTTTGATCACTCTCTTCCAGTTCTATGACAAGGAATTATGGTATTTTACTTTTCAAGATTATCAACTGGTTCCCATACTAGAAGAGTACGCGTACCTGCTTAATATCAAGTTGTCCAATGAAGTTCCTTTTGTCCAAGTGCCGGAGAAGCCGAAGTTCGAAGTTATTGCTGAAATTCTTCATTTGAGTTGGAAAGAGGTGAAAGAAAATTGGAAATCAAGTGAGGGTACTACAGGGTTTTATTTGGATTTCTTAGTGAAGAAAGCTGAAGACTAGGCAAAGAAAGGGAATTGGAGTGACTCCAGCTCTCTGTTTACTCTCATGATATACAGGATTATCCTCTTCCCTTGCAAGAGAAATTTTGTGGATCTGACGGCTATTTGTGTTTTTAGAAATAAGAACCCGGTACCGACACTCTTGGCAGATACTCTTTATACCGTTCATTCTAGGCATGGAAAAGGAGGTAACGTAGGTTTATGTCATTCAATGTTGTATCAATGGTTTAAGTTGCACCTACCAGTAAGTGTCCCTTTCATGGATACCAGGCATTCTCTCTGATGGTCTTGTCAAGCTTACTTCATTTGATATCCGGTGGAATTATGACATGGGGGAAGTACGAAGCATTATCACTAGCTGCGGAGATTTCCCTAATGTTCCCCTCATAGGAACTAAGGGGTGTATCAACTATAACCCCGTGCTTGCTTATCGTCAATTGGGATATGCAATGGATGGACCGCCAAAGGTTGAAGAGGTGTCTGAGTCAGTGTATTTTGTTATAGGAAGTGATCTTGTAATGTTGAAAAAAGTGACAAGTGCTTGGAAGAGAATTCACAAGAAGGATAGAACTACTTTGGGCAAAAAGGTTCCTATTGCTAGGGTTCCTTACTTGGATTGGATTAGAGCCAGGGTTAAGATTTTACAGTTACCATTTGCAAGGTCGGCTCCTATATGTGAGCAACCTCCTACTATTCTGAGTAACACAGTGCCTACCGAGGTGTTCACCCAGGTTCATGTTAAGAACATTCAGCTTCATGCAAAATACCGTGAGGCAGGGATGAAACTTTATTGGGTAGATCAAGAAAGGGCTGACTTAGCTCGCAAACACAAAGAAGTTCAAGGGGAAACTTCTGATGCAACCAGTTTTAGGAAGAGATCTCATGCCGAAATGGAAGAAGAGTTGAGTAAGACTCAGCAAGAGTGCCAAAAGCTTCAGGCATCTGAAAATAGCTACAGGAATAAGATTCAGAACTTGGAGAAACAGCTCAAAGACAAAGATGCTCAGCTTAAGAAGGAAGTAGCCTTAAGGCGTGTCGTAGAGGATCGGTTTCAAGAAATCAAATTAGTCGCATCACAACTTTTGAAGGGGAAAGCCAGGCTTGAAGAGTATTTTCAACACCTTGAAGTGTGTCTTGTTCCGGAGATTTAGTTTTGTTATTTACCTTTGGTGTATTTGGTCACCCCCAGGGTTGTTGGAAGGGACCATTGTATGTTTTTATTATTCAGTTTTTTGTTAAGTTTACTTTGAAACACGTTTTTTTTGTTTATTGTTACACTCTTAAATGTCCGAAGTCACTCGAACATCGTTTCTTTTGTTTGTAATTGAAGTGTTTGTCTTATTTGTACTTTTTTCCTTTGATTGTATGCTTGGTTATCTTTGGTCGTGCACCATGATTGATGAATAAAAGGACTCTTGAATACCGGGAAATAACAAACATATCATGCACATCATGCATTTCATAACATTACAGGTTATCTCAAGACGGTATTCTTATTCTTCTACTTTTCTTATTCAGAATTCAAGATGACTACTCATCGGTATTCCACCAGAAGCAATTTGCCAAGACAAATGGAATAAGTTCAAGCTGAACTCGCTGAAATGAGGGCCCAGATGGCCACTCAGATGACCCATTTCATGTTGGTCATCACCAATGTGAATCGCCGACAACAGGAACTGGCTGCCATTGTCAACAACCAGCGCCGCTATCTAGGGGATGGTGGAAATCTAGGGCTCTATCAGGACATTTCTGTAGGATTGGGGGATGCGCAAGATCAGCCTGCTGGAAATTTTTACAGGATGCCCAAAAATCCTTTTGTGCGCAACATAGGGCAGTTTCCCCCCGTCTCCGGGACCTCGTCTTGTGGGGAACAGAAGAGATAATCAGGGCGGTGTAAGGGGCTATCAGGAGCAGATTATAATTTTGACCAGGATAAAGATCAGTTTTCTGTTCGGCGTTCAGAGCCGGAAGTTCAGGTTGAGGATAGGAAGTATCGGTTGTTGGAAGAACGTTTGAAGGCTGTGGAAGGGAAAGGATTCCTTGGTATGGATGCTAATGATCTCAGATTGGTGTCTGGGGTGAAAGTTCCTCCAAAGTTCAAGCCTCATGTATTTGAAAAGTACAACCGATTGTCATGTCCTGTTACCCATGCAACTGCTTATTTCCGAATGATGTCAGTGCATACTGAGGATCAGGGGCTTTTGATTCACTTTTTCCAGGATAGCCTATCTGGGGCATCCCTGGAGTGGTACATGAAGTTGGAGAAAACCCATATTCGTTGCTGGAATGATCTTGCTCGAGCTTTTGTCAAACATTATCAGTACAATATGGATATGGCGCCTAATCGCACTCAGTTACAGAATTTGTCACAAGGACCAAGAGAATCTTTCAAGGAATACGCTCAGAAGTGGTGTGAGTTGGCTGCGAGGGTTCAACCTCCACTCATGGAGAGAGAACTCATTGATATGTTTATGAGTACCCTGCAAGGGCCTTTCTATGAGCACATGATAGGAAGTACTTTGGCAGGATTTGCAAACTTGGTTATGGTTGGTGAAAGAATTGAGGTAGGTTTGAAATTGGGGAAAATTCAGATTGGAGGTTCTAGTGGCTCATCAGGGGGCATTAATAAACCATTCAACACTTACCCTAATAAAAGAGAAGGCGATGCAAGTGCGGTTTACTCTCATAGAGGAAGAAGAGAGGATCGTCAACACCAACAAATCAATGTTGTTTCTATTCTTGTTAATGCTCCTCCACAACAGAGACCGAATATAGTGCCTCAACAACAAAGACAACAAGATGCTCCCCGTCAGTATAATAATCAATAGTAGAGACAGCCGAGAAAATTTGATCCCTTGCCAGTATCTCTTACTGAAGCACTCCACCATTTGCTTGATTTGAAGTTGATCGGTTTGAGAAATATGCCACCACCACCCGCAAGACTTCCTCCTAACTATGATGTTAACGCAAGATATGAATTCCATTCAAGCGGAGTTGGTCATTCTAATGACAATTGCTTTGCGTTGAAGTGCAAAATACAAGACTTGTTGGATGCTAAGGCAATGGAGTTTACTCTAGTGACTGGTCCCAATGTTACTCAGAACCCAATGCCTAGGCACGGAGGGGGTGTTGCTAATATGATTGATGATAATGGCTAAGTGTTGAATTTAATCATGAATGTGGAACAAGTAACTACTCCGTTGTGGTATGTTAAGAGGTATTTGCTTGACAATTCTATTTTCCCGGGTTGTACTTCTGAGTGTGCCAAGTGTAGAGAGCAACCGAAGGGCTGTGATGATTTAAAAGCCGGTATCCAGTTGATGATAAAGGAAGGTTCCTTGCAGTTTGATAGAAAACCGAGCTACCATAAGGTTACCGAAGAAGATATTGCTGTGGTATCTATTCCTTACACCCCTGTACGCATTCCTGCCCCATCTAGGGCGCCTCCTTTGATGATTACGGTACCTGGTCCCATGCCGTATACCAGTGAGAAGGCCATCCCATGGCACTATGGTGCTGATGTTTATTACCATGGGGTGAAGCAGAAAGTAAGTAATCGTTCGTCTGAGGAAGAACGCAATGGAGGTAATGAAGAGGAAGTTCATAACTTTTCTGGTGTGGGTCAAATGACTAGAATCGGGAGAGTATTTGGTCCTTCCAATGAGCAATATGCGGAAAATGCTTCTGTAAGAGAAAAAGGAAAACAACAGGCGATGATTGGTAATCCAAGGGTTACGCCATCCAATGTGACTCAACCAATTCCGATACCAGAAGCTTCTTCAGCTCCTGATGAGGTTGAAGAGTTAATGTGAATTATCAGAAAGAGTGGTTATAGCATAATTGATCATCTGAGCCATACTCCTTCTAAGATGTCTATCTTGTCTCTGTTGATTTATTCAGAACCTCACAGAAATGCTTTTATGAAGTTGTTAAAGAATACGTTTGTGCCGCATGAGATAACAGTCAATCAGTTTGAGAATGTTTGTGCTAATATATCTGCCGGGAACGGTCTGGGCTTCACAGATTTTGATCTTCCTCCGGAAGGGCGAGACCATAACAAAGCGTTGCATATTCTAATGGAGTGCAGGGGCACTACTTTATCCCGGGTTTTGGTGGACACAAGATCGTCTTTGAATGTATTGCCTAAGTCAGCATTGGTGAAAATTGATTATTCTGGACTGGAGTTGCGCCCTAGTGATTTGATGGTGAAGGCGTTTGATAGGTCTCAAAGGTCAATATTTGGGGAGGTGGAGTTACCAATCAAGGTTGGTCCTCACACCTTCACGGCTACATTTTTTGTGATGGATATACAGCCAGCGTATTGTTGTTTATTGGGGCGGCAGTGGATTCATAGAGCAGGGGCAGTCACTTCTACTCTTCATCAGAAACTCAAGTATCCTGCAGAGGGAAAGGTGATAACCATATGCGGAGAGGAAGAGTACATCGTAAGTCATTTGACATCATTCTGCTATGTTGAAGTTGAAGGCGAGATACATGAGACCCCATTTCAGGCATTTGAGACAGTTCATGCTGTCAATTTTCCTCCTCTCGAGCAGAAAAGGAAAACTGAAACTGTTATGTCTTCTCTCAAGGATGCGAAAGCTGTGGTGGAAGGTGGTAACCCTAAAGGTTGGGGTCAGGTGCTGGACGTTACTCCAAAATTTGATAAATTTGGTCTTGGTTTTAGCCCAGGTCAGCAGAATGCAACTCCTAGAGCATCTAGATTATCTACTCCTATGAAGTTTTCCTGCCCTTGTGCTGCTCAAGAAGGACACATAAATGCAGTTGATGACGATAGGGTTGATGGCTATAATATCGAAGATTGGATTCGTCCGAGTATTCCAGGCCAGACACTTAACAATTGGACTTCTGTGGATGTTATCCAAGTTTCAAGCGCCGAGGAGTAATTTTCTTATTTTCTTTTATTATCATATCATAATTCCTACGCTCTGCCCAAGGCGTGGTGAATCATTTGTGTAGGGCCACCACGTTTATTTTCAAAAGTTTATCATGAAATAAAGGACGTTTTTGCATTCAAAATTTTGCTCCATTTCTTTTTTTATTTGAATGGCAATGTTTCTCTTTTCAAACACTGCCACTAAAAAACGCCAAATGTCATTCATGCAGATGCACTTCCACCACCGATCGTATTGATAACGACTCTGCTATGGCTCATTATGACTTGGATACTCCTATTTATCAAGCTGAATAAGAAGTATATGAGGATTGTGATCTTCCTGAGGAATTAGAAAGATTGTTAAAACAAGAGGAGAAGGTTATCCAGCCGAATCAGGATTCAAATGAGGTGGTGAATATTGGCACAGAAGAGGTAAGAAGAGAAGTCAAGATAGGGGAAGATCTCGAGGAAAGTATAAAGGCCAGATTGATTGAGCTACTCCGTGAGTATTCTGATATCTTCGCTTGGTCTTATGAGGATATGCCTGGGTTGGATACAGACATAGTGGTGCATCGACTACCGCTCAAAGAAGGTTGTTCCCCTGTCAAGCAAAAGCTTTGAAGAACTCATCCTGAGATGTCCAAGAGGATCAAAGAGGAGGTTCAGAAGCAGTTGGACGCGAATTTCTTAAAAGTCATCAATTATCCACCATGGATTGCAAATATTGTGCCTGTGCCCAAGAAGGATGGTAAGGTCAGGATGTGCGTGGATTATAGGGATTTGAACAGGTCCAACCCTAAATATGACTTCCCTCTTCCGCATATTGATGTGTTGGTCGATAATACAGCTCATTCCAAAGTGTTTTCATTCATGGATGGTTTTTCGGGTTACAATCAAATTAAGAATGCTCCGGAGGATATGGAGAAGACAACATTCATCACGCCTTGGGGAACTTTCTGTTATAAAGTGATGCCGTTTGGTTTGAAAAATGCCGGGGCAACATATCAGCGCGCCATGGTCACTCTCTTTCATGATTTGATTCACAAAGAGATTGAGGTATATGTGGATGATATGATTTCTATGTCTGACACAGAGGAGGAACATCTTGTTCATCTGGAAAAATTGTTTGAAAGACTGAGGCAGTTCCTACTGAGGTTGAATCTAAATAAGTGCACCTTCGGGGTGAGATCCGGCAAGCTGTTGGGTTTTATTGTAAGTAAAAAAGGAATCGAGGTGGACCCGGCCAAGGTAAAAGCGATACAGGAAATGCTTGAACCAAGGACAGAGAAGGAAATGCATGGTTTCTTGGGAAGGTTAAACTACATTTCTAGATTTATTTCTCATCTCACAGCCACCTGTGAACCTTTGTTCAAGTTGTTGAAGAAAAGTCAGACTATGAAATGGAATGAGGATTGTCAGAAGGCCTTTGACAGAATAAAGGAGTATTTGCAGAAACCTTTGATACTCATGCCGCCAGTGGAAGGAAGGTCACTAATCATGTATCTAACTGTGTTGGAGAGCTTAATGGGTTGTGTCCTCGGTCAGCACGATGAGATAGGGAAGAAAGAGCAGGCTATTTACTACTTGAGTAAGAAGTTTACAGAATGCGAGTCGAGGTACTCATTGCTGGAAAAGACTTGTTGTGCGCTTGCCTGGGCCGCCAAACGTTTGAGGCAATACATGTTAACTCACACCACCTACTTGATATCCAAAATGGATCCAATCAAGTACATTTTTGAGAAACCAGCTCTTACAGGCAGGGTAGCCCGTTGGCAGATGATACTCACCGAATATGATATCCAATACACTAATCAAAAAGCAATTAAGGGTAGTGTATTGGCCGACCATCTTGCTCATCAGCCTTTGAATGATTATGAACCGATGAAGTTTGATTTTCTAGATGAGGAAATTGTGTATATTCGGGATTCTAATATGCCAGACCCAGACGAAGGACCCGAGCCGGGATCACATTGGACGCTTGTTTTCGATGGTGCCTCCAATGCCATGGGCAACAGTGTCGGAGCTATTATCACTTCCCCTGAGGGATACCACTTTCCTTTCACGGATTGTATTTGTTTCGATTGCACTAACAACATGGCCAAATATGAGGCTTGCATTTATGGCATTGAAGCGGCGATCGACCTGCACATCAAATTTTTGAAAGTTTATGGGGATTCGAATCTTGTTATCAGCAAGATTAATAGATATTGGGAGACTCGTCATCAGAACTTAATTCCTTATCGTGAGCATGTTATTAAGCTGATTCCGTATTTCTAAGAGATCACGTTTGAGCACATTCCCAAAGAAGAAAACAATCTAGCTGATGCACTGGCAACTTTGTCCTCTATGTTCAAAGTTAAGTGGGCTAATGAGGCGCCTTCCATTACTATCAGAAGTTTGAGTGAGCCAGCTTTCTATTTTGAGGCCAGTATGGAATCAGATGGTAATCCTTGGTTTTATGATGTTAAACGATATCTTGAAACACAAGAGTATCCTGAAGAGGCATCCGTCACAGATAAGAAGTTCTTGAGAAGATTTTCAGCCAAGTTCTTTCTCAGTGATGGTGTGTTGTATAAAAGGCATCATGACAGTTTACTGCTCAGATGTGTTGACAAGAAAGAAGCAGCTAGAATCATTGAGGAGATACATGAAGGTAATTTCGGGACCCATTCCAACGGGCATACCATGGAAAAAAAGATTTTGCAAGTAGGTTATTATTGGTCCATCATGGAGACTGACTACTACAATCATGCACGGGTTTGCCACAAATGTTAAGTCTATGCTGATAAAGTGTATGTGCCTCCAGTACCTTTGAATGTCTTGACTTCCCCTTGGCCATTTGTGATGTAGGGAATTGATATGATCGGCAAAATTGAACCGATTGCGTCCAACGGGAACCGTTTCATTCTGGTTGCCATCGATTATTTTACAAAATGGGTCGAAGCTGCATCCTATGCCAATGTCACCAAGCAGGTGGTAACTCGGTTCATTAAGCACAATATTATCTGTCACTACGGAGTGCCTGAAAAGATCATTACCGATAATGGGTCTAATTTGAACAACAAAATGATGAAGGAGCTTTGTGAGTCCTTCAAAATCAAGCATCATAACTCTTCCCCATATCGACCAAAGATTAACGGTGCTGTCGAAGCGGCCAATAAAAACATTAAGAAAATCGTACAGAAGATGGTGGTAACCTATAAAGATTGGCATGAGATGCTGCCTTTCGCTTTGCATGGTTATCGCACCACTGTGCGCACCTCGACTGGGGCAACCCCATTTTCATTGGTTTACAGCATGGAAGCAGTATTGCTGGTAGAAGTCGAGATTCCTTCTCTTAGGATCATGAGAGATATTGAGCTGGATGAAAGTGAATGGGTACAGAATCGGCTGGATCAGTTGGAACTTATTGACGAGAAGAGATTGACGGCTGTATGTCATGGTCAGGTATATCAACAAAGGATGAGGAAAACTTTTGATAAGAGGGTATGGCCTCAGTGTTACAAGCCAGGTGACCTTTTGCTAAAAAGGATAATTCTTCCCCAGGGAGATCCCAGGGGCAAGTGGGTTCCGACTTATGAAGGTCCTTTCATGGTCAAAAAAGTTTTCTCTGGAGGAGGGATGATGCTCACGACTATGGATGGAGAGTACTTCCCTCTCCCTGTGAATGCTGACGTAGTTAAAAAATACTTTGCATAATAACAAAAAAACCCGTTAAACTGAAAACCCGAAAGGGAGGTTTAGGCAAAAAGAGGGTGTCCTGGTGAATCGAAAACCCGAAAGGGCGATTCAGGAAAAAGTTAGGGACTTAAAGAAAATGACTACGCTCAACATGGGATCCTTTGTTTCTTTCCTTCGTTCTGTCACCTGGCATAAGCTCGAAGCTAATCCAAGAATGACCTGTCTGAAAGCAGGAAGATAAGAGTCATAAGAGTCATAGAAGAATCGGGACTTGATGGATATTCACATTCACATTGCCATTTGTAAACACTTGTTTGCTTTGATTTTGTAATTACTTGCTTCCAAATGTAAATTCCTTTTTCACAGGCCAATCTCTCAAAATCAATAGAATATCTTCTTTCAAGTACACACATACTTCTCTTTTCTCCCTTTTTACTATTTTGTTTGCAAAAACGTCCAATATTTTTGATAAGCATGTGCATATAAACTTCGTGGGCCTTACACGGAAATGGTAATCTAAGTCATGGTTAGTTGATCGCTTGAAATACGGATAACAAACACAACTGCTACTGTGCAAGGGGCATGTTTGGTTCTCTGATTGATAGGATTCTCATTCACTTAACTGGTGGATGCCTTGCCATTTTGTTTCACAGCTCCGTGCTATTGGTAAAGGTCATGGGTCAGGGTAATATCAAGATTACGGCAGGTCAGCGAGATCGGCGAACCTAGTTGGAGATATTTCTTCCCCATATTGGCTTTTATTACGTTTCTTTGCCTCACTTTCATGTGTTATCTTGATTGATTTTTTTAACATTGTCTGCATATAGGAATTTGTTTATAGCCAAATGTCAGTCTTGATGCATTGAATATTTTTGCCTTAAAAAAATTGTTTTTGGTTCATTTTACTTAATCCATCCAGTATCACTCTTTAATCGTTTTCCGGGCATTTTGATACCAATTGTGCTAATTCTTTTGCTTAGCCAAGAGTTTGGAGGAAGGAGTTTAGCTGAAAATGATGACTGTAATGGTATACTTTTGAGTAGAAACCTGTTGACGATGTACATGCATTGTTTCAATCCCCAAACACCGGAGATATAAGGGAGTTAGACCCTCGTTAACCCCTCTGAGCCTTCGAAGTAGGAGTTTCTTTTCCGTTAAATAAAAACCTTGTTTTTTAACCAGGGGCAGGGTAGATGTTCAGTTAATTTGACCAAACATTCAAATTTCAAGAGGAATGTCCCATCTGAGGATCACCACATCTTATCTTTCGCATCATGAGATCAAGAAAAATATCTAAACCAAGATGTTCATTTCCTCACAAAGTCCAGAGGTCGAGATCGAATCGATACAATAATGGCTATCCCTCGCCGACCAAGGAATGAGGCATTTGTTTTCTTCAACAAAAAGAAAGAAAGAAAAAAGTTCAAAGACCTAAAGTCATGTTGACTTGTTTGAAGAAGAAAGTAAGAATAAGAAAGAAACAAAAAGCCCCGCTAAGTCGAAACTTAAAAACAAGTCGCTTAGGCAAAAGTTAGGGCATCCCGCTGGACTTCAAAAATTGAAATTCAAAAGTTTTTGTCCAGGAAAAATTTAGGGAAAAGAAGAGCCTAAAAGGCCAAAAAAAGAGATTGTTCAATAAAATTTTCATCAAAAGGAGAGGAACAATAATATCAAAAACCAAAAGCAACAGAAGTTAAGTGACAATCATGTTGGAGAATTTGTCGTGATCACTCAACCATTATAAATCCTTTTGAAAGATGAATGCTTTTGATAAGTCAGCTGAACTTAGGACAGGAGAATATCACGAAGGGGGTGGGCACAAAATAACTTGAGCCTTGAAAAACTTTTTTCTAAAAAAAAAACCTTGAACCAGGCCACGTTACAACCTTTAAAAGTCCTAACTGAAACAAGGGTTTAACTCGAAAGCATACTATAACAGGACAGCGTTTCCTAAACTCCCAAATATGTGTTGGATATCCATGTTGGTATCTTATCACCTGCATCTTGGCTCGTTATTTTGAAAAAAAGGGGAAGAAAAGTTTTGAATTTTTTCGCACTCTAGCCAGTGATTCATTCACAACAGAGATGCGACACTTTGTTAAGATTTTCAACTTCAAGGCTTAAATAATCATCGCATCAGGTTTTTCATTCCCAAAATAAACATTTTCCCGCATGCGGAACATTTATTTGACATCAAAAAGAGTTTACACGTTGAACACCTGTAAAAAGCTTAATGATTCTCAGGAAGTGAAAATTTGGTTTTCTTCTGTTAGACAAAGCCCATGTATGAATAGGACTTTGCCTATCCCCAGTGAAGTTTCGTTTCTGCAGCGAGCTTTGTTGCCCTAGAAATCTTTTTCAAGAGAAAGGCTTCGTTCTGAGACTTCAAGTTTGAATATGTCGCATATCCCCAGTGGAGTTGTTTAAATGGGAACTCACATTCTTAAGAAGTTTCAACTCTCTAGCGGAGTTTCCATTTAGAGATTTATCTCCTTGACCTCTCATTTCCCAGCCGATCTGCTGACTGGGGCATCCTTATGTTAAGATCTTTCCTTATCCCCAGTGAGGTCGATACTGTGTGACTATCTGCATGATCCGTCCAATGGTTGCTTTCCAAGAAATCTCTCTCCAACACAAAAATCTTCAACAGAGTTATATATCCCCGGCGAAGTCCCGTTTCCTCAATAGAGCCTTGTTCCCCCAGCAAAGGTTTTCATCCCTCATGTCGGGTTTGTTGTCTTGGTGTCATCCCCAACACGGCCGCGCACTGTCTTTTCCAGAGATTACAGTCTTGCCATGATCTTCTCCCTCAATGTCTAATTTTCTCCATAAGCTACAGTGTCGATCCGATATTCTCTAGGAGTTTGTAATTTATTTTTTCAGCTCCTCTCAATGTTTGTGGCCCGTTTCTACTGGTTACTCGATTTTTATTCCCCGTGAAGCTTCATCTCTTCGAGGTTCCCTCTCTAGCGGTTCCCCTTATTTTTATCCTCTTCTTTGGATTTTGAAATTTAGTTTTGCAATTCATGTCAGATGCTGACTCCTTGGTTTTTGGCTTCTCAATTGGCCATTCCCAAGTGAAACTTTTTAACATGCATCATTACATTGCATCTACCAAAACACGTAGCATTTCCATTATATGGAACATTGCGCTATATAGAAATAATTCAAACATGCATCGGAACATAAGCCATTATTGTTTCTGTTGTCCCCAATGAATTTGCTAATACTTCGGATTAAACCCCCAGCGAGGTCTTCGTCCTCATTATCTCAGTTTCCCCCCATACCAATATCCTTTTGACGTCAATCATTTGTTTGTTTGAGTGTCTACTCTTGACTGTAGTTCAGTTTCGCCCTGGCGCGGTCTTCTCGGGTTTAGTCTTCACTACCCTCTCCGGTTCATTCCAATGTCTATTGATGCATTTTTTTGAATACCAGTTTCATCCTGATATTCGCTTTCAGCAGGTTTTTAGGTGTACGCCCTAATCTCATTGCTTTGGGTTGAGCTCAGAGTTTCGTCTCCTCACCCTATGCATGAAATGAAGTTTCGTCCTGGTGCTCATCTAGTTTAGTTTCGCCTAACTAGTTATTGAGTCGAGTTTCGTCTCATTTTTGCTTTCATACCTTGGACCCTTTGACGATGTTCGTTTACCGAGTGTAGTGTTCGTACTGCGTCCCTGATTTGAAATCAGTCTCTTTTTGTTCCTTGGATTCTTCTATTAGTCTTCGTCACTGTTTATCCTTTGATTTGAGACCAACAGGTGCTCTGAGAAACGTGCACTCTCATCACTTTGCTATGGGTCGAGTTTTGCCTCGTTACCCGTGCATGAAATCCAGTTTCGTCCTAGTACTCATCTAGTTTAGTTTCGTCTAACTGGTTATTGAGTCGAGTTTCATCTCGCTTATGTTCCTCATTTCTGGGATTCTTTCAGTTCCTTCATACTGTCTATATTAGTTGAGATTAGCAAGTTCTCCTAGAATCACACACTCTAGCCACTTTTGCTTTGGGTTGAGCTCAGAGTTTCTCCTCCTCACCCGTGTACGTTTTCTTTTCCAGAGCTTAGTTTTGCCTATACTCTGTGGTTTAAGTTTTATCTCACCTTTTTTGAAGCCCAGTTTTTCCCTAGCACGTTTATCCGGAAGTTTAGTTGCGTCTATTCTTCTTTTTTTTCGTTCTGTTTCAACCTGCATTACAACTTTATTCTGACGCATGTCTTTGGGGTTTTCTTTTTCTTTTTCTTTCTTCTTCAAGAGTGTAAATTTTCGGGTTCTTTTGTATTCAATCATCTTCAACTCTGAACGCTTGAAAGTTGTCACTTTTCTCACTTATCATGTTGAAGATATTTGAATAGGGGAAGTTGTTGCATCCCAAAATTTACCCTCTTGATTTAGGCTTATGCTTCATCATGAATATCATATTGCATTGCATTCATACATTGTGATGGGATCAAAGTACTTTGGTTATCAAGTCTTCCTCAAGCTTTGAAGGTTGATTGCATTGAAAAGTTGCTCAAGTAGAGTCTTATCATCTAAACTTCTGGATCTTTCAAGGTCAAAAGTTATTGTATATCTCAAAATGTCTTATCCATCACTTTGGATCATCAGAGGATTGAAGTTTGTGTTTGATTATCAAAAGAATCACTCTTTTGATTCACCAGTCAAAATTAGGGTTTTGTTTGATCAAGGCTATTGATGCATGTTCAAGTCTTGATTTGGAAGCTACAACATCTCATTGGTATTTGAAAAGTCTTTGTACAAGAAATTGGTTAAAATATCCAGAGGATGTGAGGTTTTGAAGATGATTCATCACTCTCCTTTGAGGAATCAGTCAAATTTAGGGTTTGGACCAAGTTGAAGTAATTGGGGTCTAGATGAGCCAATTCATGAATCATCATTATATTATCATCATTAGAATCAAATTTGATCAAAGAGTCTCTCATGATGCCCAATGGAATTAGGGTTTTGAAGCTTGATCAACTATCTCCTAGTACATGATACAAAACTAGGGTTTTGGATTTAATCAGGATTTCTGACTTTTTCACCCAAACTTGTTTCCATGATTCACCACATGTTATTAAGAATTTATGATTGGAAAATTGAGGTTCAATTAGGATTGGAAACAATTCAATTGATCAAAAGGGGAAAATTAGTCATGTTGACCAAAGTCAGTAAAATCAGGAGTTGACCAAGTGGACTTTTGGTCAACCATCAATTTAAGCATCCTATTTTCATATTCCATACCCAAATTCATCTTTGAATCATGAGAAATGGTGAATTTTAGTGTAACTTGTTCAAGAAGTAACTTAAAAATTATAAAAAATTATAAGTGTCAAGATGACTTCTCTTGGGCAAGTCACGCGCGTAATTTCATCAAACACTTGTCATGCCATTTTGTGGAATCAATTGCTTGTGACTCAAGCCTCAATTTGAAAAATTAAAAATACGATTTTGTTTTCCTCCATAAGAGCTTGTCATTGAACTTGGAATCATCCAATTTGGTCAAAATTTGAGTGAGTTATAATGTCTCAAAGTTGGTACCTCAAAGCTGACTTCATGCATACCATGCAAGTCAGGCGCGCGCGCGGACCAGGCAGGCCAAGTCACACTTTTGCCTCAAGTTTTCAACATCATTTCTCCATCAAATCAACATCAATTTGAAAAATTCAAGGCCCTATGATGTTCTATATTATGAGAGCTCTTGAAAGGCCCCTCAAGCATCCAAAACGCACGGAGGAATTTCAAGTGGCCTAAGCATAAAGTCAGCTAGCCAGATTATTTGGAAACCATGTCCATGTTGCAGATTTTTGCACAAATTTAGTTTTGATTAATGTCAAGTTACATTTAGCATGTGTATAGCATGTTTTGTTGCATCTTTTCTTGTCAAATGAGTCCAAGCAAGGCACGCATGAAGCATGACCATATCTTCTCAAATTTTGCCAAAAATAACAAGATCACCTCATCTGATTTTTGGCCCAAATGCACACTCTTGCCAGCTCACCATTTTCACCATATTCCCTCTGATTCCATCACCTTTTACACTCACCAAAATGCACCAGGTTGTAGGCAAAAGTAAGGTGAAACACAGCCTGTTTTTGTTTGTTCTAAAAATCAGAAATGCCACACTTACCCTCCAACGGTTATCAAATTATTTCACACTCTTGCCCTCACTCCAAAGCTGATATATAAGGCATATTTCACTCTCTTTCAAAAACGGATTCATTCTCTCAAAAAATCAGAAGCTACAATCTCTCTCTCTCAAAAAAATTTATGCTTCGAAGCTCCTTTATTCTCCATTCTAGAGCTCGATTCATGACCATTTTCACTTCATTGGGGCATTAGAAGCAAGAGACAAAGGTTTTCACTTTGTTTCAGAGGCCATAGTTGAGTTTATTTCTCAACTCGAAAGGTAATTTTCAGATCTTGATTCTTCATAACTTTTCTTGTTTCATGTGATTTAAAGCTTGTGATCATGTTCATAGCTGGCCAGATCTTACATCTGATGTATAAACTTGTTTGATTTTGAAGCATATGCGATTTGGTTAACTTCTGGTTTTTCATGATTTAATGATTTTCTCAATTTTCTTGCTCTGATTTCTACTTCTATGGTCGATCATTTTGAATTTTGTAAAAAGCATGATGTAGTTGATAGTTTGAACTTTGATTTGTGATTTGAATCACTTATTTTGTTGGAGAAATGAAGTAGAAATCTTGAGCAGAATATAAGAGCTTGAAACTGAAAAAACGCGCGTTAGGGCATTGTCTTGAGGAAGAAGATGATGGCGTGGCTGGATCTGATTGGTCCATGTGATTTTTAATGCATTTTTCATATTTTTGATTTCAATTGATTTTTCTGATTTTATTTTTGTGATCAAAACATCTTCAAAAATCATGAAAATTACCATAGGCCTATAATAATTTCTAGTATTTGTCATATTTCTTTTGAATTTTTTTTAAATGTTTTGATTGGTTTAAAAATTCATAGGTTTAATTAATTTTTTGTTTAAAGATTATTTTTATTTTAATAGTTTCTTTGATCTAAAAATTCCACAAAAAATGTTTTGAACTCATAAAATAATGTAGAAATTGATTATGATTTTGTTTTAGCATTTTTTTCTATTTTAGATTAGAAATTAAATTTGAGAATTTTATTTTGAATTTTTGCTTCATAATTTTTATTTTAATACTTCCTTTCATTCAAAAATTCTCAAAAAAATCATATAAGTTTGTTTTCAATCATAGAATCTGAATATAATTTTATTTTTGACCTTTTCATAACTTTTGTCTAGGGTTTGCATTTTTTCCATTAAACAATAGTTTAATTGTTAATTGTTTGTTTGATTTTTATTTTAATATTTCCCTTAATTCAAAAATTCCACAAAAAAATCAAGGATGTGTGTTTTTAATTCTAATATGTGAATATAATTTTGGTTGGATATATTTCTGATTTTTGATTAGATTTTCATTTTGAAATGTGATTATTTGTTTAATTGATTAATTGTTTGAATTTAATTTCATTTTTGACTTTTCTTTAATTCAAAAAATATGGGAAAATAGGTATTATGACCTTTTGAGTTTTGTCATGTTTGATGTATATTTGTTCTAATTTTTTGAATTTTGATCTTGGCTAATCAATACTTAAGATTAAAAGTAAAAAATTAGGGTTTTGTTGCTTATTATGCAAGTTTCATGTTCAAAACCATTATGCCCGGGATTTTCAATAGAATTTAAGTCTTGATTAGGGTTCATGGATGTATTGAGGATCTGAAAACCATTTTTCTTGAATTATTTGAATTGGTTTGATATTTTTCTATGAATCATTTTGAAAACTTGTCTAGTTTGGTAGTTTTGCCAACGAGTTTTGGACTTTGGGCCTCATTTGATCCCCTCTTCAATCATTCATGAACTTAAGACTTGATTTCTTACTTCTACACACTTAAAAGATGCTAAGAAATTTTTGGTTTGAATTATTGAGAACCTTTTCTATTTTTGATGAATTTTTGAAGTGAAGGTACCCAATTAATGTTGCATATCTTGTTGCAATTTGCTTGATGGCCAATGAGCTTGAGTGAGGCCTATGATTGGGCACCTAATGATCACGTTGGATATGTTTATCCAAATAAACTTAAGCCATTTCACTTAATGCCCTATGTTTGAATGATTGAACCTTTTGATGCATTGTGTGGGATTCCTCTTCTATTATGCTTGTGAGTTGTGATGAATTAACTGTGCATGATTGAATTGTGGTTGCTACTTACCTTCATGGTCTTTGATTGTATTCTTCTCAAGCTCCCATTATCCTTGATTGATATTCAATTTTCAACTCAACATGGTGATAGAAAGGAGCAACATTCCTCTAATTCTTTTGACCAAATTGTGCATATGCCTGTTTCCTTTTGTCTATCATGACTAATGTTTGATAGTTTCTATCATGTTTTCTCATTTAATTATGGTGTCATCATCCATCCCTTATGTGAATCATCATTCTATTTATGGGAATACTAACTTGGATGTTGAATGTGCGAGGTACTTTGAGAAAAGTTTTCCATTTTTGACTTGAGGCTACTGTGTTTCACTTTACTTGTGGAACACAATTTATTATATTGGCACTGCTTTTGTGCTTGGCATATTTGATAGTCTATGCAGGATGTGTATATATGATTATGAATGCCATACATTGTCCATGGGATCTGTTCATATTTGATAATCTCAATACTTACATCTTGATGGTGTAATTTTTGACTTGATTTGTATGCTGATGCCAGCTTGCTTGAAGTTCTCTGGGTTTCTTTTATTCTTGTTCAGTTGCTATGGATAGTTATCCGTTTGGTATTGCACTATTTCCTTTCTTCTATTTTCATGTTGTATAGTTCCATGTTGCATGATGGGATCTCTGTTGCTGATATATGTCAGGAGTTCCTCTATTTTGTTTTGTCTGATACATGTGTTGTGTTTGCTTATTTAATTGTTGATCGATGAGTCGCTCAATTTAGAAATTGAGATCACGACTTCGCTCTCAGGGAATGTTCCCTATAGGATATTTATTGCTTTTCTTTTTTAATTATTGATCGATGAGTCACTCAATTTAGAAATTGAGATCACGACTTCGCTCTCAGTGCATGTTCCCTATAGGATGTTTATTGCTTTTCTTCTTTAATTGTTGATCGATGAGTCACTCAATTTAGAAATTGAGATCACGACTTCGCTCTCATTGCATGTTCCCTATAGGATAGTTTTGTTAAGCTTCCTTTAACATGTTAATTAATGTAGGAATCCATGTATGCTAACATAGGATAGGAATTTCCTTTATCCTCAACCTTAGGGTCAACCATTGTATGATAACACTAGGGATAATGCTAGGCTAGTTTCCTTTAGTTGTTTTTCCTTCCTTTGCATTTTGCATCTTAAAACGAAAATTGTTTTCTTGGAAAATCATAAAACACTTCTAATAAACTCAAACCCTTCTTCAAGGTAAAAGATACAAATCAATCTTATTTGTCTGTGCGCCTCTTGGATTTATTTTTAAACCTGGTTTACCGATGTTTCGTCATCGTACATTTGTTTGAAACCGATGTTTCGCCATTGCACATGTTTGTTATCCTACTTTGATTCTCAATATCATTTTTAGGTGTGATGTTTCGTCATCTAATTTATTGATGTTTTGCCATCTCTGCCATGATACTTTACTACCTTTTAGCCGATGTTTCGCCATTGCACAATTGTTTGAAGCCGATGTTTCGCCATCGCACATGTTTGTTATCCTACTTTGATTCTCAATATCATTGTTAGGTGTGTTGTTTTTTCATCTATTTTATTGATGTTTCGCCATCATTGCCATGATACCTTGTTATCTCTTAGCCGATGTTTCTCCATCGCACATTTGTTTGAAGCCGATGTTTCGCCATCGCACATGTTTGTTATCCTACTTTGATTCTCAATATCATTGTTAGGTGTGATGTTTCACCGTCTTTTCCATGGTATCTTGTTATCTTTTAGCCGATGTTTCGCCATCACACATTTGTTTAAAGCCGATGTTTCTCCATCGCACCTGTTTGTTATCCTACTTTGACTCTCAATGTCATTGTTAGGTGTGATGTTTTATCATTTGATGTCTCGCCATCTTCGATATGTTACTATGTTACTATTCATTCGATGTTTTACCATCTCATTTGTTTGTTATTTTATTTGATGTTTTGCCATCTTGACTATTTTTGTTGTCTTAACTAAAAAACACAAACCAACCAAAATATGTAAGCCGAACTACGGCTGCTCTGATTCCTTAAAGGGGATACGTAGGCATTAGGGTAGGGCCTGATCGAGCACAACTTTTATTTTCCCTACATTTTTTTCTTTTTTCTTTCGCATGCATTCCCTTTTCAGTTTTAAGCCATAGACATAGGTTTTGACCACACCCATTAGATTAGACAACAAGAGTGGATACCGTAGAGTACTACGGGCGTGTGGGGTGCTAATACTTTCCCCTCGCGTAACAGACTCCCTTACCCGATCTCTCGGTTGAAATACCATGATTTCTCCCTTTTCAGGTTTTCTCGACGTCTACCTTTCCCTTTAGGCCGGATAAAAGACGTTCGGTGGCGACTTCATTGATGTTTCATTACTTCCAGATGACGGGTCCGGCCGGGTGGTTTCAGTATCATGCTACAAATGTTGCTGCCCATAAAATCCCTAAAATCAGATATGCTGCCAAGTCCAAGCCTGCTGCTACTAGCATAAAACCATGTTAAAAAACAATATGTTGTTCTGTACAAAGCCATCTCTGCACCAAGTAGCCACTCCACTCTAAAACTGCTACAAAACAGCCCAGCTATGCTGCCTTTAACCCTGTCCAAACCTGCAGTATATCAATCCCATATTTGCACAAAATTAGCACATAAGAGCTGCATCTAAAAAGCAATAAAATAATATACCCAAACAATTCAAAAAACTTATCTATTTCCCTCCCAAAGTTCAGCCAATTTCATCTATAAATAAGTAATTTCACAACACACAAAGGGATGGGAATTTTGGAGAGAAAAGAGAGAAGAGAAAAACATAATTCTTTATAAAATTTGCTCATTAAAAAAAAACTATGCTCATCTTCAATTTCATTTTCATTCACAAAACAGAAAAAACCTCAACCCACTGTACAACCTTGCAAGCTTTCCCCTAAACCAACTATCTAAACACCTCATATACATCACATAGAGATTTTTCAAACACAAGAATAATTTCTGTAACACCATTATCATAACCTTCCGAACACAAAAAAAAAATAGTATTTTGCAACTTGACCGAGTGAGAGCGACTCTGGAACTTTGCGGCACATAGCAAGGATTAGAGCAACTTCAAGAAGGAGCTCGATTAATCTTCACTTCATGCCCGAAGACATCCGTACGTGTTTCAAAGTTTTCACTCCAACAGGTATACTTCTTTCCAAACTGTAATATCTTTATCCATACATCATTTTCTTTTTATGTTCAAAAGATATATAAAAAAGACAGATCAAAAGAAGAAAACTCAACGAAAAACCAAGACAGGGGGCTAACACGGGTGTCTGCGTCACAGGACATGGCCCGTGTTAGATCTACTGGAACTTAAAACGTGGCAAAAAGGAGGACAAGGTGCTTACACGGGTGCCCGTGTCATAGGACACGGCTCGTGTCAGATCTACTGGAACTGAGAATATGAAAAGTTGGCAGGACATGATGCTGACACGGGTTCCCGTGTCACAGGACACGGCGCGTGTTAGCTTAGCTAGGACAGAAAGGAAGCGCGCATGATTTATTACAGGGTCCTGACACGGGTGCCCGTGTCACAGAACACGGCCCGTGTCAGGCCAAACATAAAAATATTGTTTTTTTAATTACTTTTTTTGCTATTTATTTTCATTCAATATGGTTGTAATAGTAAAATTAGGTTTTATTTTCTTTTATCTCCCCATTTGTAAAATTGAACCCCCATCCCCTAAAGTGATGTAGTAGCGTAGGATTTTAATTTCCGCAACTTACCGCTTTAATATAATTGTTAGTAATTAGGATGTGTATGGAAAGATAAAATCAATCTTAGATAACCCTAATCTCAAAGACAAAAATACATGCAATCAAAAAAAATTTCACACGCGCACCTCTAGGTTAACCTCACTTGTTGCCTCAGAAAAATAACCATGTCCCTCGAATGTGGGACGCTTTAGCAAAGACCCTCGATAAAAAAGATTGTAGTCCCTTGATGACCCTTCGATGTTGCCTTCGGTAAAACAATCTTAAGTCCCTTATGAAATAACATTTACAAATCAACATCTTTCAAAACACTCCAACACTTTCAAAACGAAATATTTTCAAAATTCAACACTTTGTATACATTCTTATGGAGACGATAATCATTACAAAGTTTTCCTAAACGAAGGAGCTTTTCAAAAATACTTTCAAACAATCATAAACACATTTCAATCAAAGCATTTTCAAAGTGAACTAGCAACTAAGAGCCTGTAGATAAGTACGGATGAAAAGGGTTCTAACACCTTCCCTTTTCATAACCTACCCCCTGAACTCAAGAAAAAAACCTCAAAAGGTCTTTCCTATTCTTTTCAACCTTTCCTTTATTGGATAAAAGAAAATTTGGTGGAAACTCTTGCTATCCGCAACAATTGCGATAAAACGCAAAACACCCAAGTCAGTTCTCCCACCGTATTACAAGTGCCAAATAAGCTTTAACCACACCGAGTGGGCCTCTTCTATGTAAACTGAGTTTAATGCCCTCACAACTAATGGGACTTAGACTCTTACCAACCTTCCCCACACTAAAAAGCAGTAGGGTGTAGGTAGATTTTTAAAACTAAAGAAAATTATGATGGAAGCATACAAAAATACAAGGCTAGGTTGGTTTCCAAAGGTTACCACCAAGAACAGGGATTCAATTTTAATGAAACTTTTTCTCCAGTTATCAAACCAACCATAATCAGACTCATACTCACTCTTGACATTACCTATAAATGGGAGATTCAACAAGTAGATGTCAATAATGCTTTCTTAAATGCCCTTCTGCAAGAAGAAGTATACATGACTCAACCTCTTGGGTTCATCAACTCTGATAAATATCTAGTTTGCAAGCTCAACAAAGCTATATATGGTCTCAAACAAGCCCCAAGGGCTTGGTATGAGAAACTTGCTCGAGCCCTACTTCGGTTTGGTTTTACTCACTCCAGGTGTGATCACTCACTCTTTGTGTACAACAAAAAGGTATATCTCTTTATTTACTTGTATATGTCGATTACATACTAATTACTGAATCTAGTTCATCTCTGATTGACACACTGATCACCGAAATGCACGTGGAGTTTGCACTAAAGAAGTTGGGAAAGCCTTCTTATTTTATATGGATTGAAGTCAGCTCCTAGAGCAATGGTTGTTTACTTCTGACTCAGTCCAATTACATACAAGATCTATTGTTAAGAGCCAAAATGGTTGATGTCAATGGTGTTCCAACTCCCATGTTAAGTAACTGCAAGTTGAGTAAGCATGGTTATGCTCCCTTTTTGGATCCTCCCTTATACAAATCCATTATGGGTTCTCTTCAATATGTCACTCTAACTAGACCCGACATATCCTTCAGTGTAAGCAAGGCATTCCAATTCATGTCTTCACCTTTAGATACGCATTCTTCAGTTGTCAAACGAATGCTAAGGTATCTTAGTGGCACTATCTCACATGGTCTGCTTCTATATCCTTCTTTAGCTACTCTAAAATTCTCCCTTAGAGCCTACAGTGACTCTGACTGGGCCAGTGATCCAGATGATCAATGATCCACTTTAATCATTATTCTCTCAATCATTGGCTTCGTATTTAAGATGATTTGAAGCTTGATCCGAGTTCCATACCCTTGTAGATTTAAACTTTAGATTCTATTGAAAATGAGGCTTGATTTATCAGAGTGATTCTGAATTATTTGATAAAGAAGCATTGACTTGATTATCCATGTGATTGACTATTAGAGAAACACTTTTCAGACTTTAGCTTGCTTTAGAATCTGATGAGGTTCAGAGTCCAGAGTCTCTGTATCCAGAGTTCACATTGTTTAGAGCTAGAAATGTCCACACTTCAGAGTCTGCTTCCTTTAGAGTATGCTCTGTTCAGATTTATCTTTGCTTTGTTTAAAATTTTGCTTTGGTCAGACTTATGGAACTTAGTTTTAAAGGTAATGTATATTTAACCAAGGCATCATCAACGATTATGACAACTATGATGACAAAAGTAAATACAATTGTAAAGGCATCTATAAGGTCAATCATAAAGTCAACGATAAAGATATTTGATGATAAGTTAAGCATAATGCTTAAACAATTAAGGATATAAACCCAAGTGATACAATTTGATGAACTTGATTATTCAAATAAGAAGTCAAGCAAAGTGCATTATGTAAAGCCTCAAGTGATCTCAAGAAGTGTCAACATAGAAGATAATATCTGGAAAAATGCTTGTAGAAGGATTTAATCTCCTAGGCTAGTAAGTGAGTGACATTTTGTAAAAACGAAGGAATTTTTCGTAAAAGTATATGGCTATAAGAATACACACACCAAAACCTTTTTTCAAATACCTTAACCAAGAGAAAATATTTCCAAAAGTGTCTTTAAGTTGTGCCAGATGACTTAGGAGCTGTGGAAATAGCTAAATGGAAACCTTTGACCAATCTAATTGATTAGGCCCTTTTCCTAATTGGTTAGATCAGTTCAAATTTAAGTCTCGGGCTATTTAGACAGCACGTCAATGATGTGGAACACCTAGATATATCTTCTTTCCTTTTATAATGACCACCAATGACTATTTTTCATAATATAATAAATTAAACCAAAGGTATAATCGATTAGCGAAGGGTAAAAATAATTAAATGAGAATTTCATTTTGGGACTCCTCTTGCGTATAATAGAGGCCTCATTTCTCATTCAAATCATCGATAAACGTGTTTTGACACTTTCCTCTCTCACTCACTCTCTCTCTAAAGTTTTATTTAAACTTTCTCTCACTAGATCTTATAGCCAAATCCTTTTGTGAGAAAAGTCCTTTATGAGTGAGGATATCAATGTAATTCTGGAAGGGTAGAATTGTAAAATTCACCAAGAAAGTGTTGTTTATACACCTTGGTTGAATACAATCCATTTAGGGATAAAATATGTGGTTAAAAGCTAAACTCGATAAAAGCGTTAGTTGGTGATTGTGTGATCAGTTCCTTTCTTTTAAGTTGAAGATTAGTTGTTGTGTTAAGCTTCCCTTGGTTCTTGGTTAGCCAGTAAATCCAAGTTTCGTTGAATATTAGTCTATATTAAAGTTTTCCTAGGTTTGAGATTATCCTGTTTCAAATCTCAAAGCTTATGATTTATCCTGATAAAATCTATTATGGTTTGAGATTAGACTGATTAAAATCTTAGAGGTTATTTGGTTATCATGTTAAACCAAAATTATTGAGTTCAAATATTTTGAACTTGAAGACTAACCTCTATAAGGTTCGTGTTTGTGGAAAGGAGACTAGCCACTTCAATCCGCAGTTGGGAAGGGATAATGGCTACTTCACTCTCAACAATTTATTGGAGAAAAGATGTAAACAACCATATCAATCGTCTTATATTATTTGGTTAAAGATCAAACATCATTTCCTTGTATAAGGGGGTTTGTGAGCCTTTCCTACTAAAAGATCTCAAGTATTATCACAAACTCGCAAGACCAAGTCTTGGGGAGAGGAGTATGTTCTTTAGTTTTGAACGAACCTCTATAATTATTTGTATTCTTCTTCTTCCCTTAACTTTTACTTTCAGCTATTTATTTTCCGCTGCTTATTATTTGGAAAAAAATTTTTAAATCTGATTTAAGTTAATTTTCCAAAAAGTTTTCAAAATCATATTTTTTCAAACCACACAATTCACCCCACTCTTGTATGTGAAGTCTCAAGTCCAACAAGACTTTGCTTTGTTTAGACTTTGCTTTGCTTCAGACTTTGCTTTGTTTCATACTTTGTACAGATTCAAAGTCAGAGTATGTTTTTCTCAGAGTTTGCTTCATTTAGAGTCCAAAAATTGCTTTCATTATCTGCACACTTAATGAATAATTAGTGTATAAAATTGTTATATATACTTTACTATCATCAAAACCTAAGGACTGTAGATGTAGAACGAAACTTGTTCCAACACGGTCCCTTGAAATAATCCATTCTTGAGGCAACTTAGTTCAAGCTCTTTTTTTTCATCCTTGTGTCTGATATCCTCTTAATCATTCTTAATGTTCTTATCTTTATAAGGATCCTTTTTGGGAGTGTTGTATTTGACCAATTCTCCAGTTATTATACCCGAAACATCAAAACCAGAAAGACTACCTTTCCCATTCTTTTGGGGTTTGGTCTAATAAAAATCCACATGAACAAACTCTTCAGCAATATATATTATATTCTTGAAAACTCTATACACCTTACTCGATGATGAGTACCATAGAAAAATTCCTTCATCTAACTTTGCATGAAATATACCAATGATGTCCTTACCATTATTTAAAACAAAATATTTACAACCAAAAATGTGAAAGTACGAAATATTAGGTTTCCTACCTTTAAGTAGCTCATAGGATGTCTTCTCTAGGATGAGTTGAATGACCGTACTGTTTAAGACATGGCACACAATGTTAAATGAATTCTCCCAAAAGTACTTAGGTAAACTTATTCCATTTATCATTGTCTGAGCCAATTATTCTAAAACACGTTTTTTCAAATTGATGGTTTTTAAACTCATCACCATGATCACTTCAGAGAGAGACAATTTTCAAATAAAATAGGTTTTGGACATGCTTAGCAAACTTAACAAAATATTTAAAGGTATTTTCCTTATGGGCTAGGAATAACATACGATTAAATCCAGAATAGTCATCTACGATAATAAAGCCGTAATAGTTACCGCCTATACGTTTTTTCTTGAGGGGCCAAAAAGATCTAGATAGAGAAGGTCAAAAGATTTTAAAGTTAAAACAAAATTTATAAGCTCTCGTTTTCTTTTCCATTTGGAAAGCATCACAAAGCTTATCTTTTAAAAATTGTATGTTAGGTAAACCAACTACTAAGTTTTTGGATACCGTCCTATTTATTAAGTTAAAGTATATGTGTCATAAACGTATGTGACATAACCATGAATCTTCACTATTGGTGACAAAACATTTAGAATCATACATTAACACATCATCTAGGTCAAGAAAATAGATATTATTAACTCTAGAACCCTTAAATACAATATTCTTACTAGCCTTATGTTAAATTTGGAAAATCAAAGTATAAAAAACATTTGAATACCCCTTGTTACATAACTGACTAACGCTTAACAAGTTGTGTTTAATCATTTTAACCAATAAAAAACCATCTATAGTAATTGTGGAGGGATTTCCCACAACATCTTCTTCTATAATTTTACCTTTATTGTTATCGCCATGCGTGACGTGTGTTAGGTGCCAAAATATGTTAATATTTAGTATAGTTATTGGTGCTTTTCGATTCTATTTTTTTAATATTCTTTTATTTCCCCTTTGTTTTCATGTAAATAATTGTATTGTGATTTAATAAAGTAAATAGTTTATAGTTAATCATTTTTGTCTAAAATTTGTAGGATTATGCTTTTGATTAAAGCTTGGACAATGAAATAACTTTGAGTTGCATTTCAAGCAATTTTTGAGAAGCTAAGCATGCTACAGGACACACTTAGCACACTCAATGTGCAGGAGTCAGAGAAAAGGCAGTGAGTTTGGCGCTAAGCCCGATAATTGGCGCTTAGCGTCATTTAAGGCAGTTTAAGTTGTAAATAAAGGCGCGCTTAGCGCGTGATATCGCGCCTAGTGCGGCCTGTGATGTTTACCACTTCTATTTAAAGGGTACTCGAGATATTTTGGGGGTGTTAAGCCATTTGAGAGCTAAAAAATGGAGATAACACATTGTAGAAGAAGAAATCAAAGAATCGGAGCATCAATTGTAAAGAAATCACCGTTGATGCTTGATCATCTTCTCTCTTTGCTCGTTTATGAAGCTACCATGTCAATGGATAGCTAAATTTATCTTGTGTCAAGATTAGAGGTAGTTAACCTATCTATTATGTATTTCTTTTCATCATCTTGTGTATGAACTTGGTTGATGATCAATATATGTTGAATATATTTTATTTTGTTATTCTTTTTATGGTTTGGATCACTATTTAGAAGTATGTTTCAAACTTGACCTAAGATATTCCTCTACTAATGAGCAAACTCTATCACAAGTATCAAACTTTAAAGATTGTTATGCTGATAGTTAGCATGAGTCATCATCTAAGGATTAACATGATAAGAATCACAATATCATTTAGACATAAATGATATTGAGAGGATACATGGATATATTGATCATTAATAAGTTTATATTCTTGATTAATCGAATATGTATGAAATAGGTTAACAAATACTAATCTTGACATGCTTTTTAATCCGTAAAACCAAGACTTTTTACTGTTGTTTACTACTATTCATGCAATCAAAACTTTCTGATACTAAAACATTTGATAAACCCTTACTAAAAACATAGTTAACTATAGAACGGAGGTAATATCACATCAGTCCCTATGGAAACGATAAAGCAAATACTTACCCTAACAAAAGTGTTTCAACAACAAGACCGTGTTCTTTGTGATCAAACTTGATAAACATCAAAGTGTCCATTGTCATATATCTTGAGCATATTTTATCTAGGAACCAAATTCTTTTTATTAGGAAAGACCATCCTATAAGAAGTCAAACAAGTAATTTAGGTACCTAGTTAGTGGGTTATGGATGGTTAGTAAAAGAGCACTCAAACATGTATACCATAATACCATTAGGAACTTTGATATTCCTAACAAGTCAAACAAACCTAATGTGACATTTATCACCACAATAATGTCAGATTGATTTAGATGAAACATTTTTTCTATCTTTTCTAGTTAGGTGAGAGGTTTTCTTAAAAACATTATCTCTATCACTTGAAGAATTATAAACAACATTAGATAGCGAAACGACTTGCGCCAATTATCCTTTTAGGTTTTCCTTTTAAATTTTCGAAGTCGTAAAAATGTCACATTCCATTTTAACTACCCCTTAAGATAAAGTATCTGAAACACATAGATGCTCACTTCCGAGAGAAGCATGAGCTTCCTTTATGGATTCTAAGGCACTATTAAGATGATAAATTTCTCTCAAGTTTTAAAATAAATTTTATTTGATGAGATATTTTCTTAAATGCGCCTAATATGTTGACATGCATTTCTCTAAATGCTTTCTATAATTGATTGCAAGACAATTTAAAATTATATTCAGAATCATATACCTCTGAGCCTCTATCCTTTTTGTGCGCCAAAAATCACATATTTGAACATTCATCATCTGAGCTCAAACTAGAAGATGAAGAGGAGCTCTCTCATTCGTCTTCACAAATGATATAAGTCCTGCGACCTTTGGTACAATTACCCTTCATTTGTATGAGTCTTTATCTTTATTGTTGTTACACTTATTGATACTCAGACATGTTGTACAATAATGACATGATATTCCATATTCACAACATGTAACATTTTCTTACTTTTTATTTTATTCTTTCTTATATGGATGATGTTTCTTAAATTTGATCAAGTTTTTTTTGGGTGATTAAGTCGATGTTTCTTTATATATTGATTGTAGCACTTGACGAACAAACTCATATTTTCCTCTTTGGAAGTGTAGCGGTAGAAATGTTTAAGACTAAGCCATTGGATTGACTAGACTTGTAGAGATTAGAATAAAAATCGCCACCACGCTTTATTGTTTCAAAAGGAATGGGAAAAGAGTGAGTAACCCAAAAAGAAGGGGAAAGATTCAAGGTAAGGGGGTTGGTTAGGCAAAGGGAAGGTATTAACACCCTAAATATCTACGGTACTCCACATGAACCTCTTTGTAAAATCTGTATATTTTGGCTATAAAATATTGTATGTAAAATAGATGGTGGAGGTGAGAAAAGAAATAAATTTTTTATGATTTTTGCACCCGCCGCGGTTGTGAACCTTTTGTGCCTACGTACCACCTGCTTAGTAACATTAGTATATAAAGCAGCTTCTACCTATTTGGTGAAGTAATCAATTGCTATCAAGATAAAACGGTGTCCATTCGAAGCTTTGGGTTCTATCATCCCAATCATGTCAATACCCCCACATAGAGAAAGGCCATGGGGAAGAAATAACATTTAGAAGTGTCGGAGGCACATGAATCTTGTCCGCATAAATCTGGCATTTATGACACTTCTTTGAAAATTTGTAACTGTCAGATTCCATTGTCAACCAATTGTATCCTGCCCTTGGCATCTTTTTGGCCATTGAATGTCCATTAGCATGAGTGCCAAATGAACCTTCATGAATCTCATGCATCAACAGGTCTGCTTCGTGTCTATCCACACATATGAGCAAGACCATGTCATAATTTCTCTTGTACAACACATTTTCACCGAGGAAGAAGCTGCCATCCAATCTTCTCAATGTCTTTCTATCTTTATTCGATACACCAATCGGGTATTCCTGAGTCTGGAGATAATTCTTGATATCATAATACCAAGGTTTTTCATCTGCTACCTCTTCTGTTGTAAACATATGAGCGGGCCTATCCAGTCGCTGAACCATAATTTGAGGTATATCATTCCAAGTATTCACTTGATACATAAAATCCAGAGTCGCCAGAGCATCTGCCATTTGATTTTCGTCTCTAGGGATGTGATGGAATTCAACTTTATTAAAGAAGGGTAACAATCTTCTAGCATAATCTTTGTAAGGGATCAATCCGGGGTGACGAGTATCCCACTCTCCTTTAATTTGATTTATTACCAAAGCTAAATCGCCATACACATCTAGAATTTTAACTCTGAGATCAATAGCTTCCTCGAGACCCATGATGCAAGCCTCATATTCTGCCATATTATTAGTACAATCAAATGTCAACCTTGCTGTAAAAGGAATGTGTGATCCATGTGGAGTGACAATCACAACACCAATTCCTTTACCATAAGCATTCACAGCTCCATCAAATATCATACTCCAGCGAGATTTAGGATCAGGACCTTTCTCAGGTAACGGTTCATCACAATCTTTCACTTTCAGAAACATCACATCCTCGTCGGGGAAATCATAATTCACAGACTGATAATCATCAAATGGTTAGTGAGCAAGATAATCTGCCAACACGCTGCTTTTAATAGCTTTTTGAGTGTGGTATTCGATGTCATTTTCAGATAACATGCTTTTCAAAAATGTACTTGATTGGATCCATTTTGGAGATCAACCAAGTAGTGTGATTCGACATATACTACCGCAAACATTTTTCTGCCCAGGCCAAAGCACAACATGTCTTTTCCAGCATGGAATACCGCGACTCACAATCAGTAAACTTTTTACTGAGATAATAAATGGTCTACTCTTTCTTCCATGTTTCATCTTGTTGTCCCAGAATACAACCCATAGAATTATCTAACACTGTCAGATACATAATCAATGGTCTTCCTTCAACAAGAGGGAGAAAGATATGAGGTTCAAGCAGATATTTCTTAATACTTTCAAATGCCCTTTGGCAGTCATCTGTCCATACACAACCTTGATATTTCTTTAACAACTTAAAGATCGGTTCACACGTTGCAGTCATGTGGGAAATGAATCTGGAAATATAATTCAAACGCCCGAGGAACCCTCTGACTTGCTTTTCAGTTCTCGGTGATGACATTTCTTGAATTGCTTTGACTTTATCAGGGTCAACTTCAATCCTTCTCTAGCTAATAATGAAACCCAAAAATTTCTCTGACCGAACACTGAAGGTACATTTATTTGGATTCAAGCGGAGACGATACTTCCTCAAACGTTGAAACAACTTCAAAAAACCTTCTACATGCCCTTCTTCAGTCTGGGATTTAGCAATCATATCATCAACATATACCTCAATTTCCTTGTGCATCAAATCATGGAATATGGTTATCATAGCCCTCTGGTATGTTGCACCAGCGTTCTTTAACCCGAATGACATCACTTTGTAACAGAATGTTCCCCAAGGTGTGATAAACGTTGTTTTTTCCATGTCCTCAGGAGCCATCCTTATTTGATTATACCCGGAAAATCCGTCCATGAACGAGAAAACTTTGAATTTTGCTGTGCTATCCACTAACATATCAATGTGTGGCAATGGAAAATCATCTTTTGGACTAGCATTATTTAGATCTTTGTAATATACGCACATGCAAATTTTTCCATCTTTCTTCGATACTGGGACAATATTGGTAATCCACTGAGGGTATACTGATGTCACAAGAAAATCGACATTAATCTGCTTTAGAACTTCCTCTTTGATCTTCACTGCCATATCTGGGGGAGTTCTTCGCAACTTCTGTTTGATTGGCGGACACTCTGGCTTCAACGGCAAACGGTGCTCTACAATATCTGTATCTAGACCAGGCATATCTTGGTAAGACCAAGCAAAAACATCCACATACTCTTTTAACATCTCAATCAACCAGCTCTTCACATCAGGATGCAGTAATGCTCCAATCTTGACTTCCTTCGTATCTTCTTCTGAACCTAAATTGATTACTTCCAATTGCTCTTTATATGGTTGAATAGCATTTTCCTCACGCTCAAGAAACCGTGAGACCTCTTCTGGAATCTCATCATAGTCTTCTTCTTCGGCCCCATACACAGGACATTCAAAGTTGGGAGAGGGTGCAGGGTCATTGTATTCAACGGGTTTTTTAATTAATCTGCACATATGATTTATGATTGCTTTTAGAAACTGACACATATAACAAGTGATCATGCAGATTAAATTTCAGTTATTATTTATTTTGAAAGGTTTTTTCTTATTACCATTTTCCAAGAAAAAAGCAAAAAATAAAAACACAATTTGGGAAAGAAATACAACTTTTATTATTGATTTTAAAAATCAAAGCGAACAGATAAGCCCATACAATATCAATGCTTTCACCTTTGGAAGAGTGAAAGTTTTTTTTTCTTTCAAAAAGATTAACAAAAAACAAATTACTTTGAAACATGTATGCAAGAGGGAACATCAATGGTGATCCAGTTCTGAACCCTAACTCCGTGTGTCACATAATTTGGAATTTCTGGCTCTGCTTCATCTTCCACAATGGCATTAATCCCAGAAACAGTTGGATGAAGATAACCCCCACTACGAAAGATGTCTTGATACTTGCCTGCAGCAGACTTCGACTTCATGCTCTTACCTTTATCATTCTTCACAGAGAACCCCAAGCCAAATTTATTCTTGTTTACGGGTGGATCAATAATTTATCCCCATACTTCACTATGGACATTACGCATATCCTGTTGAGCATCCTTAAACGAAGCCATATAATTCTCATTTCCTCTTACATTATCAATGGATAAAGGTTAGAACCGGGTTCCACAGCAGCTTCATCCGTCTCCACAATGCTGAAAGAGGACAAATGAGATATCAATAATGCTTGTTCTCCATTTATAATTACCACTTTACCTTCACGCACAAACTTCAACTTCTGGTGTAAAGTCGAAGTGACAGCCCCTGGTTCATGTATCCACGGTCGTCCCAGCAAGCAGCTATAAGCGGGTACAATATCCATGACCTGGAAAGTTATCTGAAACAAATGTGGGCCTATATGAATAGGCAAGTACACTTCACCAATAATATATTTCCTTTATCCATCAAACACTTTCACAATAATGCCACTTGGGCGCATGGGCGTTCCTTGATATTTCAAATTCATTAGTGTACTCCTCGGTATAACATTCAATGCGGATTCGTTATCAATCAACACATTGGATAATGAATCATTCTTGCAGTTCATAGAGATGTGGAGGGCCAGATTGTGATTCCTTCCTTCATCGGGAAGTTCATCATCGCAAAAGCTCAGGCTATTACATGATGTAATATTCCCTACTACATTGCTGAATTAGTCTACAGGAATATTACTTTCCACGAAAGCTTGGTCCAATACCCTCATAAAAGATTCTCTGTGAGCAGAGGAGTTCATCAATAAAGCCAAGATAGATATTTTTTAAGGAGTCTGCAGTAGCTGATCTACAATTATGTAGTCGCTCATCTTGATTATCTTCAAAATATCGTCCACCTCCTTTTCTAGCGTAGCTCCACTAGATTCACCCACTGCCTTCTTGGGTTCAACATCTTCAACAATTTTCTTTCTAGTATTAACATCTCCACGAACAATTGGTGAAAATACTCGACCACTACGGGTCACTCTGCTAGTCTCAGATTATTTACAACATTAGGCATTGGCTTGATGGGAACTTACACACCATCCTCTAAAATTGTAGCATTATATTTGTAGGGTACAGGCTTGTCTGACTTGTAGGGAACTGGACCTGGTAAGCTAATCACCAATGGAGTAATAGTTGGCTTGCCATGATATTAAACTTCAAAAGGGGTGGGTGCACCAAAAAAAGGCACAATAACACATACTCCCTCTTCAACATATTCAGTCAGTACAGAGTCATCTCTGGAAAACATATCTTCATCTGAGGAGAAGAACTCATCCACAGAGGCATACTCATCATCTGACTTCTCTTCAGCCAAACAAACCTCAATCTCATTAACCTCATGGTAATCATCCCTTTAGCATGTAACCTTGATAGTTACATTATCCAATAACAACTGAATACCTTTCCTTACAATTGAACATCCTCGGGAGTCCCGACAACAAATTCGGCAAGATCCATACTGATGTTCTACCTGACCAGCCATGTGGTAGAAAGTAGCATGCAATTGTACAAGATCCTCATTCATATGTTCCACATCAAAGATTATGAACTCTCCAGGACATCCAGAAACCATATTTACTTCCTCTTCGTACTCTTCCCTAGGCCTAATTATATGGATGAGGCCCTCATCCATCATCTCATACAAATTAACCTTTATCTTGTCACAACCCTATATATTTGTACTGCAAATAGCACATCCGGTATGGTCATGCGTATAGTAGCTAAATTCACATAGGTATGCATACATTTTCACCAAATATCCTCTAACCAGATTAATATCAAAAATCCGGAAGTCTCCTGGACAACCGGCCACCATATTCACAACATTTGCTCCTCCATGCTTGGGCAGAGGATTGTCTTTCACATTAGGGCCAACATCCTTGAAAGATAAGATACCAGACTTTACCAATTTCTGTACTTCAGTTTTCAAAGTATAGCATTTCTCAACATTAAGCCCTGGTGCTCCCTGATGAAAAGCACATGTTTGGTCTTCTTTGTAATACCAAGGCAACGGTGATGGTACAACGGGAGGTGGTCTGGTCTGAACCAACTTCTTCTGAATTAACGCCGGGAGTAATTATGTGTAACTCATAGGAATAGGGTCATAACTCTCCCTTCTCTGATTATAGCCTTGATTTCATTGATGGGATGGTCTCTGATAAGCAACGGTGGTTGAAGCCACACCAACAACTGGAGTTACTGATACGACTCGCTGATGACGCTGATAATTTCTTCTAGGAGTGTTAACCCTCCTCTCTTGCATAACATCATTTGTATCTACTTCCTTCTTCTTGGTAAACCCATAGGATGGCTTCTTCGCACTTTCGAAACTTTCACTTTTTGTTAAACGACCCTCTCTTACAGCCTCTTCTAAGCGGATACCCATGCCTACCATTTCAGTAAAGTCACTTGGCGCACTTGCTACCATCCTCTCATAGTATAAAGCACACAGAGTCTTCAAGAAAATCTTAGTCATCTCATTCTCTTCCATGGGAGGAATCACTTGGGAGGCTACCTCACGCCATCTTTGTGCATATTATTTGAATGATTCCTTGTCTTTCTGGACCATGGCCCTGAGTTGATCACGGTCAGGCACCATGTCTACGTTGTATTTGTGTTTTCTCATAAATGCTTCTCCCAAGTCATTGAAAGTATGGATATTGACATTGTCCAAACTCATATACCACTTCAGCGCAACACCAGTCAAAATATCCTGAAAATAGTGAATCAGCAGACACTAATCATCAGTATGGGTAGACACTCTTCTTACATACATCACAAGATGAGCACGAGGACAAGTTTTGCCCTTGTACTTCTCAAACTCCGGGACTTTAAACTTTGCAGGTATCTTGACATTTGGGACCAAGCATAAATCATTCACATTCTGCCCGAACAATTCCTTTCCCCCGAGGGCCTTCATCTCTCTTTGCATCTTGTCAAACTGCTCTTGAAAATCATCCATTCTATCATAGAGAACCAAGTCTTCACTTGGTGGAGGAAAAGGACGACACATATCATCATTAATAATTGGTTTCATATTCACCGAAGGAGGTGCAGCAGGAGCAACATGCACCACGGGAGGTGCAGGAGTAACAGTAGTCTGAACAACTGGAGTATCTTGAGGACTCAGATTGAAACCTTCAAGCATACCGTTCTCTGGCATTCCCCGTGGATAACCTTGAGGCATGCAATTCTAAACAACAGTTGGAGAAGCAAATACATGAATAGTTGGAGCTTCAATAGTAACCCTTACTTGTTGAGGTTGAACACTCGGTGGCTGATTCTGAGCAGCCACCAGAGATTCCATCAGAGTAGTAAGATTGGCCATGCTGACCTTCAAAGCAGAAACTTCCTCGCGCAGCTCGCGATCCTCTTGTTCTAAGTTGTCCATCTTCCTTCTGAAATTAGCTCGAGTGTTGTAGTGGTGAGACAACTTGCTGAACGAAGTAAAGAAGCTTGGTAAGACAACTGGATATGCAAAGAAATGCAAGAAATATTTGCAATATGATGCATGATATGCATTGCGCATGATTTATTTTATTATTAATATTTCAAGGGACTTAAAGATTTATAGACATATTGCAAATATCAAAGTAATAACATATTTGAAATACTGAAATTTTTTATTATAATAACTTCAAAATGGATTACAAGTTTTAATAATCCCAAGTACAAGATGAAAATAAAGTCTAAAATGCTAAGAAGCAAAGATGGTGGAGATCACTCTATACGCTGGCGCTTCCCTGTAAGCCTGGAAATCTGAGCCTTCAACCTCTGGTTTTCTTCTGTATATCGGGTGGCAACCTCCTTCCAATTACCTTAATCATGAAGTGAGAAACTAGCATCTGACTGGGGCTTAGGAGAAAATAAATCCCCTTGCCTCTCCATGGTCTCTACAGCCTGGCTCTCAAGAATCTCAATCAAGTCGTCTTTCTCCTTCAAGTTTGCTCTATAGGAAATCTCTAAAGTTTGACACTTATTCTTCAAAGCATCCTTTTCCTACTGCATCCTGACTAAAGCAAGTTGTAGCTCTTCCACATCATCCAATAATGGAGGTGTGGTCTTCACAAACAAAGCAGGCATAGGTGCTTCCCAGGAATACGACATCTTCAACTGAATATCTCTCCTTTGGACCCACTAAAGATAAGGCTCCAAAGAAACAACCCCCTAGGTCCCAAGTATTTCCTACTCTTACTATGAATGTGACTCCATGCCTTCACAATCTACTCCCTAGCTTCCTTATGGTCTTCTACCTCCTTTAGAAATAAACTACTCAAATGAATACTATTTGGTTTATCCCTCATCAGATAACCAAGTTGTCATCGTGCCAAAACAGAGTTATAGTTAATTCCTCCCTTTCTACCAAGAAGAGGTACATTGGGGAAACTACCACAACTATCGACAATCTCTACATCCTGATAAGCCCGATGATGCCAATCAATATCCGAGTGAGTAAGTGCCATGATCTTAGGAGCCCAACGGAGTTCCTTCCTGACATCCTAGAAAGCATCAGACTGAGGCATATGAGAAATAAACCATCGGTACAATAGAGGCGTGCAACAGATAATCATCCCCCCATGATAAGAATTATAAAGATGAATAAAGTAATAAGCATCACCCAACAATGTAGGAACTATGTTCCCAATCATGAAGATCCTGATAGCATCAACGTCAACAAACTTGTACACATTAGGAAATAAGAATAACTTGTAAGCAAGTAGAGGAAAGATGACCTCAAAAGCGACTATACTCTTTATCCTGCAAAGTAACGAGCTTTCTCCAATAAGAACTAAGCTGGTAATCCTCTAATCCCTCCTTTAGTAGTCATATGGGCTTCAACCTCAGACTTCCCCAGATGGATCAAAGCAGAAATCTCATGTCATTTTGGCTCACCCTCCAAACCAATAAAAGGAATACGATTGGTAACAGGTAAATCCAACAGATAAGAATACTCCTCTAGTGTAGGCATTAATTGGTAGTCGGGGAAATTAGAGCAATGATACATCAGATCATAGAACTGGATCAAGGTTGAGATAATACCCTCCTTCATCCTGTTTCATGAGAGGAATAATGGATCCATACTTCTTCCGAAAATCCGCAGAACACTCAATCTCGGGAATTAGACTGATCAACTCATTTATCTTGGGATCTTTGAAACTGTATTTCCCGGTCTTTCTTTTTCCAGAATCCATGGTCAAAAGGTACCTGAGATATTTACAAATGGTCAACTTTCAAGTCCCTTGAAATGAAATTTCTCTAAAAGATGCTTATGAGTGCATGGATGCATGATGCAACAATCACACACAAGTTCACAAACATAGGGTTTATAGGTTCAACGTTACGAGCAAGAGGTCGAAGGTACTAGCCATAAGGTGTTGGTCTAAAAGTTATCACCTGCCGAACAAGTTTCTAAAGGTTCCCAGAGTCTACATCATTCCTTCGGATATTACCAACTTCCCAATTAACTCGGTAATTAGTAATATTCTCAAGAAAAACTCGTTCGAGCGTAGTATCGCGTGATAACTATTTCTGGATTACTCTGTCATAGCTTCTGCACTACACCTAAAATTCCAAGATGGGTTAGGTATTCTACGGTCCTCATATTCAGTAGGCTCCCAGGTCGAAAGCAGCACGTCTTCCTGATTACTCAGTAAATGAAACTACTGTCAAAGGGGCCTCCACTGAATGGAGGATCTCATTCCTCCTTTTTTGGGATTACTCCCTCAAAGCTAACATGACTATATCGCCCGTCCTATCTTAAAGTTTGCCCAAGTCCAGGTATAGGACTTATAAGTAATCACCAAGCACCCTGAAAACCAGGAAAATCCATACAAACAGATATACAACATATAACACATAAACAACAATAGCACATATATAGGTATAAACAAAGATAGGCTCAACCCACTTAGGGATAGACCAAAAAGAGGTCAATCTTTCCCCAGTGAAGTCTCCATTTTTTATGTAGCGGTAGAAATGTTTAAGACTAAGCCATTGGATTGCCTAGACTTGTACAAATCAGAATAAAAATCACCACCGCGCTTTATTATTTCTAAAGGAATGGGAAAAGTGATAGTAACCCAAAAAGAAGGGTAAATATTCAAGGTAAGTGGGTTGGTTATGCAAATGGGAAGGTATTAGCACCCTAAACATCTATGGTACTCCGCAGGAACCTCTTTGTAAAATCTGTATATTTTGGCTATAAAATATTGTATGTAAAATAGATGGTGGAGGTGAGAAAAGAACTATATTTTTTTATGATTTTTGCACCCGCCATGGTTGTGAATCTTTAGTGCCTACGTACCACCTTTCATGCAATGGGGGATCAGAATACACGTAGTTCACCTTTAAAAATTTTAAAACATAAGTGTGTTGGTTAATTTTATGAGATAAGACATCATCGTCATTGTCCGTGTGAAAAACATACTTACTCCCCACAATCATGAGAAAGGAGAATTTGCATCATCTGAAAGTGGAGGATATGGCTTGGATTTTAAAACCAAAAATGTCTCACTCAACACCAAAGTGGAAAATATCTCTCTTCACTACATATTATAGAAGTATAGTTGTTTACATCACTACAAGGATTGATAAAAGTCTAATATTTTGAGAAAGGTTTTAAAATAAAAAGCCTAAGTGGCAAAAATGGTTTGAAATGAGATTGATTGATTTTTTGTCTTCTCACAAAAAGGTCAAGGTTTTATTAAATTGATTAGAGTTTATTTATGAAAAAAATGTTTTGACAATGCATGGACCTAAGTCCAAGTTTATTATGAAAGTGGTTCAAGTTCAGAAACAAGAAGAGTTTTCAAAAGGAGGGAGAGGATTTTTGAAATTAAAGAAGATGGGAGGAGAAGAAGGGAATATCCTAAAGCATAAGGTAAAATCTAGGGATAAGAACCATCTAACCAATAAGAAGCCAATACTTGACATTATGAGTCAAGATAGAATTCTCATTCTTTGGATTGAAACCAAGCAAGAAGAGATACTAGACCTCTTGAGAGAACCAAACTTCAAATGTATTAAGTCTTCACAAAAATTGGGCAGAGTAACGACTGTATACAGGTGAATTCCAGATTACAAACAAAGTATGTAATCACAATAACCTGCATACAAAACAAACAAACAACCCAATGTCTTGAGGTAAACCTCAAGAACTCCAGACAAAATATCAATTAAGGTCACAAGGTCTCCAAGGTTTCTAATCCTAAGTACAAGAAGTCTAATACTCCATAATGCCAAGGATAGTAACCAAATAGTCCAAGTATCATTAAATTTTTTTATGGTTCATGTTGATTATTAAGTATCTTAAAAAGAAAAGAAAAGCTCAAGTGAGCAAAATAAAAATGATAAGAATATAAAGGGGCTCAAGTGAGCAAAGATGAAAAATAGCATGAATTGAAATGCTTAAAGTAAATGGTGCATAAAATAAAAGGGCATATAATAAAAACACAAGATAAATTCAATTATTAATAATTAGTGGTTAGTTGGATGACCATCTTGAAACTTGCATTTGGAACTCATTATAGGATTGGTAGAACCAAAGCCTCCACACAACAAGTTGCATTTGCTTTGTGTCAAGTATATCATCTATTTGGAATCCTCATAAGTACCATTTAATGATCAACAGTTTTTAAGTGATCCGCGTTGTCCAAAGGTGTTGAGGATCCATTAGAGGATTGGTAGAACCAAAGCCTCCACACAATAAATCTCAAGGTTATTGGATCAAAGAGATCAAATTAACATACTTGGGCTTGCAAACATAGGTTTGAGCCATAAATGATCATTTATTCGAATCGAGAAAAAATTTAGCGCTATGTTAAGCAATCGTAAGTGGACTTATATAGAAGTCACACCTATTTTGAGGTCGGTCAATAGCAATCTGTGCACCATTTGTTTTGAGACATAATATAGAGATCATGCTCCAATAACACTTAGTGCAATAAGAAAGGGATGAGATGAAGAAGGATGGGGGAAAATATACAAACCACATTTGAATTAAATTTTAATCAAACTATTATTAAAATCATTCATCCATTTTTATGGAGTTAAACTCAACACCATGGATCCAATGATGTTAACAAAGTTCATGATAAAAAATTCAACCCAAGATCATCCAGAAAATAATTACAAAATAATAATACATTTATTATATACATTAAAAAGGGTTTTAAAATGTTTTAAAATAGAAAATAAAAGAGAAAAATATCAACCATGTTCAAATTAATCAAGAAATAATAAGTAAGACCATAGAAAAATCAGAGATGAACTCAAATATTTTAGTAAAATTTTTGGTAATCTTTTAAAGTCGGAAACTATTTTTAAACTAATTAAAATTGCTCAAGCAAATAGAAAATAGATCAAAAATAGTAAACATCAATACAAAATTTTAAAAAAAGTCATAAATATGTAAAATTATATTTATGAAATTTTTTAGAATTAAAAAAATGTCAGAAAATATTTTTAAAGTAACTAAAAGGAAGCAAATAATGCAAAAAATATAAAAAAAATATCAAATTTCAAAATAAAAATATAAAAAATAGTCATGAGATCAGAAATAATTAAAAGTATTTTTGTCAATTTTTTTCATAATTTTTGGATAAAAAATAAAAGAGTTATGAATTTTTGAAAATCAAATCAATTAAAATATAAAATCAGAAAATAAAATAAAACCAAAAAGATGTGGGCCATCAGATCATAGTCAAAACGCATTAGTAAGCTGATCCAATGGACCAGACGTGCTATGCTTGATATGGACCTTAGTGAGATACGCATATGATCAGAAAAATGGCAACCAATGAAATTAAAACGTTTGGCACGCTATCGTTGGATGAGACGAGACATGTCATCGTCTTCAACCTCCAGAAACCCTGTAATGGAGATTTTGTGAGATCCTTCAAATGGAAAAATTAGGATCCCAGACTAGTATCATTGGATTCGTCTCTTCAAGACAATCCTAACACCACCATCGCGCCAAATTTATATAAGGTATGCAAAGAGATATGAATCAAAAACCCAGCAAATAGCGAGCACCTTCAATTTGAGATTTCTCTCTCAATTCTCAATGGATTTAAAAGTTGTAAGAAGCACAAAAATCAGGAGAAAGAGTAGAATAGGTTAGTGCTTTATTTGGATCCAAATGGTGGAGAATTCTATCTTTTTGAAGTTCAAGAAAGAATCTATGAAACTGGACTTCTGTAGCTTGAATTATGGCTCGTTTTGCTTGGTTTAAGTGCTGGAGAGTTTGTATGATGCTGAAGGATGATGAATGTGAAAATAATTTTGGAAGAAAAGGCTTGAATCTCAGAAACTGATTTCAAAAATTTGAAGTTCCTGTGAGGTTTTGACAGAGTGTATTTGGCTCTCAAAGCTTGAGGAAATGAATGGGGGATGACCCTCTATTTATAGGGAATCAAATGGAATGTTCAAGCGTGTGAAATGATGAAGTTTGGAGGGAAGTCGTGTGAACCTGATACTCGAGCAAGGTGTGATCTGTTTTGCATCAAAACTCATCCAATTCTAGCGTTTTAAGGCTCTAATCCACTTTGGCAACTTGGTTAAACATGTTTAGATCACAAACGCGTGCTAATTTGATGTTTAGAAGCCAAACCATGAATTTCAAATTCTGACTTATGAAGAAACTTCAGTTCCAAGTTACCAAGTTCAATCCAATGGCATTCTCAGCTCAAGGAGTCTTAAGGAATGATTCTTGATGCTTTAGAAAGACGAGATTACAAGATTTGCAATGGAAAAAGAATGAAATCAAATGGATGTTTGAGCTGAAAGTTACAATGAGTCAAAGTTGGGGAAAAAAGGTTGACTTTCCATACTTCGAAATATTTCAAATTTTTCTTCAAAAGTGACCTATAATGTTTTTCATCCAAACATGGCCTTCCACTTGGAAATTTCTCTTAACCAAAAAATATGGAATGAAATAGACCTCTTTAATGACATTTTGAGACTTGAACCATTCAAAATCTCCAAAAATTGAGAGAGTTATGAATTGTTGAAGTTGGAAAATAAATCATGAAATGACCTATAATATTTTGTATCCTTGGGGTATCTTCCATCCATTTTCTAACTTTGCACATAAAATAAGGCATAAAGTTCACATTCTCAAGATCATTTTGGAAAAATAATGGGTTCAAGGTGATACAAATTGACCAAGTTATGATCATTTGAAGTTACACCTGAGAAATTGGGGGTTCATCTAGAGGACTTGTAATATTTCTTCAACATTACGTTTCTTACACATGAAAACTCCTTGAAACTTTTGAATTGATTTGGTGATAACCCTTTGAAGATAATAATGTCTTTGGAATCACTTAAAAATACCAAAATATGAGCAAGATATACTTCTTTGAAGTTCAAAACCCTAGCTCTTAGATCAAGAAAATGCTTTGAGGAACTTTTGACAATTTTGGACAAACTTCTTGTACCAACACTTTTGCTTTGTTAATATAAGTTGTTGAGGATGATAATGAGAACTCATAGCAACCAAAACCACTTCCATATCTTGATAATTGAGAGAAATGTTCACTTGTGACGAATGGGAACAAGGATTTGTCCAACCATGACAACTTCTTCAATCAACCCCTTGTACTTTTGAATCAATCTTGATAACTTTGAAATATGGTGAACAAAAATGAACCTTGCCATGCCATTTATTCCAAAATAAATTCAATGGTGAGGTTTGAATTTCTCAAGCTTTAATGATTAGGGCATGGAAATAAACTCATGAACATATGGATCAACTTGCTAAGCCACATTGCCTTTACCTACATTACTAACAAGTAAGACAAACCAATATTGCATTTTGTTAATTAGAAATAAAGTCAAAACAAAACATGCATAATCAAAAAAGAAAAACAAGTCAAGGTGCCTGGTGATATCTCAAAGAGAAAAGCTAAAGATAGGGAGGAGAACCAAAAGCCCTAATGTGATCTTGTTGTGATTAAATCAACATGGTACGATGAAGGGAACTTAGGGGAAAAAATTGGAGTAGAACAAGAAGAATCCTCATTATACCTTTCATCATCTCCCTCTACTTTCATTGCGTTGGACACATAGGCTTTCAAGGAGATATCTTTTTTCTCTTCTTTCACTTTCTCTTTCTTCTTGGTATTTGCTTCACTTATAGTGAGCCTTCTTAATTCATTTTCATGTTCATTTAATTTTTCGAATAAGGTTGAAACATCCAAAGTTTTAAAACCGTGTGATTTCTTAATGGTTGTTAACTTAGGTTACCATTCCCTACCCATTGATCTCAAACATTTCTTGGCACAATATTTTTTGGAAAAAGATTTAACCAAAATTTCTAACTTGTTAAATATGTGGAGAAAACAAATCTACATGGATTCCACAATTTCACCGGGTTCCCAACAAAATAGTTCATACTCCTATGTCAATATGTTAATTTTAGATTCATTAACATCTTGATTACCCTCATGAAGCACTTGAAGAGAATTCCACATTAAATGTACAATATTATGATGTGAAATAGAGTAGTACACTTTCACACGTAAAGTCGAACTTCGTATGTTCCTCGCTTTCAAGTCATAAGATACCTTTTTGGTTTCTTCAAATGTCAAACTCTTTTGGATTTTTTTTGGTAAAAACGCATCGACTTCACTTCTAGGAATAAAATCTCCATTAGTGATATCCACCTAAAGCATTTTTTCTACTAACATTAAGTGAACGTACATGTAGACCTTCCAATAAGCATAATGTTTTCCTTTAAATATTAGGGCTCTATTGTATACTTCTTTGGGGTCATTGTACCCATATTTTCAAATTTATGATTCGTTAGACCTGATCAAAAGACTAACTTTGAGTCTAATTATTGGGGTAAAATATGAATTTGAATGGTTTAAAGGGGGGGATGGGGGGGGGTGTTGAGTAAACCTTCCTAGAAAATAGACGAATAAAAAAATTTTACTTTTGAAAATAAGAGTTTTAAAATTGTTTTGCATATCGAAAATCTTACATAAAAAAATGTGTATGCTTTTTGAACAGAACACAGTCAATACTTGATCAAAAACACAAAATATACATGTAAAGGACTAATTCAATTAATGTCTATGTTGTGTCAAAATCTATTTACACGAGGTGTGCAAAGCGAATCTTATCAATTGAACAAGAAATCTAACATTATAGTTTTCAGTGTTAAATAAAATTAAGAAAGTTTCAGAGTCTCAATCTTACAAAACCTAAAACATATTTACGAAATCCCTATCAATATGATAAACCCTAACATCATGAAATTCTAAGAAAAAAATAAATCCAAACATAAAATCCTAAACAAAATATGTGTGCGTGTGAGAGAGAGTGACATAGAGAAAGAAAGAGAAATATATATATATATATATATATATATATATATATATATATATATATATATATATATATATATATATATATATATATATATATATATATATATATATATATATAGAGAGAGAGAGAGAGAGAGAGAGAGAGAGAGAGAGATAGAGAGAGAGAATAGTGTACATCCTATTTTATGCCTACTTCACTCTCCAGTGGCTCCCATTGAAAATTTATTGTTCTTCCACTATGATTTTAACAAATTTATACAAATTATTTTAGTACAATCACAATTCGAATAATATTGAAAATAAAAATCTTCGATGTGAATCCTCTTTGTTTGTACACATTTTGTGACACTGAATTCTTGCAAAATCTTTACTTAACTCCGACTTTAATCTTCCAGCTTCAAGAATTCTCCTCCAAGCTTTCGTTAAGCAGGAACGTTTACTCAAACTTACTATTTCCTTAATCCTTAAACTATATTAATATTAGAAAAACTTCATATTCTTATGTAGTATTTATCACATCTCCACCGAAGTAATCTTAGAGATAAGAACATCTTTCTTTTACTGGTGGATTTTTCGATCCTGGCCATAACCACATACACAGATATCAACCCTTGAAATACTCAGGAAATCTTTTCAAAATGTAAATATAAAAATGATACTCCTAACACATATCTCACAAGCTAAGATGAGTACTTAATTAAAACAAAAATATATGATGCAAGAGGTTGAATATAAAGATAGATTTCAGTTTCAAAGCTCAAAAAAAAACTCAAAAGCTTTTTGTAAGTTGATATAAAATGCACGCTATTAGTTATAAATCATAAATTTGGTATGTATGTTATAACCATATGAAAAAGATTTAGAAGAATGATTTATACAAGTGTTGGAGATCAAGCACATAAATGAAAGAAAATTGCCATTTGATTTGAGTTACAAGAAGGAAGTATCAGTCGAGTCAAGAGAGTGAATGATTTGAATCAAGATCCAAGAGCTAATAAAAAATGCTCCCATGATTCGAATCAACTATTTTTATAATTTGAATCATGTGATTCGTGTCAACAAGATCTTTGATTCGAATCAAAATCATTGAACCAAAATCCAAAATTTGTTGTCTAAATTTGATTCTAGTTAATCATGTATGTTATTCGAATCAAACCTCTCTGATTAGAGTCATGCATTATTCTGATTTGAATTAGACTAACAAAATTTGATCTCGAGTCTTGAGATCCTTTGATTCGAATCACACGTCAACATTTTCGAATGAGGCTTAGCATGACTTATACCATTCTTAAATGTGATTCTTGATTCAAACCTTTGACTATTTGACTAGAAACGTGTTACTAAGAACTTATCCAAATAGTTTGATTTAAAACATTCTCTTGTTTTTAATATGTATATATCATTTTCAAAATAAGAGAGATAACTCCAATCTTTCTCCTAGAAAGTGATACGCAGAGTTTCTGATAATGCCACGCGGCTTAGCTTTAAACACCATAGACAACTCTAAAATACAAGGGATTATCTTCGTTGTATTTTTTTAGCTATTACAATTTTCATCCATGAATCAACTATCTATCCAAATCATCCTTTTATTAGATTACCCATGATACAAAAAATTATCTAAAGGATTAGATCCAATCTATCTATTAAAAAATTTCAATAAATTCAATTCATGTAATAAATTTAAAGATCCATTAAATTTTCTCAAATGATAATAAAAATCTATTGGATAAAGATAAGAATAATTATTTTATAAAATTTATTTATAATTTTAAAAATTACTTTAAAAATAAAGTAAAAGAATGATGAGGGGTTAAAACTAGTTTATTTAAAAAACTAAAATTTAAAGGAAAATGGAAATAAAACAAAATAAAAATAAATATAGTAGTTTTTATAAAAATTGAAAATATAATATAATTAAAATTTATAAATAAAATAATAATAATAATAATAATAATAATAATCATGCTCTGGAAAAAAATACATTTGTTAACCTAATTGTCCATCATCCTCTACAATCTTCAACTACACAATGGTCGACACTCATTTCCAGACTTTCTTTCCTGAAATCGGCTCCACTCCTTTGCCCAGAAACAACAAGGATGCGACAAAAGTCATTCAACACAAATCATTCGCTCAATTTGTTCATAACGCCTGCAACATTCCTTTAAGTCAGTTGTCGGTACCATATGTCAAAGGTGATAGAATAGCAATGTCCATGCTTGAAGATGAGTACCAGATTGGTCTTGAGGCGTGCAAACATAATCTTCGTGGAAGAATCATCTTTCCAAAAGGTTCTACTTCACTTACAATTGTTAGCTTGTGTGCCAAGATAATTCAACAATGGACCTCCATTGTGTTATACCTCAATTTTTGCCCCTAAGATCCTACATTACTCCACATCATTACAATACAACAAGATCACACATTATGGTTAGGTTCTCTCTTCTAGTGGCTCATATCTATAAGTTTTTCCTTGAGGGATCACCAAGCACCTTAAATTATATATCTTATATGTGTGTATCTTATGGTTATTGATTCTTAACTAACATAAAAAATATGTATATATTTCCATGAATGTTTATATTGTAGGTGATAACACAATCACATCCATCTCACCACATAACCTAGAGTTTTAAAGGGTGATCCCCAGCCAAATGGTTATTGCATGAATCTCAAAAGCTTGAAGTTTAATGCTATGGTCATGGCATTAAAATTATTTGATCTAAAGAGTACTCTCAACTTCATAGATCAAACTTATCTCAAAGAGAAGTTAGACTCATCAAGAAGATTCATAGTTCCATGTGTTTATTTCCATGCCTTCTTCGATAAATTTCATTGAGATATAAGCTCCATCATCAAGTGTGCTTTAAAATAACATCATTGCAAGGTATCATGTGATTCGTCGTGCCTTGGTTTGCAAAGAAAGTTCAAAAGATGCAAAGTTGATTCAAGAAGTTTGACCTAATTGGACAAGTCCTTGATTCTATGATCATAAGTGAATAACTCTCTCAATTTAATATTTTAAATTGTTTCTTTTTATATGGATTATTATCCTCATCTACAACAATTTCTTTTCACATGACAAGGTCCAATTATGCAAGGAAAATCATCAAAAGTTGAAACGAATTACAAGTCACTTCTGTATTTTCTGAGTAATGGTTTGACTTCCAAAGACCATATCTTTCTCATTTTTGAGATTTTGAAGTGATTCCAAAGCCATGATTCTCTTTAAGGAGTCTTTAAAAAAAATTCTTCAAGGATCAAAGGCTAATTTTGAGAGGAGGATAATTTAAGTGTGGAAAAGATTACAAGTCCTTTGGAAAAATAATTGAATTCTATGTTTTGACTTTAAGGGATCATAACTTAGTCAATTTTTATCTCCTTGAGATCATTATTTTTTTACAACAAACTTGAAGGTTTCTACTACAACATTTTTTCAAGGTGAAAAGATTGAAAATGCTTGGAAAGTCATTTGAGAATTGGAAAGATTATAGGTCATCCATGGATTCCTTAAGAAAATTTCATCATCTTTCAAAGGCCATAAGTCTTTCATTGTTTATTCTTTTTGAGTGATCTCAAACCCACAACTCAATTAGAAGTGTCTATTACATTTCATCTTCAAGGATCAAGAGCCAATTTTGAGTGGAAAGGCTTGTAATTTTGAAGAACATTATAGACCATTTTGAAGCTCAACACTTAGAATTTTTTCTAAGTACCAAGATCCGTGTGTTTTTCCCAATTTCAAATGAACATAACTTTGTGCTCAAGCATCCAAATAAAGTCTTTTTGGGAACACTGTAAAGTTTGTGATCTCATATTTCTAATGTATCAAGAACCATGCCAAAAATCCTCCTGAACTTATTGCACCATGGATTTGAAGTTGGTACCTTGGAACTAAATTTTCTTATAACAGTCAGAATACCAAATGCTTAATGTGACTTATAAACACAAAATTGTTGCATGTTTTTGATCTAAACATGTTTAACAAACTTGCTTAGCATTATTTAAGCCTTGAAACATAAGAATTAACTGAGTTTTGGGCAAGGTTGAGTCACACTTTTCTCACTTTTGGGACCCACACGAATTCCTTCCAAACCTCATGATTTCACACGTTTAATCTCACCATTCACTCTCCTACAAATAGAGGACCTTATTCCTCTCATTTCCCAAGCTTTAGACAACCATAATCATCCTGCCAAAGTTCCACTCGAAGCTTAAATTTTGAAAATCCATTTCATAATTTCAAGTCTTCTATCTCCAAATTTTCTTCTGATTCTTCTTTCTAATCTGTTACACAAACTATCAATCACTTAAACCAAGCAATTTGAGCCATAAATCAAGCTACCGAAGTTCAGTTTTAGAGCTCATATTTTGAACTTCATTCAGGTGGTTTTTTCAACCAAATCTATCCAAACAAGTTACTAGGCATAATCCTTCTTCCTCTAAGACTCACACTTCTATTAGTTTGTGTTTTCATTAAGAATTGATCATTTATTTTGAAATTTAATTTTGCAATTTTCATTTGGTTTTTTCCAAATCGACTAAGTTGTGGTTTCAAGAAATATTTCGCGAGGATATGGTTAGGATCGTCTAGAAGAGATGAATCCAATGATACCACTATAAGCTTCAAACATTTCTATTTGAAGAATCTCATAAAATCCCCATTTACAGGCGTCTGGAGGTTGAAGACGACCTACATGTCGTTCTTCAACCAACGATAGCTTGACATTTGTTTTAATTTGGTTGGCTCGGTTTAAATTGGATTCAGTGTGTTTCTCACTGTGACCACAACATACACAACGCGCTAGGTCCCTTAGATCTAATTACTAACACATTTTGAAATTGATCAGATGGTCTACATTTTTTTATTTATTTTATATTTTCTGAATTTATTAATGATTCAGTGTGTTATTCACTAATGTCCATATCATGCAGAACGCGTCAGGTCCCTCAGATCTACTTACTAACGCATTTTGACAATGATCAAATGACCCATATTTTTTTGGTTTTATTTTATTTTATGATTTATTATATTAAATTGTTTTAAATTTCAAAAATTCATGGAAAATTTATTTCTGACTTTAAAATTATAAAAAAATTACTAAAAATGATTTTGATTTTTCTCTTTCTAATTTTTTTTCTTCATAATTTTACTTTATGATTTGATATTTTTTATGATTTTTCTCATCTTTTGATTTGTATTAATTGTTTAAAATTACTTTTTAGTCTTTTAAGATTCTGAAGAAAAAAATGGAAGGATCAATGACATTCTTTTAAATATTGGCGACCTTATTTGATTTTTATTTCTGATTTTGGTATTTTTTGTGATTTTTGGTTTATTTTACTTATTTCTTCATATTTTAAAAATAGTTTCTGACTTTTAAAAATTCTAAAAAAATTGTCAACACTTGTTGACCTCTATTTGACCATTGGTAATTTTCTTAGATTTTTATTTAGTGTTTTGATACCTTTTATGTATTTCATCAATAAATTCCAATTAAATAACCATCTTTTTTCATTTTTTATATTTTATTTTAATGGATTTATATTTTATTTGATTTGGTTCTAACATGGTGATACTTGAACACTTATTGAGTCATATATTTCCTCAACATCAATGGAACTTGGGTGTTGATAGGTCAAAGGACCAAATCCACCAAGATGGTTGATTGACTTTGATGAAGTTAGACTAGTTGTGATTCATCTGAGGCATTGGTTACACCGTGACTTCCCCTTTTCACCTTAATCGTTTTCCCTTCATATTTTCCCCTTCGTCTTTTCCCTGTCATCTTGCCCCCTTTCTTCTTTTCCTATTGATTGATTCTTAGTGGCCCAAACTTTATGTTTGCAAGCCCAAACATGGTTAAGTCTTGAGCTATGGGAAATAACCTTGATAGCTCATTGTTAGAAGGATTTGATTCTATCAATTCTCTAATGAGTCTTCATCAATTTTGACCTAAGCTAAAGGCTCAAACAAACATGGATAATATCACTTGGAATTCTCCCATTTTCTTCTTTTGTTTGATGGATTCTTAGTGGCTCAAACTTTGTGTTTGTAAGCCCAAGGATAATTAAACGTTGAGCTATGACAAATAACCTTGAAATCTCATTATTAGAAGGCTTTGACTCTATAAATCCTCTAATAAATCTTCATCAACTTTGACTTAGGATCAATGTTCAAATCATTATGGATCACTCATCTAAAAATTCCCAACCATTAACTTCTAACTATTAACCATTGACAATTAACTTTACTTTATGCTTTTACTTTATACATTTATTTTATGTCGTTACTTTATGTCATTTACCTTTAAACATTTACATCTCATGCTATTTTCCCTTTGCTCACTTGAGCACTAACTTTTTTCTGTCATTTTATCTTTGTTCATTTGAGCATTTACTTTCTGTCATTTTTATCTTTTCTCACTTGAGATTTCTTTTCTCTTTCTCAATACACTTAATAATCAACTCGGACATTAAAAAATGTTAAGGTTACTTGGACTATTTGGTTATTATCCTTGGCAGTTTGAATTTGTGGATTCCTGAGACTTAGGATTAAAAACTTGAGGCCTTGAAACTCTGATCTTTGGGTGATGTTTTTGTGAATTTATTCTGAAGTTCTTGGGGTTTACTCCAAGGCATTGGTGAATTTTTTCTGTGTGCAGGTTATTCTAATTTTCATGCTTTGTCTGTGATTGAGAATTCCTCTGTATACAGTTGTTATTCTACACAATTTTTCCAAAGACTTTGCTTGGTTCTTCATTCATCTGAAACTTTGGTATTCATCTCAGATTTAGAATTTTTCTTGCTTGGTTTTTAATCCAAATGATGGGAATTCTAATTGACTTATTTATGTCAATTATTGGCTTCTTGTTGATTAGATTGTTCTTTCCTTATCTTTTACTTTGTGTATATAGGATAGCCCATTTATCTCCTCCCATCTTCTTTAATTTTCAAATCGTCTCCCTCCTTTTAAAAACTCTTCTTGTTTTTCAAACTTGAACCGCTTTCATAATAAACTTGGACTTAGGTCCATGTATTTTCAAAACCCTTTTTCTTAATCAAATCTTTAATCAATTTAATCATACTTTGACATATTTTTCAAGATTAAAAGTCACTAACCTCATTCAAACAATTTTGCAACTTTGACTTTTTATTTTAAAACTCTTTTTTTAAAAGATTAGTCTCTTGTTGATCTTGTGGTGATACAATCTACTATAATTCTACAATATATAGTGAAGTGAGCCATTCTCCACTTGGGTGTTGAGTGATAGATTTTAAATCCAAGCTATATCTTCCACTTTGAGATGATGCAAATGCTCAATTCTCATAATTGTGGGTAGTAAGTATGTTTTCCACTCGGATATGACGAGATGTCTCTTCTCTTAAAATTAACCAACACACATGTGTTTTAAATTTTTTGAGGTGATCTACGAGTACCCTGATCCCCTATTCATGAAAGGTGGTACGTAGGCACTAAAGGTTTACAATTGCGACGTATGCAAAAAAGTAAAAATTACTTTTTTTCTCATCTCCACCATCTATTTTTGTTTACACCTTTTATAGTCAAAATACACAGGTTTTCAAATAGGTTCATGAGACTCTAGTGGGTTTAATAAGCAACTCATACTTGATATTCAAGAAACTGAGAAGTTGATGTCTTCTAGTTATACAGACTCAGACCCTGCATCTGTAAATGCAACACATTAAGAGGAAAAAGTCCAACAAACCCACTTAGAGGAGGAACAAGCTAAAGTTCAATAATTCTTGAAAGATTCTTGAGATAGTATGGTTGAGCATGAAGAAGAAAATGGAAATGAGGGATTTAAGTTGTTTACCTCAAGGAAGAAAATAAGAAAAGCTAAGAAAAAATCCAGCACTAGGTTCAACCTTAGTCCTATCAATCCTTCTCTATTAAGTGCATTTTCTGGAATATAAGAGGTATTTCCAATACCTCTTCTAGATTGGCCCTCAAAGGCTAATTTTGGTCAATATACCTGAGATGGTGATGATTGTTGAACAATTGATGGATTTTAGTAAATTTCCTAAAAAGTGACTGAAAAACGTAGAACTCAAAATGTTTGAAATGAATGATGGACAAGGTCTTCTACCTGGCATGTAATGTCTTTGAAAATTGGAGCTTAATCCAATTATTTTGAAAAGGGATGACCAACATGTTGCATTCAAAATTGAGAATAACAATAAAACTTTTGGTTTTTCTGTTGTGTATGCTTCCACCAACTACGTCACTAGAAGAAACATGTGGAGTAATCTTACCCCTTACATCCCTAATACTCCTTGGCGTTTCATTGAAGTTTTCAATTCAATTATTGAAGCGGAAATATATAAATATGCCAACTCGCATGCTATTTTTCCAATGAAATATTTTCTTGTTTGGTCAGACTCTAACCACCTCATCCATCTCCCAACCTTAGGCAATTAGATTATTTGGACTAATGGTAGAAACGGGAAGGCCCTAACTGAAAAAAGGCTTGATAAAGCTATTTGTAACTTCAACTGCATTGACGCTTTCTCTTCAACCTCTTACCATACTCTTATTAACTTTGACCATTACCCTCTCCTTTCAAACTTCATGTTTAATGACATCAAGTATGCTTCTCAATTCAAATTCATGCACATGTGGACCTTGAACAAAGATTGTAAAGATATAGTTTCTCAAGTTTTGAGTACCAATAATAGAGGTTAACCTATGTTCATCCTTGACAGGAATTTAAAGTTACTTAAGGCAAAACTCAAAGAGTGAAACAAAATTTGTTTTGGTAATGTTCATGAAAATGTGAAGAAGGCTAAGGATAATCTGACTAACATACATAATTCTATTGAGGAATAAGGTAAGTCTTACTATCTTCAAATACTAGAAAAATAATCCCAACTAAAGCTAGATGAAGTTCTAGATATTGAAGAAGCTTTTTTGAGGGAGAAGGCTAGAGTCAAGTGGTTTATAAATGATGATAGATATAAAAATTTCTTTCACTAACGTGCATCTGTTAAAAGGTCCACTAATTTGATCAACTATTTGACCATTAATGATGTTGTAAATTCTAACAAGGATAATATTGAAAATCACATTCTTAGTCATTACAAAAATATCTTTAACAAAATTAATGTTTTACAGTACAATGGGCCGGTGGAGGAGACAATTCCTGATTTGGTTTCTGAACATTCTAACCGTTTTGTCACTCTTATATGTTTTCAATAATCTTAAAAGAGATAGTGCACCTGACCCTGATGGTTTTGGATCCATTTTCTTTGAATTATACTGGAACATCATTGGTCATGAAGTGATAAAAGGTGTCACTTAGTTATTCAAAGATGATTGGGTATTTCCTCACTATAACTTACAACACTATTATGCTCATCCCTAAAATTAAAGGAGCTATAAAATTGAATCACTATAGGCCAATTACCCTTTCCAACTTTAAACATAGGATCATAACCAAAGTACGATGGATAAAATAAAAGTGCAGTGGCGACTTCATTGATATTTTGTGAGTTAAGTCAATCCAATGGCTTAGTCTCAACATTTCCGCCGCTGCAGAAAAATAGAGACTCCACTAGGGATGATAATATCTAAGTGGGTTGAGCCTATTGTTGTACCTTAAATTTTGCCCTCCCTTTTTACTCAAGACATTCTCCTAGGGTTCTCAAATACTCAAGGTTGCTCAAGAATTGATCAAACAAATTCTCCTCCTAAGCAATTGACCTACAACTAGGGTTTTTTATCAAGGAATATTAGGTTTCTAAGGTCTCAAGTGGATTTCATGGTCTCTCATATGTCTCAAAGAATGATCATACCAAGTTTCATGCCTTACATCATAATTTTGCTCAATCAATGGCTCAAATGACTGAAAATCAATAGTATTAGGCAATAAGTCAAATGTGGTCCACATATAGTCAAACTTCAAGATTTTTGGTAAACATCAAGATTTTGAATTCATATTTATCATTTTATCAATGTTTATGTAACACGGGGGGAGAACTGACTTGGGTGTTTTGCATTTGATCGCAATTGTTGCGGATAGCAAGAGTCGCCACCGACTTTTCTTTTATCCAATAAGGAAAGGTTGAAAAGAATAGGAAAGACATTTCGAGATTATTTCTTGAGTTCAGGGGGTAGGTTATGAAAAGGGAAGGTATTATCACCCTTTTCATCCGTAGTTATCTACGGGCTCTTAGTTGCTTGCTAGATCACTTGCTTTTTGTTTGAAAGTGTGTTTGTGATGTGAGTTTTAAAACTATTTTGAAAAGGAGTGTCTTTGTAATGGTTCTCGTCTCTATAAGAACGCGTACCAAGTGTTTTAACTTTTGAAAATTTTTCAAAGTGAATTTGTGGGTGTATAAAATGTTTTTGTTCTGAGCAAGCAAGCAACTAGGAGCATCCTACCTACTCAAAAGATATTAAATGTTCTTTTCCTTTTCCTTTAGTTGTTGCTATCTTTCCATTGATTTTGTAAGAAACCCCATCATTGGATGTGAAGGGACAGGCTTGGGACGTTAGTATATTCATAGAAGGCAACCTATGGGACGTTTTAGCAATGTCGTTTAGGAACTAGATCGTTTACCGAAGACAACATTGAGGGTCATCGAGGGACTACGATCTTTTATCGCGGGTCTTTGCTAAAACGCCCATATTCGAGGGACATGACTATTTTCCGAAAGGCAACAAAGTGAGATTACCCTAGAGGTTCTAGTGTGCAAGTGTGTTTGATTGCATACATTTTGTCTCGCATTTAAAGGTTATCTACTTGTTGATTTTGTCTTGCCATACATCCTAATTACTAACAATGTATGAAAGCAATAAAAGTGTGAAAATAAATCCTAATCTATTAAATCATTTCAGGGATGGGGATACATATTTACAAATGAGGATTTGCAAGAATTTAAATCCTACTTATCTATTACAACCATATTGAATTGTACAATACAAGAAAATGGAAAGGATTTGTTTTGAAAATGGTTTTTTGTATTAATAAATTAAAAGAAAAATAATAATTAGTTAATAAAAAGAAATAATTTTATGTCTTTTTTATATTAATAAAAATAGTATTAATGCTGAAAATAATAAGAATAAGAAAGAAAAGGAGAAATAACGAAAATAGGATCAGCACATTGCTAAAAACCAAAACTGAGAGGGACTAGAAGTTCTGATGCTAGGCACGCTGTAGTCCAGAAATAATCGTTAGAGGAAACGATATGTTCTGGGTTGCTGCGAGCTGAAGTTATGAGTGTTAAAATAGTGAGAAAAAATCTGGAAATTTTGTGTATTGTGTTGCAACAGTGAGAAGGACCTAGAAGTTCTGCATGCTGTGTTACAACAGTGAGAAAAACACCTAGAAGTTTTGTCTGCTATATTACAATAATGATAAAAAACCTAGAAGTTCTTTGCCCTATGTTACAACAGAAAACACCTAGAAGTTCTGTGTGCTATGTTACAATAGTGAGAAAACACCTACAAGTTCTGTGTGCTATATTACAATAGTGAAAAAAACACCTAGAAGTTCTATGTGCTGTGTTACAACAGTGAGAAAAAACCTAGAAGTTCTGTGCGCTATGTTACAACAGAAAAACACCTAGAAGTTCTGTGTGCTGTGTTACAACAGTGAGAAAAACACCTAGAAGTTCTATGTGTTATATTACAACAGTGAGAAAAACACCTAGAAATTTTGTGTGCTGTGTTACAACAGTGAGAAAAACACCTAGAAGTTCTGTGTTGTGTTAAAACAATGGGAAATAAAACTCAGAAGTTTTGTGTTACACTTCACCTCCTTCCTTACATTAGCCAGAGCATCTGCAACTTATTTAGTTCTCAACAACAGCAAAAACAGAAAAATAAAAGCACGACAGTTTATAGAAGTTCTATTCCTAATTCTGAGCCTAGTTTTCTTCAAGAAGTTTTGATCCATAATTTTTTCTACTTGGGAAATGATATATACAGTCTCAGCATTATAATATATACATTTTTAATGATGTTCTGAATGAAAAGTTCAAAGTCAGGATGACTTACCTTGAATCTGAAGCGTGTGTTTGGGACTTGAACTGCAGCCTTCGAATATTTTGGGGTAAGCAAGAAACGGAACAGAAATGTTATGTTCTTTGATTCAAAGGGAAGAACAAAGGTATTGTTTTTGAGAATTTTTGGTTTAAGAATGTGTGATGCGGTGGGAGAACTAACTTGATTGTTTTGCGTTTTATCGCAAATGTTGCGGTTATTAAGAGTCGCCACCGACTTTTCTTTTATCCAAAAGGAAAGGTGAAAAAGCACAGGAAATACCTTTGAGATTGTTTCTTGAGCCCATGGTTTTCCATGGGCTCTTAGTTACTTGCTAAATTACTTGCTTTTGTTTGAAATTGTGGTTTGTGTGGTTTTGAAAGTATTTTGTAAAAGAGGTCATTGTTTAGGCAATCTTTGTAATGATTATCGTTCGTAAGAATGTATACAAAGATGTTGATCTTTTTTGAAAATGTTTTCAATTTTGTAAAATGTTTGGAAATGTGTGTGTTTGTTTTGAAAATAGCAAGGATATTTGTTTTGAAATGGAGCAAGTAACTAAAAGTAATCTACCTACTCAAATGTCTTTCTTGTTCATTTTCTTTTCCTTTGACTTTGTTGTCTTACAACTGATTTGTAAGCAACCCTATCTTTGGATGTAAACGGGACGAGTGTGAGTCATCGTATAGCTATGATTAGCAATGTTGCAAAGTATCTTAGCATTTTTTGAGGGACTAAGATCATTTTTTGTAAGGAAACTTTGAATAGCGTCATCGAGGGACTATGATCTTGTATTTGTTTGTTTTTTGCTAAGACACCTCACATGCATAATATGGCCATTTTTGTAAGGCAACCAAGTGGGATAACCATAGGGGTGTTTTGTGTGCAAGTGTGTCATCTTCATGCTTGATTTTGTCTTGGATTAGGGTTTTCTATTTGATTGGTTTTATCTTGCCATACAAACCCTAATTACTAGCATATTATATAAAAGTGATAAATTTCGAAATTTAAATGTCCTACGTTATTGAAATATTTGTGGGAGGGGGGTATACAATTTATGAATTGGGATTGAAATGATATAAACCTAATTAATCTATTACAACCAAATTGAATATATACAAATATTGGAATAAATAATATACAAGGATGAATTAAATATGCAAAGGTATGTAAATGCAAAGAAGATTTTGTTTGATTTTTTATGTGAAAAAAGTTTTAACATAAATCTAATAAATAAATCAAGATTAAACTTAAATCAATTAAGAAAAGAATTATTTTTTAGAGAAGATTTTTGAATAAACCCTAATTCTATTTTTGATTAAAAGAAAATAAATTTATTTAAGAAAAAGTAAGTATTTTTTTATTTTTTTTTTGTCTTGAAAATAATACATGGCATTATGAGGTATTTTGGTCCTTTTATATATTAAAATAAATATTTAATGGGTATAAAGAAAAAAATAAATATTAAACTAGTTATAATTTAATTTACAAGTTTATTTAATAAAAATAGATCATATATAACTAAATAAAAATATTTTATGTGAGAAAAATAAATAAAATAATTCAAAAATTTAAATCTATCATTTTCATATTTTTTGTGATTTTTAATATTAAGAGAAATATGCTTAATAAAATAAAATGAAGATAAAATAAATAAATAAAGTTATATGGGCCAGGGGTGTCATAAGCAATCAGGAGGTGAGTGTTAGAAAAAATCACAAAGCCCAAAGTTCAGAGGCCCACGATGCAAAGGGACAAAAAATGGCAAAAAATGTGAGAAAATGCAAAAGGCAGGCACTAAGGCTCGAACCCGTGACTTATAGCATTTTTGCGCGCTGCCTTACCACTGGGGTGGCTGTACATCCGTTTATAGAAACACAAACATAAATATATATTAGAAAACGCCCCATGAAGGCAACTTCATCTTCAACCTTGAGCCATGGCCGGACCACCTGTATCTCTCTCATTTCTCCATGAAAATGGAAAGTCCAAACATGAAAATTATGTTTCTTCCCACAAGTTCAACCATATAATTTATGTAAACTAACAATCAAAGATCAAAGCAAATTTTACTTTCCCTAATTTGAAACCTAATTTTTACAGAAATTTCAAATTCAAAATCTCTATACACAGTTAATATAAATGAAAACTATGAACATGGTTAGCTTTAGTTCAAGGATATCTACAATTTTCTTTTACAAATCAGGACCAAAGGATGCTTGTATAAAGAGATAGAAGTTTGAGTTTTTACCTGTTTCAGTTGAGATCGTGAATGGAGTTTGGGCAAGTTTTGAGAAGGCTTGAGGATCTGTTTAGCTTGCATGGACCTCCCTGAGTGTATTCCAATCCTTACTTTGTCTTGAAAGTCCCTGAATCTCTCTACTCAAGTCAACCTACAAGCTCAAAATTTGAAAATGGTGGATGATGGAGGATGAGTTACAGTGAGGGAAAAGGGGTCTGAATCACTTAGGTATGATGTATATTAAGTGTTTAGGTGGTTAAAACTCAAAACGCACGAGTGGATTTGGAAATGGCAGAGTAAGGTTCAAAACTGTCAAGCTATGGCAGATTTTCAATGGAAAAGTGTTTGGGAGTGTTTGAGTCTTAGCCTTCGTGTGTTAGGTTGCAATACACTTATGTATATGTATGTAAGAGGTTAGACATCAAGCTTTCTCAAGATTTCTGAGTTATAGCCTTTTGGCTCTATTACTTGCTTTTGAAGAAAAGTGAGGAGACAAGTCCCTAAGTGTTGTACAAGCATGGTCTGGTTTGGTAGAGGCTTCAGAAAAGTTGCTTTTGGTTTTGGCTTTGCTTGTGAAAAGAGAAAATAAGTGCAAGGCTCAAGAAGTGGAAAATTGCAAAAGTAGTGCTTTATCAAAATGGAAATGGCACCTTTGTGCCAAAAATGGAATTGTTCTTGTACAATGAATTCAATGCTTGGCATAAAGCTTCCAACATCTCTGAAAACATTTAATTATGGAGTGAAAATCAAGTTAGGAGCCTGCAAAGTAAGATTTGTTCAGCATGGTTGAGGATTTGAATTTTTGTTCTTCATGAAATGGCTTGAAATCAAAGTGATAAATCACCAACTTCATCTCTTTGATTCTCGCTACTCAAGAATGATCTCAAGGAGTTCTTGGAAATTTTGGTAAGCTTTCAATGTTCTCTACAACCCATATTTGAATTGCTTTTGTAAATTCCCCTTGGAACTATGTGAAAAATTTCCATGAAGTTAAGTCAAAAAACGGCCTAACTAGGGCAAAATTTCACTAAGTTATTTTAGTTCATGAGCATGTATTCACAAAATTATATCTTGAAATACAAGCATTTTTAGGAGATATTGTGTGAATAAAATTTGTATATTTCATGTAGATCTACAACTTTCATGTTGGAAGTTTCCTTTGAATCATCTTGCATCATGGTGAAAATTTGGCTCAAAGTTAAGAAAAAATAAGAAATTTTCTATACTTGAAAAATTTCTAAGTTAAGAATTTTCAACTTTTCAAAACCAAATCTTAAATCCTTGGTTTCTTGATGAAAAAATTTCACCTTTTGACATATTTTGGTGAATTATGATCTTTGGCACTTGATTTTGACCAAAAAGTCAAGGTTTGACTTTTTAGTGTACAGTTGACTTTTGATTAGTTGACTGAAAAATTCATCTGTCAATCCAATGAATTTGTAATGTTTTGAACCATGTCATTAGGTCAAAGTGATGAAATTGAACTCTTGAAATCATGCTTCAAACCAATTGATCATTTGCTAGGTCAAAAATCAGAAATTTCCCTTTCTCAGTCAAAACCCTAATTTTGACCATTTTGCCCTTTTGATGATTTGATCAAATTTCTTGAGGAATTATGGTCCAAACTTGATCAAATGATACATATGAGTCTAAGATGTTTATATGGATCAAAAATCATGAAGTTTGACTGTAAATTGGCCATGGTTGACTTTTTCCCCAATTCAACTGATTGTTTAGGTCAATTGTCCAATTGACTGATCAAAAATGTGATTCAAGGCTTGAAACTTGACATGAGTAACCTTGGGGGTCCATAATGATCCTCGAAAGTCATATGAAGCACTGGTAGTCTAAAAATCCTTGTGCAAACTCAAACCCTAATTTTGGTCATCAGTGCATGAGGAGATGTCTAGGGCTGGTCAAACCCTAATGCAGTCTTGAGTCAAAGAGATCTTGTGAGGAAATTCTTGATAAGTGAGAGGGAAAATTTTGGGGTACAACAGCTGCCCCTGTTCAATCTTCTTAAACCTGAAGAGTTAGACTGGTGATTTTTTCCATTCGTGACTCGAAGGTGGAAGATGATTAGACACTAGAGTACCCAGAAATTTGCACTCGGCGGTGCAACGATAGAAGGAGTGGGCTTATAGATGCCATTTGGAGAGGTTATAGAAAGCTGTAGGAGATGGGCTTAAAGTTGACATCCAAAAGTGATCGTTGAATTGTAATTTGTAAGTTGGAAGAGTGAGTATCAGAATTGGGTTCGTGTCTGGAGCGTATCTATATTGTATTTGATAATCTTGTTTGAATGAATATCAGAATGGAATCCGTGTTTGAAGCGTATCTGTATTGTATATGAAAGTCTTGTTTGAATGAATATCAGAATGGCATCTGAGTTTAGAGCTTATATGTATTGTATCTGAAAGTTGAATCTGAATGAGCATCCGAATAGCATCCGTATCTGGAGCGTATCTGTACTATGTTGGAGAATTGAACCCGAATAAGTATCAGAATAGAATCTGTGTCTGGAGCGTATATGTACTGTATCAAAAGGTTGAATCTGAATGAGTATCAGAATGGCATCCGTGTCTGGAGCGTATCTGAACTGTGTTGGAGAATTGAACCCGAATGAGTATCATAATAGAATCCATGTATGGAACGTATCTGAACTATATCTGTAGATCGAACATTGTTAATGGCAGCTGTTAATCTTATCCTGAAAAGGGTAAAATGTTAGCTAAAATGTAAAGTCATGTTGTATGAAATGTATGACCTAATGCATTTGTGTAACCAATGTTTATGATATAAGGATGCAATGTATGCGTATGTGAGCTAATTTGCTGTATTGTAGTTGGATTGGGGAAAATAAATCCCTGATTGTTGTTGAGGATATGTAAGTCTTCGTGCTTTGAATTCGAAGTAATGGTGAATTTCTGCCGAGAGAAATAAACTATGTTGTAAGGGAAATGCCATGTACTGCTTGTAAACTCTTATTGGGGAATCCTGAGAAATTTGACGACTTCTACTGGGGATCAATAATTTGAAATTTTGTTTCGCTGGGGATTTAAACAACGTACTGTAGGGGATTACCTATGGAATAGCCTAGAGATATTTTCCTATCCTTTCAACCTAGCAGTAATTGCCTCTTCATTTCGTTTATTTGTAAACAGTAATTATGTTCAAATGCATATGCTCAATAATGAATCATTGGACCTTTTTATAAACAAAATGAGCATAAAGAAAAGACAAATAGTTTTTGCACTTTCAAAGTAATATTTTGTATTGACTTTGAATAAGTATTTTTTGTACAAGGGGACAAACATTCTAGTAGGAGAACGCTGTCATAAAAAAAGAAAAATTTTGATACAAAGAAAAGATAGCTATGTGTAAAAATTACATGGGATTTCCATTCTGCTATAGCCTTCGTATCTCTGAGCATCTTGTCTATTTGTTGCCTCGTCCGAAGATGATTGTATTGATCAGAACCTCTGAGTTTGTCAGTGGAAGCCAAAGTTTGTCCATGAAGTGAACCAACGGGACATAGTCATACGCCTTAATTCCCTAACTTTTACCTGGACCGCCCTTTCAGGTTTTCAGTCCACCGAGAAACCCTTTTTTTCCCAAGTCACCCTTTCGGGTTTTCAACTTGCCGGGTGTATAGATTTTTTTGTTTTATCCATAAATTTTTCCCTAACCTTTTTGGCTCACCGGGATGCCCTTGTTTTACCTAGGTATGTCAACCTAACGGGTCTCTTATGCATAGTATCTTTTGACTATGTCCGCGTTCGCAGGGTGTGGCAGGTCATCACCATCCATGGTGGTCAAGATCATTGCCCCACCAGAGAAAATGTTTTTTATTACAAATGTTCCTTCATAGGTAGGAGTCCATTTGCCCCTGGGATCACCTTATGGCAAGATGATGCGTTTGATCACTAAGTCTCCAACTTGATACACTTGACATCTGACTTTCTTGTTGAAAGCCTTGATCATCCATTTTTGATACATCTTACCATGGCAAACAGCAGTAAGTCTCTTCTCATCAATCAAGTTTAGTTAATCAAGTCGAGTCTGGATCCGGTCGTCTTCGTTCAGCCCTGCATCCTTCACAATCCTCAGAGAGGGGATCTGAACCGCAATAGGGAAGACAACTTCCATGCCGTAAAACAAAAAATAGGGTGTTGCCTGATTGATGTGCGAGCCGTGGTACGATACCCGTGGAGAGCGAACAGTAACATTTCATGCCAGTCTTTGTATGTGACTGTCATTTTCTGTATGATCTTTTTAATTTTCTTATTTGCAGCTTCGGCAACACCATTCATCTTTGGCCGATAGGGAGAGGAATTGTGATGTTGAATCTTGAATTGCTCGCACAATGCGGTGATCATAATGTTGTTGAGATTTGTACCATTGTCAGTGATGATCCTTTCCGGGATACCGTATCGGCAAATGAGATTTTGCTTGATAAAATGGGCAACAACATTTTTGGTAACGGATGCGAAGGAAGCTGCTTCAACCCACTTTGTAAAATAGCCAATGGCCACTAGGATGAAGTGGTGTCCATTGGAGGCCGTCGGCTTGATTTCCACAATCATATCAATTCCCAACATAGCAAAGGGCCAAGGATCTGTCAAGACATTCAGAGGAACCGGAGGTACGTGCACCTTATCTGCATAAATTTAGCATTTATGGCAGGTTCAAGAGTGTTGATAGCAAGCTGCTTCCATGGTAGACCAGTAATAGCCTGCCCGTAGGATTCTCTTTGCCATCGTATGCCCGCTGGAATGGGTACCAAAAGTGCCTTCGTGTAATTCAGCCATGATCCTTTAAGCTTCAACCTTATCTACGCACCGAAGTAACACAGAGTCATGATTGTGTTTGTACAGGATGCCATTACTAAGGAATAATTTAGCATAGAATCTCCTTAAGAACTTCTTATCATTGATTGAAGCTCCTTCTGGATATTCTTGAGCCTCGAGATACCTCTTGACTTCATGAAACCAAGGTTGGTCCACTACTTCTTCAGTATTAATCTCGTGACAGTGTGCTGGTTTATCCACTCATTCAATGGTGACCTGGGGAGGCTCATTATCCCAATTAAGTTTAAACATAGATGATATTGTGGCTAGTGCGTCTGCTAACTGATTTTCTTCTCGCGGGAAATGCTCAAAGGTAATCTTCTCAAAATGTGGTAGTAATGTCAAAACATGTTCTTTATAAGGGATAAGGTTAGGGTGTTTGGTGTCCCATTCCCCTTTTATCTGACTGATGACCAAAGCTGAATCTCTAAACACGTCTAAGGATTTAATTCCCAAATCTATGGCAGCTCTGAGACCGAAGATGCACGCTTCATATTCTGCCATGTTGTTTGTACAATTGAAGCAGAGTCTGGCAGTAAAGGGAGTATGACACCCTTCCGAAGATATAAGTACAACACCAATACCATTTCTGAGTGCATTGGAGGCTCCATCAAAGAACAGGGTCCATCGGGATCCTTGTTCAAGTCCGTCATATGGCCTGAATTCTTCACAGTTGTCTAATGTCATGATGTTTTCATCTGGGAATTCGAACTTCATGGAATGGTAGTCTTCTATAGCTTGGTGAGCAAGGTGATCGGCTAATACACTGCCCTTTATAGCTTTCTGGGTAGTATACTGTATGTCATATTCTGTCAGGATCATCTTCCATCTCGCTATTCTCCCAGAAAGAGCAGGCTTCTCGAAGATGTATTTTATTGGATCCATCTTAGATATCAACAAGGTAGTATGAGTCAGCATATACTGTCTTAGCGGGCGAGCAGCCCATGCCAGAGCGCAACAAGTTTTCTCGAGCAGTGAATATCTGGTTTCACAGTCGGTAAACTTTTTGCTCAAGTAGTAAATAGCGTGCTCTTTTCGGCCGGACTCGTCATGCTGCCCCAACATACATCCCATTGAGTTTTCTAAAAAAGTCAGATACATAATCAACGGTCTTCCCTCGACTGGTGGCATCAACACAGGAGGCTCTTATAAGTATTCTTTGATTTTGTCAAAAGAAACTTGGCCCTCGTCATTCCATTTGACTACTTGATCTTTCTTCAATAGTTTGAAGATTGGTTCACAAGTAGCTGTCAGGTGAGAGATGAAACTGGCAATATAGTTCAAATGTCCCAAGAACCCTCTGACTTCTTTTTTAGTGTGAGGAGCAGGCATCTCTTGTATTGCTTTAACTTTGGCAGGATCGACCTCAATAGCTTTGTTATTGACGATAAAGCCTTGGAGCTTACCAGACCGTACCCCAAATGTGCACTTGTTAGGATTCAACCTTAGCTTGTACTTCTTCAATCTCTCAAACAATTTCTGTAAGTGATCAAGATGGTCTTCTTCTGTTTGAGATCTGGCTATCATATCATCCATGTAGACTTCTATTTTGTGATGTATCATGTCGTGAAATAGAGCTACCATGGCACGCTGATAGGTTGCCCCAACATTCTTCAGTCCAAATGGCATCACCTTGTAACAGAATTTGCCCCACTGTGTGACAAATGTTGTTTTCTCCATGTCCTCAAGCGCCATTTTGATTTGGTTGTAACTGGAGAATCGGTCCATGAAGGAAAACACTTTTTGTTATGCTGTATTGTCAACTAGGATATCAATGTGGGGGAGTGGAAAATCATCCTTAGGGCTTGCCCTATTCAAATCTCTGTAGTCCACACACATTCTCACTTTTCCATCTTTTTTGGGCATAGGAACAACATTGGAAACCCATTGGGGGTAAGAGGTGACAACCAAGAATCCAATGTTGAATTGCTTCATGACTTCTACTTTAATCTTTTCTGACATATCATGCCTTATGTGGCGAACCTATTGCTTTACTGGCGGACAATCCTCTCATGTAGGCAGACGATGTACCACAATATCTTCATCAAGTCCTGGCATGTCTTCATACTGAAGTAGTGAAAAACACAAGAAGGGGGGGTTGAATTGTAAAACTGAAAATCAATGCAATGAACAAGATATTTTTATCCTGGTGCGTTTGATCTCAAACTACTCCAGTCCACCCGTCAAGGTGATTTCGCCTCTCTCCAACGAGGTCTTAATCCACTATATTCAACTGAATATTACAAACTGCTTTAACAACTGCTAAAGCCTTCTTGATGCAAACCACAACCCGGTTTGTCAAGGGAACACTTTCTTACAAAGAAGATAAATCTAAGTGTGTGAATATTTTCTACAAAACTGTATCACAACTGTGATGTATACACAACTTTAAGCTTAGAAACTAGATTGCTAAAACAAAGATTGAGTAAGGAGATATGAGGTGTTTAGCAAACTGAGAGAAGGAAGATTATGATCAGCTTTTAGGCGTGTAAGATGTTGGAGAGCATTAGCCAATTCAATCTTCATAGTCTTGTTTATATAGCACTGAGATTCTTGAACGTTGGAGCAATATTCTTGATTCAATGCTAATAACAAACTTTCCTTATTGAGCAGATCTTGTCTGGAATGAGGCCTTTGGTAATAATACGCTTTCAATGCACAGTACCGTTGACTACTTAATGCATGTTCTGGCTTGGCTCATTCTGACTCTGCTTAACTGCTGATGAACTGTTGTTTTCTTTATCAGAGTGTTGAGCGCAGTTCTGTTCATCAAGCTTCAGCATACACGAGAGTTGATCTTCTGATTCTGGTATTCTGATATAGCAACTTCTGATCCTGATGTCAAGAACCAAATTTCTGATGCTGATTAGGTGTGATCTTGCTTATACCTATCAGAGTATCTGCAAATCAGAACGTAATAATTTAGGCAGCGAATAGTTCATACATGAATCATATAAATAGTATATCTTTTCATTTTGTTATCATCAAAACTTAAACATAGGGTAGTAGATTCAAACATTGTTCTAACAATCTCCCCCTTTTTGATGATGACAAAAACTGGATATTTTTAATTGAAAATAACGTGAAAAGATATTAGAGATATGTATCAGAGTAAGAGGTTTATCAAAGATAAGGGATAAGAGTTGAGAGATACTCCCCCTGAGTTTATTGCTTCCCTTTTTGATTCCAAGAGTTCTTCAGGATCAGAACTTTTTTCCTTTCTTTGAACATCAGAGTATCAGAGTCTTTGACTATCAGAAGCTTTAGATCAGCATATCAGAGCAGAGCTTCAGATCAGCGTATCAGAGCTTTTCTTGTCAGAGCTTTACTTTGGGTCAGAGTATCAGAGCGGATTAGAGTATCAAAGCTTCAGTCTTCAGAGTATCATGGTGCTTTCTTGTACCTGTAGACTTAAGCAAAACAGAAAACATTTTCAAGTATAACAGAGTTAGAATGTTCGAGAATTTCTGTCTTAGTAATCCGTTATTATTTAAAATATCATTCTTGTTCTCCCCCTTTTTGTCAGCAATCAAAAAGTGTAAGTGATGTGCTAAAACAATTAAGATCAGAAAAACTTGTCATATTAAAAGGTTCAGAATCAAACAAAACATATTAAAACAGTACATAAGATAATCAAAGAAAACATGAAAAAGACATGAATGAAAAAACTAAGGTTGGGGAGGAAAGCGTGTGAACAGGTTCTCCAGCATGGCTTTGATCTGATCAGTAGTCTCATTCTGCTTGTGTACCATGCTGACAACAGTGTCAATCTTGCTATCCTGCACATCCATCCTTTCTTTCATTTTCTGGTCGTTTTCATCCATCCTCTGCTGTAGACGCATGTCATTCAGCTTCAGCTCTTCCAGAGTCTGCCTGTCCAAGGCAGCTTGAGAAACATCAGAAGCAGGAAGCTTCTGAGATCTTTCTGCAACATCTTCTGTTTGACTTGCTTCAGCTTGAATGGTCTTGTCTTCTTCTGGTTGCACCTTTGAAGCTAGCTGTTTCTCAGACCAAGGTTCACTATCCAGAGGGAGCACAGCTTCCTGAGGCAGCTGACTTTCAACTTCCTTCAGTAGCTTGCTGAAGTTCTGTTGTGCCTGCTCATAGTTGATATCCTGCAACTTGAGGGCTTCAGCATGTACCCATATTCTGAATTGTGACCAGAGCTGGTCAGAGGCAGCTGGGTCAATTATTCCAGGACAGACTTGCTTCAAAGAAGCAATCCACTGCTGCACACCTGTTTCAAAATTCATAATACCAGAGCCAACATCTGGTTGTTTTGGTTTTGGGATGGCTATTTTATTTTTCAGATCAGCAAGACGGTCAAGACTGGTTAAGTCTATGAAGGTCCTGTTGGGGTTTTCGGTGGTTTGCTTGGCATCTGTTTGTTTTTGAGATGGAGTGGGAGAATCAGAGATTATGATTGGACTGTGTGGTGTTTTGGGAGTATTTGGTGGTGTAGATTCTGGTGAGGATGGCAACTGGGCCATTGTGACTGTTGTTCCACATGGCAGCTGGATTGCCAAAGGTGATGGTTGAGGTGAATGAGGTTCAGAAGGTGGAGGAGAAGGAGTTTTAGAGTGATGAAACTCAGGTTGAGGTGATGGTGGATGAATTTCTGGTTGAGGAGAGGGAGACGGAAATGCTGGTTGAGGAGGAATTGTTGGAATTTCTGGTTGTTCAGGGATGAGAGGTTCTTCTGGAATGGATGAGAGTGGTTGTTGTTGTTTTGGTTCTTCAGCAGATTGTTGTTGTTCTGGTTGTGGAGGAGGGACAATTTGTGGTTCAGAGTTTGGATTGGAGGAGTGATCAGAAGTGTGTTGATCAATGTCAGACAACACTTTGTCAATTGCTGATGTTGTTGATATTGTTGGTTTGGGATGTTTGGTTCTGGGTCTTCTGAGTTGTAATGCCTCAGAAGGGTCATCTTCTGGTTAAGTTTCATCTATTGTTGGGATGGGAATTGAGATTCTATGAGAGGTTGGAGGTGGAATAGATGCTGGAATAGTAGAAGAATTTAAAACAGAAGCAGCAGATAAATTACCTCTTTTCTTGGGTGTCTGCTGGGATGATCCTTCTGATGGTGCCTTCCTCTTCTTCGTCTTCTTCAGAGTCACTTCTGGTTGAGGTTGATGCAGATCTTTGATCTTCAGATTTGGATCTGTGCCATTAGCTTTGCACGCGTCCATATATTTGAGAACTACCACTGGCTTGGATTCTATCTGAGAGAATAAAGGAAAGTCACTCAGTGGAACTCTTCTGCTGGTGATATCAGCAATAGGAGTAGCGCTGGGTTCCTTTTTGATATTCTCTATCAACTTCATTTTCTTCAAGTTCTTCGCGTTCAGAGGCTTCCCAACTGTTGGTTCAATGGTGCTTAACTCTTGAGCTTCTATCAGATGCTCTATCAGCCTATTCTCTGTCAGAATATCTGATATCAGCCTTCCAAAGGGAATCCAATCCCTCTTTGTTCTTTCTTCTTCCCTGGTTTCCTTCACGCTTGTTCTGAGGTGGTTGAACAGAAGATGAGCCAAGTTGATTTTTACCTTCTGATTGATAAAGTAGATCAGAAACTGCTGATCCACATTTATGTAATCAGGGGAACTAGTTGGCTTCCTATGGTTGAAGCACCCCAGAATTATCTTTGCCCAAACTCTGTGATGATCCTTCAGATCTTTGATCTTGCTGCTGGGCACTCCATGGGTGAAAATCCTTTCAGCTATGACGCCCACGTCAGCACATCTCTCAGCCATATCAATACAGCGGACGCCACCGCCACTGTAACCTATTAACTTTGCTGTGTGATCCTCAGTGATCACAATCTTCTTCCCCATAATGTAGGAGGTGACTTGATGCGTTGAAGATGTCGCATGAATCCAAAACTCCTTCACTAACATAGGGAATGTTGGTCCAACCAACCTGTCAAAATACCTTTCCCATTTCTGTGCCCTAACTTCTTCAGTTAAATCAAAACCATTTTCCTTCAAGCTTCAAAAACCGATGATCAATTCAGATAACACTTCAAGATTCTTCACAGGAGTGAGGAGTGTTATGAATGGCACTTGATACTGTTCAGATGATGCTTTCTTCTGAGGACCTGCAGAAGCACTGCTGGAGGTTTCCATGTTCACACTAAAAGATTTTGAGAAGGAACTGAGAAAAAGAGTTTGCAAGAGATGAACACAGAAAAATGCAGAGAATGCTTGAGAAATAGTGAGAAACTGTAAAGAATTAGAATGAGAGGTTAACGAGTTTAAATAGAGTTCAGCATATTTTGAAATTGTAAACGTTTTTTTTTAAGAGAGAGAAATAAAATCATGATTACGTTTTAAAAGCATGATTACTTTTCATTTAATGCTTGCTGATTTTGGGGGATTTGAGAAAGATACTTAAAAACGGTTACCAGACATGTGTCTCAATGCACCCAATCAGCGTTTTGCCTTCTCAGAAGCGTGCACGCGTTCTGCTTCAGAGATTTGCTGATGATTGGATGACACTTGTTTGGTGTAGTGATCAGCACGTCTGCCTTTGAGCTTAGACTCTCAGATCTTTAGACTTGCATCTGATACAATCTGCATGTTCTATCTTTCTGAAAAGAGATTGATCAGAAGTTCACAGAAAACAAATACATTCTGAAGATAATTATATGGAATTAAAACATTTTCACTCTGGGCAACTTTTCATGCTGAGATGTTTCAGAATGAAATTGAATCTATCTTCAGAAAGGGGTTTAGTGAAGATATCAGCCCATTGATGGTCTGTATCTATAAATTTTAAATTCAAAATTCCTTTCTGAATATAGTCCCTAATGAAATGGTGTTTTATTTCTATATGCTTAGCTCTAGAATGTAAAATAGGATTCTTACTTAAGCAAATAGCAGAAGTATTATCACAGAGTATAGGAATGTTACTCTCAAAAATCTGGAAGTCTTCAAGCTGACTTTTCATCCAGAGCATTTGTGTGCTACATCCTGCTGCTGCTATGTACTCAGCTTCTGCTGTTGATAGCGCAATTGTTGATTGCCTTTTGCTGGACCAAGAGATCAGATTTTCTCCCAGAAACTGGCAGCTTCCATAAGTACTTTTACGCTCCACTCTGTCTCCAGCAAAATCAGCATCGTAGTAGCCTACTAAACTGTAATCACTAGATTTTCTATAAAACAAACCCAGATTAGTAGTACCTTTCAGATACTTGAAAATTCGCTTAACAGCTGTTAAGTGAGATTCTCTAGGATCTGATTGGAATCTAGCACAAATACAAACGCTGAATAATATATCAGGTCTTGAAGCAGTCAGATAGAGGAGAGAACCAATCATACCTCTGTAGACTTTCTGTTCTACATTTTTTCTTACCTCTTCTCTTTCCAGAATGCACGTGGGATGCATTGGAATCTTTGATGGCTTACATTCTGAGAGGTCAAATTTCTTCAGAAGATCTCTGATGTATTTGCTCTGATGAATGTAAGTTCCCTCTGGAGTTTGATTGATCTGAATTCCTAGAAAGAATTTCAGTTCCCCCATGAGGCTCATCTCAAATTCTGCCTGCATACACTTAGCAAATTTTCTTCCAAGAGAAGGATTAGTAGAACCGAAAATAATATCATCAACATAAATTTGACAGACTAAGATGTCATTCTTAACTGACTTACAGAATAAGGTAGTGTCCACCTTCCCTATGGTAAATTCATTTTCTAGCAGAAAGTTACTTAGCCTTTCATACCAAGCTCTGGGAGCTTGTTTCAGACCATATAGTGACTTCTTTAGTTTGAAAACATGTTCTGGATGTTTTGTATTTTCAAAACCAGGGGGTTGGTGTACATAAACTTCTTCTTCTATATAACCATTTAAGAATGCACTTTTGACATCCATCTGATACAGAGTGATGCCTCTATTAACAACAAATGAAATTAAAAGTATGATAGATTCTAACCTGGCGACTGGGGAAAAGGTTTCTGTATAGTCTATCCCCTCTTGCTGACAATAACCTTGTGCAACCAGTCGTGCCTTGTTTCTGATGACTTCACCTTGTTCATTTAGCTTGTTTCTGAACACCCATCTTGTTCCAATGACGTTGAATCCTTTTGGTCTGGGAACGAGATCCCATACGTCATTTCTGGTGAATTGATTCAGCTCTTCTTGCATTGCCAGAATCCAGTCATTATCCAGAAGTGCTTCATCAATTGAAGAAGGTTCAATCAGAGACACAAGTCCCATGAGTGTTTCTTCAGAGTTTCTGAAGCTTGCTCTTGTTCTGATTGGATCTTCCTTTCTTCCTAAGATAGTCTCTTCTGGGTGATCCAAGCTGCTTCTGGGTAATCTCTTATGAGGTTGATCAGCAGCTGTTGTAAGATTGCTAGCAGTGCTCCTTTCAGACGTTGAAGGAGTGTCTGTGTTGAGAGCTTCTGATGACTTGTCTTCAGAACCTGTAAATTCAATTTCCATACCTGCAAAAACTTCATTCTGCTTTGACTTTTCAGAGTCAAGCTTATCATCAAAACGAACACTGATTGATTTTTCCACAATCTGTGTTTCTGTATTTTATACTCTGTACCCTCTTGAGCGTTCAGAGTATCCTAACATAATACACTTCTGTGCTTTAGAGTCAAACTTGTTCAAATAATTCTTTGTATTTAACATAAAGCAAGTACATCCAAATGGATGAAAATATGAAATGTTGGGCTTTCTGTTCTTCCACAATTCATATGGAGTCTTTTCCAGAATAGGTCTTATTGAGATTCTATTCTGAATGTAGCACGCTGTGTTTATTGCCTCTGCCCAGAAGATCTTAGCAACGTTTGTCTCATTGATCATGGTTCTGGCCATTTCTTGCAATGTTCTGTTCTTTCGTTCTACAACTCTATTTTGTTAGGGAGTTCTAGGACAAGAGAAATCATACAGAATGCCTCTGTCATTAAAGAATGACTCAAAATCTTTGTTTTCAAATTCTCCACCATGATCACTTCTGACTTTAACGATTCTAAGATCCTTTTCATTCTGAACTTGGTTACAGAAGGTAACAAACACAGAGTGTGACTCGTCCTTGTGTCTTAAGAACTTTACCCATGTCCATCTGCTATAGTCATCTACGATTACTAACCCATACTTCTTGCCACTGACTGAAGCAGTTTTAACTGGTCCAAATAAGTCAATGTGCAGAAGTTCTAATGGCTTAGAGGTAGAAACAACATTTTTAGATTTAAAAGAAGGTTTTGCAAACTTGCCTTTCTGACATGCTTCACACAGAGCATCTGAATTGAACTTCAAGTTAGGAAGTCCTCTGACCAGATTGAGTTTGTTAATCTGAGATATTCTTCTCATACTAACATGCCTCAATCTTCTGTGCCAGATCCACTGCTCGTTGTTAACAGACAGAAGGCACTTTACATTCTGACTCTTTAGTTCAGAAAGTTTGATTTTGTAAATGTTGTTTTTCCTCTTACCATTAAACAGGATAGTCCCATCTTTCTGACTAACAGCTTTACATGATTTTTGATTAAAGATTATATCATAACCGTTATCACTTAATTGACTTATGGATAACAGATTATGCATTAATCCATCTACTAGCAGAACATTATTAATAGAGGGAAGATTTACATTACCTACAGTTCCAGAGCCAATTATCTTTCCCTTCTGATTGCCTCCAAAGCCAACGTGGCTTCCAGGCTTAAGTTCCAGGCTTTGGAACATATGCCTTCTTCCCGTCATGTGTCGCGAACAGCCATAGTCCAGGTACTATGACTGGTGTTTCTGACTTGCTGCTAAAGATATCTGCAACATGTATTATTTTATCCTTAGGTACCCAGATTTTCTTGGGTCCTGATTTGTTAGTTTTACCAAAACTCTGGTTGAATTTTGGTTTCACAGAGTGTTTACTGCTAGTGTATTTAATATCATGTGTGTGACCATACACAAAATGTGAATTCAGAGGAGTGTGTTTAATGGTTAAGTCCATGACATTCTTTGGTGTAGGAACCTTACCTTGGTATCCTATTCCTTTCCTGCCGTTTCTGCTAACTCCATAGATCATTGAAGCCATTTTGCTTCTATCTATGCTTTTAGCAAGGAACTTCTGGAAACTGTGATCATACTCCTTGATGATCTCATCAGCGTTGCTGGGAGTTTCAGAAATTGGTTCCTTCTGAGAGTTTTGTAAAGTATTTTCTAATTTTGAAATCTTATTTCTCAGCTCAGAATTTTCCAATTTGAGACTCTCAGTCTTATTAGAGTCAGATTCAAGATTCCTTTTCAGGTCTTTGAATTTAACTCTAATTTGCTGATACCTTTCCAGAATCTCATTAAGGCTTTCAGCAAGTTCAGCCTTGGTAAAATTAACAACAAAGTTAGGAAATACCTCTTCAGTATCTGATTCTGAGTCTGATTCAGAAGCTTCACTATCTTCTGAAATGTTGGCCATGAGAGCTATGTTTGCCCTTTCATCATCTGATTCTGAGTCAGCTTCAGACGAGTCAGAGTCATCCCATGTAGCCATGAGACTTTTCTTCTTTTCTCTTCCAAACTTCTTTTTGGGCTTTTCCCTCTGAAGCTTTGGGCAGTCACTCTTATAGTGTCCTTGCTCATTGCACTCATAGCAGATGATGTCCTTGGTGTTTGGCTTTTTGCTACTTGAGGAACCTTCAGATCTTTTGTATCCAGAGGAAGAGTTTGTCCTTCTGTATCTGGAAGAAGACTCGTTCTAATCAGATCTTCTGGGATTCCTGAACTTCCTTTGTCTTTGCTTCCACAGTTGATTTACTCTTCTGGAGAGGAGGGAGAGTTCGTCTTCTTCTGATGAGGATCCATCAGATGTTTCTTCAACTGCCTGCAAAACTTTAGACTCAGATTTTTTGTTAGATTTTAACGCTAAAGGCTTACCTTGCTTCTGAGGCTCGTCAGCTTCTAGCTCTATCTCATGACTTTTGAGGGAGCTGATAAGTTCCTCCAGAGTGATTTTGTTGAGATCTTTAGCTAGCTTCAGAGCTGTAACCATTGGTCTCCACTGCTTGGGTAAACTTCTGATGATTTTCTTGACATGGTCAGCAGTAGAGTATCCTTTGTCCAGAACCTTGAGACCAGCTACCAGAATCTGGAATCTTGAGAACATTGTTTCAATGGATTCAAATTCTTCCATTTTGAATGCCTCATACTTCTGAATGAGCGCCAGAGCTTTAGTTTCTTTGACCTGAACGTTGCCCTCATGCGTCATTCTGAGTGAGTCAAAAATGTTCTTTGCTGTGTCTCTGTTGGAGATCTTTTCATATTCAGTATAGGAGATGGAGCTGAGAAGGATGGTTCTGTCCTTGTGGTGATTCTTGAAGTCACGCTTTTGTTGGTCAGACATTGTTTTTCTGTCAATCTTCTGACCGCTTGCATTCACAGGGTGCGTGTATCCATCTGTCACCATATCCCACAGATCAGCATCATGTGCCAGAAAGAAGCTTTCAATTCTGTCTTTCCAGTAATCAAAGTTTTCTCCATCAAAGACTGGAGGTTTGCCGCTGAATCTGTCTCTGTCCTCATTGTTGTCATTGCTGGTGTGAGAATAGTTTCCTGCCATTGTGTTTTTCTGACGCTGGATCTTGTACTGACACGGTTAAGTGTTTTAGCTCAGAACCAGGAGCTCTGATGCCAATTGAAGTAGTGAAAAACACAAGAAGGGGGGGTTGAATTGTAAAACTGAAAATCAATGCAATGAACAAGATATTTTTATCCTGGTTCGTTTGATCTCAAACTACTCCAGTCCACCCGTCAAGGTGATTTCGCCTCTCTCCAACGAGGTCTTAATCCACTATATTCAACTGAATATTGCAAACTGCTTTAACAACTGCTAAAGCCTTCTTGATGCAAACCACAACCCGGTTTGTCAAGGGAACACTTTCTTACAAAGAAGATAAATCTAAGTGTGTGAATGTTTTCTACAAAACTGTATCACAACTGTGATGTATACACAACTTTAAGCTTAGAAACTAGATTGCTAAAACAAAGATTGAGTAAGGAGATATGAGGTGTTTAGCAAACTGAGAGAAGGAAGATTATGATCAGCTTTTAGGCGTGTAAGATGTTGGAGAGCATTAGCCAATTCAATCTTCATAGTCTTGTTTATATAGCACTAAGATTCTTGAACGTTGGAGCAATATTCTTGATTCAATGCTAATAACAAACTTTCCTTATTGAGCAGATCTTGTCTGGAATGAGGCCGTTGGTAATAATACGCTTTCAATGCACAGTACCGTTGCTTACTTAATGCATGTTCTGGCTTGGCTCATTCTGACTCTGCTTAACTGCTGATGAACTGTTGTTTTATTTATCAGAGTGTTGAGCGCAGTTCTGTTCATCAAGCTTCAGCATACACGAGAGTTGATCTTCTGATTCTGGTATTCTGATATAGCAACTTCTGATGCTGATGTCAAGAACCAAATTTCTGATGCTGATTAGGTGTGATCTTGCTTATACCTATCAGAGTATCTGCAAATCAGAACGTAATAATTTAGGCAGCGAATAGTTCATACATGAATCATATAAATAGTATATCTTTTCATTTTGTTATCATCAAAACTTAAACATAGGGTAGTAGATTCAAACATTGTTCTAACACATACGACTAGGAAAAGACTTCGACATAATCAAGAAGCAACTTAATCAGACGCTTGTTGACACTGGGTTCCAGATTGACACCCATTTTGACTTCTTTTTTAGCTTCTTCGGTACCTAGGTTGATCGTATCCACGGGTTCCTCGTGAGGATGAATGGTTCTCTCTTCTTGTTGTAGTAGTCTGGCAAGTTCCCCTGGTACTTCACAATGTTCCTCACCTTCGTCTTCGGCTTGGTAGATTAGATTCTCAGAGTCACGAAAGGCCATGGCAGTATCGTTACCCATGGGATCCAGAATGGATGTATACCTGCATTGTGAGTGTGGGTGTGTGTAAGGGTATAGCTATCTTTGAAAGAAAGTAAAATGTGAAAGAAAAAACAATGAACACAAAAGTTTAAATGCGAAAACATCCATGATTCATTGATGTCATATGAAAAATGAGATAAAAACCCTTACAAATGGACCATTGTGCCTCGGGTAAGACACAAGGTTTTAAGAGTGCGAATTGTTTTGAATATTACAGATCCAACAAAATGTAAAGATAAATTACTGAGGGTTGAAAGTGATTGGGACGAAGTCTCTAGCCTCCCAATTGCTGAGCCCACCATTGACAGTCAGGAAGATCCAATCCTCTAGGTTGCAACCATCTTCACCATCTTCCACTGCATTGACTTCACAGTTGTTGGTCTTCAAGGGTGGCCCTCCAGCACAGGCACGGCGCACAACCTTTTGAGCACTTGAAGTGAAACCTAGGCCAAACTTGTCAGACTTATATGGGATATCTGGGAGTTGTCCCCAGATGGTGCAACCACCTTCTTCCACCACTGCTTTAGCATATTTCAGCGACGACATCCGGAGTGGAGGCCTGGTAATCTTGGGAACAACCTTGGTCACTGCCACCTCTTGGGGGACCTCTTCAAAGTGTTGAAATGGAGTTTCAATTAATTCGTTGTCCAATTCCACATATCTGAAGGAATTGAGATGGCTGATCATGTATTCTTCCTCTCCATGAACGGTGATAATCTTCCCTTGAACTGGATACTTCAACATTTGGTGCAACGTAGAAGTAACAGTGCCAACATTATGGATCCATGGTCGGCCTAGCAGGAAGGAGTATGAACAGTGGATGTCCATCATATAAAAAGTTTAATTGAAGGTTTGGGTTCCAACCTTTATGGGAATGTCCACCTCCCCATGTACCTTCCTCTTCTAACCGTCAAAAGCCCTTACCACTATGTTGCTTGGCTTCAAAGTCAACCCCTCATAGTCAAGTCTGTCAAGAGCTTTTTTGGGTAATACATTCAAAGATGAGCCAGTGTCCACCAAAACATGCGCCAGAGTGGTGCCCCCATATTCCACTGAGACATGCAACGCCTCATTGTGCTTTCTTCCCCTCAGCGTCAGATCAGCATCTGAAAAACCTAAACCATTGTCCGCAGTTAGGCTGGCCATGCAGTCTTGAAATTGATCAACAAATGTCTCTTGAGGTACATGGGCGGTTTTTAAGAACTTCACCAAGGCTTTTGCATGTTCCTCGGAACATAGTAGTAATGCCAGCATGGAGATCTTAGAGGGAGTCTTCCCCAGTTGTTCAACTACATCGTAGTCTCTTCTCTTTATAATTTTTAAGATCTCCTCCATTCACTTCTTGGAGGTCTCGAGGATAGTTAATGATTTAGTCTTCGTACGGACAGGCTCAACCATAACACCTTTTCCTCGAGCCCCAGTTAACTCGGCAACAGGAGTGTCAGTAAGAATGATTACATGGGTTGTATTGGTTTTGTCAATTGAAGTAATGTTGGAGATAAATGTAGGACCGGGAACAACTTTTGGGGGAACAACAACAGGAATGATTACGGTCCCGAAACTGCTTTTGGGGGAGCAATTTCTGGAGAAAAGATCCTACCGCTTCGGGTAATTTTGCTAGTTCCTGCAATGTTACTGACGTTGAAGTCTTCTTTCTCGGAGCTTGAATCTTCGGCGGCTGGCCAGTCTTGCTTGATGCCATGGTAGTAAATGTCCCCTCCATAATTCCACGACACGGTTTTGTCTGATTCATATGGGACTAGCCCAGGCATTATGATCATTAAAGGAGCTGCTTTCGGAACTGATGTACTTCTAATGGGTCTTTTGGTGGAGACCTTGGAAGAATTGGCGAAAATGGTAATGATAGAAACATCTTCAAAAGAAACATGTGTAACAAGAGTCTTTTCAAACAAAATCTCTTTGTTATCTATCAGACACTGAACGCCAAAGGACAACTAGTTGGTGAGGATAAACAGAAACGGCAATATTTATCACAGCCCGGGAACACTCCGACATTTAACAAGTTCATTTTAACAGTCAGAAGTGGGGTCATAAGTTCATTAACTGAAGTAACAAACAATCCTTCTTCAATGGCATTGGCATTGTGACCATGTCTGGGCATAGGAGCAGAAATGACATTTGGCTTCTCGGGCGCGTCAAAATAAATTTCTTTTGCTTCAATGAGGTCTTGTATTTTGTTCTTCAAGGCCCAACAATTATTAGTATCGTGACCAGGACTTTCAGAGTGACATGCACAGTGGGCATTGGGATGATAATGATGGGATGTTGTATTGGGGTTTTTCTGAGCTTCTTTCAAGGTTACCAAATTGGATCTTAGAAAATACGGTAATACTTGAGACATAGTCATGTTGATTCTGATGAATTGCCTGACTGGCCTTTCCACCCTTGGTTGATTATTTCTTTGCTGATCAGACGCGGGTTTTGGAATCATAACAGCCCCCACCTTTGGTTGGCATTCGGCCCTATCTTGGTTTCTTTGCGGATATACTGCGACCACCTCTTTCTTTCTGATAAAGGGCTTCCTTACAACTGTTAAAGAAGATGTGTCTTTCTGGATCTTTCCATTCTTAATACCGGCGTCTATCTTCTCTCTGGTCAATATTAGTTCAGTGAAGCTCGCAGATGAAATTCCAATTAAATGATTGAAGAAGGGAACAAATAAGGTGCCTAAGAACATGTCTACCAATTCTCTCTCAGACAGAGGGGGTTGAACTCTTCCAGCCAAATCTCTCCATTTTTGTGCATAGTCCTTGAAACCTTCATTGGAAACCATGGCCATACTCTGGAGTTGAGTACGGGTAGGCGCCAAATTAGCATTGTATTGATATTGCTTGTAGAAAGTTGTAGCAAGATCTTCCCAATTGTGAATGTTGGCTCTTTCTAGTTGGTAGAACCAGTCAAGTTGAGTACCAGACAGACTATCTTGGAAGAAATGCACCCACAAGTCTTTGTTAGTGGTATGGGGTTGAATTTTCCTCACATATGATCGGAGATGAATTTTAGGGCATGACACTCCGTCATATTTGGCAAATGTAGTCAGTTTGAATTTCGGAGGAATCACAATCCCCGACACTAGCCCTAGTTCCTCAAAGTCCAAGCCTGGCACCTTTTGTATTTCCATCGCTCTCAACCGCTCTTCAAGATGTTTATACTTGTCATCAGCTGGAGGGTACTGTTCCTCAGAGTAGTCCTCTTCTTCTTCTTCCTCTTCTGATTCTGACTGGGTAACTGTTTCCTTGCCTTTCCCCTCTCCTTCACCGGATGTTGTTGCAAAGTCCAAAGTCCTTCTTGTCTACCCATGAAATCTTCTTCCCATGTTTAAGACTCCGGTTACCTTCTTTGTTCTCTTTTTCCTCTCTTCAGCCAGCAGAGTCTTCAACTATTCTTGCCCCTTGGCTAGGGTCATGAGAAACTGTTGAAACTGCATATTCTGAGCTTGAAGATCTTTCACTGTTTGCTCGAGATCCATCTTACTGAAATAAACAGTAGAGAGCTGAGGAGACTTATTGCAAAAGACCTGTTTATGTTATGATGAATGGTATATGCATATGCAATGTTTTCAAGGATTTCAAAGATTCAGATTTGTTTTAGACAAAAAAGAAACACACGTTATATTAATAAGATAAAGTTTGAGTACATCAATGCCCCTTGGGAAAAATAATATAAAACTCTAAGATAGAAAATTAGTGCGCATCCTCTTTGGTGCAATGTAGGCATTCAAAGTCTGCTCCTCATGAAGTAGTCTAGCGAGTTCCAAAACCTTCTTCTCGCTTGCGTAGAATTGGGCTTTGAAAGTATCTCGCTCCCCTTTGAGTTGTATCCAATCCCTTTGTAGGTCTTCAAGAGATGTGGGCATGTCAGGATGTAGGATAGTGTATGGAACATCTCCCTCCTTAACAGGCTCAATGATTACTGGGAGAATGGAGGGGTAAGGAATCATAAGACTCTGAGCGTGAGTTCGTACCCATTTGAGGTAAGGCGCAAGAGGGATGGAATTCTTGTGCCCCAAAGTCTTGCTATCCACATTGTTTAGCATCCTCCAAGCTCAGATAAATCTCTGGCGAAGACCTTGGTCGTTGTTGTCGTAGTTGAATACCAAACCTTGAATCAGCATCTCATGTGGGCCATCCCTTCGGGCATAAGCAAACTGTCTTAAGGCTAAGCAAGGGTTGTAGGTGATTCCTCCCCTAATGCCAAGTAAAGGGACATTAGGAAATTCTCCACAATGGTCGACAATGATAACATTCTCCTTGGATCGAGAGCACCAATGAATGTCTGAATGCTTGAGCGTCATCAACCTTTGTTACCACCTTTAACCTTGCTCATTCATCAAGAATGTTTTGGGAAGATGAGAAATAAACCTTCTTGCCAAGAGAGGAGTGCAACACATAAGGACACCTCTTTTTCTCGTTGTGCGAGTATGAAAAGAGTGTAGGATATCCCCTAGCAATGTAGGCACCAGATTGCGGGATATGAAGATTTTGACGACGTTGACATCTATGAGTTGGTCAGGATTTGGAAACAAAACCATCCTAGATGAAGAGAGCCACAATTTCCTCAAAGGCTTGCAAGTCCAAGGAATTCCAAAAGCTTTGGGCTTTCTCAAACAAGAACTTTGCTAGGAAACCTTTGACACCACTCCTTGTTTCCCAATGAGTTGTGATATCAGATGAGTGCAAGTGTAGAGCTCGAGAAATCTCTTTTGGCTTTGGATCTCTTCCCATACCTTTGAAAGTTAGTTGATTGAGAATGGGAATCCTCAAGAGTTTGGAGAATTCTTCCAAAGTAGGCACAAGTTGATAGTCGGGAAATGTGAAGCAATGGTGCAAAGGATCAAAGAACTGAAAGAGCACCTTTATCATGTCCTCATCTGTGTTGGAGGTGACCAAGTTGAGTAGGCGACCATGTCTCTCGGTGAATGGAGAGTTTTCAGGAATCCTTGAAGCTAGCTCCTTTAGTTGTGGTGGGATTCTCACAAGGTTGACTTGAATAGTTTTCATGCGGAGTGAGTCCATATCCTACAAAACAAGAACAAAAATGAATCCCAATGTTCATGATATCCATGATGTTATGTAAAAGTATGCATATACAAACAAAGCAAACAAATCCTTAGTTTAGGCTTGCCTGGATTTTTATAGGTAAGTACTCTCTTGAAGTTTAGTTGGCTTAAACCTGTCCTAGTAGCAGTAATCGGGTTCTAAGGAGCTCAATATCATTGGATTGTTTCCTTGGTCATTGTTTCAACTTAAGACTCTTTAATGGCGACCAAAATATCCCAATAAACCAAACCTCTATGAGTGTAGTATCGAGTATCTACCAACTTTGGACTGCACCAAAATCGGTCATCTCACTATATCCTAAAGGCCAAGTTGGTCAAGTAAAGGTTCTAGAAGTTCATTAGTGCTTCATGACATCACTCAGCGGTCCCGTATTCTCTTTGATTAACTCAAAGGCTACCGGTACCCACAAATATGTCGCATTAACATAGTTATTGCTTAGACCATGTCGGTATACCCTGTACAGTATCCATAACGTATTGCTACTTACCTATAATGTATCCAAAATTTGGGTAGAGGATTCAAACCCAAACAAAGAACCATAATGTAAAGCATACAAGTCAAACAATGTAAGAAAATAAATATGATCTATCCCTAAGGTAACCCCACTTTTAGAATAATCCCCAACAGAGTCGCCAGTTCTGTGATGCGGTGGGAGAACTGACTTGATTGTTTTGAGTTTTATCGCAAATGTTGCGGTTAGCAAGAGTCGTCACCGACTTTTCTTTTATCCAAAAGGGAAGGTGAAAAATCACAGGAAAAACCTTTGAGATTGTTTCTTGAGTTCGGGGGGTAGATTATGAAAAGGGAAGATATTAGCACCCTTTTCATCCATGGTTTTCCATGGGCTCTTAGTTACTTTCTTTTGTTTGAAATTGTGCTTTGTGTGGTTTTGAAAGTATTTTGTAAAAGAGGCCATTGTTTAGGAAATCTTTGTAATGATTCTCGTTCGTAAGAATGTATACAAAGATGTTGATCTTTTTTGAAAATGTTTTCAATTTTGTAAAATGTTTGGAAATGTGTGTGTTTGTTTTGAAAATAGCAAGGATATTTGTTTTGAAATGGAGCAAGTAACTAAAAGTAATCTACCTACTCAAATGTCTTTCTTGTTCATTTTCTTTTCCTTTGACTATGTTGTCTTACCATTGATTTGGTAAGCAACCCTATCTTTGGATGTAAACGGGACGGGCGTGGGTCATCGTATAGCCATGATTAGCAATGTTGAAAAGTATCTTATAATTTTTTGAGGGACTAAGATCATTTTTTTGTAAGGAAACTTTGAATAGCGTCATCGAGAGACTATGATCTTGTATTTGTTTGTTTTTTGCTAAGACACCTCACATGCATAATATGTCCATTTTTGTAAGGCAACCAAGTGGGATAACCCTAGGGGTGTTTTGTGTGCAAGTGTGTCATTTTCATGCTTGATTTTGTCTTGGATTAAGGTTTTCTATTTGATTGGTTTTATCTTGCCATACAAACCCTAATTACTAGCATGTTATATAAAAGCGATAAATTGCAAAATTTTAATGTCCTACGTTATTACAACATTTGTGGGAGGGGGTATACAATTTATGAATGGGAATTGCAATAATATAAACCTAATTAATCTATTACAACCAAATTGAATATATACAAATATTGGAATAAATAATATACAAGGATGAATTAAATATGCAAAGGTATGTAAATACAAAGAAGATTTTGTTTCATTTTTTATGTTAAAAAAGTTTTAACCTAAATCTAATAAATAAATCAAGATTAAACTTAAATCAATTAAGAAAATAATTATTTTTTAGAGAAGATTTTTGAATAAACCCTAATTCTATTTTTTATTAAAATAAAATAAATTTCTTTAAGAAAAAGTATGTATTTTTGTATTTTTTTTTGTCTTGAAAATAATACATGGAATTATGAAGTATTTTGGTCCTTTTATATATTAAAATAAATATTTAATGGGTATAAAGAAAAAAAATAAATATTAAACTAGTTATAATTTAATTTAGAAGTTTATTTAATAAAAATAGATCATATATAACTAAATAAAAATATTTTATGTGAGAAAAATAAATAAAATAATTCAAAAATATAAATCTATCATTTTCATATTTTTTGTGATTTTTAATATTAAGAGAAATATGCTTAACAAAATAAAATGAAGATAAATTAAATAAATAAAATTATATGGGCCAGGGGTGTCATAAGCAACCAGGAGGTGAGTGTTAGAAAAAATCACAAAGCCCAAAGTTCAGAGGCCCACACTGCAAAGCGACAAAAAATGTGAGAAAATGCAAAAGGCAGGCGCTAAGGCTCGAACCCGTGACCTATAGCATTTTTGCGTGCTGCCTTACCACTGGAGTGGCTATAGATCTGTTTATAGAAACATAAACATAAATATATATATTAGAAAACGCCCCCCGAAGGCAACTTCATCTTCAACCTTGAGCCATGGCCGGACCACCTGCATCTCTCTCATTTCTCCATGAAAATGGAAAGTCCAAACATGAAAATTATGGTGTTTCTTCCCACGAGTTCAACCATATAATTTATATAAACTAACAATCAAAGATCAAATCTAATTTTACTTGCCCTAATTTGAAACCTAATTTTTACAGAAATTTCAAATCCAAAATTCTCTATACATAGTTAATATAAATTAAAACTATGAACATGGTTAGCTTTAGTGCAAGGATATCTATATTTTCTTTCACAAATCAGGACCAAAGGATACTTGTATGAAGAGATAGAAGTTTGAGTTTTTACCTCTTTCATTTGAGATCGTGAATGGAGTTTGGGTAAGTTTTGAGAAGGCCTGAGGATCTGTTTAGCTTTCCTGGACCTCCCTGAGTGTATTCCAATCCTTACTTTGTCTTGAAAGTCCATGAATCTCTCTACTCAAGTCAACCTGCAAGCTCAAAATTTGAAAATGGTGGATGATGGAGAAGGAGTTACAGTGAGGGAACAGGGGTCTGAATCACTTAGGTATGATGTATATTAAGTGTTTAGGTGGTTAAAACTCAAAACGCACGAGTGGATTTAGAGATGGCTGAGTAAGGTTCAAAACTGTCAAGCTATGGCAGATTTTCAATGGAAAAGTGTATGGGAGTGTTTCTGAATTTTAGCCTTCGTGTGTTAGGTTTCAATACACTTGTGTATATGTATGGAAGAGGTTAGACATCAAGCTTTCTCAAGATTTTTGAGTTATAGCCTTTTGGCTTTATTACTTGCTTTTGAAGAAAAGTGAGGAGACAAGTCCCTAAGTATTGTACAAGCATGGTCTGGTTTGGTAGAGGCTCCAGGAAAGTTGCTTTTGGTTTTGGCTTTGCTTGTGTGTAGAGAAAACAAGTGCAAGGCTCAAGAAGTGGAAAATTGCAAAAGTAGTGCTTTATCAAAATGGAAATGGCACCTTTGTGCCAAAATTGGAATTGTTCTTGTACAATGCATTCAATGCTTGGCATAAAGCTTCCAACATCTGTGAAAACATTTAATTATGGAGTGAAAATCAAGTTAGGAGCCTTCAAAGTAAGATTTGTTCAGCATGCTTGAGGATTTGAATTTTTGTTCTTCATGAAATGGCTTGAAATCAAAGTGATAAATCACCAACTTCATCTCTTCGATTATCCCTACTCAAGAATGATCTCAAGGAGTTCTTGGAAATTTTGGAAAGCTTTAAATGTGCTCTACAACCCATATTTGAATTTCTTTTGGAAATTCCCTTTGGAACTATGTGAAAAATTGCCATGAAGTTAGGTCAAAAAACTGCCTAACTAGGGCAAAATTTCACTAAGTTATTTTACTTCATGAGCATGTATTCACAAAATTATATCTTAAGATACAAGAATTTTTAGGAGAAATTGTGTGAAGCAAAGTTTTATATTTCATGGAGATCTACAACTTTCATGTTGTAAGTTTCCTTTGAATCATCTTGCATCATGGTGAAAATTTGGCTCAAAGTTGAGAAAAAATAAGAAATTTTCTATACTTAGAAAAATTTCTAAGTTAAGAATTTTCAACTTTTCAAAACTAAATCTTAAATCCTTGGTTTCTTGATGAACAATTTTCACCTTTTGACATGTTTTGGTGAATTATGATCTTTGTCACTTGATTTTGACCAAAAAGTCAAGGTTTGACTTTTCAGTGTACAATTGACTTTTGATCAGTTGACTGGAAAATTCATTTGTCAATCCAATGAATTTGTAATGTTTTGAACCATGTCATTAGGTAAAAGTGATGAAATTGAACTCTTGAAATCATGATTCAAACCAGTTGATCATTTGCTAGGTCAAAAATCAGAAATCACCCTTTCTCAATCAAAACCCTAATTTTGACCATTTTGCCCTTTTGATGATTTGATCAAATTTCTTGAGGAATTATGGTCCAAACTTGATCAAATGATACATATGAGTCTAATATGTTTATGTGGATAAACAATTATGAAGTTTTACTGTAAATTGGCCATGGTTGACTTTTTCCCCAATACAACTGGTTTTTTAGGTCAACTGTCCAATTGACTGATCAAAAATGTGATTCAAGGCTTGAAAATTGACATGAGTAATATTGGAGGTCCATAATGATCCTTGAAAGTCATATGAAGCATTGATAGTCTAAAAATCCTTGTGCAAACTCAAACCCTAATTTTGGTCATCAGTGCATGAGGAGATTTCTTGAGCTGGTCAAACCCTAATGCAGTCTTGAGTCAAAGAAATCTTGTGAGGAAATTCTTGATAAGTGAGAGAGCAAATTTTGGGGTACAACATAATGTTTGAATGTTTTATTTTCTCTCTTTTTTGTATTCGATAACTCTCTCTTTCTAAAAGCCAGCCCCTTAGACGTGTGGTGGAACAACTTATTTATAAATGAGTTTACTGTGATTTTTGGGGGGAAAAACAAACGGGATTTTAACCTTTTTGGTATATTGTTCCATTGATTTTTAAATACATCTTTTATGTGATAATTTGGTGCAAATACGGGGTTTGAGAAAGTGCAGGCATGGACTGTGTTGTACCCCAATTTTCTCCCCTAAGATTTCTGCATCATACCATATTGTTTCAATCACAACAAAATCACATTAGGTTTTTTGGTTCTTCTCCCTATCTTTAGCCTTACTCTTTTGAGGAGTTACCAAGAACCATGTCTTGTTTTCTTTTGTGATCATGGATATTTTGCTTTGATTTTCTCTCTAGTTAACAAAATGCAATATTGGTTTGTTTTACTTGTTAATAATGTAGGTAAAGGCAATGAGGTTTAGCAAGTTGCTTCATGGGTTCATGAGTTTATTTCCATGCCCTAGTCAATAGCTTGAGAAATTCAAACCTTACCATTGAAGTTGTTTTATAAGAATTGGTATAGAAGTGGTTTTGATGGCCATGAGTCCTCATCATCATCCTCAACAATTTCTATTCACAAAGGAAGAATATTGGCACAAAAATTTTGTTCAAACTTGGCAAAGTTCCTCAAAGCATTCTCTTGATCTAGAAGTTAGGGTTTTGAACTTCAAAGGAGCATATCTTGCTCATCTTTTGGTATTTTTGAGTGATTCCAAAAAGGTCCTTCTCTTTAAAGAGTTACCAACAAATCACTTCAAAAGTTCCAAGGAGTTTTCATGTGGAAGGAACTTGGTGAAGAAGAAAGATTACAAATCACCCAGATGAATCCCCAATTTTCCATATGTGACTTCAAATGGTCATAAATTGGTCAATTTGTATCACCTTGAGCCCATTCTTATTTCATGATGATCCTAAGGATGCGTGCCTCATGCCTTCTTTTATATGCAAAGTAAGAAAATGGATGGAAGTTGCCTTAAGAATGTAAAAGATTATAGGTCTTTCATGATTTTTGGCCAACTTCAACAAGTCATAACTTGCTCAATTTTTGGATATTTTGAGTGGTTCAAATTGAAAAATGTCATTCAATAGGTCTACTTCATTCCATCTTTTTTGGTCAAGAGAAAATTCTAAGTGGAAGGCCATGTTTGGATGCAAAAGATTATATGTCATTTTTAAAGAATTTGAATTATTTCTAAGTATGGAAAGTCAACTCTTTTTCTTCAAATTTGACTCCATGTAACTTTCAGCTCAAGCATCCATTTGATTCCATTCTTTTTCCATTGCAAAGCTTGTAACCTCATCTTTCCAAGGCATCAAGAATTATTCCCTAAGACCCCTTGAGGTGGAAATGCCATTGATTTGAATTTTGTAGTTTGAAACTGAATTTTGCACAAAGTCAGAATTTTGAAATCTTTGTTTTTGCTTCTAATCATAGGATTTCCACGCGTTTTTGTTTCTAATCATGTTTAGCAACTTGCCAGAAGTGATTAGCATCATGAAACACACGATTTGGATAAGTTTTGATCAAGTTTGAGTCACACTTTCTTCATGATGCAAACCCACACGAATTCCCTCCAAAACGCATCATTTGTTATTCCTTTTGATCCCATTTACTTCCTATAAATAGAGGGTCATCCCCCATTCAATTTCCCAAGCTTAGATAGCCAGAATCACCCTGCCAAACTTGCTTCACAACCCAGAATTCAGCAAATTCGAAATCTATTCTCAAGCCTTTTTCAATCCATTTTTCCGCTCAATTCACCTTCCTTGATCTTCCCTGAAGCTAACAATATAATGACATTCAAGAATCGTGCCCTATATTGCTCCATAGAAGTCCAGTTTCAGAGCTCTGTAACTCAACTTCAATAGGTAGATTCCTTGATCAATTCTTCAAAACTCTGATATCATTGTGTTTCTCTCATTGCCCTGGTTCTAGTCGCAACACTTACACCTTACTGGAAACACGATTTGACCATGAATTTTCAAATCCATGTTCAAAACTTTCTTTCCAAATTGCTTGAGCTACAGTTTATATAAATTAGGCGCGAGGGTGTGGTTGTCTTCGTCTTGAAGAGATGAAGCGAATGACATAAGTCCGAGCTTCTAATTTTACAGTTTGAGAGACCTGCAATTCGTGATGACTGGAGGTTGAAGATGACCAACGTGTCATCTTCTAACCAATGAAGGTGCGCCATCTGTATTTTTCAAATTCTTATTTTATTATTAATTATGTACATTATTCATTAAAGACCATGATATGCACAACGCGCCAGATCCCTTGGATTTGATTACTAACGCGTTTTGACTCTCATCCAATGGTCCACATCTTTTACTTTTATTTTCTTTTTCTGATTTTTATATATTTTAATTGTTTTAAATTTCAAAAAATCATAGAAAATTCATTTTTAGTCCAAAAAATCTGAAAAAATTATGAAAAATATTTTTGATTATTCTCTTTCTAATTTTTTTTTTCACAATTTAATTTTATGTTTTGGTATTTTTCATGAATTTTACACTTATTTGATTTGTTTAAAATGTTTAAAAATACTTTTATACATTTTTAAATTTTGAAAAAATTATGGAATGATCCAATGATATTGTAACAAATACTGGTGACCTTATTTTATTTTTGTTTCTGACTTTACTATTTTTTACTATTTTTGTTTATTTTACCCATTTATTTTAATTTTTAAAAATAATTTCTGACTTTTAAAAATTATCAAAATTTTTATAAAATTACTTGACCTCTTTCTGATTTTTCTATGGTCTTATTTTTCATTTCTTGATTAATTTGAATATAATTGACATTTTCCTCATTATTTTTTCATTTTTTTAAAACATTTTAAAACCTTTTAATGTATATATATTAATTATATTATTATTTTTGTGATTATTTTCTGGCTGTCTTGGGTTGATCTTTTTGATCATGGCTTTATTAACATCATTGGATCCATGGTGTTAAGTTTAACTCCCCAAAAATGGATGAATGATTTTAATAATAGTTTGATTAAATATTAATTCAAATATGGTTTCTCTTTTTACCCTAATTTCTCTTCATATCATCCCCTTCTCATTGCACTAAATGTTGTTGGAGCATGATCTCTATATCATGTCTCAAAACAAATGGTGCATAGATTGCTATTGATCGGCCTTAAAATAGGTGAGACTTCTATATAAGTCCACTTACAATTGCTTAACATAGCGCTAAATTTTGTCCCGATTCGAATAAATGATCATTCGTGGCCCAAACTTATGATTGCAAGCCCAAGTTGTTAATTTGATCTCTTTGATTCAATAACCTTGAGATTCATTGTGTGGAGGCTTTGGTTCTACCAATCCTCTAATGCATCTACGACACTTTTGGTCAACGCGGATCACTTAAACATCGTTGATCATTAAATGGTACTTATGAGAATTCCAAATGGATGATATACTTGACAAAAAGCAAATGCAACTTGTTGTATGGAGGCTTTGGTTCTACCAATCCTCTAATTAGTTCCAAATGCAAGTTTCAAGATGGTCATCCAACTAACCACTAATTATTGACTTGTTTATTCTATGATTTTATTCTTTTATGCTTTATGTACTATTTATTTTTTAGCATTTTTCATTTCATGTCATTTTCATCTTTGCTCATTTGAGTATTTATCTTCTTGCCATTTTTATTTTGCTCACTTGAGCTTTTCTTTTTCTTTTCTTAAGATACTTAATAATCAACATAAACCCTAAAAAATATTTAATGATACTTGGACTATTTGGTTACTATCCTTGGCATTATGGAACATGGGACTTTTTCTGGGACTTTGGATTAGAAACCTTGGCCTTGTGATTTTATCTGATTATTTTGTCTGGAGCTCTTGAGGTTTAACTCAAGACATTGGGTTGCTTGTTTGTTTTTGTGTGCAGGTTTTTGTGATTACATCCTTTGTTTGTAATTTGGAATTCACCCGTATACAACCGTTACTCTACCCAATTTTTGTGAAGACTTAATACATTTGAAGAGGTCTAGTATCTTTGCTTGCTTGGTTTCAATCTAAAGAATGGAAATTTTATCTTGGCTCATAATGTCAAGTTTTGGCTTCTTGTTGGTTAGATGGTTCTTATCCTTAGCTTTTACCTTATGCTTTAGGATATTCTCTTCTTCTCCTCCCATCTTCTTTAATTTCAAAAAAACTTGTCCCTCCTTTTGAAAACCTTTCTTGTTTTGAAACTTAAACACTTTCATAATAAACTTGGACTTATGACCATGTATTTTCAAAATCTTTTCATAAATAAATTCCAATCAATTTAATAATACCTTGACATTTTTTGTGAGAAGACTAAAAGTCAACCAATCTCATTTCAAACCATTTTGCCACTTTGGCTTTAATCTTTAAAACTTTTCTCAAAATATTAGACTCTTGTCAATCCTTGTAGTGATGCAAACAACTATACTTCTACAATATGTAGTGAAGAGAGATATTTTACACTTGGGTGTTGAGTGAGGCATTGTTGATTTTAAAATCCAAGCCATATCCTCCACTTTGAGATGATGCAAATTCTCCTTTCTCATGATTGTGGGTAGTAAGTATGTTTTCCACACGGACAATGACGATAATGTCTTATCTCTTAAAATTAACCAACACACTTGTGTTTCAAACTTTTAAAAAAGGAACTACGTGTACCCTAATCCCCTATTACACGAAAGGTGGTACGTAGGCACTAAAGGTTCACAACCGCGGCGGGTGCAAAAATCATAAAAAATATATTTCTTTTCTCACCTCCACCATCCATTTTATATATAACACATTTTATATAGCCAAAATATACAGATTTTTCAAAGTGGTTCCTGCGGAGTACCGTAGATGTTTAGGGTGCTAATACCTTCCCTTTTCATAACCAACCCCCTTACCTTGAATCTTTCCCCCTCTTTTGGGTTATTCACTCGTTTCCCATTCCTTTGGAAACAATAAAGCGTGGTGGCGATTTTTATTTTTGATTTGTATAAAGTCTAGTCAATCCAATGGCTTAGTCTTGAACATTTCTACCGCTACAGACTGGATCAATAACAATTTGGAGTGTTGTGGCAGCTGGATGCAGGACTGTGTCATAGTAGTGCAACAGACTATTCCAAACGAGGTTTTAAGGCTTGGTGATGTTCTGATCGAAGAGTGGAAAGACCAGAGTGAGATTCGAAGGGTGATGTTCTGATCGAAGAATAGAACATAGTCTCCATGTGTTGATGAATGAAATTTGAAGAGTCATGTTCTGATTGAAGAACACAACTTCCATATGTTCTGATCGAAGAGTCGTGTTCTGAATCATTTTTGAAAATTCTGATTGCACTTGTGTGAAAACTGGCGCATAAGTTCTGAAGTTATCATATTTTCTTAACACTTAGGAAATTTCCTAAGGGTTTAGAAATTTGACATTTCAAAGTAGTTTCTGACTTTTGATTTCTTGATGAACCAATTTCTTGTCCTGATGAAATATGATTGTTGGAACTTAATTTTTATCCAAAAGTCAAAGTTTGACTTTTCAGTGTGCTTTTGACCATTTTGCCCTTGTGAATGACTTTCTTGGGAAATTGTAATCCGAGACCTGAAACTTGACAGAAGAAAACCTGAGGGTTCGGGATGATCCTTTGAGAAATGAGAGGGCAAATTTTAGGGTAAAACAGGTTGATCATGATTCATCAAGGAAAACTCTCAAATCATCAAAAATCAAAAGTTGTCAAATTAGGGTTTTCTTTAGGAGAAGTCAACTGAACTTTGACCAAGCCTAACTTTCAAATGATTCATCATATTTTCCTTAACCAAATATCATTGTGAAGTAAATACAATTCTCTACAACTTTGTCTCTCTAAGCTCAAGTCCAAAAAATGTTTCATTTGAGAGATATGAGTCAATACATTATAGGTCATTTCAAAAGTCAACAAAAAGACACTTTTTATTAAGGCAACTTATATCAAGATAAATTATTCAAATGCAAAAATGGTCAACATGTAGTTTGTAGAGTACATATTGATATTTCTAAAAAGTCCTAGATCACCTTCAAATGACAAAAAATGAGAGAGTTATAACTAGTGCAAGTTGGGAAATTTTGAGAATATGCATGAAGTTCAAATTGAGCAAACTTCATTTTTTGGGCTAGTGGGCTATTGTTTCAAAGTCCAAACGTGCTTTGCAGCTTATAGTGAACCTCAAGACTTCTTCATACACCTCCATTTGACTTATTATATTTATTCTTGATTTTTATTATTTAAAAGGTCAAAATAAATAAAATAAAAACAAGGCTTATTACACAAGTCCAAGCCCATGATCCTTTGACCTAAATTCAAACTATATAATCTCATTCAGTTCAGACATGAAGGCCACGAAACCTTGTGCTTGAAACCACTTCCAAAAAATCACAAAATTATCAAACTAGGGCAACTTGAAACCCTAGTTTGCAGCCGTTTCCAAGGCGTTCAAACTTGCTCATTCACTTCCAGCAACCCTGTAGAGTAAGAATGGATCAAACAAAATGATCCAAAACCCCCAGAACCTGCACGTATACATGGTCGTTTCATTTTTTTGCAAAACTCATATTTTTATTTTCTTCATGTTTCATTGCAAACTAACTGTATTGATATGATCCTGAGGCATGTTAGTGCAGGAGAAGTAGATCACATGACTTCCATGCTATCAGAATCATGAGTTGTCATACATGCACCGATCTATGTTGTTTGATCATACCTCACAAATTATTATGTTTCAGTCAAAAATAATGATTCCATTGAATCCGCAAGCCTTGATTTATGGGGGTAGGGTATTCTACAATCTCTAATGCTTATTGTTGTGCAGGTTTGAAGAAAAGAAGCCACCAGAGAAGACAACCGGAGCTAGGGCTCCGGCGCTTCTCTGTTCCATGTGTTTAGTTTAATATTTATTTAAATCGTTTCAGTTTAAAAAACGGATGTATAGCCACCCCAGTGGCAAGCGAGCGCACGTTAAGGAATACCTATACCAGGGCGTGGGTTCGATCATGACGCTTCACAATGTTTTTTTCTCCATATTTTCTCTCTTCTGCAAATCCAGTGTAGTGCGTCACACACAACATCCATGCACCCTGCCACACCTCATCATCAGATATGTATAGATCTGGTCCAACGATCCCAGATCCACAAGCGCACGCTGCACCCGCCCTGGCTGAATGCACTGGATCTCTACAGTTTCTCCTTATTGGGCCTAACGAATTTCAACCTGCACCCCCCTCTGTTTGCTGATTCTGGCCCATTTTCCTTTTCTTATATATATATATATATATATATATATATATATATATATATATATATATATATATATATATATATATATATATATATATATATATATATATATATATATATATATATATATATATATATATATATATATATATATATATATATATATATATATATATATATATATATATATATATATATATATATATATATATATATATATATATATATATATATATATATATATATATATATATATATTTTATTTATTTTGTTTTACTTTTTTTTATTAATTAAAACACCAAAAATATTAATTTAGGTTAATTAATTAGATTTAGTTTGAATCACTTTTTTTGTTAAAAATTAATTTAATTTATTGTTTTTCGAATTAAATTAAGTATATTTTTAGGTTTTTTAAATTTAATTAATTGAATTTTTTCACTAAAATTAATTAGTTTTCTTAGGTATTTTTTATAATAAATTCATCATAAACCATTTTCTTCATAAAGAATACCAAAAATACAAAAATATTTCTTTTCTTTTTCATACTTTTAGATCACCCGTTACTTTAGCGAACGTTTATTATTCTCGCATTTTTGATTATGTAATTGTTTCCCGGTTTGTAATAGTAATTACTGTTTATTTTTCTGTAATTTATTACTTATGTACCTCTCCTAAAACAGTGTAATAGCTTAGGGTTTATCTTTCCCCATTTATTTTCCGCATCTTTTCTGCTTTATTATTTTTACTATATTACTGTTAGTAATTAGGTCATGTATGGCAAGATAAAAACAAACGATAGCTAACCCTAATCTCAAAAATAAAATAACTGAAAAGAAATTACTCACACACTTAAACCTCTAGGGTAACCTCCCTTGTTTCCTTGGAAAACAGTCATGTCCATCTAACATGGGGACGCTTCAGCAAAGTCCCTTGAAAATAAAGATCATAGTCCCTCGATGACCCTTTCAACATTGCCTTCGGTAAATGATCTAGTCCCTTAATGATAATTGCTAAAGCGTCCTTACAAGTTGCCTTCAATGACTATACGATAACCCATGCCTGTCCCTTCACATCCAACAGTAGGGCTTCCTACTAACTAATGTTAGGATAACACTATCTAAAGGAGAATTAAAGTACAAGAACGACCTTGAGTGGGTAGATACTTTTAATCTCTTGCTCACAAACCTTTCAAAACTAAAATATCTTTCACAAACACCTGTTCAAAACTATTTTCAATCAAACACTTTGTACGCATTCTGGAGGAGAGATACGAGAATCATTAGAAAGTTATGCCTCACTATGGCAACTTTTTAAAATATTTTCAAACATACACAACACCAAGAAATTCTAAAAACAAAGTGAGCTAAGAGATTAAGAGCCTGTAGATAACTACAGATGAAAAGGGTGCTAACACCTTCCCTTTTCATAACCTACCCCCTGAACTCAAAAATCTCGAAGGTATTTCCTGTTCTTTTCACCATTTCCTTATTGGATAAAATAAAAGTCGATGGCGACTCTTACTATCCCCAACATTTGCGATAAAATGCAAAACTAAGTCAGTTCTCCCACCGTATTATAAAATTGGCGACTCTGCTGGGGATGAGCTTAAAAAGAGAAGTTACCTTAGAGTCTTACATAATTTTTACTTGCTTTTACTTGTCTACTTTGTTTGCTTAAAAATTGAGGGTTTCTTGGGTTTAATTTCATGCAAAAGTCCTAGACCCTGACCTAGGGATACCTTAGGTAAGTAGCTATAGATCATGGAAACTGTACGATGTAGACCGATGTGTTTAAAGTGATGGCTATGTTAGTGTGACACTTTGATTTGTATTGGTGTCCCTTGAGTCAGTCAAGGAGAATACTAGGCTGCTGCGTGGTGTCATAAGCAATAACTGACCTTTAGAACCTTAGTTGACCCAACTTGGCCATTAGAAGGTAGTGAGATAGCCGACTTTGGTGCAGTCCAAAGTTGGTTGATACTCGATGCTACGTTTATTGAGATTCAACTCTCGAGTTCTTTTAGTGGCAAGTCAGTTGTTGTGCGAAACAAAACCTATGAGAAAAATCAATGATATTGAGATCCCTAGAACCCAGTTACTATTTTAGGAAAGGTTGAGCCAACTAAACTTCAAGAGGGTACTTACCTACGGACCTCATGCAAGCCTTTAAACCTAAGGCTCTTGTGTGATTTGTTTGTGTTTACTTGTTATCTAAACATAACATCATGACATCATAACATCATAACATTTTCACTAACCGTTTCAATGATCTAGAGATTTATCTTTGTCCTTTGTTGCAGGTAATGGCTTCTGATTGCATAAACACTATCTGAATTAACTTCGTAAGGATACCTTCCAAACTTGAGGAGTTAGTCTCAAAGTTCCCGTAAATTCTCAATTTACCAAAAGACATGGTCATCTACTTAGTTTGGTTACTCCCGGTTACAAAGAATACATGATGAGTGTTCTGTTCCAGTTCTTTGATCCTAAGCATCATTATTTTACCTTCCCGAATTATCAGTTGGTGCCAACAATGGAAGAATTCTCTAAGTTACTCAGAGTGTCTATTCTTGATCAGATACCTTTCACTAGTCGAGAACAAATTCCATAACCTGAAGACATTTCAATATCCTTACATCTGAAATGATCAGACATCACATCTAATTGGGAAACAAGAAGTGGAGTTAAAGGTCTTCTTGCTACATTTTTGATAGCAAAGTCTCAATTGTTCCTAGATTCCTTTAGTTTTCGTGCTTTTGAGGATATTTTGGCTTTGTTGATCTATGGGTTTTGTGCTTTTGCCTAACTCGGACCAACTCATGGATGTAAACACCATCAAAATATTTCTTACTCATAATTCGGTGCCTACTTTGCTTAGAGATATTCTGCATTCTCTTCACACCTGTACTATGAGGAAGCGAGGGACTCTCATGTGTTGCATACCTCTACTTTCCAAGTGGTTTATTTCGCACCTCCCCTGATCAGTAATAAATAATGAACAAGGCTTGAGGTGGTCTCAAAGATTGATGTCGCTCGCTCATTCAGATATTCATTGGTGTCCCCAATCTCAGGAGGACATCATTATTATTGACTATTATGGGGAATTCCCTAACGTGCCACTCCTTCATATAAGGGTCTATATTACTTATAACCCTTCCCTAACTCTATGTCAGTTTGGTTATGCTCGAAGAGGCGACCCTCATGATATGCTCATCCAGGGTATAATATTCGACTATGATAATGATCCTCAAAGTTACCATCAAAGGTTTATACGTGCTTGGGGCATGATCAATAAGATTGATAGCAAGACTTTGGGGCATAATAATTCTATTCCTCTGGAGCCTTAACCCAAATCGGTGTGATCTTATGCTCAAAATCTTATGATGCCATATCCTACTATCCGACCAGTGATCATAAAGCTTGTTGTTGAAGGAGACGTTCCTCATACCATTCTTCATTTTGGATTCAGCTAAAGGAAGAAAGGGATACCTTTGAGACTCAGTTCTATGCTAGTGAGAAGAAAGTACTGGAGCAGACAAAATGACTCCATGAAGAGCAGAGCCTTAATGAATATGTCAACACAAAGAGGAAGCGTCCATGGGAGACTTGATACCTCAGGCCTCAAGATTTTTATAATTTAACTCTCTTGTTTTCATTGTAAGCCTAGAAGGCAATTATAATTTGAACTTAATACTAAGTTTCTTTGTTTCCTATTTGTTGAACAAATTTAAATCTCACGAGTTCCTTGAAAACATTGCATATGCATCCACATACCATACATATCATCACATAATAGGTATATTCCCAGTACAGGTTTTCTCATCTTCTTATTGTTTATTTTAGTAAAAGATGGCCCTAGAACAAACTGTGAAAGAACTTCAAGCTGAGAACGCCCAGTTTCATAAAATGTTCTTGGACTTAGCTAAGGGACAAGACGAGCTGAAGACCCTAATCACAAAAGGGAATAAAAAGAAGACTAAGAATCCAACAGTCTTTCTTAATATGGGAAGAAGATTCAAAGGTCCAATCAAAAGGGCTCTAGATTTTGAGGTCCCGTCAAATGAATACGATAACCAAGAAGAAGATGACAAGAGTGTGAAAGTTGAAGAGAAAAACAACCTTGGTTCTGGCCAAGATTCTAACGAAGACTATTCTGCTGAATAGTATCCTCCCGCTGATGACATATACAAGCAACTGGAACATCGACTTAATGCTATGGAAATCCAGAGAGTTCCTGAGCTGGATTTTGAAGAGTTAGGTCTTATCTTACTGGTTGTTATCCCTCACAAGTTCAAGGTCCCTACTTTTGCCAAATATGATGGTGTTTCTTGTGCTAAGCTTCACCTGATGTCTTATGTCCGGAAGATCCAAACCTATACTGCTGACAGAAAGTTATGGGTTTACTTCTTTCAAGAAAGCTTATCTGGGACATAATTGGAATGGTTCTATCAGCTGGAAGGAACCAATATACGAACTTGAGAAGACCTGGCTTCTGCCTTTTATAAGAAATATCAATACAATGCCGACCTTGCACCAACTCGTGTGCAACTACAAAGTATGACTATGGGCTTGAATGAAGGGTTTAAAGAATATGCCCAGAAATGGAGAGATTTGGCTTGAAGAGTTTAACCTCCTCTGTCTGACAGGGAGTTGGTTGATATGTTCATGGGAACTTTGTCAGGGCATTTATTTAATCATTTGGTTGGAAGTTCTTCATCTGGTTTTACCAAATTAATACTAACAGGTGAACATGTCGAAAGTGGTATTCGAAGCGGAAAGATTCAAGTGGCTGCATCTTCGAGTACTATGAAGAAGACATTCAACGGAAAGAGCGAAACAAATGTTGTTTATGGCCAGAAGGGTCGTACTAGAAATGATCTCAATCAATCTGTAGGAGCTATGTTAATTTCTAATCCGACGCCTGTACAACAACAGTAAAACAATTAGCATAGTCCAGACGCACCGAGAAGGAAGTTTACTAAGATCAGCATGCCACTGTCTCAAGCGTTGTAACATCTTTTGATATAAGATCTATAACATTAAGGGACCCTCCTCAAAATCCCAACACCTGCTCTCCTCGTTATAATCCAAATGTGAAATGTGCCTACCATTCCAATAGCCCCAAGCACGACACCAATAATTGTTGGGCCTTGAAGAACAAAATCCAAGACATGATTGACAATAAAGAGATTGAGTTTGATCCACCCGAGACCCCCAACATGATTACTGCACCTATTCCCAAGCACGACAAAGGCATTAGTGCTATTTATAATGGTCTTTATGTTTCTCTTGTAAGTGATTTGGCTACTCCCCTCCCAATTATCAAGAAGAATATGTTGCAGGCCGGTTTATTTCTGAGTTGCATTAAAAGATGTTACTGCTACGCAGCCTAACACAATGGTTGTAAGTTGTTGGAAGAAGGTATTCAACTTCTAATGGACAATCACATAATTCTGGTTGAGAAGATTTCGTCTATTGAGAATTTTTTGCAAGACCTGGAGCTGGAAGAGGTATCTATAATATCTGACACTATTATTAGGATCACTTCCAAGTGTCCTGTAAGGATCACTGCCAAACCTAAAGATGCTCCTCTGATAATTACCACACTCAGACCAATTCCATATTCTTCAGACAAAGTTATCCCCTATAACTATGGAGCCGACGTCAACTACCACGGCGTCAAGCAAGAACTATCGACTATTGAGAATGAAGGTATTGAAGTTGCTAATCCCAATATTGACAATATTACTGGGACCAATAAGGTTACTAGAAGCAGAAGGGTTTTCTCTTTGGAAATCTCTCTGAAGACTGTCGCCACACCAGTTCGAGTTACTGCGACCGAGTTAACTATAGAGGCTCAGAGCAAAGAGCAAATGGTGGAGCCTTCCCAGATGGAGGCACCTAAGGAAGTTACCACTGGCGATACTTCCAGACAAGAGTTGGAGGAGGTATTAAAGATTATCCATAAAAGCGATTACATGATTGTTGAACAGATGGGGAAGACCCCCTATAAGATCTTTATCTTATCCCTTTTACTATGTTCTGAGGCCCATGCTCAGGCTTTAGTGAAGTTCTTGAAGCATGCTCATGTGCCACAAGAAATATCCACCGATCAATTTAGAAGTTATGTTTCTAGCCTAACTACTGGCAATAGGCTAGGATTTTCTGATGCTGACTTGACCCCTGAAGGAAGGAACCACAACAAGGCCATGTATGTATCTATTGAATGGAAGGGCACTACTTTAGCACATGCATTGGTTGATACAGGTTCCTCTTTGAATTTCTTACCAAAGGGTGCTCTCGACAAGCTTGACTATGAAGGGGTTGTGCTGAAACCCAGTGATATTATAGTCCGGGCCTTTGACAGTTCAAAGAGGATTGTACACGGAGAAGTGAATATTCCGATTAAGGTAGGGTCACAGGTATTTGGATCTACCTTCTATGTGATGGATATCTGACCAGCTTATTCTTTTTTACTCGTATGCCCCTGGATTCATGGGGCAGGTGATGTTACCTCAACCCTACATCAAAAGCTGAAATATCCTGTGAGAGGAAAGGTCGTTACTGTTTATGGTGAAGAGGAGTATATAGTGACTCACTTAAATTCATTCAAGTATGTTGATATGGACGAAAAATTCATTGAAACTCCCTGCCAGACTTTTGAAGTTATCCCTGCTGCTGCTATCAAAAACGTATCTGCTATTCCTAAGGTTACCAGGGTTCCACCCAAAATGGCTTCTAAAGCGGTTGTAGAAGAAGGTGGTTATACTACTTGGAGTCAGCTTCCTGACATTCCATATAAATCTAACAAATTTGGTTTGGTTTTCACTGCAGAGGCTCAGAGGATTGTTGTCGCGCTCGTGCCGAAAGACCACCATTCTGTATCAACAACAACATAGTCAATGCGATAGAAGATGCTGACAGTGACTACGACATAGACAGTTGGATCTTTACCACCATCGGCAACAGACTCAGCAACTGGAAGACTGGAGACCTTATCTCAATCTCATTTAGTCAGGAGTAATGGCTATTTTCTGTTTATTTCTTGCAAAGTTTTGGTTATGTAATTTTTAAACAATGACTTTAAGCCTTGTGCCTTACCTGGGGCACAATGCTCCATGTGTTAAGGGTTGTCATCTCATAAACATATCTTCATTTAATAAAGTATTGGATGTTTTGCATTCAAATTTTATGGTCTTTGTCTTTCTTTTATTACTTTTAAATAGCTATGTGTTCTTACACACACCCACACAATAAATTGCAGATCCACATCCACCTTGGATCCTGTTGATAATGATTCTGCTATTGCCACTTATGACTTAAAAATCTGATCTATCAAGCCAAGGACAAAGGTGAGGAAGATTATGAAATACCTAGAGAACTTTCCAGATTGTTAGTGCAAGAGGAAAAGGCCATACAACCGCATAAAGAGACAGATGATGTTGTAAACTTTGGTACTGAAGATGACAGGAAAGAAGTCAAGATAGGTGCCAACTTAGAGGACAATGTCAAGAGCAGGTTAATCCATATTTTTCCTGACTATATTGAGATCTTTGCCTGATCATACGAAGACATTCCAAGGCTCGATACTAATATCGTGGTTCACCGTCTGCTGAGGAAAGAGGGTTATTCTCCAATAAACAGAAAGTTCGTCGTATGCACCCCGAGATGTCAGAAAAGATCAAGGATGAAGTTATGAAGCAATTCAAATCAGGTTTCTTAGCAGTTACATCTTATCCTAAGTGGGTTTTAAATGTGGTGCCAATGCCTAAGAAGGATGGCAAAGTGCATATGTGTGTAGATTACAGGGATCTAAACAGGGAAATCCCCAAAGATAACTTTTCGCTTCCATATATTGAGGTTCTGGTCGACAACACCGCTCAGCATAAAACATTCTCCTTCATGGATGGCTTCTAAAGGTATAATCAGATCAAGATGGCGCTTGAAGACATGAAGAAGACTACTTTTGTTACACAGTGGGGCACTTTCTGCTACAAGGTTATTCCTTTTGGGTTGAATAACGCCAGCGCAACATATCAGCGTGTCATGGTAGCTTTATTCCATGACATGATCCATTACGAGATAGAGGTCTATGTCGACGACATGATATCCAGATCCCAGACCGAAGAGGAACATCTTGACCATTTACACAAGTTATTTGAGAGGCTGAAAAAGTACAAGCTAAGGTTGAATCTGAACAAGTGTACCTTTGGGGTAAGATTCGGTAAACTCCTAGGTCTCGTTGTTAGTGTCAAAGGTATTGAAGTTGATCCTGCCAAAGTCAAAGCTATTCAAGAAATGCCAGCTCCCCATATTGAGAAGGAAGTTAGAGGTTTCTTAGGAGGACTAAATTATATTTCCAGATTTATTTCTCATTTGACCCCTACTTGTGAGCCGATCTTCAAGTTGCTGAAGAAAGATCAGGTAGTGAAGTGGAACAACGATTGCCAGATAGCTTTTGACAAAATCAAGGAGTACCTCCAAGAACCTTCAATTTTGATGCAACCAGTTGAAGGAATACCTCTGATCATGTACCTAATAGTGTTAGAGAACTCAATGGGGTGTGTAATGGGCCAGCATGACGAGTCTGGTTGAAAAGAGCATGCAATATACTACCTTAGCAAAAAGTTTACCGACTGTGAAACAAGATACTCACTGCTAGAGAAAACTTGCTGCGCTTTGGTATGGTCTGCTCGCTGACTAAGATAGTATATGTTGACCCATACTACTTTGTTGATCTCTAAAATGGATCCCATAAAGTATATATTCGAGAAGCCCGCTCTCTCTGGAAGAATAGCCCGATAGAAAATGGTCTTAACAGAATACGACATTTAGTACACCACTCAGAAGGCAATTAAAGGAAGTGTACTGGCATATCATTTAGCACACCAAGCCGTAGACGACTACCAATCTATGAATTTCGAGTTCCTGGATGAGAACATTATGCTAGTTACAGATTGTGAAGAACCTGCACCATATGAAGGACTTGAGCCAGGATCCCGATGGACTATGCTTTTTGATGGAGCTTCCAACGCACTTGGTAATGGAATAGGTGTTGTGATTATGTCTACCAAAGGTTTCCATACACCCTTTACTGCTAGACTTTGCTTTGATTGTACCAACAACATGGCCGAATATGAAGCGTGCATCACGGGTAACAAAGTTGTTATTAATCTGAGGATAAAGTTATTGAATGTATACGGGGATTCAGCCCTGGTAATGAGCTAGATTAAGGGAGAATGGGATACGAAGCATCCAAATCCCACTCATTACCGAGAGCATGTGTTGACCTTAATTCCATACTTCGAGGAAATCACTTTTGAACATATCCCACGAGAAGAGAATCAATTGGCACAAACATTAGCTACCATGTCATCTATGTTAAAAGTCAGATGGGATAATGAAGCTCCTCGAATTACTAATGAGAGACTGGACGAACCAACACACTGTTACAAAGTTGACACTGACGAAGTAGAAGAGACTCCTTGGTTTCATAAAGTGAAGAGATACCTCGAGGCTCAAGAGTACCCTGAGGGAGCATATATCAATGACAAGAAATTCCTATGGAGGTTCTCTTCTAAGTTCTTTCTGAGCAGTGGAACTTTGTACAAGCGCAATCATGATTCAACTCTGCTTCATTGTGTAGACAAGAAGGAAGGTGAGAAAATTATGGAAGATGTGCATGAAGGAGTCTTCGGTACTCATTCCAGTGGACATACGATGGCTAAGAAAATCTTGAGAGCAGGTTATTATTGGTCAAACATGGAAACTGATTGCCATCACCACTCAAGAACTTGTCATAAATGGCAGATTTATGTTGACAAGGTACACGTGCCTCCAGCTCCTCTAAATGTCTTAACTGCTCCTTGGTCGTTTGCAAAGTGGGGTATTGATATGATTGGAGATATTAAGCCTACTGCATCTAACAGACATATTTTCATCCTCGTCGCCATTGATTATTTCACCAAGTGGGTTGAAGCAACCTCGTTTGCCTCTGTTAAAAAGAATTTTGTGGCCCGATTCATTACACATAATCTTATCTGTCGATATGGCATCCCCGAAAGGATTATCACTGAAAATGGTACTAATCTCAACAACAATATGATCACGAAACTCTGCATGCAATTCAAGATCAAGCACCACAACTCTTCTTCGTATCGACTGATATGAATGACGCAGTGGAAGCCACCAATAAGAACATTAAGAAGATTATACTGAAGATGACAGTGACATATAAAGATTAGCATGAGATGTTACCATTTTCTCTTCATGGCTATCACACTTCAGTACAAACATCAACTGGGGCAACCTCGTTCTCTCTAAAAGCGTTTCTACCTGTCGAAGTCCAGATTCCTTCTCTAAGGATTGTGAAGGACTCAAACTTAGATAAAGATGAGTGGATTAAAATTAGGATGGACCAGACAAGTTTGATCAATGAGAAAAGGCTTGCGGCAGTGTGTCATGGCTAGATGTACCAGAAGCACATGATCAAAGCCTTCAATAAGAAAGTCAAGCATCATGTATATCAGGCTGGTGACTTGGTAGTAAAGTGCATCATCCTACCGCAAGGTGATCCCGGGGGAAAATGGACTCCCACATACGAAGGGCCATTTGTGATCAAGAAGATATTTTCTGGTGGTGCTATGATACTTACCACTATGGACGATGAAGATTTCCGCACCCTGTGAACGCGGACATAGTCAAAAAATTCTATGCATGAAAGAGACCCGCTAGGTTGACTGGCCTAGGAAAAAATAAGGGAATCCCGACGAACCAAAAGGTTCGGGAAAAATTAGGGATATATATATATATATATATATATATATATATATATATATATATATATATATATATATATATATATAAAGAATATACACCCGGCAAGTCGAAGACATGGAAAGGAAGCTTGGGAAAAAAAGGGTATCCCGGTGGATTAAAACCCCGAAAGGGCGGTCCAGGAAAAAGTTAGGGATTAAAGTGCACGACTATGTCCCGTTGGATCATCTACATACAATAAGCGTTATTATCGATGTCAAATTCGAATGGTATAAATCAATTCAGTGAACTTCTTCTGACAGCAAGGGACGAGATGCTTTAAGACATAAAGGCAATAGAAGAATTGAAACTCAATGAGATCGTTTCCACATAGCTGTTTTCTCTTTGTTTTACTTTGTACTCTCTTCATTTTATGACGATTTCCTCTTACTAGGCTTTGTGTCTCTTTGTACAAAATCGCCTATTTATAGGCAAACTCTCAATATAAATACAATTTTAAAATTCAAATTTGTTTTACTTTTTCTGTTTTGTTTGCAAAAACATCCAATGACTAAATTGAATGAACATATGTATATGAATATGATTACTGTTAACAAATATATGCATAAAAAACAGGAATAAGCATTTACTCAAGACTCTAGGAATTAGAATAATGTTTAAGTCATCCACAAATCCTCATAGAGAAATCCCCACAGAGTTACCCCCACAAGCTTATCCCCAACGGAGATACATTCCCCTACAAGTCTAATAGGCCTTCAAGACAGAAATTGGGGCATCTTCTAGATATTAATATGACCGTACTCCCCAGCAGACCCCATAGCGGATAAAGGAGTTTGATCATTTCCCCATCATATGACAGAAACTTCCTCAACATAGTTCACAAGAATCTAATTCCCCAGCTGAGTTTATTTCTCCAACACTGTACAATCCTCTACAGAGTTCTCTTCTCTAGAAGGGATCATTTCCTCAGCAGAGTATATTTCTCCAGCGGAGTCTATTTCCCCAGCGGGGTTTATTTCCCCAATGGAATCCAATTTCCCGAGCAGAGTGCATTCCTCCGATCACTGTAAACCCCCGGTAGATTCTCTTCTCCAGCAAAGTGTAATCCAGGTTGCTATCCCTAGAAGAATTGTTACCATACCTAAAGCTTGGTCATACAACACCTCTGAAGGCTATTAATCTCTTTTATCCCCAGTCAGGGTATATAAGAACTAAAATCCCCAGTAGAGTGATGAACGACCGAGGTTTTAGAACTCTTCTATCCCCAAACATAAGTCAAACATTCCTAGCGGAGTATCCTCAAACAGAAATCAGGAATCCCCAACAGAGAAATTCTAAACAAGATTGAAGATTCATATCCTTCATCCCCAGCGGCAGTTAGGAATTTATTTTTCCCAGTAAAGATGTTATACAAAGCTACTGATATACTTCAACGACATCTTGATCCATACATCATTTACAAGTATCATAACATATTCATACGAAAGGCATATAGAACACTCTCATTTACTTTGAGAATATCATTATGCAATTCATTACATACATAATGACATTACATAAAGACTAACTTTATCTTTTCAGGTAAAATTCACAAACAGACAAATATCATCAATAATTCTCAAATAGGTCAGAGATTAATTACCGAAACAAGACGAGGTAACAATCTACATGACTAGGTCGAAGATTAATTCTCGAAACAGGATGGGGAAACTATCAACACGATCAGGCAAGATGAATTCCCGAAACAAGATGGGTTCGCCAATAAAAAGCATGTCCGAGATTAACTCCCGAAATAGGACGAGGAAACTATCTATATGACTATGCAAAGATTAACTCGCGAAATTGGACGAGGAAACTATCTTTATAACCATGCAAATATTAATTCCCGAAACAGGACGGGGAAACTATCAACATGACCAGGTGGTATGAATTCCCGAAACAGGACGGGTTTACCAACAAAAACAGACTGAAGATCAATTCCCGAAATAGGACGGGGCGACTATCTATAGGACAAGAATTTCCCTCAGAGACTGAATTTGACAAGCATTTCCCTCATAGATTAAACCTGACAAGCAACTACTTAAGCACCTTCCCTAGATGTTCATTCTAGAAAGCACTTCTCAGATACAACTATTTTGATGGCATCTATAAGCCCATCTCCAATGAGATTCTGTCACCTCTCCGAATGGCATCTTTAATTCCATTCAAGAAATATTATCAACTAACAATGTTACCTCCTGCACAAGCGAGTGCAAATTTATGGGCACTTAAGTGTTCAATCCTCTTCTACCTTCACACTGCGAATGGCGGACATACCAATATAACTCTCCGGGTTTAAGAAGATTGAACAGGAGGATTCGTTGCACACCAAAATTTACCCTCTCTTTTTACTCAAGACATTATCCTAGGGTTCTCAAATACTCAAGGTTGCTCAAGAATTGATCAAAAAAATTCTCCTCCTAAGCAATTGACCTACAACTAAGGTTTTATGTTTCTCAAGGAAGATTGGGTTTCTAAGGTATCAAGTGGATTTCATGGTCTCTTATATGTCTCCATGAATTCTCATACCAAGTTTCATGCCTTGCATCACAAGTTTGCTCAGTCAATGGCTTAGATGACTGAAAATTAACTGTATTGGGTAAAAAGTCAACTGTGGTCAACTTACAGTTAAACTTCAAGATTTTTGGTCAACATCAAGATTTTTAAGTCATATTTATCATTTGATCAAGGTTTGATCATGATTCATTAAGGAAAACTCTTAAATCATCAAAAGTTGTCAAATTAGGGTTTTCTTTAGGAGAAGTCAACTAAACTTTGACCAAGCATAACTTTCACATGCTTCATAATATTTTCATCAAACAAAGCTCATTGTGAAGGAAATTAAATTTTGTACAACTTTGTCTCTCTATGGTCAAGTCCAAAAATGCTTCATTTGAGAGATACGGGCCAATATATTATATGTCATTTCAAAAGTCAACAAAAAGACACTTTTTTTCTAGGAAACTTACATCAAGAAAAAGTCTTCAAATGCAAAAATAGTCAACATAGAGATTGTAGAAGACATCTTGAGCTTTCCAAAAAGTTCAAGATCACCTTTAAATGACAAAACTTGAGAGAGTTATGACTAGTGAAAGTTGGTAAATTTTGAGCAAATGCATGAAGTTCAAATTGAGCAAACTTGATTTTTGGGCTAGTGGGCTACTGTTTCAAGACTTGTTCATACACCTCCATTTGGTTTATTATATTTATTCTTGATTTTTATTATTTAAAAGGTCAAAATAAATAAAATAAAAACAAGGCTTATTACACAAGTCAAAGCCCATGATCATTTGACCTAAATTCAAACTATATAATCTCATTCAATTCAGACATGAAGGCCACGAAACCTTGTGCTAGAAAGCACTTCCAAAAAATCAGAAAATTATCAAACTAGGGTGTTGTACCCCAAAATTTTCCCTCCCATATTCTTCAAGAAATTGCCAAGTCAAACTGCAAAAGTTCCCCAAGGGTTGCACAGTGCAAAGGTCTCCTATACAGTCAAAATTAGGGTTTGTGTTCTGATCAAGAAAATGAAGTTTCCAAAGTTCCAATCAAGTCTCACATGCCTATAAACATGGTCAAGCATCCTCATATCAAGTTTCAAGACATTCAGCTCAAAATTGCACAGTCAAAACCCTAATTGCACTACAGGCAACTGTAGGGGCAAAATGGTCATTTGACAGTCAAAAGTTCAAATTTTTGGTCAACATATCATTTTGAAGCCACAAACATCATTTTATCAATGCTTGATCATGATTCTCAAAGCTTGGCTCAAAAATCATCAAGATGCAAAAGTTTCCTTATTTGGACAGCTGAAAAAGTCAACTGTAAATTGACCAGGGCATAACTTCCACATGGATTATCAGAAAAATCCCATCCAAAGCTCATTTTGAAGAGAAAGAAATTTCCCACAACTCATCTTCATACTTCAAGTCCAAGAAATTCTCTCACAAAAATTTATCAATTTCAACATTATAGGTCATTTTCAAAAGTCAACAAAAAGGGACTTTAAGTCAAAGGCCATAACTTGAGATTGGTAAATCAAAAGGAAATGGGACCAAAGACATTGGTTAGAGGACTCAAAGACCTTTCCAAAATGTCCAAGAACATGAGAAAAGCTTAAAAATTGAGCAAGTTATGCCTTGTGGAAGTTGGGAAATTTTTGGATATTTTGAAAAGTCAACATTGATTCAAATGACCTAAAATTGCTAATGGGCCCATTTTTCTTCCATAATTCATCATCCATGACATGTGCACGACTACTTGGCCCAAAGGGAAGTCTTTATTCATTATTTATTTATTTATTTGAATTTTTATTTATAATAATTCATTTAAATCAAATAAAATATATGAAAAATGCTAACCTAAGTTTTCCAATCTTTTTGTACATGTTTATTCTCAATAATTCGTGCATATCCCAATATGGAAAGATTTGGAGAGATTGGAGTTGATTTGTATCAAAAAGCACATGGAAAGATTGAAAAAATAATGATGGAAAATCAAATCTCAAAATCCATGAATGAAAGAGATTTTGATCAATTTTGTTAACCTAATTCGTTCACTACATAAGCTAGAATGAAACCCTAATGCCAAAACACACGCAGCTGCTCAGAAAAACCATTATCAAACTTGAAATTTTTCTCAAAAAACTCAATTCTGAAAACTCACTTAGAGATCGATTCAAGCCTCAAAACCTATCTCATTAGCTTCCTCAAGCATTATAGGATGTATCCCAATCAAGAACATTCATCAAAACGCCCGGAATTGGTACAGTGGAGTCCAACTGTTTCAAATAAAATTCACAATCGTGCATCTTCATTCATGCGTTTATTGCAAGTTTTAATTGTTAATTTACATTCCTCATGCTATTCTGAAGCTAACCCATGTGTTTAATTATGTTTTTATGCCTTGTACACGATTATACCATTATTGAATTTTAGGGTTTACAGGACCTTAAATTGGGGGTTTTGAAATAAGGCAAAATTGAAGGCTGAGACCAAAGCCATTGAATTTAGCGCACTTGGACGAAGCAGAATCCATACTCGCGCTCAATTTATGAGCACCTAATAGCTAATCGCTATTTTTCCAAAGCGTGCCTAAGAGAACAGTTGGAAAACCGTGGCTTAATGTGTTTGTATTTCAGAAAAATAAAAAACCACGCGAGGAAGACGATAACGTGTGAGGCGTGGATTGGTCAGTTTAAAATTCGCGCGCAGACCCACTAACCTTTTGTTTTCTTTTTATAATATTTGTTAGTTGCTTATTAATCAAACGCGTGAGTTGGCTCCACTGGCAAGGCATAAGACTGGTAATGTTAATGACCTGGGTTCGATCCCAGGTCTTCACCCTTTCCATTTGTTATTTTTCAACTGACGTTCATATGTAGCGTTTATGCTGGAGACCACCATGCACCTTCCAGATCCAATGTCCACGCGTCCAGCTTCATCAGATCAAAGGCCATGGATTGAAGTATACGATAAGTCCCAGTCAATGCATCACATGCTAATGCCAAAGTCAAACGGACCAATGTCTTAATGGGCCTGAATTTCTAAAGAATCACCTCCTATTTGGGGTCTGAACCCCCTAGGTTTGCTATCTTTTTTTATTTATTTATTAATTCTATTTTTCTTTTAACTATTATTTGTTTAGTTAATTAATTATTTTCACAAAATATAAAATATCATAAAAAAATCAGAAAAGAGTTAAAACAATGAATAATTTTTATTTTAGTATTTTCTTAAATAAATTTGCATGTAATTAAACTTAGTTTTAAATTAGGTTGTAATTTTAATTCTTTTCATAATAAAATCTAAAAAAAAAACTTAGAATTAGGGTTTAATTAATAATTTTTCACCTTTTTTTATTTTTCTTTCATAAATATTTAATATTAATTATTTTTATTTATTTTCATAATTAAATTTGTATATAAAAATTAGGGTTAATTTAGATTAAATTCAATGTTTTCTTAATAAATTAAAAGCCATTAGAATTAGGATTAGTATTTATTTTAATTAATTCTTTTTCATATTAAATCATAAAACACTAAAAAATACCAAAAACAAGTTCTTTCTTTTTTTTTAATTAATTAACTTCATCATTAATTTGATTTTTGCAAAAGGGTCCAACGCCCTCGTTCTCAATTCCTTATTAATTCGCATACTTATTTCTTTTCCGCTTAAATATTTATGTATCTCTCCCAAGGCCTTGTAACATTTTAATTACTTCTCGCACTTTTAATTCTTTATTTATTCATTTTCTGTCAAATCGGGTTCGAGAAACTTTTGGCGATGTGGACCCGCGCCTTTTGTAATAGCTTTAGATCTTTACTTTCCCGCAAATATTTTAATTGTTAAATCAAAGCATGAAAGAATGTATGGACAAAATAAAAACAAGCGTAGAACACCAATAACATGACAAGATAAATGCAAATGAAAACGACACACGAATCGCACACACCACCCCTAGGGTACGCCTCACTGTTGCCTTGCCTTCGAAATGTGATCGTCGAGTAGAGGATGTCTTAGTAAGTCCTCATGATCCGGGAACCTGGCATGAGGGTAGCTTCTAAGGTGTCTTCCCATTTCTCTGGTGATCACCATGTCCCGAACCTCGAATTGACCCGAACACCTCCAACGGTGGTGCTACCTACCTCTCAATGGTGGGATGGCACTACTTTAAAGGACATTTACACAGACGAATTCCTTAGGGTAGGTAGACGACTCTAGATACTTGCTCTAACTTCAAAACAAATTCAAAAAATACTTTTCACACCGACACCTTTTCAAAAAGCTTTCGAAAGCAATTTTTCAAACACTCTTGAGGACTGATACAAGAGTCGAACTGAAATTTTCAAAGAAACTTTTTAAAACCCACATTGAAAAGCAAACAAACATTTTGAAAACACAATGAGCAAGTATCTAAGAGCCCATGGATAACCATGGATAGAAAGGGTGCTAACACCTTCCCTTTCTATAATCTACCTCCCGAACCGAGAGCAATCTCTATAAGGAATTTTTCTGTGCTTTTGTCCTTTCCATTTGGAGAAAATAAAAGACGGTGGCGACTCTTGCTTCCGCGACATTTCGCGAACCAGCGTTAAACAGTCAGTTCCAGATCCACCGATCACAGAACTGGCGACTCTGCTGGGGAAAAAACTTAAAGTGAGGTGTACCTTAGGGCTAGTTCATAACTGTGTTTTCAATTGTATTGATTTGCTTGCTTTACTATTGTGGTTTGCATCGGAGTTACATAGATCTTAACCCGGATCTGGGGATACCCTGTTTAGGTAGCATAAGCTGTGAGGGACCTGTCCGGCGTAGACCGACACAGATGAAGCAGTGGCTACGTTGGTGTGGCACCTTGGTCTGTACCGATATCCCTTGTGTTGCAACGAGGAGAATATGGGTCTTCTAAGGAGTCATTAAGCACCAACAACCTTAGAACCTTAATTGACACAACTTGGCCTTTAGAATTGTAGCAGTATGCTACGCCCATTGAGGCTAAACTCTCGTGATGGTTCTGGCCGCAAGAAAAGATTGCGATGCTGGAGTTATGACCGATTGAGGGTAGTCAATGATATTGGGATCCTCTAAGAACCCGGTTACTTTTGATTAGGACAGGTATGAACCAACAAACTGAAAGAGGGTAGTACCTAGACCTCATGCTGGCCTAAACTTTAGGGGCTTGCCTTGTGTGACTTGTGTGCCTTACCATGTTTGCCTTTGTATCTATACGTGGTGTGCTTTATCATAACATCATAGCATCATGAGCATTGCATGCATCCTGCATAAGGACTGACCATTTCAAAGACAAGAGGGTTTCACCTTTGCTCTGTTTTGTAGGACATTATGATGCCTGTGCGAAGGAATACTATCCGGTTCAACTTTGTTCGTTCACCTGAGTTGCTTGATGAGTTGGTTAGCAGAATTCTAAATACCACTTCCTTCATCCAGAGGCATGGTTCTCTTCTCAGTTTGGTCACTGCAAAACGGGATCAACAGTTGATGAGTGTTCTGACCCAGTTCTATGACCCTCTGTACCAGTGCTTCACCTTTCAAGACTTCCAGCTGGTCCCTACCCTGGAAGAGTTCTCTGATTTGCTTGGTATCCCTATCTCGGATCAGACTCCCTTTACTGGTTGGGAAAAGACCCTCAGGCTTGAGGATGTTGCTGCAGCCCTTCCTTTGACCCATCAAGAGGTAACAGACAACTGGGTAACTAGAAGCGGAGTTAAGGGTTTCTTGGCCAAGTTTCTGATTGGTAAAGCTAACAGTTTCTGGAATGACCTGGACTTTAGGGCATATGAAGACATCTTGGCTCTCCTAATCTATGGGTTAGTCTTGTTTCCTAATCCTGACAACTTCATCAATGTCACTGCCATAAGGATCTTTATGTCTCAGAATCCTGTGCCCACTCTCTTGGGTGACATCTTGCAACAACTTCATGCTCGTACTACCCGAAGACGAGGAACCCTGTGGTGTTGCATCCCTTTGTTGGTGAGGTGGTTTATTTCGCACCTCCCTAAGTTCGTACTGAAGAATCAAGAAGGAAGAGGTTGGGCTCACAGGTTAATGTCTCTCACCGATAAAGACATCATTTGGACTTGCAGAGGTTTGGATGAGATAGCTATTATTGATCGATGCGGGGAACACCCTAATGTTCCTCTAATTGGTACCCAAGGAGGGATCTCTTACAATCCATGTCTAGCACTCCGTCAGTTTGGAAGAGCAAGAAGAGCAGGCCCCCATGAGATGTTGGTGCCTCACATCAGTTTTGAATTTCAGGTGGATAGTGACGAGCTGCGTCGTAGTTTCATCAAGGCTTGGGACAAGGTTCATAAAGCTGACCCACAGGAGTTAGGGCCAAAGACTTCTTTACCTATGGAAGCCTACTACAAATGGGTTCGCATCCGTGCCCAGAAGTTAGGTATGCCGTATGAAGCTGTCAGACCCGTCATCCTTGAGTGTCCTGACAAAGATGGTGTTCCTCCAACTGTCCTTCCTCCTCAGATACCTACTGATTATGAAACATTGAAGAGATCTTGGTCGCAACTGTGAGAAGAGCGGGATTCTTACCGGGAAAAGTTCAACGAGCAGGAGTCAAAGATCCAGAAGCTGACAAAACAGTTGGAGAATGAGAGAGCTCTGAATGCCTACATCCGTACTGAGAAGAGGAGACCATGGGATCAATAAGGAACTCCAGATGTGCTTTTACAGTTTTATTTCCTTTTCAGTATTTCCTTTCATGTAACGCCTAAGGGCAACCTGTTGAATAATTTCAGTTTCAAAGTTGAATCTAATGAAGTGTGTTCCTTTTTGTTTACAAAGTTGATTCCCGATTGTCTTTGGAAACATAATTCATACGCATTTCATACATCATGTGCATAGCAGGTTTTTCTTCTTTTCAGGTTGCTTACAGTTCTTCGCTGTTTATTTCAGCATCATGAATCCTGACTCTTCATCAACTGAGACATCCATCAAGGCTCTTCAGGCGTAGAATGCGCAGTTTCAGGAATTAATCAAGGGTTTGGCTCAAGGCCAAGAAGAACTGAAGGCTATGCTCCTGAAGAAGGAGAAGAAGAAGAAGAGAAGGACTGTTATGTTCAACTCGGGCCGAAGGTTTGGCAATACTCTGCAGCATGAAGAGGCTGGTTCTTCTGTCGGCAAGAGTAGTCCTCAGGCAGAAGCAAGGGTTCCTAGTCCGGTAGTCTCCGACAACGAGACTGATTTTGATGAAGAGCAGTACCCTCCTGCAGAAGACATATACAAGCAACTGGAGGATAGGTTGAAAGCTATGGAGGTTCAACAGGTACCTGGGCTGGATTTCGGAGATCTGGGTTTGTCAACTGGTGTGATCATCCCTCACAAGTTCAAAGCACCATCCTTCTCTAAGTATGACGGGGCGTCTTGTCCCAAGCTGCATCTAAGGTCCTATGTTCGGAAAATTCAACCATACTCGGCGGACAAGAATTTGTGGATCCACTTCTTCCAGGAGAGTCTTTCAGGGACTCATCTCGAATGGTTCTATCAGCTGGATGGGACCAAGGTTCGTAACTGGGAGGAGTTGGCTACTGCTTTCTATAAGCAGTATCAATATAATGCCGACCTTGCCCCTACACGTACCCAACTCCAGGGTATGTCGTTAGGTTCAAGTGAAGGTTTTAAGGAGTACGCTCAGAAGTGGAGAGACCTGGCTGGCAGGGTGCAGCCACCATTGACTGATCGGGAGTTGGTAGACATGTTCTTAGGGACCCTATCTGGGCCTTTTTTCAACCATCTCATCGGGAATTCGTCTGCAGGGTTCACTGATTTGATTCTGACTGGAGAAAGAATTGAGGCTGGGCTGAAGTCTGGAAAGATTGCGAAGGGTGCATCGTCTAACTCTGAGAAGAAACCCTTCAAGAAGGAGACCAGTGCGGTGTATGGGCCGAGAAGGCAGGATAAACCAGAGCGCCGTCAATCTGTCAGTGCATTAATGATTGCCAAGCCTGCAGCCGCTCCTCGGCAAGCTAACCAACCAAGGGCTGAGAGACCTAGAAGGGAATTCACCCGTTTGAGTATGACTTTGTCGCAGATCTTATCACAGTTGCTCTCAACCAATCTAGTAACCGTCAGAGAGGCTCCGAAGTTTGCAAATACTTCCTCTCCTAAATACAACCCAAATGCCCGCTGTGCTTATCACTCCGATAGCCCGGGGCATGCCACTAATGACTGTTGGGCATTAAAAAATAAGGTGCAAGACCTTATCGACACGAAAGAAATACAGTTTGAAGCGCCTGAGAGGCCGAATGTGGTTACTGCTCCTATGCCTCAGCATGGGATAAATGTTGTTGATGAAGATGTTTACGCTGTTTCCGTGGATGATCTAGCCACTCCTCTGAAGACTGTCAAGAGGAACCTACTGCTGGCCGGTTTATTTCCGGGTTGCAGTGAGGGTTGCTTGTTCTGTGCTGTGTCCCTATCTGGTTGTCCCTTGCTGAAGTTAGGCATCCAAAGCCTAATGGATAGCAAGGAGATTCTGTTTAAAAAGTCTGTTGTTCAGTTGGTCCCAGTGGAAGAAGTTTCTGTGGTTACAATATTCAATAATCCAGTCCAGGTTCTCCCGAAGAAGCCTGTTCAAATCATGACCGTCGCACCTATTGTTATCACTGTTCCGGGGCCCCTGCCCTATGTATCGGATAAAGCTGTCCCTTGGCATTATGGGGCAGATGTGTATGTAAATGGGATTAAACAAGAGTTCAACGCCGGCGCCAGCATCTGTGATATCACTGGCCCAGCCAAGGTTACCCGCAGTGGCAGGCTCTTCTCGCCTGACATTGCACCTCCTGCTGCTCGAAGACCACTTCTGATAACTCCTACAAGTGTACCTGTTCCTGTTGCTGACCAAGTTGTTTCTCCTGCTGCCGAGTCATCCAATGCTCGGGGCAAAGGAATTGAAGTTGAGCCTGCCCAGATGGAGACACCCATACCTGTAACTGCTGAGGCCTCCCAACAAGAGATGGAGGAAATCTTGAAAATTATAAAGAAGAGTGACTTCAACGTTGTGGAACAGCTGGGGCACACGCCCTCTAAAATCTCCATGCTCTCTTTATTGCTGTGCTCCGAGGCCCACGCTAAGGCCTTAATCTCATTCCTCAAGACGGCCCATGTGCCACATGAGACATCTGCAGTCCAGTTCACTGATTGCGTAGCAAATCTGACAGCAGACAATGGCTTGGGTTTCTCAGATGCTGACTTGACCGCGAAGGGAAGAGACCATAATGATGCTCTGCATGTCTCTATCGAATGCAGGGGAACTACCTTGGCACATGTGTTGGTGGATACTGGTTCTTCTTTGAATGTGCTGCCCAAGAAAGCTTTGGACCGTTTAGATTGTGAAGGCCTGGAATTGAAACCCAGCAATATCATCGTCAGGGCCTTTGACGGTTCAAAAAGGATGGTTCATGGAGAGGTTGACATTCCGATTCGTGTGGGTTCTCAGGTGTTTGACTCTACTTTTTACGTGATGGAAATCCGTCTATCTTACTCTTGTCTATTGGGTCGACCTTGGATACATAAGGCTGGGGCAGTGACCTCTACCTTGCACCAGAAGCTGAAGTACCCCGTCAGAGGGAAGATCGTCACTGTGCAAGGAGAGGAGGAATATATGGTGAGCCACCTGAACTCCTTCAGATACATTGAGATGGATGGGGAGTTTATTGAAACCCCCTTTCAGCATTTCGAGGAGGTGCTTCCAATTACAGCAGCATCAGAAACAGTAACGGAGGAAGGTGTTCCTTTGAAGATGGCTTCCCTAAAGGACGCCCGGGCTGTGGTTCAAAAGGGTGAAAGCGCTAACTGGGGCAGGCTTCCAGACTTTACTCAGAAGACTGATAAATTTGGGCTGGGCTTTACTACAGAGGGTCAGAAAGCTATGAGGAAAGTGAAGATCGGAAGACCTCCTGTATTCATTACAAATCCAGGAGTGAATGCTGTTGGGGAAGACAACAAAGTGGATGAAGCGGAATTCAATAGCTGGATCTATCCGACAACCGAAGGAGGATTGAACAATTGGATTGCTAAGGACCATACCCCTGTTACCTTTGTGACGCAGTAATAAATTTCTTTGTTTCGTTATTTTGTAATAAACAATAAATTGAACTCTATGGCCCGGTGTCTTACCCGAGGCACCGTGGTTCTATTTGTGAGGGCATATAAATTGTCATTTCATATACCATGAATGAAAATCTTGGACGTTTTTTCGCATTGCAAATCTTATGCTCCTTTTCTGTCTTTCTTTCCTTTACATATATTTCAAAACAGCTGTATTTACACACACACTCACTCATACAGGTTTCAATCCACTCTGGATCTCACTGATAACAACTCTGCTACTGCCAGTTATGACTTCGAAAATCCGATCAACTTAGCCGAAGACGAAGGTGAAGATGATTGCGAAGTGCCTGGTGAGCTTGCAAGACTGTTGCTTCAGGAAGAGAGGGTAATTCAACCCCATGAAGAGCCAGTAGAAATAATAAACTTGGGTACTGAGGCAGACAGGAAAGAGGTAAAGATTGGTGCCAACCTAGAGCTCAGCGTGAAGCAACTGTTGACTCAAATGCTGCATGATTATATGGAGATCTTTGCCTGGTCCTACGAAGACATGCCCGGGTTGGATACCGATATTGTGGTCCATCACTTGCCAACTAAGGAAGACTGCCCTCCAGTTAAGCAAAAGGTCCGTCGGATGCGTCCAGAGATGTCTGAGAAGATTAAAGCCGAGGTCATGAAACAGTTTGATGCCGGGTTCCTTGCAGTGACTTCTTACCCTCAGTGGGTTGCTAATGTGGTGCCGGTACCTAAGAAGGACGGTAAGGTCAGAATGTGTGTCGACTACAGAGATCTGAACAGGGCCAGCCCCAAGGATGACTTCCCCTTACCTCACATTGATGTTCTTGTTGATAATACAGCTCAGCATAAAGTGTTCTCTTTCATGGATGGCTTTTCAGGTTACAATCAGATCAAGATGGCACCTGAAGACATGGAAAAGACTACATTTGTTACTCAGTGGGGCACCTTCTGTTACAAGGTCATGCCATTCGGGTTGAAGAACGCTGGGGCAACCTACCAACGTGCCATGGTTGCTCTATTTCATGACATGATCCATCATGAGATAGAGGTGTATGTTGACGACATGATCGCTAGGTCCCAAACTGAGGAAGAGCACCTGGATCATCTGCAGAAGTTGTTTGACCGGTTGAAACTGTACAAGCTGAGGTTGAACCCGAACAAGTGCACCTTCGGGGTAAGATCGGGAAAGTTGCTAGGCTTCGTTGTAAGTGATAAGGGTATTCAAGTGGACCCTGCCAAGGTTAAAGCTATTCAAGAGATGCCAGTTCCCAGGACAGAGAAAGAGGTCAGAGGCTTTTTAGGACGCCTGAATTACATTGCTCGATTCATCTCGCATCTAACCGCTACTTGTAAGCCAATCTTCAAGCTGCTGAAGAAAGATCAGGTAGTACGTTGGAATGATGAATGTCAGGCTGCTTTTGACAGAATCAAAGAGTATCTCCAAGAACCACCCATCCTTATGCCACCGGTTGAAGGGAGACCTCTGATACTATACCTGACAGTGATTGATAATTCAATGGGGTGTGTGCTGGGGCAGCATGACGAGTCTGGCCGAAAAGAGCATGCCATTTATTACCTTAGCAAAAAGTTTACCGACTGTGAGACCCGATACTCACTGCTTGAGAAAACTTGCTGCGCTTTGGTATGGGCTGCTCGCCGGCTGAGACAGTATATGCTGACTCACACTACCTTATTGATCTCAAAGATGGATCCTATAAAGTACATATTCGAAAAGCCTGCTCTGTCTGGGAGAATAGCAAGATGGCAAATGATCTTGACGGAATACGATATTCAGTACACAACCCAGAAATCCATCAAGGGGAGTGTATTGGCAGACCACTTGGCACATCAGGCCGTAGATGACTATCAGTCAATGAACTTCGAGTTTCCGGATGAAAGCATCATGATTGTAACAAATTGTGAAGTACCTGGACCGGATGAAGGACCTGAACCAGGATCCCGATGGTCTATGCACTTTGACGGAGCCTCCAACGCTTTGGGAAATGGTATCGGCGCCATAATCATATCACCTCAAGGTACTCATACTCCACTCACGGCCCGGTTGTGTTTCAACTGTACCAACAACATGGCGGAGTATGAGGCGTGCATCATGGGTCTTCAAGCTGCGATCGACCTAAGGATTAAGTTTCTGAGTGTCTTCAGAGATTCCGCTCTTGTGATCAATCAGATCAAAGGAGAGTGGGATACGAAACATCCAAACCTGATTCCTTACAGAGAATGTGTGTTGACCTTGATCCCCCACTTCACAGAGATAACCTTTGAACACTTCCCGAGAGAAGAGAATCAGTTGGCGGACGCGTTAGCTACAATGTCTTCAATGTTCAAGGTCAAATGGGATAACGAGGCTCCCCAGATCATCATCTGGAAATTGGACGAACCAGCATACTGTTGCGATCTCGAAACTGAATTAGTAACTGAGAAGCCTTGGTACCATGAGGTGAAAAGATATCTGGAAACTCAGGAATACCCTGAAGGTGCCTCTGTCAATGATAAGAAGTTTTTGAGAAGGTTCGCAGCAAAGTTCTTCCTTAGTAACGGCATCTTGTACAAGCGAAACCATGATTCAACCTTACTGCGTTGCGTGGATAAAACTGAAGCAGAAAGGATCATGGAAGAGCTACATGAAGGGACCTTTGGTACACATTCCAGTGGGCACACTATGGCTAAGAAGATCCTTCGGGCAGGATATTACTGGTCCACAATGGAAGCTGACTGTTACCAACATTCCAGGACATGCCACAAGTGCCAGATTTATGCAGACAAGGTACATGTTCCTCCGGTTCCCCTGAATGTTTTGACTGCGCCTTGGCCGTTTGCAATGTGGGGTATAGACATGATCGGTGAGATTAAACCTACGGCATCTAATGGACATCGCTTCATTCTAGTAGCGATTGATTATTTCACGAAGTGGGTTGAGGCAGCATCCTATGCTACGGTAACCAAGACTGTTGTGGCACGGTTCATTCGGCATAATCTGATCTGTCAGTATGGTGTCCCAGAGAGAATTATTACAGACAACGGTACCAATCTGAACAATAAGATGATCGCTGAGCTCTGCGAACAGTTCAAGATACAGCACCACAATTCTTCTCCTTACAGACCGAAGATGAATGGGGCTGTAGAAGCAGCAAATAAGAACATCAAGAAAATCGTGCAGAAGATGACAGTGACTTATAAGGATTGGCACGAGATGTTACCATTCGCTCTACATGGGTACCGTACCTCAGCTAGGACGTCAACCGGGGCAACTCCCTTCTCTCTGGTTTATGCTATGGAGGCAGTCTTACCAATCGAAGTTTAAATACCCTCTCTCCGGATAATGAAGGATGCAAATCTGAGCGAAGATGATTGGATCCAGACACGACTTGATCAGCTCAACCTCATTGATGAAAAGAGACTTGCTGCTATCTGTCATGGTCAGACGTATCAGAAACGGATGATCAGGGCATTTAACAAAAAAGTCAGACCACAGGAGTATCGAGTTGGGGATCTGGTAATCAAGAGAATCATCCTTCCTCAGAGTGATCCAAGGGGCAAGTGGACCCCTACGTACGAAGGGCCATTCGTGGTTAAACATGTGTTCTCAGGAGGAGCAATGATATTGACCAACATGGATGGTGACGACCTTCCTCACCCCGCTAATGCAGACATAGTAAAAAAATACTACGCATGAAAAAGACCCGCTAGGCTGACACGCCTAGGCAAAAATTAGGGCTTCCCGTCGAACCAAAAGGGTTCGGGCAAAATGAAGGGATGAAAATGAAAAAAATCTGTACACCCGACAAGTCGAAAACCTGAAAAGGCGGCTTGGGCAAAAATGGGTATCCCGGTGGACTGAAAACCCGAAAGGGCGGTCCAGGCAAAAATTAGGGATAAAAGCGTAATACTATGTCTCATTGATCACTTTGCATCCAGAATCCAGTATCTGCATCAAGTTCAAACGGCATCGATCAGTCAGCTTCACCTTCAACCTAGGTCGTCAAGTGATGAGACGCTCGGAGCTATAAAGGCAATAGCAGAGTTGAAACCCAGTGGGATCATTCATATTTCACACAGCTGTTTTATCTTCTTTTGTACAAAATTTGTATAAACTCTTTTGCTCGGCGGCGTTCTCTTACTAGGACGTCAGCCTCTTGTGTACAAAACGCCTATTTACAGGCCACTCAAAAATCAATACAAATATACTTTTCAGTTAAACGTGCCAATTGTTTTTCTTTTTTTGTTTTGTTTTGCGAAGAACGTCCAAGGTTCAATTTGTGATATATGCATTGACAATAATTTGCTAACTCATAAATATTTGCATACGAAACAAAGAATTGATTACAGGTAACACTAGAAACAGGGGCAATAAAGAGTTGTCTAAGCAATCTGATTGTTCTGTCCTCCAAGGTACCAAGGTAGGTTCAACATAGCCAGTACATCTTAAATCCCCAGAGAGTAAGTCAGCAAGTCAGTGCATTCTTCTCCAAGCAGAGTTATCAAATCTCAAGGAAGTTGAGTATCCTCCAGCAGATATCAACCTTCCCCAGCAGTATATGCATATTCTTAACAAGCATCCCCGACAGTCTTGGTCTAAAGATTGTTCCCCGGCGGCATACCAGCATTCAAAGGAATCACTTCCCCAGCATATCAAAACTTCCCCAAGAAAGTCCAATCCAGTTCCCCAGGAAGGTTGGAATCTATCTCCCCAAGCAGTAAGCTTATCCCCAGTAGATTCTGGAACCTTACCCTCGCAGAGCATGAACGCGTTGTCCGGCTTTATTTAAAGAGTTATTTCCTTAACAGGATATAACTGGGTTATCCTCATCCAAAAGCCACGGAAAGAGCGTCCCCGACGAAATCTCTCTACCCCCAGCGAAGTCTACTCACACTTCCAACACAACAAAGATATCCCCAGCAAGTTACCATCACAATTCAGCAGAGTATCTCTCTCCCCACAGAGTATCACTCCCCAGCATGGTCGCTAGAGTATTTTTCTCCCCGCAGAATCTTCCATTTGCCAAGTTTATTCCCCAACGGAGTTATCTTCTCCCAACCGGTATTCTTGCAGTTATCATCCCCAGCGGAAGCGAAAGCTTATTCTTCAATATCAGCCCAGGATATGACTTCCCGGCACCCGTCAAGGATTTACTTTCCTAGACGAAAACATATATTCGTAAACATCACATACATCATTATAGCATGCATATACGCATCATGAACATACAATATCACATATTCAGAGAGCATCTCGCATGTCATACCACATGACATCGCATACAACTAACGCTTGTCTTTTCAGGACAAAAGTACAAAAACGATCACCATCAATGGTCGCAACTAAAGATCCGATACCTGTATCTTGCCAGGGTGTATCTGTTGATGACCATTACCAGATCCGATTCCTGTATCTTGCCAGGGTGTGTCTGAAGAGTTCGAGGATCCGATGCCTGAATCTTGCCAGGGTGTATCCGTTGAAGACTAACATTACCAGATCCGATTCCTGTATCTTGCCAGGGTGTGTCTGAAGAGTTCGAGGATCCGATACCTGAATCTTGCCAGGGTGTATCCGTTGAAGACTAACATTACCAGATCCGATTCCTGTATCTTGCCAGGGTGTGTCTGAAGAGTTCGAGGATCCGATACCTGAATCTTGCCAGGGTGTATCCATTGAAGACTAACATTACCAGATCCGATTCCTGTATCTTGCCAGGGTGTGTCTGAAGAGTTCGAGGATCCGATACCTGAATCTTGCCAGGGTGTATCCGTTGAAGACTAATATTACCAGATCCGATTCCTGTATCTTGCCAGGGTGTGTCTGAAGAGTTCGAGGATCCGATACCTGAATCTTGCCAGGGTGTATCCGTTGAAGACTAACATTACCAGATCCGATTCCTGTATCTTGCCAGGGTGTGTCTGAAGAGTTCGAGGATCCGATACCTGAATCTTGCCAGGGTGTATCCGTTGAAGACTAACATTACCAGATCCGATTCCTGTATCTTGCCAGGGTGTGTCTGAAGAGTTTGAGGATCCGATACCTGAATCTTGCCAGGGTGTATCCGTTGAAGACTAACATTACCAGATCCGATTCCTGTATCTTGCCAGGGTGTGTCTGAAGAGTTCGAGGATCCGATGCCTGAATCTTTCCAGGGTGTATCCGTTGAAGACTAACATTACCAGATCCGATTCCTGTATCTTGCCAGGGTGTGTCTGAAGAGTTCGAGGATCCGATGCCTGAATCTTGCCAGGGTGTATCTGTTGAAGACTAACATTACCAGATCCGATTCCTGTATCTTGCCAGTGTGTGTCTGAAGAGTTCGAGGATCCGATACCTGAATCTTGCCAGGTTGTATCCGTTGAAGACTAACATTACCAGATCCGATTCCTGTATCTTGCCAGGGTGTGCCTGAAGAGTTCGAGGATCCGAGACCTGAATCTTGCCAGGGTGTATCCGTTGAAGACCAGCATTACCAGACTCGATTCCTGTATCTCGCCAGGGCACGTCTGAAGAATTCGAAGATCCGATTCCTGTAACCAGTCAGGACACATTTATACAAAGCACCTGAAAACCAGCTCCTATAACATGTCAGGTACTCATTTTTCTTCTGCAGGTATGCAGGTTCTCGCTAAGGAATCTCTTACGCGATCAACATCTAGGTGGCATCTATAAGCCCATCATCCCCCATCAACCTCTAAATGGCATCTATAAGCCCATTCCCATCATCACATTGCTACTATGTGAGCGCAAATTTCTGGGCACTCTAGTGTTCAATCATCTTCTACCCTCGGATTACGAAAGGCATGTCAGCCAATCCGCATCCTCAGGTCTAAGAAGATTGAACAGGGGCAACTGTTGTACCCCAAAATTTGCCCTCCCATATTCTTCAAGAAATTGCCAAGTCAAACTGCAAAAGTTCCCCAAGGGTTGCACAGTGCAAAGGTCTCCTATACAGTCAAAATTAGGGTTTGTGTTCTGATCAAGAAAATGAAGTTTCCAAAGGTCCAATCAAGTCTCACATGCCTATAAACATGGTCAAGCATCCTCATATCAAGTTTCAAGACATTCAGCTCAAAATTGCACAATCAAAACCCTAATTGCACTACAGGCAACTGTAGGGGCAAAATGGTCATTTGACAGTCAAAAGTTCAAATTTTTGGTCAACATATCATTTTGAAGCCACAAACATCATTTGATCAATGCTTGATCATGATTCTCAAAGCTTGGCTCAAAAATCATCAAGATGCAAAAGTTTCCTTATTTGGACAGCTGAAAAAGTCAACTGTAAATTGACCAGGGCATAACTTCCACATGGATTATCAGAAAAATCCCATCCAAAGCTCATTTTGAAGAGAAAGACATTTCCTACAACTCATCTTCATACTTCAAGTCCAAGAAATGCTCTCACAAAAAGTTATCAATTTCAACATTATAGGTCATTTTCAAAAGTCAACAAAAAGGGACTTTAAGTCAAAGGCCATAACTTGAGATTGGTAAATCAAAATGACATGGGACCAAAGACATTGGTTAGAGGACTCAAAGACTTTTCCAAAATGTCCAAGAACATGAGAAAAGCTTAAAAATTGAGCAAGTTATTCCTTGTGGAAGTTGGGAAATTTTTGGATATTTTGAAAAGTCAACATTGATTCAAATGACCTAAAATTGCTAATGGGCCCATTTTTCTTCCATAATTCATCATACATGACATGTGCACGACTACTTGGCCCAAAGGGAAGTCTTTATTCATTTTTTATTTATTTATTTGAATTTTTATTTATAATAATTCATTTAAATCAAATAAAATATATGAAAAATGCTAACCTAAGTTTTCCAATCTTTTTGTACATGTTTTATTCTCAATAATTCGTGCATATCCCAATATGGAAAGATTTGGAGAGATTGGAGTTGATTTGTATCAAAAAGCACATGGAAAGATTGAAAAAATAATGATGGAAAATCAAATCTCAAAATCCATGAATGAAAGAGATTTTGATCAATTTTGTTAACCTAATTCGTTCACTACATAAGCTAGAATGAAACCCTAATGCCAAAACACACGCAGCTGCTCAGAAAAACCATTATCAAACTTGAAATTTTTCTCAAAAAACTCAATTCTGAAAACTCACTTAGAGATCGATTCAAGCCTCAAAACCTATCTCATTAGCTTCCTCAAGCATTATAGGACGTATCCCAATCAAGAACATTCATCAAAACGCCCGGAATTGGTACAGTGGAGTCCAACTGTTTCAAATAAAATTCACAACCGTGCATCTTCATTCATGCGTTTATTGCAAGTTTTAATTGTTGATTTACATTCCTCATGCTATTCTGAAGCTAACCCATGTGTTTAATTATGTTTTTATGCCTTGTACACGATTATACCATTATTGAATTTTAGGGTTTACAGGACTTTAAATTGGGGGTTTTGAAATAAGGCAAAATTGAAGGCTGAGACCAAAGCCATTGAATTTAGCGCACTTGGACGAAGCAGAATCCATACTCGCGCTCAATTTATGAGCACCTAATAGCTAATCGCTATTTTTCCAAAGCGTGCCTAAGAGAACAGTTGGAAAACCGTGGCTTAATGTGTTTGTATTTCAGAAAAATAAAAAACCACGCGAGGAAGACGATAACGTGTGAGGCGTGGATTGGTCAGTTTAAAATTCGCGCGCAGACCCACTAACCTTTTGTTTTGTTTTTATAATATTTGTTAGTTGCTTATTAATCAAACGCGTGAGTTGGCTCCACTGGCAAGGCATAAGACTGGTAATGTTAATTACCTGGGTTCGATCCCAGGTCTTCACCCTTTCCATTTGTTATTTTTCAACTGACGTTCATATGTAGCGTTTATGCTGGAGACCACCATGCACCTTCCAGATCCAATGTCCACGCGTCCAGCTTCATCAGATCAAAGGCCATGGATTGAAGTATACGATAAGTCCCAGTCAATGCATCACATGCTAATGCCAAAGTCAAACAGACCAATGTCTTAATGGCCCTGAATTTCTAAAGAATCACCTCCTATTTGGGGTCTGAACCCCCTAGGTTTGCTATCTTTTTTTATTTATTTATTAATTCTATTTTTCTTTTAACTATTATTTGTTTAGTTAATTAATTATTTTCACAAAATATAAAATATCATAAAAAATTAGAAAAGAGTTAAAACAATGAATAATTTTTATTTTAGTATTTTCTTAAATAAATTTGCATGTAATTAAACTTAGTTTTAAATTAGGTTGTAATTTTAATTCTTTTCATAATAAAATCTAAAAAAAAAACTTAGAATTAGGGTTTAATTAATAATTTTTCACCTTTTTTTATTTTTCTTTCATAAATATTTAATATTAATTATTTTTATTTATTTTCATAATTAAATTTGTATATAAAAATTAGGGTTAATTTAGATTAAATTCAATGTTTTCTTAATAAATTAAAAGCCATTAGAATTAGGATTAGTATTTATTTTAATTAATTCTTTTTCATATTAAATCATAAAACACTAAAAAATACCAAAAACAAGTTCTTTCTTTTTTTTTTAATTAATTAACTTCATCATTAATTTGATTTTTGCAAAAGGGTCCAACGCCCTCGTTCTCAATTCCTTATTAATTCGCATACTTATTTCTTTTCCGCTTAAATATTTATGTATCTCTCCCAAGGCCTTGTAACATTTTAATTACTTCTCACACTTTTAATTCTTTATTTATTCATTTTCTGTCAAATCGGGTTCGAGAAACTTTTGGCGATGTGGACCCGCGCCTTTTGTAATAGCTTTAGATCTTTACTTTCCCGCAAATATTTTAATTGTTAAATCAAAGCATGAAAGAATGTATGGACAAAATAAAAACAAGCGTAGAACACCAATAACATGACAAGATAAATGCAAATGAAAACGACACACGAATCGCACACACCACCCCTAGGGTACGCCTCACTGTTGCCTTGCCTTCGAAAGGTGATCGTCGAGTAGAGGATGTCTTAGTAAGTCCTCATGATCCGGGAACCTAGCATGAGGGTAGCTTCTAAGGTGTCTTCCCATTGCTCTGGTGATCACCATGTCCCGAACCTCGAATTGACCCGAACACCTCCAACGGTGGTGCTACCTACCTCTCAATGGTGGGATGGCACTACTTTAAAGGACATTTACACAGACGAATTCCTTAGGGTAGGTAGACGACTCTAGATACTTGCTCTAACTTCAAAACAAATTCAAAAAATACTTTTCACACCGACACCTTTTCAAAAAGCTTTCGAAAGCAATTTTTCAAACACTCTTGAGGACTGATACAAGAGTCAAACTGAAATTTTCAAAGAAACTTTTTAAAACCCACATTGAAAAGCAAACAAACATTTTGAAAACACAATGAGCAAGTATCTAAGAGCCCATGGATAACCATGGATAGAAAGGGTGCTAACACCTTCCCTTTCTATAATCTACCTCCCGAACCGAGAGTAATCTCTATAAGGAATTTTTCTGTGCTTTTGTCCTTTCCATTTGGAGAAAATAAAAGACGGTGGCGACTCTTGCTTCCGCGACATTTCGCGAACCAGCGTTAAACAGTCAGTTCCAGATCCACCGATCACATAGGGCAACTTGAAGCCCTAGCTTGCAGCCGTTTCCAAGGCATTCAAACTTGCTCATTCACTTTCAGCAACCCTACAGAGTAAGAATGGATCAAACATAATGATCCAAAAACCCCCAGAACCTGCACGTATACATGGTCGTTTCATATTTTTTTGCAAAACTCATATTTTTGTTTTCTTCATGTTTCATTGTAAATTAACTGTATTGCTATGTTTCTGAGGCATGTTAGTGCAGGAAAAATAGATCGCATGACCTCCATGCTATCAGAATCATGTGTTTCTATACATGGTTTCAGTCAAATATAATGATTCCATTGAATCTGCAAGCCTTGATTTAGAGAGGTAGGGTATTCTTGTATCTCTAATGCTTAATGTTGTGGAGGTTTGAAGAAAATGAGCCACCAGAGAAGACAACTGGAGTAGGGCTCCGACCCTTCTCCGGTCCATGCGTTTTGCTTAATATTTATTTAAATTATTTCAGTTTAAATAACAAATGTATAGCCAACACATAGCAAGTGAGGGCGCGTTAATGCATACATATACCAGGGCATGGGTTCGATCCTGCGCTTCACAATGTTTTTTTCCTCATATTTTCTCTTTTCTGCAGATCTAGTGTAGCGCGTCACATACAACAACCTTGCACCCTGCCACGCCTCATCATCAAATATGTATAGACCTGGTCCAATGATCCCAGATCCACAAGCGCACGTTGTACCCACCCTGGCTGAATGCACTGGATCTCTAGGGTTTCTCCTTATTGAGCCTAACAGATTTCAACATGCACCCCTCTCTATTTGTTAATTCTGGCCCATTTTCCTTTTCTTATATTTTTTTATTTTCTTTTACTTTTTTATTTATTTAATTAAAACACCAAAAATATCAATTTAGGTTAATTAATTAGATTTAGTTTTAATCACTTTTTTGTTAAAAATTAATTTAATTAATTGTTTTTCTAATTAAATCAAGTAGATTTTTAGTTTTTTTAAATTTAATTAATTGAATTTTTTCACTAAAATTAATTAGTTTTCTTATGTTTTTTTAATAAATTCATCATAAACCATTTTCTTCATAAAAAATACCAAAAATACAAAAATATTTTTTTTTCTCTTCTTTTTCATACTTTCAGATCACCCGCTACTTTCGCGAACATTTATTATTCTCGCATTTTTGATCATGTAATTGTTTCCCGGTTTATAATAGTAATTAGGGTTTACTTTCCTGCAATTTATTACTTATGTACCTCTTCCAAAGCCGTGTAATAGCTTAGGGTTTATCTTTCCCCATTTATTTTCCGCATCTTTTCTGCTTTATTATTTTTACTATATTATTGTTAGTAATTAGGTCATGTATGACAAGATGAAAACAAACTATAGCTAACCCTAATCTCAAAAATAAAATAACTAAAAAAAAATCACTCACACACTTACACCTCTAGGGTAACCTCCCTTGTTGCCTCAGAAAACAGTCATGTCTCTCGAACGTGGAGACGCTTCAGCAAAGTCCCTCGAAAACAAAGATCACAGTCCCTCGATGACCCTTTCGATGTTGCCTTCGATAAATGATCTAGTCCCTAAACGATAATTGTTAAAGCTTCCTTACAAGTTGCCTTCGATGATTGTACGATGACCCACGCCTGTCCCTTCACATCCAACGATAGGGTTTCCTACTAACTAATGGTATGATAGCACTATCTAAAGGAGAAGGAAAGTACAAGAACGACCTTGAGTGGGTAGATACTTTTAATTGCTTGCTCATAAACCTTTCAAAACAAAAATATCATTCACAAAAACCATTTCAAAAATATTTTCAAACAAACACTTTGTACGCATTCTTGAGGACATATACGAGAATCATTACAAAGTTCTTCCTCACTAACTTTTTAAAATATTTTTTACATACACAACACAAAGCAATTTTCAAAACAAAGTGAGCTAAGTGATTAAGAGCCCGTAGATAACCACAGATGAAAAGGGTGCTAACACCTTCCCTTTTCATAACCTACCCCCCGAACTCAAAAATCTCAAAGGTTTTTCCTGTTCTTTTCTCCCTTTCCTTATTGGATAAAAGAAAAGTCGGTGGCTACTCTTTCTATTGCAACATTTGCGATAAAACGCAAAACCAAGTCAGTTCTCCCACCGTGTTACACCTATCTTAGTTTATCTGTGTATATGCTATTATTTGTTGTTGTATATATGCCTGTATGTCTAGTTTCTTATGGTTTTCAGGGTGCTTGGTTATCTCTTATAAATCTTATACCCGGACTTGGGAGAACTTAAGATAGGATGGTTGGTATATTCATGTTAACTTTGAGGGAGTAATCCTAAAAAAGGAAACATGAGATTCCCCACTCAGTGGAGGCCCTTTTGACTGTAGTATTTATTTACCGAGCAATAGGGAAGACATTTATGCTTTTAATCTGGGAGCCCGAGAAGTTGGGAAGTCGTAGAACCCTTAACCCATTTTGTCCTTTTAGGTGTAGTGCCGAGACTATGACGAATCAATCTGGAAGTAGTTGTCACGCGATGCTGCCATCATATGAGTTTCTCTTGAGAATATTGCTAATTACTGAGCTAATCGGGACATTTGTAATATCTGAAGGAGGAATGTAGACTCTGGGATTTCCTTAGAACCTTGTTTTACAAGTGATATAAACCAATAGTCCTTACCTTGTGGGTAGTAATTTTGACTTCATGCTCGTGATGTCGAACCAATGAACCTCATGTTTGTGATCTTGTGTGTGATTGTTGCATCATCATGCATCCATGCACCCATGAGAATTCTTTAAACAAGTTTTTCAAGGAACTTAAGGTTGACCTTTGCAAATATCTCAAGTACTCTTTTAACCATATATTTTGGAAGAAGAAAGACTCAGAAGTACAATTTAAAGGATACTAAGATACATGAACTGAGGAGTTTGATTTCTGAGATTCAGAGTCCTATAGATTTCTGGAAGAAGTATGGAGTCATTATACCTCTTATGAAGCTCAATATAAAGGAGGTTATTCTTACTACATTGGTCCAGTTCTATGATCCATTATACCGGTGTTTCACTTTTCCTGATTATCAGCTGATGCCCTCATTGGAAGGGTATTCTTATTTATTACCTTGGAAGGAGAGCCCAAGTCTCATGAGATTGCAACAGTTACCCAACAAAGGAAGTCTAAGATTGAGGATAACATGACTACCAAAGGAGGAATCATAGGTTTACCTTCTTATTTTTTGTTGGAGAAAGCTCGTTACTTTTCCCAGATTATTAGTACAATTGCTTTGAGGCTATCTTTGCTTTGCTTGCTAATGGTTTGTTTTTGTTACCTATCGTCGACAAATTTGTGGATGTAAATGCCATTAGGATCTTTCTGATTGGGAATCAAGTCGCTACACTTTTAGGAGATACCTATTATTCCATCCATCTTCATAATTTCTTTCAAGATGGGATGATCATCTATTGCACACCGTTGTTATATCAGTGGTTTATTTCTCACTTACCCTGGTCTGCTGCTTTTTTGGATATCAAGAAGGAACTACGTTGGGCATCAAAGATTATGGTTCTCACTCATTCAGACATTGATTGGTTTCATCAAGCTTACTATGATGTGAAGATTATTGATAGTTGTGGTAGTTTTCCCAATGTACCTCTTCTTGGTACAAAGGGAGGCATTAGCTACAACCTTGTTCTTGCGTGTAATCAACTTGGATATCCAAGAGGAGCTGTTTTCTTAGAGCCTCATCTTCAGTGGGTACAAGCAATGGAAATTAAATTGAAGATGCTTTATCCTCGCGAAGAACCTATAGATGATATGTTTATGATGACTACTCCTCCTTTCTTAGATGATGTCGAAGAACTTTAACTTGCCTTGATCAGTATGCAACAAGAGAAGGAAAGATGGAAGAATAAGTACCAGACTTTGGAGGTGTCCTACTTAACAAAATTGAAGGAGAAGGATGATTTGATTGAGATTCTCGAGAGGCGTGTTGTAGAGATGATGGAGAATCAAGAGGATTTATTTTCCTCTAGCATTCAGCAAGGTCCCAATAAGCAAGATGGTGCTTACATATCTCATATTTCTGGTGGATGGAAAGAAGTCACCGATAAGTATGAAGAAGAGAACCAACTGTTGAAAGATCAAATTCGCAAGACTCAAGTGAAAGCTTCAATGTGTGGAGAGATCTTCATCGACTTTAATTCCTTGTGACTTTTTAGATTCTATCTTTATTCTCTTGTACTTAGGATTATTGAAACTTGTACTAAAAGTTATAATCATTTCCAAAGTTATTATTAAAATGAGATTATTCAGTATTCCCAAATGTGTTTCTTCTTTGATATTTGCAATTGTTTAAAATTCTTTAAATTCCTTGGAAAACAAAAATAAACAAAATAAAACATGTGCATTGCATATCATGCATCATTTCTCACATACCTTTTTGCATTCCCATTAATTCCCAGGCGTCTTACTTGTTTCTCTGTCTCATTCAGTCAGCAAGTTGTCACATCACTATAATGCTCGGGCTAATTCTAAAAGGGAGATGAATAATCTTGAACAAGAGAATTGCGAGCTTCGTGAAGAGGTGACTTCTTTGAGGATCAAAATGGCCAACCTTACTGATTTGGTGCAATCGTTGGTGGCTGCTCAAAATCAGCCACCATATCCTTCTCTTTCTTCTCATGCTACTCAGTCACATCAGATGACCGTCATTTTTGAAGTTCTGTCAATTCCCGTCTCTGTTGCTCCAGTTACTACTGCTACTCAACACCGTATGTCTTGTGGTTATCTGTGGGGAATGCCTGGATGTTACATGCTAGAAGGATACAACCCTACCGCTCAAGTTGCTCCACTTGTTCAAACTGCTGTTATTTATGCACCTCTTGTGTTGATTGTTGTTTCGGTTATTAATGATGAGGTTTGTCATGTTGCTCCTCCACCAAGGGAAAGCTTAGGCTTTTATGACAGAACTGATGATTCTCAGGATCAGTTCAATGAAATACAAAAGGAAATGAAGGATCTCAGATGGAAGGAGTTATTTGGATAGGAAGGAAAGGTGGTTATCGTGAATAGGTTGCTTCAGTAACTCCGGTTGTCAATGTAGCTCCGACTGTTATTGCATATTAGAAGGCACCTCCTCAAGGTAATCAAGGGAAAAGTCAGAAAAGGGAAGCTTTTAATTCTATTCCGGTGAGTTATACAAAATTGTTTCCAGCTTTAATTCAGAAAAACCTGATAAAAACTAGGTCTCCCCTACTATACCTGCAACTTTACCAGGGTATTATAAAGCTTATCATACTTGTGCTTTTCATCAAGGAGCCCCCGGGAACAATATTGAAAATTGTTATCCGTCAAAGGCTAAAGTTCAGAATATGGTCAGATCTGGTCTCTTGTCTTTTAAATATGCAGGTCCTAATGTGAAAGCTAATCCACTACCCAAGCATGAAGGTGGAGGTGTTGTGAATATGATCCAGGGATGTCCTATGGATTTCAGGACTTATGATATAATCATGGTGAGAGGTAATATGGTAAAGATGCATGCTTTGCTTTGCCAATATAGTCATTATGAACATGACCATAAGGCCTACAGGGTGTGTAGAGAAAGCATTCGCGGATATTCTGTGGTAGAAGGAGATCTACAAGAGATGTTGGATCAAGGCCTTATCCATATCAACAAGGAAAGAGCTGAGTATGAGAATGGAGTGAACACAGTTTATGGATGTCCTAGTGAATTCTAGATTTATGATGTAAATTGGATGAATGATGATTTGGTGCAGCTGCACGCCATATTTTGTCACATGGATGGCCAAGAAAGGAATAATTATGGTTCTTGTTGGATCTGCTGCAGAGATTCCCGTGGTTGTTCTATTGTGAGAAGAGGTCTTCAACTGTTTCTAGATAAAGGTGTCATTCAGGTCACAGGAAACAAAGATGATTATAATGAAGTTAATATGATTGGAGATTATTCTGATGAGTCTATGTATGATGATGAATATGCCTCTGCTGATGATTTCTTTCTTTCTGATGAAGATGACTTTTCTGATAGTGATTATGTGATTCTTGAGTATGCTGAAGAGATAGGGGTGAATGTCATCATACCATATTTTGATATTCCCGCTCTCGTAGAAATTGCATAATAAAGCAAACCTACTGTAGCTCTTGTGATTATCTGTCTGCCTGGTCTTATCCAATATGAATCAGATAAAGCTTTACCTTATAAGTACAATGCAACTATCCTGGAAGAAAGTGTAGAAATTCCAATCCAACCTTTGTCCCATGTTGAGAATATTGCTGAGGCCAGTCGGGTAACTCGCAGTGGTCGTGTCTTTGCTCCTACCTTTCGAGGAGGTGTTAATCTTGGTAGGAAGATTGTTGAGACTAACATGGAACATAAGAAGAAAGTAGGATAATCTAGTGGTTCTGCCCTAGAGAAAGATGTTGATGACTTGTTAAAGATCATAAAGATGAGTGATTATAAGATTGTGGACTAATTGTTGCAAACCCCATCCAAAATCTCCATTCTAGCACTGCTAATGAACTCCTCTGCTGATCAGGAATCTCTGATGAGGGTGTTGGATCGGGCTTTTGTTGAAAGGGATATGTCTCTTGATCAGTTCAATTGTGTTGTAGGAAATATCACGTCTTGTAACAATCTGAGCATTTGTGATGATGAATTGCCCGATGAGGGAAGAAACCATAATTTAGCGCTGCATATATCTATGAATTATAAGAATGACTCCTTATCTAATGTATTAATAGACAATGGTTCTGCTTTGAATGTCATGTCGAGGAGCACTCTTATGAAGCTCAAATACCAAGGAACTCTTATGTGCCCCATTGGCATTATAATAAAGGCTTTCAATGGTTCGAGAAAATCTATCATTGGAGAGGTGGACTTACCCATTCACATAGGTCCACACATGTTCCAGATTACCTTACAAGTTATGGATATTGTCCCAGCCTACAATTGTTTATTGGGAAGACCCTGGATCCATGAATCAAGAGTTGTTACATCAACTCTGCATCAAAAGCTAAAATTTGTCCGTGAAGGAAAGGTGGTTATCATGAATGGTGAGCAAGCTTTGTTGATATCTCATTTGTCTTCCTTTAGAATTGTAGAAGATGATGAAGCCATTGTTGGGACTCAGTTACAAGCTTTGTCAATTGATAATATAAGGAAGAATGAGGATTATATCTCCTCGTTTAAATATGCACAACAAGTGGTGCAGAAAGGCCCTAGCAATGTGTTGGGGCAGGTTATTGATCCACATGTGAACAAGAATAAGACTGGTTTTGGTTTCTCCCTGAAGAATGGTAAAAGTGAAGTTGTGAAGCTGAATTCTGCTTTTAGTAAGTATCAAGACATCTTCCGTAGTGCAGGATATCTCCATCCAACTACTCCAAAGATCAACGCCATTCTTGAAGATGAGCCAGAGTTCGAGATGCCAAAATTTGTGACCCACAAAGTGAGGGTCCAGAATTAGATCACTATTGATGTTCCTACTTGCATTCATATTTCAAAGTAATTTGTTTTTGCTTGTCTTTTCAAAATCCTTCCACTCTGCCCAAGGTGAAAGCGATGTTGTATGGGCATTTCTTTTGTTTTGGATTTTTAAATCATTAATAAAAGTTGTTTTTGATTTCTAATTGTGTCTTTATTTTTTTATTTTTCTAGGAAAATGGTAATCAAATGAAAAAAAACTTTTGCAATAAATAATAACTGTAAATAAATATGCACAATTAATTGTTACATTTGTCAGTTTCTAAAATCAAGTATAATCATATATGCAGATTAATTAAAAAAACTGTTGAATACAATGACCCTGCACCCTCTCCCAACTTTGAATGTCATGTGTATGTGGCTGAAGAAGAAGAAGATTTGATAAGATTCCAGAAGAGGTTTCCTGGTTGCTTGAGAGTGAGGAGAATACCATTCAATCGTATAAAGAGTCGTTGGAGACTATTAACTTGGGTTCAAAGGAAGATTTGAAAGAAGTCAATATTGGGGAACTACTTTATCCTGATGTGAAAAGAAGATTCATTGAGATTTTGAAAGGGTATTTGGATGTCTTTGCTTGGTCTTACCACGATATGCCTAGATTGGATACCGATATTGTGGAGCATCATTTTCCATTTAAGCCAGAATGTCTGCCAATCAAGCATAAGTTATGAAGAACTCCCCCCGATATGGCAGTGAAGATTAAAGAGGATGTCTCGAAACAAAACGATGATGGTTTTCTTATGAAATTAGTATATCCTTAGTGGATTTCCAATATTGTTCCAGTACCAAAGAAAGATGGAAAAGTCTTCATGTGCGTTGATTATTGAGTTTTGTATAAAGCGAGTCCAAAAGACGATTTACCATTACCACACATTGATATGTTGGTAGATAATACTGCAAAATTTAAAGTGTTCTCGTTCATGGACAAATTTTATGGATGAAGTATATGTTGATGATATGATCGCCAAATCTCATACTGAGGAAGGGAATTTGGAATACTTATTGAAGTTATTTCAATGTTTGAGGAAGTACCATCTCCGCTTGAATCCAAATAAATGTATTTTTGGTGTTCATTCTGGAAAGATGCTAGGTTTCATTGTCATCCAAAAGGGAATTAAAGTTTATCCTGACAAAGTTAGGGAAATTCAAGAAATGCTTGAACCAAGAACTGAAAAGCAAGTAAGAGGCTTCCTTGGGTGTTTGAATTACATCTCCAGGTTTATTTCCCATATGACTGCAACATGTGAACCAATCTTCAAGCTTCTGAAGAAAGATCAGGGTTTTGTATGGATGGATGATTGCCAAAGGGTATTTAAAATCATTAAAGAGTTTCTTCTTGAACCTTCTTCTTGCTCCACCATGTTGAAGGAAGACCATTGATTATGTATCTGACTGTGTTGGATAGCTCAATGGGTTGTATTTTGGGACAACAAGATGAAACATGAAGGAAAGAGTATTCTATTTATTATCTGAGCAATAAGTTTACTAATTGTGAGTCACAATATTTTATGCTTGAAAAGACATGTTGTGCATTGGCTTGGGCTACAAAACGTCTGTGGCAGTATATGTTGAATCATACTACTTGGTTGATATCCAAAATGGACCCAATTAAGTATATCTTTGAAAAGCCTACTCTTACCGGAAGAATTTCCCATTGGTAGATGTTGTTGTCTGAATATGATATTGAACATTGTACTCAGAAAGTTATCAAAAGTAGTGTGTTGGCGGAGAACCACGCTCACCAACCGGTTGATGATTATCAGTCTATCTAGTATGATTTCTCTGATGAGGATGTGATGTATTTGAAAGTTAAATATTGTGATGAACATTTCCTAAGGAAGGTCCTGACCCCGAATCCCGGTGGGTATGGTGTTTTATGGAGTTGTGATTGCTTATAGAAAAGGAATTGGTGTTGTAATTATCACTCTCCATAGATCTCGTATCCCTTTCACTACAAGGTTGGATTTTGATTGTATTAATAACATGGCAGAGTATGAAGCTTATATCACGTGTCTTGGAGAAGCTATGGACCTCAGAATAAAAAATCTTGATGTGTACGACGATTCAACTTTGGTAATAAATAATATCAAAGGAGAATGGGAAACTCATCATCCTGGCTTAATTCCATACAAAGATCATGTAAGGAGGTTGTTACCTTTCTTCAATAAATTTAAATTTCATCATATTCCTCGAGATGAGAATCAAATGGCATATGATTTAGCCACTTTAGCTTCCATATATAAAGTGAATTCCTTGAATGATGTACCTTACATTACAATCTAATTCCTTGATAGGCCAACTCATGTGTTTGCTATAGAGGTGACGTCAGATGATTAACCAAGGTATTATAATATAAAGCATTTCCTCCATACTCAAGAATACCCGTTTGGTTCGTCTAACAAAGATAGGAAGACGTTGAGAAGGTTGGCATATAGCTATTTCCTCAATGAAGATGTGTTATATAAGAGAAATTACGACATCATCTTGCTCAGATGCGTGGATAGACAGAAGAAGACATGTTAATGCATGAGATTCATGAAAGATCCTTTGGTACCTATGCAAATGGACATTCGATGGCAAAGAAGATGCTTAGGGAAGGTTACTACTGGCTAATAATGGAATCTGATTGTTACAAATTTGCAAACAAATGCCATAAGTGTCAGATTTATGCTGACAAAATTCATGTACCTCCAACTCATCTCAATGTTATTTCTTCCCCCATGGCCTTTCTTAATGTAGGGTATTGATATGATTGGGATAATTGAACCCAAGGCATCGAATGAGTGGCAATTGACTATTTCACCAAATGGGTTGAGGCAACTTCTTATGCTAGTGTACCAAGCAGGTGGTAGTACGATTTATCAAGAACAATCTTATTTGTCGGTATGGCGTGCTGAGTAGAATTATCATTGACAACAGCTTGGATTTGAATAATAAGATGATGACAAAGCTTTGTAAAGAATTCAAGATTATCCATCACAAATCGTCTCCTTACAGGCCGAAGATGAATGGGGTTATCGAAGCTACTAATAAAAACATTAAGAAGATTATCCAGAAGATGGTTGTTACCTATAAGGATTGACTTAAGATGCTCCCTTTTGCATTACACGGGTGTCGTACTTTTTTATGCATTTCAACAGGGGAAACGCCTTTCTCCCTTGTGTATGGTATGGAAGCAGTGTTCCTTGTCGAGGTTGAGATTCCCTCCTTACGTGTTATCATGGAAACCAAACTGTCAAAGGCTGAATGGGTTCAGAATAGGTTTGACCAGTTTAATTTGATTGAAGAAAAGAGGATGGCGGTCTTGTGTCATGGCCAATTATATCAGATAATAATGAAGAAAGAGTTTGATAAGAAGGTCAAGCCTCGTGAGTTCAGAGAAGGCAACCTCGTTCTCGAGAAGATCATGTCTTTCAATGCTGATTCAAGGGGAAAGTAGACTCCCAGTTATGAAGGGCCATATGTTGTCAAGAAATCCTTCACTGGTGGTGCTTTGATTCTTGAAATTATGGATGGTGAGGAGTTCCCACGTTCCTTGAATGCTGATGCAGTCAAGAAATACTTTGCCTAAAGAAATAAAAGAATAATTTGCTAAGTCGAAAACCAGAAAGGGCGACTTAAGCAAAAAAGAGTGTCTCGGTAGGCTGAAAACCCGAAAGGGAGGTCTAGGAAAAAGTCGGAGACATAAACAGAATAAATTTTCTCGATAGATTGAAAACCCGCAAGGGAAGCCTAGGAAAAAGTTAGGGATTTCTTGGAAAGTAACTGCATCAGACAAGACTTGATCACTAAAGTGATAATCTTCTCGTATTTTCGTCACTTTTCAACTGAAGCCTATACACGAGAATTCAAAGTTGTTAAGGAGAATATTGGTTATTGTACTTTAATGTACTTTTTCCATGTATTTACCATTTTCTAAACTTTATAATCATCTATGGAGTCACGCCATTTGCAGACTACCTTCTATTAATAAAGTTTGTGCCTTTGTGCAATTCATTGCAATTCTTATTTTACTCTGCTTACAAAAGTTTCTTTTATTAGTGATAGTAATTTTCAAAACAAAATACTAAAAGAAATTAATAATGAAACATGATTTTTGAAAAAAATTTGCAAAATAACTTTCTCACTTCGACTTTGTGAATCAAAGGACAAAAGTAGTGGTTCCAAGGATGTACGAGTTCCGAAGCTTTGGAAGTTTTCTCTAGGAAGTGTTCTCTGGTTACTTTTGTTGATAAGCACTTAGCTTCCCTACGGTTGTTCTTTGGATGGTTGGTTTCTCTCTGAACTATTTATGAGGTATTGGGTTTGTAATCCCATGTTCCCCAGTTAAGTCTTGATTCAGATTTCTCTATTAGAGTGTGATTCCTCTTCCTCAATAGGGTTGTGATTGAGCACAAATTTTAAAGTTGTGTAACATTTGCATCTTTTATTTTCCCCAGAGAAGTTTGTCCAACCACTAGTCTTGGTATTGGAGAATGTTTGTGGTATCCCAACAGTAGTTATGATCTCATCTTCCCTAGTAACGCCTATTTGTTATCTCCCAATGAAGCCTAGATGAGTTTGTTATGTCCATGCAGCTTTATGTTTTATTGTTATATGATTATGCTCTGATTATTTTCAAGCCATGTTTCCTTTCCCATAAAAGTTAAGCTGTGAAGTAGGACGTTGCTTCCTCAGTTGGTTGCTTACTTTCTTATGAGATTTCCATCTTGGATGTGTTTTAGCAGAATGATGTACTTACCTAAGATTTGATGTGTCTGGTTATCCCCAGTGTTGTGCGTATGTTTTGTCGGCATATACACAACATTCATTCATTTATTCATACATACATCATGCATAGACGAATTGAAAATTCATTGTTTATTTGCATTCATTAAAGTTTCTGATGACATTTTATCCTCCCTGCAGAGTGTGTTGTCTCTCTCCAATAGAATGTCAACCTTAAGAAGAAAGTGTATATCCTTCCTATTTCCCCACTGATCTTATTTCTCGTGAAAATTTTTTGCTTCAGTATTCCTCCCCAGTTCATTATCTGGATGGAATAAATCCTCATTTGAGTTTGGTCCTCATTGGGTAAAATTTTGGTTGGCTGTGTCACTCCGAGTTGCTAGATTGAATTTTGGTCCCCGACAACAATGTTATTTTGATCTCTCTAGGATGTGAAAACTAGATTGAGAATATGCATATCTTCAGCAAGAATGTGTTGGTATTGCCCCAGGAAGTCAAAATTCATTTCCCATCAGTGTTATTGCAATTCCCTTTCGTAACAACAAGTGGTCGTCTCTTTATTTGAGCAACATGTACTTCCCCAGTAAGTCTGTTAGTTCCCAAATAAGATTAGTTTGTTTACTCCGATGGATGGTGGTCTCTACATTATGGGAGATAATTTGTTGTTGAGATTTGATTTACTCCGATGGATGGTGGTCTCTACGTTATAGGAGATAGTTCGTTGTTGAGATTTGATTTACTCTGATGGATAGTGGTCTCTATGTTATGGGAGATAGTTCATTGTTGAAGTTGGTTGTACTCAAATGATAGAGATGGTTCATTGGAAGATTCTTACAGCAGTTTGTTACCCTTTCTAGGTAGAATGCATTGGTTAAAGAAGAAGTTGAGACCCATTCTAGGTAATACGCCATAATTTTTGGAAACTTGTTATTTTGATGAATTTACTGTCATCCCTGAGTTAGTATTATTTTGATTTTCTACCTTTAACCCTGACTTGGTAGTTTACCGTCATCCCTGAGTCGGTATATCTCTTGTTTTTTCTACCTTCATCTGTGAGTTGGTAGTTTATCGTCATCTGTTGAGTCAATATATCTCTTGTTTTTCTACCTTCATCCCTGAGTTGGTTGTTCAACATCATTTTTTAGTCGACATTTACCTCTTTCTCCTTATTGGACTTTACCCTATAGAGTTGATCTTTCTCCAGTCTCAACACTAACGTCAAATTGTTATCAGTCTCAGTATTGATGTCTATCATTTGTTACCAATCTCAGTATTGATGTCAATCAATTATTTACCAGTCTCAGTACTTTTGTTTACCGTCATCTCTGAGTCAATACATTTTTTCTTTTCTATCTCCGTCTTTGGGTTGATAGTTTACCAACACATGTGAGTTGGTATTATACTATTTTTGATATCTCCTCTATGAGTGGGTAGTTCACTGTTATACGCTAGTCGTTATGTTCCAATTCTTTTTCCTCATTTATTAAATTGATGTTACTTTATCTCCTCTTTTGGCTTTACCTAGTAGAGTTGAGTCCTCATTTTCCCAATGGAGTTGTTTTTTTATCTAAGGGAGTCAAGTTTCTTTCCCCAGTCAAGTTGGTAATCCTTTCTCATAGATTACCTCCTTATTGTTTTGTTGCTTGCGCTGTTGATATTTTCTCCATTAAATTCTTACTTTGTGTAATACGGTGGGAGAACTGGCTTTTTTGGTTTTATCCAAAATATTCGGATAGCTAGAGTCGCCACCGACTTTTCTTTTATCCGATATTTAGGAACGGTGAAAATAACAGGAAAGACCTTTGATAGATTTTGAGTTTGGGGGGTAAGTTATGAAAAGGGAAAGTGTTATAACCCTTTTCATCCGTAGTTATCCACTGGCTCTTAATTGCTTAGCTCACTTTTGAAACTCTTGCTTTGTGTGTGTGTTTTGAAAATATTTTGAAAAGCCAATGTAAGGCTGACTTTGTAATGATTATCGTATCAGTTCTCAAGAATGCGTACAAAATGTTTTTGAAAATATTTGTTGTTTCGAAAGTGATGTATGAAAAATGTTTTGTTTGTGAGAAAATTTGTGAACAAGCAATTAGGAGTTTCTTACCCACTAAAGTCTTTCTTATTCTTTTCCTTCTCTTTTAGAGATAGTTCTATCCGTACCATTAGTTGGTAGGTAGCCCTATCCATTGGATGTGAAGGAACAAGCGTAGGGTCATCGTATGGTCATCGAAGGCAAAAATGTAAGGATACTTTAGCAATTTGTATCAGAGGGACTAGATCATTTTTGTAGGCAACATCGAAGGGTCATCGAGGGACTGTGATCTTTATTCGAAGGGACTTTGCTAAAGTATCCCTATTTCGAGGGACATGACCAAGTTTCCGAAGGCAACAAAGAGAGGTAGGTGCAAAGTGTGCAAAGTGTGTTCAGTTCAACTATTTATCTTGTATTAGGGTTTTTCTAACGATTGTTTTTAGATCTTGCCATACATGCCTAGTTACTAGCATTTGAATATATACAGAAAAAGTAAAGGTGCAGAAAGTAAATTCTAAGCTATTACAGGGCTTTGGGACAATTACATAAAAAGATGCGGAAAATAAAGTGCAGAATTTAAACCTAAAACTATTACATCCTGTTGTACCCCAAAATTTTCCCTCCCATTTTCACACAAGACATACTCCTAGAGGTCCTCAATTGCTCAAGGTTGACCAAGAATTGATCAGACAAATTCTCCTCCTAAGTATTGGCCTTCCAACTAGGGTTTCATTTTTCACCAATATGTGTGAGCTACAAAGGTCTTAAATGTATTACATGGTCCTAATATGTCTTCAAGATTATCCATGACAAATTTCATACCTTGCACTACAAGTTTGCTCAGTCAACTGCTCAAATGCCTAAAAATCAACTATACTTGGTCAAAAGTCAACTGTGACCCACTTGAAGTCAAACTTCAATGTTTTTGGTCAACATTAACATTTTGAAGTGATATCCATAATTTGATCAAGGGTTGGTCATGATTCCTCAAGAAATGCTCCTAATTCATCAAAAGTCAAGAATTACTAATTAGGGTTTCTATAGGAAAAGTCAACCAAACTTTGACCAGGCATAACTTTCACATACTTCATCAATTTTCCCCCAACCAAATCTCATTTTTAAGAGAATGAAATTCCCTATAACTTCTATTTTATTCTCAAGTTCAAGAAATGCACCATTTGAAAGATACAAGCTCATACATAACATGTCATTTTTAAAAAGTCAACAAAAGACACTTTTTGACATGACAACTTATATCAATATAATGCATTTAAAAGCAATAATGATCAACATAAGGATTATAGAGTACATCTTGAGATTTCCAAAAAGTCAAAGATCATCTTAAAAAGATGAAAATTGAGAAAGTTATGGTTTGCACAAGTTGGGTCAATTTGTGAAAAATGCATGAAGTGAACTTTGAGCAAAATTGCATTTTTAGGTTAATGGACCTAATTTTTAGGGTTCAAACATGTTTATGACATACCCAAGGACCTCTAAAACTAACCATGCACAATTTTTATTTCTATTTATTTGAATTTTTATTCATTTAAATATGAATTAAATCAAATAAACTAAATAAAAATATAAAGAATAATGGGCCATGGCATTTGGGTTTGATTTGATCTATTAGAATGCCCATATTTTCGTGCAAGATACATCCAAATGATCCAGGTTCATTGAACATTCAAAAAGAGACAAGGATCTTCAAAAATGACAAGAACAAACTCAAAAAATGGAAAGTTTTCAATATGTTTGATTTTTGTTTTATCTTGGTTTGATTAATTGATTCCTTGCCATGTATGTTGCCTCATTCATACCTCTATATAAGCATAAGCAAACCATATGCAAAGGGGAATGGAATTACTCTTCAAAAATCTCTTCAAAAGCTCTTCACAAAGCTCTGTCAAAATTCTCAAAATCGTTCAAAAGTTGTGAAAATTCAAAACCTGATCTTTAGCTTTCCTCCATCCAATATCATGCCATATTTTCACTCTTGAGGTCCCTAGGAGTCATTTCCATTTCTCACCTTGGCCTGGAGCACGCCCGAGTCATCCATACAAGTTTCATCGTTCGATATAGTTTATTTAAATCTAATCTTGTTAATCTGCATTTATTAATCTGTTTGACGTTTGAATATATGTTTGTAGTCGTACATAGAGAAGGTTGGACGTGAAGCATGTAGTTTTGAGGCCTTGTTCATGAGATTCCATTCTCAATGTTGATCGGAAGCTAGGCTTTGAAACGCAAAATTCAGAGACCTTTAGCCAAAACTAATGCCGAATTTCTTTATTTACTTCTCTTTATATTTACTTTTTTCAAAGTCATTTTTATTTAATCATAAAATAAAAAAAAATAGATTTAGGTTTTTTTATATATAATTAAATTTAATTTGTACAAGTTAATTAATTATATTTTGATTTATTTAAAGTAATTTAAAATCAATTAGAAGTTAGACTTAATCATTTCAAATCTTTTTCTCAATAATAAAAATCCAAAAAATATTAGAATTAGTTTCCTTTTGATTAATTTTAATTGCATCTTATTTATCACTCTTTTCTTTATTTAGTTAAAATTAATTTTTAATTTAAGTATTTTTCTTAATAAAAATGACAAAAAAGTGCTAAGTATGTAGAAGTATTTTAGGGCTTACCTCACTTACCATATTCGCGCGCCCATTTTAAATTCCGTTCATTTTATATTTATGTAACTGCAAAAGGTTTTAATAGTTAAATTTAGGACTTTTTACTTTTTGTTTCCCCATTTGGACATGTAAATACCCCCTCCCCGAAGCATTGTAATAGCGTAGGATTTATAATTCCCACACTTTAAATTTCTGCAAGATATTAACTGTTAGTAATTTGGCTTGTATGGAAAGACTGGAAACAAAGCGCTAGCAAACTTAAATTCAAATACAAATAACTGAAACAAGCATACATTGCACACATACACCTCTAGGGTACGCCCACTTTGGTTGTCTTTCGGGAAAAAAATAGTCATGTCCCCCGAAACAGGGATGTTTTAGCAAAGACTCGTAAATCAAAGATCATAGTCCCTCGATGACCCTACAATGTTGCCTTTCGGTAAATGATCTAGTCCCTAAACAAAGTTGCTAAAGTGTCTCCACATGTTTCCTTTATGACTGTACGTCCCTTCGATAGTCCCTCAACATCCAACGATAGGGCTACCTACTCACTAATAGTAGGATATCACTATCTAAAGGAAAGGACGAAAAGAACGCCTTTTTCGAGTAGGTAGATAGCTATTAAGTACTTGCTCAAAACAATATTTTTCACACCACACTTTCAAAACTCTTTTCAAAAAATGCTTTATCACACTCTTGATGACTGATACAAGAGTTATCATAAAGCAAGCAAAATTTTCAAAACACACAAACACGAAAGCAGTTTTCGAAATGAGAAAGTACCTAAGAGTCTGTGGAAAACCACAGATGGAAAGGATGCTAACACCTCCCCTTTCCATAATCTACCCTCTTACTCAGAAAATCTCGAAAAAGGTCTTTTTCTGTTCTTTTCACCCTTTCCTTTGATGGATAAAAGAAAATTCGGTGGCGACTCTTACTTACCGCAACATTTGCAAACACAAACACAAACCAGTATTAAACAGTCGGTTATGCCATCGTATCACAGAACTGGCGACTCTGTTGGCGATCTAATAAAAGTGGGGTTACCTTAGAGTTTAGTTCATCACTTTAAATTGCTTTTTGTATGCTTTGTTTTCTTTATCCTTGGAGGGCTGTTTGGGTTGTTACTATAGATCCTACACCCGGATCAGGGGCATATTTTTAGGTAAGCAACAATAGATTGTGGACAATGTACAACATAGACTGATATGGTTGAAGCCATAGCTGTGTTGGTGTGACACTTTGGTTGGTACTAGTATCCCTTGTGTTGAATTGAGGAGGATACGGGGCCGTCGTGTGGTGTCGTGAAGCACTAACGAACCTTAGAACCTTAGTTGAACAAACTTGGCCATTAGAAAGTAGTGAGATAGCCGGCCTCGGTGTAAAGCTGGGAATCGGTTGATACTTGATACTACACTCATTGAGATTGGACTTTTGGGATGTTTCGGCCGCAAGAAAAGATTGCTAAGCTGAAATAATACCGATAAAGAAAGATCAGTGATATTGAGATTACTTAGAACCCGATTACTATTTCTAAGACAGGTTGAACCAACTAAATTTCAAGAGGGTACTTACCAGCAAACCCCATGCAAGCCTAAATCTAAGGTTGCTTGTGTGATTTGTTTTCTTTTTTACTGGAACTACTTGCAGGGTTTTTATCTAACAGCATGATCTCTTTGTAGGATTTGTTTACAGTCATTATCTAGTAACCTGGACTTCTTAGACTCACTTGTCTTCATCACCTTACACTTTTTCTTAACACATAACATACACATCATAACATCATGCCACAACATTTCCTTAACCATTTCAAGGATCTCAAGGGTTTGTGATGTAGGTTATGATAAATCAGACGTCTAGAAAGGGGCAATGGGATTTATTTCCTCTAGCCAATTCCGTCAAAAGATCAAAACTCAACAAGTTGAGTCAGGGGCTATGACCCACTTGATATGGTGAGCTTGACTCTCGTAGGAGGACCTTAAAACGATACAAAAGTTCTTCAGTCAAAGTCGCAGTTCAACTCCTAACATCTTCTTATGTTTACCCCGCGAGATCCTTGAAAACATTTGCATATCATACATGCCATTGCATAACAGGTATTATCGATACAAGCTTCTTATCCCTTTGCTGTTTATTTCAACAAGATGAAATGGCTCTTTAACAAACAGTAAAAGACCTTCAAGCTCAAAACGCTAAGTTTCAACAAATGTTAATGGCTTTGGCCCAGGGGCAGGAAGAACTGAAAGCTCTCATCATCAAAGAGAAGAAGAAGAAGAAGAAGGAAAAGAAACTGGCTTGCATCCTGAATATTGGAAGAAGACTCAGAGGACCGGTTAAAGGAGCTCTAGATCTTTCAACTCCATCAAATAAGGGGGATAATCATGAAGAAGATAACAACCCCGAGGATGATGAAGACGAAGCTGATTATACTGAGGAGCAATATCCTCATGCCGATGATAAATACAAATAGCTGGAGGATCGTCTCAATGCTATGGAGATTCAGCAGGTACCTGGCTTGGACTTTGAAGAGTTAGGGCTGGTTCCTGGAGTGGTCATCCCACCAAAGTTCAAGGTTCCCAAATTTTCTAAGTATGACGGTGTCTCCTGCCCTAAGTTGCACTTAATTTCCTATGTCAGGAAGATCCAGCCTCACACTGCTGACCAGAAGTTATAGGTCCATTTCTTCCAAGAAAGTTTGGCTGGCACTCAACTGGATTGGTTCTATCAGCTAGAAGGAACTGAAATCCATATCTGGGAAGACTTGGCTACTGCTTTCTACAAACAGTACCAACACAATGTTGACCTGACACCAACTTGTGTGCAACTACAGAATATGTCCATGAGCTCAAGAGACGACTTCAAGGAATATGCCCAGAAATGGAGGGATCTAGCTGGCAGGGTAAAACCTCCTCTTAATGATCGAGAAATGGTAGACATGTTCATGAGCACTCTAACAGACCCATTCTTTAATCTGTTGATTGGGAGTTCCTCATCTGGGTTCACAGAGATGGTTCTGACTGGAGAAAGGGTCGAAAGTGGTATCAAGAGTGGGAAGATCCTGATGGCTGCATCTTCTAATGCTAAAAAGAAGCCATTTGCTGGTAAGAGGGAAGCCAATGTTGTGTATGGCCATAAGGGTCGTAATAAGGCAGACTACCACCAGTCTGTAGGGGCAGTGCTGGTCTCTAATTCGGCACGCGTGCAACGACCATAACAACGGGGTAATCAGCGAAGGAAAGACGAGCCTAAGAGACAGTTTGACAAGATCAATATGTCGATGTCTCAATCATTACAACATATGTTGAGGATGAACTTGATTACATTGATAGGAACTCATCCAAACCCTAAGACTTTTTCTCCTAACTATAATCCTGATGCAAGGTGTCGCTATCATTCAGGCAGTCCTGGGCATGATACTAACGATTGTTGGGCACTGAAATACAAGATTCAAAATATGATTGACACCAAGGAGATTGAGTTTTAACCTCCTGATACTCCCAACGTGATCACTGCTCCCATGCCAAATCATGGCCAGGATTGAGAGCATTTTGATTCATTTGAATTCTCAAGTTGTATTTTCTTTGTTTGTTCAAACACTTATTGTCATGTCAAACTTTGTTATTTCATTAATGAATTGCACATGTTTGTCTTGAATTAATTTTTTTTCATTATGCTAAAAATGCTTTCTTAATTCCTTTTTGTGATATTCAACTCTTGATTAAAAGCTCTAAGCCTTTAGAGGGAGGATGACAAGAACGATACCACAATCTCTACAGTATGCTTTGGAACAGACCCCGCTGACGATGTACATGCGTTGTTTCAAATCCTAAATAGTGGAGTTATAAGAAATATAATCCCTAGTCAACCCCTTTGAGCCTAAGAAATAGGAGTTTTCTTTTCACACAAATTAAAACCCTTAATCATAACCTGGGCAGGGTAGTTTTCTCAGTTAATTCAGATGTGCATTCAGTCGCAAGCTTTCCCTTCATACACAACAAATAGTTTAGAAGATGCTCTGATAAAGATGGTGATGGTTCCATATAATCATTAAGAACAGGCAGTCATTATCTCTCAAAATAAAAGCCCATTAAATCAAAACCTATGAAGGAGACTTAATAAAAAAACTAGGGCATCCCGCTGGCTGTAATCACAAAAGAAATAGTTTAGGAAAAAGATGGGGATAGAAAAATAAAAAAAAAGAAAGAGGTCCTACAGATCCTCAACAAAAAGAAAAGGTCACAAAAATGAATGTCTTCTCAAAAAAACGTTCAATTTCTGAACCATCACTGGAATATCAAGGCCAACATTCCAGAACTCAACTGGGATTCGAAATGCACAATTAACTGAGCATATGAGTGAAGAATATCACGAAGAGCGGGTTGGGTAAAATTAAAATTTGAGCCTTTATCCTTTGTTTCTTGAACCGTAAACCAGACCACGTTATAACCCTTAAAAGTCCTAGCTGAAGCATGGGTTAGTTCAAGAGCCTATTGTTGCAAAGGTATCCAGACTCCCGTAAGGTTTGCTATAAATCATGAGAATATATCACATTCTTGAAAATTTTGTTTTACTATAAAAATGCATTTTTCAAAAAAATTCAAGACAAACATAAGCTTTGCATTCTTTAAATGACATTGTTTGCATATGGTTAATTGTTCAAATTTTTGAGAAATTCACATAACGAATATTCAGTGAATGAAGACCCCCTCAATGGACAGAATCACCTCAGACGGAAAAAACATTCCCAATAACAAGCCTTTCATAATCAAGGGGCGTGTCATGGTGTCTAATTAATTTGGGGCAGTCAAGCAAATATGAAAAGAATCTCTCCAAAAATGTTGAATAGCCAGGGGCAGATCTTCATATGAATCACTCTGGGGTTGTTACATTGATCCTAGATTCCAGCAGAAAATCATTGAAATTTGAATCTTTGGTACCACCAAATTGCTTGTCTGTGCCAGTAGTATCAGATGGTGTTAGTATCATGTCTTTGAATCCTTCCATGACAGTTCTTAGAAAAGATACCTAGGAAATTCAAGACTATCATAAACTTGATCAAACATCAGGTGCCCTAGATTCATCATGAAGCATCCCCACACAGGCTCCCACATATGAAAGGGCACATGTGATCACATCAACATCTTCTGGCAGTGTGACAACACTTTCTACTATAGACAGTGACAATCCTCTGCACCCGATGAACACGGACATAGTCAAAAAATACTACGCATGAAAAAGACCCGCTAGGTTGACAGGCCTAGAAAAAATTAAGGGCATCCCGGTGAACCAAAAGAGTTAGGGTAAAAAATTAGGGATATATACAAAAAAATTGTACACCTGGCAAGTCGGAAGCCTGAAAAGGAAGCTTGAGCAAAAAAGGGTATCCCGGTGGACTGAAAACTCGAAAGGGCGATCCAGGAAAAAGTTAGGGATTAAAAACGTATGACTATGTCCCGTTATCTTATCATTTGTTTATCAGTAGAAGACTTATCATCCTGATCAGTATTTACCAAGCACCCTAGGAGTTGGGATGACACTCAAACCATCCACAAAGTCTCTGCAGGTACTTTCTCCAGCAGGTATAGAGGCAGGGGCATCTTACTAAAAAGTCGCCGTCATATCCTCAACTTACAACCTAGTGATGTCAGGTGTTCTTGTATCCCTGGCAGAACAGGAATTTCCAACTACTGCCCCGACATCAGGTTTTCCCCAGTAAATTCGTCAAACTTCTCAGGATTCCCAAAAATCCTCAGGCAGTGCACAGAGCTTTCCTTCCCCAACAGAGTTTATTTCTCTAACAACAGAAGATCATCCCCCAGTAGTTCAGCTTCAACAAAATCTGAAGACCTACATTCTTCATCACAAACTGCAATCAGGGATTTATTTTCCCTAATTCAACAGCACTGTAATAGAACAACTAATACATTCACATATTGCATTCATACATCATTCTAAAAACGTCATAACATCTGCAGTACAAATGCATACATCTAAATCTCATTTATTTTGAGAACACCATTACACAATTCATTTCATACACCATTACATTGCATACAACTAACGCTTTACCTTTTTAGGAAAGATCAATCAACAGATATTTATCATCAATAATTTTCAACAGGTCCAGGATTAGCTCCTAAAATAAAACAAAGTAATTATCTGTGCGGCCAAATACAACTTTATACGGGCTCTTCATGAAGCAATCTTAAACAAGTTTCTTTTGTCTTCCAAATACAGCTTTACGTGGGCTCAACATGAAGCAATCTTATACGGGTTTCTTTTGACTTCCAAATATAGCTTTACACGGGCTCAACATGAAGCCATCTTACACGGGTTTCCTCTGACTTCCAAATACAGCTTTACACGGGCTCATCATGAAGCAATCGTACATGGGTTTCTTCTAAATTCCAAATACAACTTTACACGGGCTCATCATGAAGCAATATTACACGAGTTTCTTCCTATTTCCAAATACAACTTTATACGGGCTCAACATGAAGACATCTTACACGGGTTTCTTCTGACTTCCAAATACAGCTTTATACGGGCTCATAATGAAGAAATCTCACACGGGTTTCTTCTGAATTCCAAATACAGCTTTACACGGGCTCATCATGAAGCAATCTTACACGGGTTTCTTCTGTCTTCCAAATACAACTTTACACGTGCTCATCATGAAGCAATCTTACACGGGTTTCTTCTGATTTCCAAATATAGCTTTACACGGGCTCAACATGAAGCAATCTTACACGGGTTTCTTCTGATTTCCAAATACAGCTTTACACGGGCTTATCGTGAAGCAATCTTACACGTGTTTCTTCTTAATTCCCAAATACAACTTTACACGGGCTCATCATGAAGCAATCTTACACGGGTTTCTTCTGACTTCCAAATACAACTTTACACAGGCTCATCATAAAGCAATCTTACATGGGTTTCTTCTGACTTCCAAATACTGCTTTACACGAGCTCAACATGAAGCAATCTTACACGGGTTTCTTCTGACTTCCAAATACAGCTTTACACGAGCTCATCATGAAGCAATCTTACACGGGTTTCTTCTGAATTCCAAATACAGCTTTATACGGGCTCATCATGAAGCAATCTTACACGGGTTTCTTCTGACTTCCAAATACTGCTTTACACGGGCTCTTCATAAAGAAATCTTACACGGGTTTCTCCTGACTTCCAAATACAACTTTACACGGGCTCTTCATGAAGCAATCTTACACGGGTTTCTTCTGACTTCCAAATACAACTTTATACAGGCTCTTCATGAAGCAATCTTACACGGGTTTCTTATGACTTCTAAATACAGCTTTACACAGGCTCTTCATAAAGAAATCTTACACGGGTTTCTCCTGACTTCCAAATACAGCTTTACATGGGCTCTTCATGAAGCAATCTTACACGGGTTTCTTCTGACTTCTAAATACAACTTTATACGGGCTCTTCATGAAGAAATCTTACATGGGTTTCTTTTGACTTCCAAATACAGCTTTATATGGGATCTTCATGAAGAAATCTTACACGGGTTCCTTCTCTCTCCTTCTAAAGTTTTACACGGACTCATCCTGAAGAAACCCTACCCAGGTTCCTTCTCACGATCTCCAGATGCAGTTTTACTCTGACTCATCATGAAGCAACCTTACCCAGGTTCCTTCTCACAATATCTGAATACAGTTTTACACGGACCCATCATGAGGCAACCCTACCCAGGTTCCTTCTCTTGAATTTCCAGATGCATTTTTACACGTACTCATCCTGAAGCAACCCTACCCAGGTTCCTTCTCACAATCTTCAGATATAGTTCTACACAGACTCATTCTGAGACAACCCTACCCAGAATCCTTCTCTTGAATTTCCAGATGCAGTTTTACACGGACTCATCCTGAGGAAACCCTACCCAGGTTCCTTCTCACAAATTCCAGATGCATTTTTACACGGACTCATCCTGAGGCAACCCTACCCAGATTCCTTCTTATAATTTCCAGATGGAGTTTTACCCAGAATCATCCTGAAGCTGCCCTACCCAGGCTCTCTATCATATATCTCCTAAAATAGCCCTACCCAGATTCTTCTCATACACTTCCAGTTGAAGTCTTACCCTGACTCATCCTGAAACAGCCCTACACAGGTTTCTTATGATACATTTCTAGATAGCAGTTAATTTCATTCTCCCTAACAAATTACTGCGAAGCCTGGATTTCAACAAGAAAATAGCAAACATTCATCTCTCCAATCCAGAGATAACCCCTCAGTAGATCCATGTACAACTGAAGTTCCTAGACTCTATTCCCCACATAGTTTTCTTTAAACAGAAAAACAACATAAGTCAACATCCCCCAGTGGACTCCTCCTCAGACAACAGGAGCATGAATCCCCACAAAGAGACCTCTTATGAAGTTAGCATCTACTCTGGATGGCATCTTTAAGCCCTCTCTGATGACTCTCCATCATATTCTCTATATGGCGTCTTTAAGCCCATCGCTGACGAATTTCAGTCATCTTCTCCAAATTGCATCTATAAGCCCATTGCCGACGTTATCAACCATCAATATTACTTCATTCGAGCGCAAATTTCTGGGCACTCTAGTATTCAATCATCTTCCACCTTCAGATCACGAAAGGCAGACAAGCCAATCTAAATCCTAAGGTTTAAGAAGATTGAACAGGGTCAGCTGTTGTACCCCAAAATTTTCCCTCCCATTTTCATACAAGACATGCTCCTAGATGTCCTTAATTGCTCAAGGTTGACCAAAAATTGATCAGACAAATTCTCCTCACAAGCATTGGAATTCCAAATAGGGTTTCATTTTTAATAAGATGTGTGAGCTATAAAGGTCTCAAATGTCTTCCATGGTCCTAATATGTCTTCAAGATTATCCATGAAAAATTCCATACCTAGCACTACAAGTTTGCTCAGTCAACTGCTCAAATGCCTGAAAATCAACTATACTTGGTCAAAAGTCAACTGTGACCCACTTGCAGTCAAACTTCAAGGTTTTTGGTCAACATCAAAATTTTGAAGTGATATCCATCATTTGATCAAGAGTTGATCATGATTCCTCAAGAAATGCTCCTAATTCATCAAAAGTCAAGAATTGCTAATTAGGGCTTCTAAAGGAAAAGTCAACCAAACTTTGACCAGGCATAACTTTCACATAATTCATCAATTTTCCCCAACAAAAGCTCACTTTGAAGAGAATGCAATTCCCTATAACTTCTATTTTATTCTCAGGTTCAAGAAATGCACCATTTGAAAGATACAAGCTCATACATAACATGTCATTTTTAAAAAGTCAACAAAAGACATTTTTTGTCATGACAACTTATATCAATATAATGTCTTTAAAAGAAATAATGATCAACATAAGGATTGTAGAGGGCATATTGAGATTTCCAAAAAGTCAAATATCATCTTCAAAAGATGAAAATTGAGAAAGTTATGGTTTGCACAAGTTGGGCAAATTTGTGAAAAATGCATGAAGTCAACTTTAAGCAAATTGCATTTTTAGGTTAATGGACCTAACTTTTAGGGTTCAAACATGTTTATGACATACCCAAGGACATCTAAACCTAACCATGCACAATTTTTATTTCTCTTTATATGAATTTTTATTCATTTAAATATGAATTAAATCAAATAAATTAAATAAAAATACAAAGAATAATGGGCCATGACATTTGGGTTTGATTTGATCTATTAGAAGGCCCATATTTTTGTGCAAGATACATCCAAATGGTCTAGGTTCATTGAACATTCAAAAATAGACAAGGATCTTCAAAAATGGCAAGAACAAACTCAAAAAATAGAAAGTTTTCAAGATGTTTGATTTTTGTTTTATCATGGTTTGGTTAATTGATTACTTGCCATGTATGTTGCCTTATTCATACCTATATATAAGCATAAGCAAACCATATGCAAAGGGGCATGAAATTACTCTTCCAAAATCTCTTCAAAATCTCTTCACAAAGTTCTCTCAAAATTCTCAAAATCGTTCAAAAGTTGTAAAAATTCAAAGCCTGGTCTTTAGCTTTCCTCCATCCAATATCGTGCCATCTTTGCACTCCTGAGGTCCCTAGAAGTCATTTCCATTCCTTTCCTTGGCCTGGAACACGCTCGGGTCGTCCATATATGTTGCATCGTCCGGTATAGTTTATTTAAATCTAATCTTGTTAATTTGCATTTATTAATCTTTTTGACATTTGCATACATGTTTGTAGTCGTGCATAGAGAATGTTGGACGTGAAGCATGTAAGTTTTAAGGCCTGGTTCATGAGATATCATTCTCAACACCAATCTGAAGCTTTGCTTCGAAACGCAAAATTCAAAGACCTTTAGCCAAAACTAACATCGGATTTCTTTATTTACTTCTTTTTATATTTACTTTTTTCAAAATTATTTTTATTTAATCATAAAATCAAAAAAATCAAAAAAATCCAAAAAAATAGATTTAGGTTTTTTTTATATATAATTAAATTTAATTTGTGCAAGTTAATTAATTATATTTTGATTTATTTCAAGTAATTTAAAATTAACTAGAACTTAGACTTAATCATTTCAAATCTTTTTCTCAATAATAAAAATCCAAAAAATGTTAGAATTAGTTTTCTTTTGATTAATTTTAAATGCATATTATTTATCCCTCTTTTCTTTATTTAGTTAAAATTAATTTTTAATTTAAGTATTTTTCTTAATAAAAATGACAAAAAAAGTGCTAAGTATGTAGAAGTATTTTAGGGCTTACCTCGCTTTCCATATTCGCGCGCCCATTTTAAATTTCGTTCATTTTATATTTATGTAACTGCAAAAGGTTGTAATAGTTAAAGTTAGGACTTTTTAATTTTTGTTTCCCCATTTGGACATGTAAATACCCCCTCCCCGAAGCATTGTAATAACGTAAGATTTACAATTCCCGCACTTTAAATTTCTGCAAGATATTAACTGTTAGTAATTAGGCTTGTATGGAAAGACTGAAAAGAAAGCGCTAGCAAACTTAAATTCAAAGACAAATAACTGAAACAAGCACACATACACCTCTAGGGTACCCCCACTTTGCTTGCCTTTCGGAAAAAAATAGTCATGTCCCTCGAAACAGGGACGCTTTAGCAAAGACCCGTAAATCAAAGATCATAGTCCCTCGATGACCCTACAATGTTGCCTTTCGGTAAATGATCTAGTCCTTAAACAAAGTTTCTAAAGTGTCTCCACATGTTGTCTTTATAACTGTACGTCCCTTCGATAGTCCCTCAACATCCAATGATATGGCTACCTACTCACTAATAGTAGGATATCACTATCTAAAGGAAAGGAGGAAAATAACGCCTTTTTCGAGTAGGTAGATAGCTATTATGTACTTGCTCAAAATAATCTTTTTCACACCACACTTTCAAAACTCTTTTCAAAAAACGCTTTATCACATTCTTGAGGACTGATACAAGAGTTATCATAAAGCAAGCAAACTTTTCAAAACACACAAACACGAAAGCAGCTTTCAAAATGAGCAAGTACCTAAGAGTACGTGGAAAACCACAGATGGAAAGGGTGCTAACACCTTCCCTTTCCATAATCTACCCCCTTACTCAGAAAATCTCAAAAAAGATATTTTTTTGTTCTTTTCACCTTTTCCTTTGTTGGATAAAAGAAAAGTTGGTGGTGACTCTTGCTTACCGCAACATTTGCGAACACAGATGCAAACCAGTATTAAACAGTCGGTTCTGCCACCGTATCACACATGCCATGAACAGTTATATAATAGGTAAAAAATACGGAAAAATAAATCTAAATTATTACAAGAAAAAGTCGCATGACCTATAAAATCGTCTAAGAATTTAAATGCAATAAAAAATATAAAAAATGTTGAAAAGTGTTTGAATGTGATTTTTTTATGAAATTAATTTGATGTTAATTAGAAAACCTAAGTCTAATTCATTTTAATAAAAAAAACCTAAAGTCTAATTAATTTTATTATTTAAGAAATAATGGTTAATCAATTAATTAATTAAAACAAGAGAATTAAATGTTAATTAAAAAACCTAAACCTAATTATTTAGGATTAAAAAAAGGTTAGTTTTTAAGTTAATTAAAAATAAATTAGGGTTAAAGGAAGGAAAACCAATAAAAATAAGGTGAAAACCAAAATAAGGAAAAAATGCATGACGTGGGTGTTGAACCCGCGCCCTCTTGCTTCATAATTGCACAACTTGCCACCAGGCCAAGCGCTGGTTGGTGATAGAGAATGGGCGCAATGTATAACATATGAAACCTGTAGAAATTGTGAAAATAACAAAAAAAGATACAAAAGACAGGGATCAAACCCACACCCTTGTATACCAAAGCCTTAGCGCGCGCATTCTTGCCACTGGGATGATTGTTTCATCCGTTAATAAAACAAAACAAAATAAATATAATATGAAACAAAATATATTAACCGGAGAAGCATCAGAGCCCTAGTTCCGGTCATCTTCTCTGGTGAGTACGTTTTCTAAACCTGCAAAACAAAGTGTGTTAGTGACCAAATATAACCCTACCCCTTAATTTGAGGGTTGCGAACTCATTGGTGGCCTTAGTTTTGGTTAAAACATCCTGTGCAGTTAGACATAATCAAAATAATCCAAAACAGCATAAACATGGTGATGCATGATTCTGGAATCATGGAACTCATGTGATGTTTCAGACATGTTCTATTACATCTCAGGAATACATTAGCATGGTTAGTTTCAATCAAAACTACATAAAATTTAAAACACGAAATTCATAAAAATATGTCAACCGACCATGCTTGGAATGCTTGTTTTATGCACTTTTGATCATCAAGAACAATCAAGTCTTATCCTATAACACCTCAGGGATTGATTGGAACAGTTGGTATGCTTTGATAAGGGTTGGAAATAGGATTACAAGGTTGCCTTAGTTTGACAAAATTTGATATTTTTGGGGAGTGTTCTTGAGGCAAGATTTTCGTTTTCCTTTTGTCTGAAAATGAAGAGTATATATAAGAGAAAATATTAGGTCAACACATGGGCTTGGACCTCTTACAAACAACCTTTGATTCATGTTTAAAATTAGAATTGGAATAAGACAAAACATGAATATTTTCTTTGCAAATAAGCTTCACACAATTTCTCATGCAATCTTGGGCCTCCAAAAGATTTGAAACAAAAGCCTTGTAAGCCTTATACCTCCACTTAATATTTATTTGATATAATTTGCATTTAAATGAATAAAAATTCAAATAAAAGAAATAAAAATCATAAAATAATATAATAATGGTTTTAAGGTTCTTCTAATATGTCATGAACACATTTGAACTTCAAAAACTAGGCCCATTAGTCCAAAAGCCCAAAATTGTTCAATTGAGGTTTCATGCAATTTCACAAAATTACCCAACTTGTGCAACTCATAACTTTCTCAATTTTTGTCATATGAAGGTGGTCTTTGACTTTTAGGAAAGCCGAAGATGTCCCCTACAACTCTCATGTTGATCATTTTTCAATTCGAAGATTTATATTGATGTAAATTGTTATGACAAAAAGTACCTTTTTGTTGACTTGAGATTAGAGAGACAAAATTGTTTAGAATTGAATTTCCTTCAAAATGAGCTTTAGTTGAGAAAAATACGATGAAGTATGTGAAATTTATGCTTGGTCAATGTTTAGTTGACTTCTCCTAAAGAAAACCCTAATTTAGCAACTTTTGACTTTTGATGAATCTTTGAGTTTTCTTGATGAATCATTTTCAATCCTTGATCAAATGATGAATGTGACTTCAAAATATTTATGTTGACCAAAAATCTTGAAGTTTGACTACATGTTGACCATAATTGACTTTTTACCCAACACAGTTGATTTTCAATCATCTGAGCAATTGACTGAGCAAATTTATGATGCAAGGCTTGAAACTTGACATGAGGATCCTTTGAAGCATATGAGGAACTATGAAACTCATTTGAGACATTAGAAGCTCAATTTCCTTTGCGAAAACCAAAACCCTAGTTATAGGAAACTGCTTAGGAAAAAGACTCATATGATCATTCTTGAGTAGTCTTGAATACTTGATAACCTTAGGAGCATGAGAAAGTCTTTTGAAAATGAGAGGGAACATTTTGGGGTACAACATTTTGCATTTGGTTAATTTAACTATGGTGTTAGATTTTCCTATTCATAGTTGAAACAACCGGCTGGAAATCATCGAGAGAAAATCAATGAAGTCGCCATCAAATGTTTTTTATCCCACCGGAAGGTGTTGTGCCGCGAAAAAAACACAGAGTCACCACCAAACTTTTGTTTATCCCGAAGGAAGGGAAGATATCGAGAGAACCCCAAGGAAATGGATAATATGGTCTTGAAACCAAGAGAAAAGGTAAGGAAGTCGGTTACGATAGGGGAAGGTACTAGAACCCCACGCATCTGTGGTGCTTCACAGGATCCAATTTTGTTTGCTATAATCTAAGGGTGTAAAAATCTATGTCTAATGTGTACTATTGAGAATAAATGCATGCGAAAGAAAACACATGGAAAAGAAGGAATATTTACAAAGTTTTGCTCGCCTAGGCCCCACAACCTAATGCCTATGTATCCCTTTTGAGGAATCAGAGCACTATAGTTCGGCTCAAAAGTTTTAATTTCTTGTATGTTTTTTACATTGAAAAATGGTTTTAAAAGAAAAGCTAAGCAGCAAAATGAAGTTTGAGTTGGTTGGTGTTTTTTACCTTGAAAAACGGTTTTTGTATTGTTAGAGTGTTTTGAAGTTTAAAGAAAAAAAAAGAAGTTTTAGTTTTAATGTGAATGCAAAAGAGAAAGAGAAAGGTCTAAGGGAGACTAGAAAAGTAAGCCTACATTTGTCATGCATGGTATTCTACCTAAGGTCTATCTCAATTCGCTTCCTAAGATTGAATCGAGAAATCCTACGAGAGCATGTAAACATGCAATGGAAAGAAAACACACAAAGCTTAAGGAGTATCCACCCACTCCAGTAGCACACACCTAACCGAGGTATCATGTCACCAAGGAAGGAAAGGGAGAGGGGTCACAATTAACCATGATATCGTGTCATTGAGGATGGATAAGGAAGAAGGGACACCTAACCATGATATTGAGTCATCAAGTTAGGATAACGAGAGGCTTAACCAAGATATCAAATCATCGAGGAAAGCAAGAATGGGTGAATAGGAAATCCTTAGCCATGATAACATGTCATTGTAGCAAGAAGAATAAGGGGTTCGACTCTTAACCAAGATGTCACGTTATCTAGGCCAGAGAGGAACGAGAGTGAATCGTCATAAGCGACTAAACACCTAACCAAGATATCATGTTATCAAGGTAGGAGATAGAAGGAAATAATGAGATCACATCGAAGCGTCAACATGCACAGCACACGAGCTAATGAAAAAGCATAGGGGTTGATTATAAACCCTTATCCACTTGACTGACTCCATACAAGAATAACATGATTCGTAGTATCAATGTACGATGCGGGCTACGAATGACATCTGGACTAGAAACTGTGGGGGTTAATTGCGGACCCTCCTCCACTTGCCTTCTCTAAGAACTTATACAAGGGGAATGGGAATGGAACAAATGTAGACACACAAAATGGTAAGAAAGCAAGCACAAGTACGAATTTCCTTCTAAAGGTCTTTCAAAACAACATTGCCCACCTGAAGTAGGGACTCCCAATCATGCATCTCTATTCCTACTTCTCATGGAAAAGAAAGCGGTAAATGATGCAGAAAAATAAACCAGAATCAATATAATACCAAACGACAAGAGTTAGTAGCAAGCGAGCAAAGCAGAGAAACTTGGAAAACCTCGAGAAAGCTTCACCATGCAATAGAAAAGAGTCAGAAATCAAATACTCGGGATAAGCATCGAAGCATCATCAATGTGAAAAGAGATCACAATCGGAAACTCAAGCATATCCATATATCACACAATAAACCTGCATAAGACTCAAATCTCGACAAGCAATAGTGAATCAAAAGTCTCAAGTAATCAGATAATCATGAATTAATTCCTAAAATCAAATAAAAAATCTAGCAAGTTTTTATTGATTTTGTCATTTTTATCATAGAAAAATCCTAAATCTAACAAGAAGCATAGGATGATCGGGGGTGTGAAATGGAATCTATTGTGAGTTCAGTAAAATGAAGCGCTAAGGCCCAAAAGGAAGTATCCAAGAGGAGTTTTTGGTTGTGCTTCTTAAATGTTAAAAAAACTACACTATGGACTCATCATGTGTGATACGGTGGCAGAACCGACTGTTATACTGGTTTTGCGTTTGTGTTCGTAAATGTTGCGGTAAGCAAGAGTCGCCACCAACTTTTCTTTTATCCAAATAAAGGAAAGGGTGAAAAACAGAAAAAGACCTTTCGAGATTTTTATGAGTAAGGGGGTAGATTATGGAAAGGGAAGGTGTTAGCACCCTATCCAGCCGTAGATATCTATGGGTTCTTAGATGCTTAGCTCATTTTGAAAGACCTTGTACTTTGTGTGTTTTAAAAAGTATTTTTGAAATGCAAATAGTAAGGCAGTTTTCTTTATGATAACTTTTGTATCAGTCCTCAAGAGTGTTGATAAAGCATTTTGAAAATGTTTTTGAAAGTTGTTTTGTGTAAGTGTAAAAAATTGTTTGAGCAAGATTCTAACAGCTATCTACCTTACTCGAAATGATTGTTCTTTTCCTATTTTCCTTTAGACAGTGCTATCTTACTATTAGTGAGTAGGTAGCCCTAGTCGTTGGATGTTTGAGGGACATTCGAAGGGACGTTTATAGTCACAAAGGCAACTGGGCAGGAAACCTTAGTAACTACCCTAGGGCTTTAAGATCATTTTTACCGAGGCAACATCGAGAGGGTCATCGAGGGACATATGATCTTTAAACTGGAGGGTAGCCACTAAAATCTCTCATGTTTTGAGAGTTGTAACTGTTTTTTCCGAAGGCAACCGAAATGGGGTACCCTAGAGGTGAGCATGTACAATTTTATTGTTTTTAGTTATTTATCTTTTTGCATTTATGTTTTCTAGTGTTTTGTTTTATTATTATCATACAATACTAGTTAGCATACATCTAAGCAGTTAATAATTTGTAGAAATTAAAAGTGAGGAAATACAAAATCCAAACTATTACATGGCTTCGGGGAGGGGGATTATTACATGTCCAAACTGGGGAATAAAGCAGAAAAAATAAAAGCCTACTTTAAACTATTTCAACCATGAAGCAGGTACAATAATATGAAAAATAGAATGCAAAAGATAATAACACGCGCGAATTGAAAACGTGTCTAAAAATCCTAATAAAAATGAAATCTTTTTGTTTGTTTTTGACCATGGAAAGAAATTTGATTTAAAATCCTAAGTATATTTATTTTTAAATTAAGAAAAGGGTTAAAATAATTAATCAATTAATTTACAAAATTAATTTATTTGAGACAATACTAACCTAATATTTTTGTTGTGATTTTTTATCTGATTTTACAATGTTATAAAAAAATAAAACAATTAAAAGCAAAAGTAAATGGGCTAGGATAGTAAAAATAACAGGGGGGTGTAAATTTTAAAAAATCACAGGCCCAAATCAAGAAGAGGCCCAAGTTGCCTTTCGACCAATGAGGGAGGTTGTCCTTTGATCCAATGAGAGAGGTTATCCTTTGATCCAATGAGGGAGGTTGTTGAAAGTGCATGATAGACTGCATGTTGAGGGTACTGGATCTGGATTGATGGGATCTACTAGCGTTGACCACGTGGTGCATGGCGTGCACGTTAGACATGCAAGCATGGAATCTGGAATACAATTGTTAGAAAAAACAAAATGCATGACCTGGGTGTCAAACTCAGGTCCTTCCCTTTAATTCGAACCCCCACCTAATTTGACCCCCTGAATCCAAATCTGAAGCTATCTTGTCCTGAAACACCATGAATCCTGAGATTCGAAGGAACCAATTTCAAATGTCCTAGCAATGGCATTTTGTGTTTTGGATGCTGAAACTCACATGACTTACATTAAAACACTCATAAATAATGATAATAACATGAATATGCAATCGAAAGAGACTTAAATTAAAGGTTAAACGAGTATGAGATGCAAAATTTTTTACCAAACGGAAGGATCGAATGAGCGTGTTTCTGGATGCGTTTGGATTGCTTAAGGCCTTGGGATCACTTCGAGAACCTTCATGGGGTGAATGGTGGACTTGGTTTGGACGGAGGAAGCTTACATTATGATTTTTGAATTTGGCAGCTTTGATGTATTTCTTTGTAATTTTTGATAGGCAATCTCCGTGTGTAGGCAATATGAGGTGATTTTTTCCTGTGTTTATAGGCAATGTTCCCTCTTTTGCTTGCACTTTTGCCTTGTATTTATAGGGTGTATTGGTGAACGAAAATGGCATGAATCATCCATTAACTAGGGCTTTTAAAGCAAAATCGAAAGATTTGAAAAGTTGTCATTTTGAGATATTTTCTACTATTTTGGACTTTTAGTGAACCTTGACAGGTTTCATCCCATTAGGTGTTCGTTTCAACTTTTCATATCTTGATTATTTCGAATGCTCCTAAGCTTTGTTCTTCAATGGCTCTGAGTTCTAATTCGAACTGCTGAAGGCCTCATCATTATGGCTTCTTCGATTGATTCATTATTTGCCTTAGATGTTTGATCTGAAAAACTATCCAATCAGCCTAATTGAACTCAGCTCTTGTTTCTTTTGATCTCTTTTCCTTCAATTTGAACACCTCTTCATCTTGGCTTGTTGAAGCTTCATTTTGTTCTTTCTTTCAAACACAGCTGTGTAGGTGGTTCTTCGATTCCAACACCCACCCTTTGCTTTTGTCCACAAAAATATCTTTCTTGCTCACTAGTTCATATTCGATTGGTGAATATAGCTTGTATGCATCAATCGAAAGGTAACCTATGAGCATCAGGATTTCACTTCAATCATCGAACACCTATTTAGGTACATTCCAAAAGCTCTAAGGTGACTTATATTTGGCTGATTCGTTCCTAACTGTCCTTCGATCACACCATGTTTGAAGATTGCATGTCCTTCGAACCATTAGACTTGTACATGCTTCTTTGTATAAGATAAAAGCTTTCGAATTTAAAATATTCTTCTATTCGAAGCGCCCATTCAAACAACATGTCAGTCGAAGTGTGTCTTCCTTGTAATGCTTCGAATAGCTTACATTTCCATAGTTCAAAGGCGAACCCTTCGATGACGCTCTTTACTAGCTCTTCATCAATCAAAGGCTTCATAAAAGCCTCCTCATATTTTCTTTCTAACTATCCTTCCTTCGATCCCGGTGCTTCATTGGGCATCAAATTAGACTACATACTGTTGTCGAAGCTACTTCGACCCAAAAGCTCTTAGGCATATTTTCAGCTTTCGACCTACACCTTGTTATGTACACTTCTTTTTTTTATTTCAACTGTGCCATTATACTGAGGCATATAGGGTGCCATGGAAATCATTTGAAGCTTCTTGAGAAATTAAGGACCTCAATGAGCATGCCTTGAATAAAATAGGAGGGTAAATTTTGGGGTACAACAACTGCCCCTGTTTAATCTTCTTAAACCTGAGGATTTAGATTGGCTTGTATGCCTTTTGTGATCTGAAGGTGGAAGATGATTGAACACTAGAGTGCCCAGAAATTTTCACTCGCATGAAGTAACACCGTTAGTTGATGATATCAGGAATGGGCTTACAAATGCCATTTGAAGAAGATGACTGAGAGTCGTCGGAGATGGGCTTAAAGATGCCATACAAAGTAACTGTTGATAGGAGTATCAGAATGAACCTGCATCTAGTTTTATCTGAATGAAATGCTGGAAAGAGCATGTGTCAAGCCGCGTCTAGAAACGTATTAGAAGGCAATCATGTAAGGCTGCTTTAGGATGAGCCTGTGTTAGACTACCCCTGGAAATGTCTTAGTAGGAACGTGTGTAATATTTCTTCAGGATGAGCCCGTGTTAGACTACATCTGGAAATGTCATAGTAGGAACTTATGTAAGATTGCTTCAGGATGAGCCCATGTGAAGCTACATCTGAAAGGTTATTAGAGGGAACCCGTGTAAGATTGCTTTAGGAAGATCTCATGTAAAGCTACAGCTGAAAGGTTATTAGAAGGAACCCGTGTAAGACTGCTTTAGGAAGATCCCGTGTAAAGCTGCATTTCAGGAGGAGAAGGAATCTGTGTAAGATTGCTTCAGGATGAGACCGTGAAAGCTGCATTCCAGGATGAGAAGGAATTCGTGTAAGATTGCTTCAGGATTATCCTGTGTAAAGCTGTATCTGGAGATTATGAGAAGGAAACCATGTAAGATTGCTTCAGGATGAGCTCGTGTAAAGCTGCATTTCATGATGAGAAGGAATCCGTGTCAGATTGCTTCAGGATGAGCCCGTGTAAAGATGCATTTCAGGATGAGAAGGAATCCGTGTTGGATTGCTTCAGGATGAGACCGTGTAAAGCTGCATTTCAGGATGAGAAGGAATCTGTGTAAGATTGTTTCAGGATGAGCCCGTGTAAAGCTGCATCTGGAGATCATGAGAAGGAATCCGTGTAAGATTTCTTCAGGATGAGCCCGTGTAAAGCCACATTTGGAGATCATGAGAAGTAATCCGTGTAAGATTTCTTCAGGATAAGCCCATATAAAGATGCATCTGGAGATCATGAGAAGGAACCCGTGTAAGATTGCTTTGTCTGGTCGTGTAGATAGTCACCCGGTCTTGTTTCGGGAATTGATCTATAATCTGATGTTCATATATAGTTTCCCTGTCTGGTTTCAGGAATTAATTTGGAACTTGCTTTTTTTGGTCGTTGAGATAGTTGCCCTGGCTTGTTTCAAGAATTAATCTCTGACCTAAAAGAAAGAAAGATAGTTTCCCCATCTTGTTTCGGGAGTTAATCTTCAATATGCTCATTTAGATAGTTGTCCTGTCTTGTTTCAGGTATTAATCTACAATCAGTTGTCCACAAATAGTTGTCCTGTATTGTTTCAGGTATTAATCTGGAACTTTCTTTTATTTGTCGTTGAGATAGTTGCCCTGTCTTGTTTCAGCTATTAATCTGGAACTTTTGAAAATTGTTAATGATATTCGTCTGTTGATCTTTCCTGAAAAGATAAAGAATTAGTTGTATGTAATATCATGATGCATGAAGTCATTGGGTAATGATGTTCTTAAAATAAATGAGATTGTGATATATGAATTTGTGTTGCATATGCTATGACACTTTTAAAATGATGTATGAATGCAATGTATGAACGTATCAGTTGTTCTATTGCAGTGTTGTTGAACTAAGGAAAATAAATCCCTGATTGTTGCTGGGGATGAAGAATGTAAGTCTTCAATTTTTGTTGAAGTTGAAATGCTGGGAGACGGATTTCCGTTGTTAGAGAAATAAACTATGTTCGGGAAGGGAAACTCCATAAACTGCTTGGGGATTGTCATAATGAATCTATGTCGTGATTGTCTCTAGAGATGTATTGAATGGGTGTTAGAATGACATCCGTCTCTGGATCGTATCTGAATTGTATTTGAAACATGTATTGAATGAGTATCAGAATGACATCCATCTCTGGATTGTATTTGAGCTGTATTTGAAACATGTATTAAATGTGTGTCAGAATGACATCCGTATCTGGATCGTATCTGAACTGTATTTGAAACATGTATTGAATGAGTGTTAGAATGACATCCGTCTCTGGATCATATTTGAAATGTATTTGAAATATGTATTGAATGAGTGTCAGAATGACATCCGTCTCTAGATCGTATCTGAACTGTATTTGAAACATGTATTGAATGAGTTTCAGAATGACAACCGTCTCTGGATCGTATCTGAACTGTATTTGAAACATGTATTGAATGAGTGTCAGAATGGCATCCATCTCTGGATTGTATTTGAGCTGTATTTGAAACATGTATTAAATGTGTGTCAGAATGACATCCGTATCTGGATCGTATCTGAACTGTATTTGAAACATGTATTGAATGAGTGTTAGAATGACATCCGTCTCTGGATCATATTTGAAATGTATTTGAAATATGTATTGAATGAGTGTCAGAATGACATCCGTCTCTAGATCGTATCTGAACTGTATTTGAAACATGTATTGAATGAGTTTCAGAATGACAACCGTCTCTGGATCGTATCTGAACTGTATTTGAAACATGTATTGAATGAGTGTCAGAATGGCATCCGTCTTTGGATCGTATCTGAACTGTATTCGTTCAGGAACCGACCTTTGACAAGTGTTGGGGAATTTTGGGGAGTTAAATCCTGGAATGCTGTCGGGGAAATAAACCCTATTGGGGAAATGAAACCTGGTGATGGAGGAATGAGCTTTGTTGGAGAGAAGTACTCTGCAGGGGCTTCTATAGTTTTGAAAACTAAGTTGGAGAGAGAAGTTACCTTGGACCGTAGTGTTGAAACTCCGTAGGTTGGTGATATTTCCAGGAAGATGTTTGCTTGATCGCACATGGACCTTTGCTGGAACTCATGTTCAATTCCCCAAGTGATTCAAATGGAGGTTTGCCCCTGGCTTTTTCGGCGCTTTTGAGTAATTCCTTGAATCTTGACTCGACTGCCCCCAGATCATTTTAGAAACCATGTCATGTCTCTTGATTATGAAATGACTGTTATTGGAAATCACTTTCCATCTGAGGTGATTTTGTTCATTGAGAGGATTTTCGTTTGTTGAATATTCGTCGTGTAAATTTCTCTGTTGTTGAACAATTAGTCATATGTAAACAATGGTATTAAAAATGCAAAGCTTATGTCAGTCTTGTAGTTTTTTTTTTGAAAATTCATTTTTTTAATAAAACAAAAATTTGCAAGAATGTGATATCAAATCAGGGTTTATCGCAAACCTTACAGGAGTCAGGATACCTTTTTGTAACAATATGCTTTCGAACTGACCCACGCTTCAGCTAGGACTTTTAAGGGTTGTAACGTGGCCTGGTTCACGGTTTAAGAAACAAAGGATAAAGGATCAAACTTTATTTGTACCCAACCCGTTCTTCGTGATGTTCTTTAGTCCTATGCTCAATTAATTGTGTGTTTAGATCCCAATTGAGTCTGGAATATTGGCCCTGATATTCTGGTAAAGGTTCGGACACTGAAAGTTTATTTGAGAAGGCAGTCATTTTTGTAACCTTTTCTTTTTGTCGAGGATTTGTAGCGACCTCTCCCTACCTTTTGCCTGAACTGTTTCTTTTGTGATTACAGTCAGCGGGATGCCCCCATTTTTTTTCTTAAGTCTCATTCATAGGTTTTGACTTAGCGGGATTTTCTTTTGAGAGATAATGACTGCCTGTTTTAGTGATTATATGGAACCATCGCCATCTTTTATTTTGGAAGGTCATATTTGACACCACTCGTCGTGTATGAAGAGAAAGCTTGTGATTGAATGCACCTTTGAATTAACTAAGAAACTACCCTGTCCTTGGTTATGATTAAGGGTTTCAATTTGTGTGAAAAAGAAAACTCCTACTACTTAGGCTCAAAGGGGTTGACTAGGGATTATTTTCCTTATAACTCCACTGTTTAGGATTTGAAACAACGCCTGTACATCGTAAGCAAGGTCTGTTCAAAAGCATACTGTAGAGACTATGGTATCTTTTTCTTCATCCTCCCTCTAAATGCTTATAGCTTTTAATCGAGAGTTGAATATCACCAAAAGGAAGTAAAAACACAGTTTAAGTATAGTGAAAATAATTGGATTAATCCAATACAAACATATGCAATGCATTAATGAAACAAAGTTTGACATGATAGATAATTGTTTGAACAAACAAAAGAAATTACAATTGAAAAACCAGAAAATGAACTCGATGCTCTCAATGATTAGGCATGGGAGCAATGATCACGTTGGGAGTCTCTAGAGGGTCGAATTCAATCTCCTTGGCATCAATCATATCCTGAATTTTGTTCTTCAGAGCCCAGCAGCCATTCGTATCATGTCCAGGACTATCGGAATGGTATGCACACCTTTCATTGAGATGGTAACTAGGAGCAGAAGTATTGGTTTCCGCGGAGGAGCCTTTAACGTAATCAACTCTGCCTTCAACATGTGTTGTAATGCTTGAGCTAGTGACATCTTGATTTTGGTGAATCGTCTCTTAGGAACGACCTCATTAAGCTAATTCCCTTGTTGTTGTCGTTGCACAGGCGTAGGATTAGAGACCAGTACTTCCCCTACAAATTGGTTAACATCGCTCTTATTATGAACCTTGTGGCCATACATAGTGTTGTACCCCAAAATTTTCCCTCTCAATTTATCAAGAATTTGCTCACAAGATCTCCTTTGGCTCAAGACTGCACTAGGGTTGTCAGCTCAAGACACCTCCTTAAGCACTGATGACCAAAATTAGGGTTTTAGATTGCACAAGGATAATTGAACTTCCAATTCCCAATATAACCTTCATGGATCATTATGGACCCTCAAGATTACTCATGTCAAGTTTCAAGCTTTGGATCACACTTTTGCTCAGTCAATTGAGCAGTTGACCTAAAAATCAGTTGTATTGGGGAAAAAGTCAATTATGGCCAATTTACAGTCAAACTTCATGATTTTTAATCCACGTCAGCATTTTAAACTCATATGTATCATTTGATCAAGTTTGGACCATAATTCCTTAAGAAATTTCATCAAATCCTCAAAAGGGTAAAATGGTCAAAATTAGGGTTTTGACTGGGAAATGGCAATTTCTGATTTTTGACCTAGCAAAGGATCAATTTGTTTAAGGAGTTATCTCAAGAGTCCAATTGCATCATTTTTACCTAATAACATAACTCAAAACATTGCTCAAGTCCAATGGATTGACAGATGAATTTTCAGTCAACTGATCAAAAGTCAACTATATACTGAAAAGTCAAACTTTGACTTTTTGGTCAAAATCAAATATCAAAGATAACAATTCATCAAAGCATGTAAAAATATGAATCTTATTCATCAAGAAATCAAAAATTCAAGATTTCATTTTGAAAAGTTAAAATTTCTAAACTTAGAAATTTTTCGAAGTGTTGGAAATTTCTTATTTTTTTCACAACTTTGAGCAAAATTTTCACCATGATGCAAGATGATTCAAAAGAAACTTCCAACATTAAAGTGGTAGATCTCCATGAAATATATAACTTTGATTTAAACAACTCCTTCCAAAAGTGCTTGGATCTGTAGTTATAATTTTAAGAACACATGGTCATGAAATAAAACACTTAGTGAAATTTTTGCCCTAATTTGGTTAGGATTTTGATCCAACTTCATGGCACTTTTTAATATAGTTCCAAGGGTAATTTTCAAAAGTGATTCAAATATGGGTTGTATAGCACATTACAAGCTTTCCAAAATATCCAAGAACTCCTTGAGATCATTTTTGAGTCGGCAGAATCGAAGAGATGAAGTTAGGGTTTTCACACTTGAATTACAAATCATTTTGTGATGAACAAGATTCAAAATTAAAACTTATGCTGCATAAACTCTAATTTTCAGGCCTCAAACTTGTTAGGCACTCCATAACTAATTGCTTTCACAGCTGTTAGAGGTCTCAATTCAAGCATTCAATGCAAGGCCATGCTTTATATCCATTTTGGGAAGAAAGTGCACAATGCCATTTTGATAAAGTAGTTTTTTGCACAAAACTTGTTCTTGAGCCTTGCACTTGTTCTTTTCTGATCATACATGTCTTATAACTCAAGAGAAACTTGCTGGACACTTACAATCACTTAGTCCATGCTTGTACCTCCTCTTGAAACTTGTTTTCTCAATTTTCTTCAAAATCAAGTAACCTAGCAATTAGCTTGTAACTTGTACTTCTGACTCTCCAAAGCACTCAAGACCTTTTGCTTATACATACACAAGTTATTTTCCACAAATCCTAGGCATGCTTAAGCTTTGAAAACACCAAGAACACAGAATCACCAAAAATACTTCAAAACTTGCCATTTAAGAGTTTTGAACCCAATCTCCAAATTTACTCGTGCGTTTCATGGCCTTTTACTTTCAAAAGCTTCTAAATAACATATACAAACAATCCCAACACCTGCAACACCAATGTAACACCTCCATCATCATCCAAAATTTTCAAAAACAGCACCTTCCACCTTGACTTCTCCAGAACTCCTCAGGCACTTCCAGCTCAAGCTAAGCATCACATTAGCTTCCTGGGAACTTGAGGAAGCTAATCCAATCATTGGAACTCACTAAAAGCTACTAAAACTCTAAACACGATACCCTCTTGCAAGATAAGTTTTCTGACTTTTGAACTCTTCATACAGGCATCATTAGTGGTTTATTTGTGAATGAAAAATGTTGATATCATTTCCCTAAAGCTAACCATGTCCATAGTTTTCATTTATATTTCTTGAGCTTAGAGAATTTTAAGATTGAAGTTTCTGAAATTTTTAGGGTTCAGATTAGGGCCATTAAAATTCATGCTTGTCTTTGATCTATATTTTTATTGCTTTTCATTTCTGTAATCGTGACGAAATTTTCTACAAGTTTCCTGTTTAGACGTTTCATTTTTGTTGAGATTTGAATGAGATACAGAGGTTCTGGCTGGGCGTGAGGTTGAAGATGAAGTTGGCCTCAGGTTGAAGATACAGAGATTTGATTTATATAAACGGATGTATAGCCGCCCCAGTGGTAGAAGCACTCGCTTGTGACTATATGGACCTGGGTTCGAGCCCCAGTGGTACCCTTTTGGTTTTTATACATTTTTCACACATTCTGACTTTTTTTGGACAGGCGCTTGGGCCTAACAGTCTCGGGCTTTTGTTTTTTTTCTTACTGCTGACCCTCCTTGCTGGCTATTCATACCCCTGGTCTATTTTATTTTCTTTTTTTCTCATTTTTATTTATTTGTTTTTCTTAAATATTTTATCTAATATTAAAAAATCAAAAAATATAAAAACATTAGATTTATATTTTGATAAAGTTTATTTATTTTTTTTACACAAAAAAATTTATTTTATTTAATCATATTTTATTTCTTTTACTAATTGGTTTTTAAATTTAATTAAAAACTAGGGTTTTAGTTATTTTCTTAAAATATTTTATTTTAAAACCAAAAAAGACCAAAAATATTTTATAATACTATAAATTATTTTTAAGACAAAGATACCAAAAAATATTCTTCTCATGAACTTAACTTCTTTTTTTTAATTAATATTTAGATTAGGATTTTATTTAAATTCTTTTCCTTGTAAATTTAGGTTTACTTTTTATTATTTTAATTAATTATTTTCTTTTAATTAATTAAGTTAAAACAAAATCCCTTTTCTCTAAAAAATCCAAACAAAATATCCATTCTCTTTACATTTACATTCTTTTATATTTATTTATTTTTGTACATTATTTACTCAATCCTTGTACAAATTCAATATTGTTGTAATAGATAATTAGGTTTTATTTTCTTTCAATCCCCATTTATAATTTGTACACCCCCTCCCACAAGTATTGTAATAGCGTAGTAATTTTAAATTTCTGCAATTTATCGCTTTATATACAAATGCTAGTAATTAGGGTTTGTATGGAAAGACTAAAACCAATCAATTAGAAAACCCTAATCAAAGACAAAACCAATCATGAGAAACAATACACTTGCACACAAGCACCCCTTAGGGTAAAATCCACTTGGTTGTCTTACAAAATAGCCATATTACGCTATCTATGTTGCCTTTCAAATGATCTTAGTCCCTAAAAGAGAATGATAATATACCTTGCAACATTTCTAATCATGGTTATACGATGACTCACGCCCGTCCCGTTTACATTCAAAGATAGGGTTACTTACCAAATCAATGGTAAGATAACAATGTCAAAGGAAAAAGGAAATGAACGTGAAAGACTTTTGAGTAGGTAGAATGCTCCTAGTTACTTTATCCATTTCAAAACAAAACATCCTTGCTATTTTCAAAACAAACACCTACACTTTCAAAGACATCTTTCAAATTTGAAAACATTTTCAAAAGATCAAACACTTTTTATACATTCTTACGAACGAGAATCATTACAAAGTTTGCCTAAACAATGGCCTCTTTACAAAATACTTTCAAAAACCACACAAATCATAATATCAAACAAAAGCAAGTGATCTAGCAAGTAACTAAGAGCCCATGGAAAACCATGGATGAAAAGGATGCTAATACCTTCCCTTTTCATAATATACCCCCCGAACTCAAGAAATAATCTCAAAGGTATTTCCTGTGCTTTTTCACCTTTCCTTTTGGATAAAAGAAAAGTCAGTGGCGACTCTTGCTAACCGCAACATTTGCGATCAAATGCAAAACACCCAAGTCAGTTCTCCCACCGTATCACAGAACTGGCGACTCTGCCGGGGAAAATTCTAAAAGTGGGGTTACTTTAGTGTTAGATCATATTTACTTGCTTTCTTTGTTTGACTTGTATGCTTTACATTATGGTTCTTTGTTTGGCTTTGAATCCTCTACCCGGATTTGGGATACTTTATAGGTAAGTAGAAATATGTTGTGGAATGCGGGGTATACCAACATGGTCTAAGCAATAGCTACATTAGTGCGACATATTTGTGGGTACCGGTAGCCCTTGAGTTAATCAAGGAGAATACGGGGCCGTTGAGTGATGACATGAAGTACTAATGAACTTTTAGAACCTTTACTTGACCAAATTGGCCTTTAGGATGTAGTGAGATGACCAACTTTGGTGCAGCCCGAAGTTGGTAGATACTCGATACTACACTCATTGAGGTTTGGTTTTTTGGGATAATTGGGTCTCCATTAAAGAGGCTTGTGCTGAAACAATGACCAAGGAAATAAACCAGTGATATTGAGCTCCTTAGAACCCATTTACTATTACTAGGACATGTTTGAGCCAACTAAACTTCAAGAGGGTACTTACCTATTGTTGTACCCCAAAATTTACCCTCTCTTTCTTCAGGAAATCATCTTGGATTTTCAAGGTCCCTCTGAAACAAATCCAAGTCCAGAACTGTCATTTTTGCCCAAGTAGACCATTTACAAGAGAAAGATGATCACACAAGCTCTGAAGACAACGTTTTTTATCTTGAAAAAAATATATAATTAATTACATTAAATTCTAAAGTACTGGGAATTTTTCTCTAAAAAATGAGTGTTTAAGAAAAATCAGCGCTTCAGAACTTCTGGACCAATTCCAGATAGAAACGGTCAGAAGTTGCAAGCTTGGCTCAGCGCAGTCAGAAGTTGGCTCTTCAGCAGCTACATCAGCTCAATCAGAAGTTGTAAACGTGGTTCAATACGTCAGCCTCAGATAGAACATGACTCTTTCAGCAGTTACACAAGCTCAGCCAGAATTTGCTAAAGGAATGCAAAAGAAGCAAGGAAGTCTGAAGGCTTTTTTCAGAACATGCTGAACTCAGAAGATGAAAAGGTCAGAAGAATGGGTGTTACACTGATACAGAATCTCTAAGCCCAAGGGTTCCAGAAGCAAATCCAAGGAACGTGTCAGAAAATCAGGAGAATCCCTAGAGTTTGCTAAAGACAACAGGAAGCCAAGGCCAGAGCATGGTTTATGTTGTTCTTGTTGAAACAGAACTGTTGGTTCAAAGTTTGTTTCTATTTACCAGAATATTGATATTGATGAGTCTCATCACCATTTAATGCTCATTAATGCTCCCAACCACTCCTGAACATTCATCCAAGTAATCCCTTCACGTGTGGCTTGGAAAACGCCTTTATGCAGGTTCTGGCATGGGTCTACACGCCACCGCCCACTTAAGAGGTCACTTCTCTCCAATCCACGCCTGCTGCTGCAGCCTAGGCTGAAGGATATCTGTTACCACAACTTCCCAGGAATTTCTGTCAAAGAACAATTCAAACTCTGTTGACGCCTTTAATGACCAAGAAATCCACAAGAGTTTTTTCCTATAAATAGAGAATCATTGTCCACTGAAAAGGGGCGCTTGAAGAAATGGAAAAATTGCTAAGAAAGAAACAGAAATCTTTAGCAAGAAAGTGTTGTGAAACTCTGCCAAAATCTCCAGTGCTTCATCACTTTGAAGGTCTTACCTTCAAACTTTTCATCAAATACCCAGTTTTTCTTTGTGAACCAAAAACACCCTTTTCAAACTTCTGACCCTATATACGCACACACCTTCACCTACCCTTTTCAAAAAGAATCTGTCTAGAACACCACCAGAGCCAAAAGCTAGCTTTCATCCACAAACTTTTCCAACAGCCAGGTAAGCACCGGCTGACCTTCATCACGCTACTAAGCATCATCAGCTGTGCATGCTCAAATAAACATAATGTAAATATCATGTTGTTACTGTTTGTACTCTGAGGATTTTCATACCTCAGAACGTTTTGAGCCAGTGTAGGACCTGCCTGTGACCTTGTTGGTTCTGCCCTCTGAAACATTTTGACATTTGCTGGATCTGTTCCAAATATGTTTCCTGTTTTGTGGAATAACAACAAAATTGCAGATGTTCTAATTAGTACAGGGAAAAGCCAAGTGCTGACTTTGACGTTAGCACATCTGAAGACTGTTTTGCTGTCAATAATATCAGAACCTCTGAGAGTTATTGTCTTTCCAGCAGAATCAGAACTTCTGGTTTCTCCACTAACAAACTTCTGTCTTGCAGCGCAGGGGGGTCAGAACTTCTGATTTCCCCACTAACAGGTTTCTATTTTGCAGGTGCCAGAGTCAGAAGTTCTGACTCATACAGTTTAACCAAGAGGTTGATCATCTGGCAGCGGATCTGAGTCAGAACTTCTGATGACCTCTCAGCAGCGCGCTGGCTCCCTCTCTCTCTCCCTCTATCTTGTTTTTTGCTATTTTCTTTTTTGTCTATTTTTCTCGTTGAACCCCCCACGTACAAATGTGTATCCCCACTCCCTAATTGTTGTAATAGCGTAGGATTTTTATATTTCCGCTTTTATTGCTAGTAATTAGGATGTGTATGGCAAGATAAAATCAATGAAATAGAAAATCCTAATTCGAAGAAAAATTCTTGTATGCAATAAAACACACTTGCACACTAACACCCCTAGGGTTACATCCACTTGTTGCCTTTCAAAAAAATGGGCCATGTTACGCACGCAAAGTATCTTGGTAAAACAAACAAAATCAAAAGATCATAGTCCCTCGATGACGCTTTCGAAAGTTGCCTTAAAAAAATGATCTTAGTCCCTCAAAAGAAAAACTAAGATACTTTGCGACATTGCTATCATGGTCCATACGATGACCCGCGCCCGTCCCGTTCGCATCCTAACACAAGATTGTCCACCAAATACAATGGTGGAACAAAATTGTTAAAAGGGTTAAAAACATAGAAAGATCTTTGAGTAAATTTAGGGGTAGACCACTCTTAGTTACTTGATCAAACTTGCAAAAACACTTGCCATTTTTAAAAACCACACACACAAAGCACCATTTCAAACAATTGAAAATCAAGGCAAGTTGATCTAAGCAAGTAACTAAGAGCCCATGGATAACCATGGATAGAAAGGGTGCTAATACCTTCCCTTTCTATAATCTACTCCCCGCACCCATGAAAACATCTCAAAGGTTTTTGCTGTGCTTTTTAACCTTTCCTTAGGATAAAATAAAAAGTCGGTGGCGACTCTTGCTCAACCGAAACATTTGCGAAAACAAACGCAAAACCTCAAGTCAGTTCTCCCACCGTATCACACCTATAATACACCATGCAAGCCTAAACCTAAGGACTTGCTTGCTTTGTTTGTATATACATACTTATACATAACATCATACTCATATTCACTAACCATTTCAAGGATCTTGGGATTTATCTTTGTTCCGTTTTGTAGGACATGGACTCTATTCGCAAGAAAACTATTCAAGGCAATCTTGTAAGGATCCCTCCACAACTTAAATATCTAGCTTCAAGGATTCCTGAAAATTCTCCATTCATCGAAAGACATGGTCGCCTACTAAACTTGGTCACCTCCAACACTCATGAAGACATGATGAAGGTTCTCTTTCAGTTCTTTGATCCTTTACACCATTGCTTCACATTTCCCGATTATCAACTTGTGCCAACTTTGGAAGAATTCTCCCGAATCTTGAGGATTCCCATTCTCAATCAACTACCTTTCAACGGTACGGAAAGAGATCCAAATCCAGAAGAGATTGCTCAAGCTCTACACTTGAGACCATCTGATATCACAACTAATTGGGAAACAAGGAGTGGTGTCAAAGTTTTCCTAGCAAATTTCTTGTTTGAGAGAGCCCAAAACTGTTGGAACTCTTTGGATCTGCAAGCTTTTGAGGAAACTGTGGCTCTCCTCATCTATGGGATGGTTTTGTTTCCAAATCCTGACCAACTCATAGATGTGAACACCGTCAAAATCATCCTATCCCGCAACCCGATGCCTACTTTATTAGGGGACATCCTACATTCCTTTCACACTCGCACCATGAGGAAAAGAGGTATCCTTATGTGTTGTACTCTTATTTTCGAAAGATGGTTTATTTCTCATCTTCCCCAATCTATATTGAAGAACGAGCAAGGTTCAAGGGGGTCACAAAGGTTGATGACGCTCAAACATTTAGACATTCATTGGTGTTCCCGATCCATAGAGAATGTTACTATTGTAGACCGTTGTGGAGAATTCCCTAATGTCATTTTACTTGTCATTAGAGGAGGTATCACTTATAACCCTTGCTTAGCCTTAAGACAGTTTGGTTATGCCCGAAGGGATGGTCCACATGAAATGCTGATTCAAGGTTTGGTATTTGACTACGAGAACGATGATCAAGGTGATCGCCAAAGGTTTATCCGAGCTTGGAGGATGTTGAACAAGGTAGATAGCAAGACATTGGGGCATAAGAATTCCATCCCTCTTGAGCCTTACCTCAAATGGGTACGAACTCGTGCTCAGAGTCTTATGATTCCTTATCCCTCCATTCTCCCGGTAATCATTGAGCCTGTTACGGAAGGAGATGTTCCATACATTATCCTGCATCCTGACATGCCCATCTCTCTTGAAGAATTACAAAGAGATTGGAAGATTCAAAAAGAAGCATCCTCTGCTTCTATAAGGAAACCATTCATTGGAAAGAAAGAATTTTTTGCTGTATATCCTTAGAGAAACCAAGATAGGACTGAACACCGTCCAATGGTGGGGGTTGTCATGATTCCTAAACCTGCGCCTGCTCAACAAAGAAACAACCAGTCAAGAACAGAAAGACCAGTCAGACATTTCACCCGAATTAATATGACACTATCTCAAGTATTTCCACATTTGTTAAGATCCAATCTAGTGACTTTGAAAGAAGCTCCAAAGAATCCTAACACAACCTCTCGTAATTATCATCCTAATGCCCGTTGTGCATACCATTCTGAGAGTCCCGACCATGACACTAACAACTGTTGGGCTCTGAAAAACAAGGTATAAGACCTTCTTGAAGCCAAAGAGATTGAATTCAATACGCCAGAAATTCCCAATGTCATCACTGCCCCTATGCCCAAGAACGACTGTAATGTCAACGCCGTTGAGGAAGATATGTTTGTTACTTTGGTTGATGAACTTGTGACCCCACTCTTGACTATCAAAAAGAACTTTTTGAATGCCGGTGTATTCCCAGGCTGTGTTGAAAGCTGCCATTTCTGTCTATCCTCACCAATAAGCTGTCATTTGTTAAAAGTAGGCGTTCAATGCCTAATAGATAACAAGGAGATTTTGTTCGAGAAGAATTCTATTCCAACTGTTTCTTATAATGATGTTTCCATAGTGACCATTTCCGCCAATTCTTCCAGGTTCTCCACTAAAAGACCCGTTAGAATTACATCAGTTCCTAAAGTAGCTCCGTTGATAATTATAATTCCTGGACCAATCCCGTATTCGTAAGATAAAACTGTCCCATGGAATTATAGAGGTGATGTCTACTATCACGGTATCAAGCAAGATTGTCCAGCTGCTAAAGATTCAAGTTCTGAGAAATTTGACTACGATATCAGTAACATCGCAGGGACTAGCAAGATAAATTGAAGTGGAAGGGTATTCTCTCTAGAAATTGCTCCTCCAAAATCTATTTCTGGACCTGTAATCATTCATGTTGTTGTTGCTCCTCCAAAGGCTATTCCCAGTCCTGCAATCATCTCTGCTAATACTCCTGTTAACAAAACGGTTACACTCCCTGTTATCACCCCTACTGACATTCCTACTGCCGAGTCAACCGAGACTCGAGGAAAAGGTATTCTGCTTGAGCCTGTCCGAACAAAGGCACAATCGGTAGCTATCCCTGACACCTCCCAAAAAGAGATGGAGGAAAATCTAAAGATTATAAAAAGAAGCAACTACAATGTAGTCGAATAACTAGGGCAAACTCCATAAAAAGTTCCATGTTGGCTTTATTGTTATGTTCCGAGGCTCATGCAAAGGCCTTGGTAAAATTCCTTAAAACTGCCCATGTACCCCAGGAAACATTTGCCGATCAGTTCCAAGACTACATAGCCAGCTTGACCGCAGATAATGGTTTAGGTTTCTCAGATATTGATTTAACGCCAAGGGGGAGGAAGCATAACGAGGCATTGCATGTCTCTGTTGAATGCAGGGCCACGACTTTGGCTCATGTATTGGTTGACACCGGTTCATCGCTGAATGTGATTCCTAAAAAGGCTCTTGAAAGGCTTGACTATGAAGGATTGACCTTGAAACCAAGCAACATAGTAGTGAGGGCATTCAACGGCTCAAAAAGGATGGTGCATGGGGAAGTGGACATCCCCATAAAAGTTGGAACCCAAACATTTTATTCAACTTTTTATGTAATGGATATTCACCCTTCATATTCTTTCTTATTAGGCCGACCGTGGATTCACAATGCTGCTTCCGTTACCTCTACGTTACATCAAAAGCTAAAATATCCAATTCAGGGGAAAATCATCACTGTTCATGGAGAAGAAGAGTATATGGTCAGTCATCTAAATTCTTTCAGATATGTGGAATTAGATGGTGAATTTATTGAAAATCCATTCCAGCACTTTGAAGAAGTCCCGCAAACTGTGGCAGTAACCAAGGTTGTCTCTCAAGCCCCAAAGATTACAAGGACTCTACTCAAGATGTCGTCTTTGAAAGATGCCAAGGCAATGATAGAAGAAGGTGGGTGCAGTATTTGGGGCCAACTCCGTGATATCCCATACAAATCTGACAAATTTGGTTTGGGTTTCACTTCAGGAGCCCATAAAGTTGTATGCCATGCTCGTGCCGGAGGACCACCCTTGAAGATCAGCAACCGGGAAATTAACACAGTGGAGGATGATGAAGACAACTATAACCTGGAGGATTGGATTTTCCCAACTGTCAATGGAGGGCTCAGCAACTGGGAGGCTAGATATTTTATCCCGATCACTTTTATCCAACAGTAATTTGTCTTTAAATTTTGTCAGACATGTAATATTAAATAATTCAGGCTCTTAAAACCTTGTGTCTTACCTGAGGCACAATGATCCATTTGTAAGGGTTATCATCTCATTTCCATATGAATCAATGAATCATGGACATTTTTGCATACAAACTTTGTGCTCATTGTTTTTCTTTTTACATTTTCATTTCTTTCAAAGATAGCTATACTCTTACACACACTCACATTCAAAATGCAGATCTACATCCATTCGGGATCCCATGGGTAACGGTTCTGCTATGGCCTTATGTGACTCTGAAAATCTAATCTACCAAGCCGAAGACGAAGGTGAGGAAGATTTTGAAATTCCAGGGGAACTCGCCAGGATACTACAACAAGAAGAGAGGACCATTCATCCCCACGAAGAACCAGTGGACACAATTAACCTAGGTACTGAAGAAGACAAGAGAGAGGTCAAGGTGGGTTCCAATCTGGAACCCAGTGTTAAAGAGCGTCTGATTCAGTTGTTACACGATTATGTTGAGGTCTTTTCCTGGTCATACGAAGACATGCCAGGACTGGATGCAGACATCATAGTAGATCGTCTACCTACAAAAGAGGATTGTTCTCTGGTAAAACAAAAGGTCCATCGTATGCGACCAGACATGTCAGAGAAGATTAAAACGAAAGGCATGAAACAATTCAACACCGAGTTCTTAGCCGTTACCTCCTATTCGCAATGGGTTGCCAATGTTGTTCCCGTACCTAAAAAGGACGGCAAGGTAAGAATGTGCGTGGACTATAGAGATTTGAATAGGGCAAGCCCTAAGGATGATTTCCCACTTCCCCACATTGATATTCTGGTTGATAATACGACACAACATAAAGTGTTTTCCGTCATGGACGGCTTCTCAGGCTACAACCAAATCAAAATGGCGCTCGAGGACATGGAGAAAACAACCTTTGTCACACAGTGGGGCACATTCTTCTACAAGGTTATGCCATTCGGGCTGAAGAACGCTAGGAAAACCTATCAACGTGCCGTGGTAGCTTTATTTCACGACATGATACATCAAGAAATAAAGGTCTATATGGACGACATGATAGTCAGATCTCAAACAGAAGAAGAGCATCTTGATCATTTACAGAAATTATTTGAGAGGCTAAAGAAATACAAGTTGAGGTTGAACCCAAATAAATGCACATTTGGGGTGAGGTCTGGTAAACTCATAGGCTTTGTTGTCAATAATAAAGGTATCGAAGTGGATCCCACCAAGGTGAAAGCGATACAAGAGATGCTTGCTCCTCGTACTGAGAAGGAAGTCAGAGGATTCTTGGGACGGTTAAACTACATTGCCAGATTCATTTCTCACCTAACAGCTACTTGTGAACCAATCTTTAAATTATTGAAGAAAGATCAAGTAGTCAGATGGAATGATGAGTGACAAACTGCTTTCGACAAGATCAAATAATATCTGCAAGAGCCTCCAGTTTTGATGCCACCAGTCGAGGGAAGACCCTTGATCATATATCTAACCATTTGGAAAATTCAATGGGGTGTGTGCTGGGGAAGCATGACGAGTCTGGCCGAAAAGAGCATGCTATTTATTACATGAGCAAAATGTTTACCGATTGTGAAACAAGATATTCACTGCTCGAGAAAACTTACTGCGCTCTGGGATGGGCTGCTCGCCGGCTAAGACAGTATATGCTGACCCATACTACCTTATTGATATCTAAAATGGATCCAATAAAATACATCTTCGAGAAACCTGCCCTCTCTGGGAGAATAGTGAGATGGCAGATGATCCTGACAAAATATGACATACAATATACTACCCAGAAAGTAATAGAGGGAAGTGTACTAGCTGATCACCTTGCTCATCAAGCCGTGGATGACTACCAGTCCATAAAGTTTGAATTCCCGGATGAAGACATCATGATGGTAAACAAATGTGAAGAATTCAAACCATATGACAGACTTGAACAAGGATCCCGATGGACCCTGGTTTTTGATGGGGCATCCAACGCACTCGACAATGGTATTGGTGATGTACTCATATCTCCGGAAGGATGTCATACTCCCTTTACAGCAAGACTCTTCTTCAATTGTAAAAATAACATGGCAGGATACGAAGTGTGCATTTTTATTCTCAAAGCTGCCATAGATTTGGGGATCAAATCCTTAAATGTATTCGGAGATTCAGCTTTGGTCATCATCCAGATCAAAGGGGAATGGGACACCAAAAACCCTAACCTTATCCCCTACAAAGAACATGTGTTGACATTGATCCCACATTTTGAGAAGATTACCTTTGAGCATTTTCCGCAAGAAGAAAATCAGCTAGCAGACGCACTAGCCACAATGTCATCCATGTTTAAACTTAAATGGGATAATGAGGCTCCCTAGATCACCATTGAACGAATGGATGAACCAACTCACTGTCACAAGATTAATACCGAATAAGTAGTGGACCGACCTTGGTCTCATGAAGTCAAGAGGCATCTCAAGGTTTAAAAATATCCAGAAGGAGCTTCAGTCAATGATAAGAGGTTCTTAAGGAGACTCTCTGCTAAATTCTTCCTTAGTAATGGAATTATCTACAAACGCAACCATGACTCTGTGTTACTTCGGTGTGTCGACAAGGTTGACGCAGAAAAGATCATGGCTGAGTTACATGAAGGAACTTTTGGAACCCATTCCAGTGGGCATACGATGGAAAAGAAGATCCTACGGGCAGGCTATTATTGGTCTACCATGGAAGCATATCTCTATCAACATTCTCGAACTTGTCATAAGTGTCAGATTTATGCTGACAAGATGCATATACCCCCGGTTCCCTTAAATGTCTTAACGGCTCCTTGGCCCTTTGCTATGTGGGGCATCGATATGATTGGGGAAATCAAGCAAACATCCTCTAATGGACACCGCTTCATCTTGGTGGCCATTGACTATTTCACAAAGTGGGTTAAGGCGGCTTCTTTTGTTTCCGTTACCAAGAATGTTGTATCCCGGTTCATTAAACAGAATCTCATCTGTCGGTATGGTATCCCGGAGAGGATCATCACAGACAATGGTACGAATCTAAACATTACTATAATCACCGCCCTGTGCGAGCAATTCAAGATCCAGCGTCACAATTCTTCCATTTACCATCCAAAGATGAATGGTGTTGTCAAAGCCGCAAATAAGAACATTAAAAAGATCATACAGAAAATGACAGTCACATATAAAGACTGGCATGAGATGCTACCATTCACTCTCCACGGTTATTGTACCACAGCGTGCACATCAACCGGGGAAACACACTACTCTCTGGTATACGGCATGGAGGTTGTCTTGCCTATTGAGATCCAGATCCCCTCTTTGAGAATTATGAAGGATGCAAGGCTGAATGGAGAAGATTGGATCCAAACTCGTCTTGATCAACTAAACTTGATTGATGAGAGAAGGCGTACTGTTGTCTGTCATGGTCAAATTTATCAAAAACAGATGATCAAGGCTTTCAACAAAAAGGTCAGACGCCAAGTATATCAAGTCGGGTATTTGGTGATCAAGCACATCATACTGCCACAAGATGATCTGAGGGGAAAATGGACTCCTACATATGAAGGAATGTTTGTAATCAAGAGCATATTCTCTGGTGGAGCAATGATCTTCACCACCATGGATGGCGATGACCTGCCGCACCCTGTGAATATGGATATAGTCAAAAGATACTATGCATAAGAGACCCGCCAGGCTGACACGCCTAGGCAAAACAAGGGCATCCCGGCGAACCAAAAAGGTTCGGGAAAAAATTAGGGATAAAACCAAAAAAATATGTACACCCGGAAAGCTGAAAACCCAAAAGGGAGGTTTGGGCAAAAAAGGGTATCCCGGTGGACTGAAAACCCGAAGGGGAGGTCCAAGCAAAAGATAGGGAATTAAAGTGTATGACTATGTCCTGTTGGTTCACCTTACAGACAACCTTTGGCTTCAACTAAAAAACTCAACGGTTATGATCAATTCAATCAGCTTCGGACATGGCAACAAATAGATAAAATGCTTAGAGACACGAAGGCTATGGCAGAATGGGAACCCCGTGGGATTATTTCACATAGCTATCTTTTCTTTTTATCAAATTTTCATTTTTTTACGACGACATTCTCTTACTAGAGTGTTTGTCTCATTGTACAAAAATACTTACTCAAAGTCAATACAAAAATATCCCTTTGAAAGTGCAAAACTGTCTATTTTTCCTTACTCTTGTGTTTTGTTTATGAAAACGTCCAATGTTTCATTTTTGAACATATGCATTTGAACGTAACTAACATTTACAAATAAGCAAAATAGAAAGATAATCACTATTGGCTTTAAGAGATAGGGAAATCTCTCTAAACTATTTCCATAAAATCCCCTGCAGTGTGCAGTTTAATCCCCAGCTGAATAAAACTTCCAGTTATCACTCACCGGTAGAAGTCACCAAATTTCTCAGGATTCCCCAACAGGATTTTACAAGCAGTACACGACATTTCTCTTACAACAGAGTTTATTTCTCTAAGCGGAAATTCATCAACACTTCAACTTCACAACATGAAGACTTACACTCCATATCCTCAGCAGCAGTCAGGGATTTATTTTCCCTAATCCAACAAGAAGTGCAGCAGATTAGCTCACATACGCATACATCGCATCCATATATCATAAACATCGATAACACGAATGCATGTATCACAATCTCATTATACCATGAATTTCATACAATATTACATTGCATATTAGCTAACATTTTTCCTTTTTCAGGATAAGGTTAATCGACAGCTACCATTAACAAGGTTCACATTTTTTTGATACAGTTCAGATACGTTCCAGACACGGATGCCATTCTGATACTCATTCAGATTCTCTTTCAGATACAGTTCAGATACGTTCCAGACACAGATACCATTCTGATACTCATTCAGATTCTCTTTCAGATATAGTTCAGATACTCTCCAGACACAGATGCTATTCTGATACTCATTCAGATTCTCTTTCAGATACAATTCAGATACGCTCCAGACACAGATGACATTCTGATACTCATTCAGATTCAACTTTCAGATACATTTCTGATACGCTCCAAATATGGATGCCATCCTGATACTCATTTAGATTCAATCTTCAGATACAGTTCAGATACGCTCCAAACACGGATGCCATCCTGATACTCATTCAAATTCAACTTTCAGATACAGTTCAGATACGCTCCAAACACGAACGCCATTCTGATACTCATTCAGTTTCAGCTTACAAATACGGTTCAACAATCATTTCTGGATGGCATCTACAAGCCCATCTCCAACAACTTTCCATCATCCCTCCAAATGGCATCTTTAAGCCCATTCCATATACCATCAACCATCACATCATCGAGTGCAAATTTCGGGGCACTTTAATGTCCAATCATCTTCCACTTTCGAGTCACGAATGGCAAAACTCACCAACCTAACTCTTCAGGCTTAATAAGATTGAACATGGGAAGCTGTTGTACCCTAAAATTTTCCCTCTCAATTTATCAAGAATTTTCTCACAAGATCTCCTTGGCTCAAGACTGCACTAGGGTTAATCAGCTCAAGACACCTCCTTAAGCACTGATGACCAAAATTAGGGTTTGAGATTGCACAAGGATAATTGAACTTCCAATTCCCTATATAACCTTCATGGATCATTATGGATCCTCAAGATTACTCATGTCAAGTTTCAAGCTTTGGATGACACTTTTGCTCAATGAATTGAGCAGTTGACCTAAAAATCAACTCTATTGGGGAAAAAGTTAATTGTGGCCAATTTACAATCAAACTTCATAATTTCTGATCCACATCAACATTTTAAACTCATATGTATCATTTTACCAAGTTTAGACCATAATTACTCAAGAAATTTGATCAAATCCTCAAAAGGGTAAAATGGTTAAAATTAGGGTTTTGACTAGGAAAGGGCAATTTCTGATTTTTATCCTAGCAAAGGATCAATTTGTTTAAGGAATGATCTCAAGAGTCCAGTTGCATCATTTTGACCTAATAACATAGCTCAAAACATTTCTCAAGTCCAATGGATTGACAAATGAATTTTCAATTAACTGATCAAAACTCAATTGTATACTGAAAAGTCAAACTTTGACTTTTTGGTCAAAATCAAATGTCAAAGATCAAAATTCATTAAAGCATGTCAAAATATGAATATTATTCATCAAGAAATCAAAAATTCAATATTTCATTTTGAAAAGTTAAAATTTCTAAACTTAGAAATTTTTCTAAGTGTTGGAAATTTCTTATTTTTTCACAACTTTGAGCAAAAATTTCACCATGATGCAAGATGATTCAAAAGAAACTTCCAATATGAAAGTTGTAGATCCCCATTAAATCTACAACTTTGCTTTACACAACTACTTCGAAAAGTGCTTGGATCTCAAGTTATAATTTTAAGAACACATGGTCATGAAACAAAACACTTAGTGAAATTTTTGCCCTAATTTGGTCAGGATTTTGACACAACTTCATGGCACTTTTTCATATAGTTCCAAGGGGAATTTTCAAAAGTGATCCAAATATGGGTTGTAGATCACATTACAAGCTTTACAAAATGTCCAAGAACTCCTTGAGATCATTTTTGAGTAGGGAGAATCGAAGAGATGAAGTTAGGGTTTTCACACTTGAATTACAAGTCATTTTGTGGTGAACAAGATTCAAAATTCAAACTTATACTGCATAACCTCTACTTTGCAGGCTTCAAACTTTTTAGGCACTCCATAATTAATTGCTTGCACAACTTTTAGAGGTCTCAATTCAAACATTCAATGCAAGGCCATGCTTTATATCCATTTTGGGAAGAAAGTGCACAATGCCATTTTGATAAAGTAGCTTTTTGCACAGACCTTGTTCTTAAGCCTTGCACTTGTTATTTTCTGATCAAACATGTCTTATAACACAAGATAAACTTGTTGGACACTTAAAATCACTCAGCCCATGCTTGTACCTCTTCTTGAAACTTGTTTTCCCACTTTTCTTCAAAATCAAGTAACCTAGCAATTAGCTTGTAACTTGTACTTCTGACTCTCCAAAGAACTCAAGACCTTTTGCTTATACATACATAAGTTATTTGCCACAAATCCCATGCATGCTTAAGCTTTGAAAACACGAAGAACACAGAATCATCAAAAATACTTCAAAACTTGTCATTTCTGAGTTTCGAACCCAATCTCCAAATTTACTCGTGCATTTCTTGGCCTTTTACTTTCAAAAGCTTCTAAACAACATATACAAACAATCCCAAAACCTACAACACCACTGTAACACTTCCATCATCATCCACCATTTTCAAAAACATCACCTTGCACCTTGACTTCTCCTGAACTCCTTAGGCACTTCCAGCTCAAGCTAAGCATCACATTAGCTTCCTGGGAACTTGAGGAAGCTAATCCAATCATTGGAACTCACTAAAAGCTACTCAAACTCCAAACACGATACCCTCTTGCAAGATAAGTTTTCTGACTTTTGAACTCTTCATACAAGCATCATTAATGGTTTATTTGTGAATGAAAAATGTAGATATCATTGCCCTAAAGCTAACCATGTTCATAGTTTTCATTTATATTGCTTGAGCTTAGAGAATTTTAAGACTGTAGTTTCTGGAATTTTTAGGGTTCAGATTAGGGCCATTAAAATTCATGCTTGTCTTTGATCTATATTTTTATTGCTTTGCATTTCTAAAATTGTGAGGAAATTTGCTACAAGTTTCCTGTTTACATTTTTCATTTTTCTTGAGATTTGAATGAGATATAGAGGTTCTGGCTAGGCGTGAGGTTGAAGATGAAGTTGGCCTCAGGAACGTGTTTACCATATATATTTATGGTTTGATTTATATAAACGGATGTATAGCCACCCCAGTGGTAGAAGCGCGCGCCTGTGACTATAGGGACCTGGGTTCGAGCCCCAGTGGTACCCTTTTGGATTTTTTTTACATTTTTCACACATTATGACTTTTTTTGGACAGGCGCCTGGGCGTAACAGTCTTGGGCTTTTGTTTTTGTTTTCTTACTGCTGACCCCCTTACTGGCTATTCATACCCCTGACCCATTTTATTTTCTTTTTTTCTCATTTTTATTTATTTGTTTTTCTTAAATATTTTATCTAATATTAAAAAATATAAAATATAAAAACATTAGATTTATATTTTGATAAAGTTTATTTATTTTTTTTACACAAAAAAAAAATTTTATTTAATCATATTTTATTTCTTTTACTAATTGATTTGTAAATTTAATTAAAAACTAGGGTTTTAGTTATTTTCTTATAATATTTTATTTTAAAACCAAAAAAGACCAAAAATATTTTACAATACTATAAATTATTTTGAAGACAAAAATACCAAAAAATATTCTTCTCATGAACTTAAATTCTTTTTTTTTTAATTAATATTTAGATTAGGGTTTTATTAGAATTCTTTTCCTAGTAAATTTAGGTTTACTTTTTATTATTTTAATTAATTATTTTCTTTTAATTAATTAGGTTAAAACAAAATCCCTTTTCTCTAAAAAATCCAAACAAAATATCAATTCTCTTTACATTTACATTCTTGTATATTTATTCATTTTTGTACATTATTTATTCAATCCTTGTACAAATTCAATATGGTTGTAATAGATAATTAGGCTTTATTTTCTTGCAATCCCCATTTATAATTTGTACACCCCACTCCCACAAGTATTTTAATAGCGTAGTAATTTTAAATTTCCGCAATGTATCGCTTTATATACAAATGCTAGTAATTAGGGTTTGTATGGAAAGACTAAAACCAATCAATTAGAAAACCCTAATCAAAGAAAAAATCAAGCCTGAAAAACAATACACTTGCACACAAGCACCCCTTAGGGTAAAATCCACTTGGTTTTCTTGCAAAATGGCCATATTACGCATGTGAGGTATCTTAGCAAAAACAAGCAAAATATAAGATCATAGTCTCCCGATGACGCTATCAATGTTGCCTTTCAAATGATCTTAGTCCCTAAAAGAGAATGCTAAGATACCTTGCAACATTTCTAATCATGGTTATACGATGACCCACGCCCATCCCGTTTATATCTAAAGATAGGGTTACTTACCAAATCAATGGTAAGATAACAATGTCAAAGGAAAAAGGAAATGAACGTGAAAGACTTTTGAGTAGGTAGAATGCTCCTAGTTACTTGCTCCATTTCAAAACCAAACATCCTTTCTATTTTCAAAACAAACACCTACACTTTCAAAAACATCTTTCAAACTTGAAAACATTTTCAAAAGATCAAACACTTTGTATACATTCTTACGAACGAGAATCATTACAAAGTTTTCCTAAACAATGGCTTCTTTACAAAATACTTTCAAAAACCACACAAAGCATAATTTCAAACAAAAGAAAGTGATCTAGCAAGTAACTAAGAGCCCATGGAAAACCATGGATGAAAAGGGTGCTAATACCTTCCCTTTTCATAATCTACCCCCCGAACTCAAGAAATAATCTCAAAAGTCTTTCTTGTGCTTTTTCACCTTTCCTTTTGGATAAAAGAAAATTCGGTGGCGACTCTTGCTAACCGCAACATTTGCAATCAAACGCAAAACACCCAAGTCAGTTCTCCCACTATATCATACACAACATTGGCCTCCTTCTTACCACCGAATGGCTTTTTCTCAGCATTAGAAGATGTAGCCATCAGAATCTTCCCACTCTTAATATCGTTTTTGATCCTTTCCCCAGTCAGAACCATTTCTGTAAAACCAGACGAAGAAATCCCAATCAGCAAATTAAAGAACAGGCCTGTCAAGGTGCCCATGAACATGTCTATCATTTCCTGATTAGTCAGAGGAGGTTTCACCCTACCAACTAAATCCCTCTATTTTTGTGCATATTCCTTGAATCCTTCTCTGGAGTCCATGGACATATTCTACAATTGCACTCGAGTTGGTGCGAGGTCAGCATTATATTGGTACTTCTTATAGAAAGCATCAGCCAAGTCTTTCCAGGTATGAATGTTGGTTCTTTCCAACTGATATGACCACTCCAGTTGAGTTCCAGCCAAACTTTCTTGGAAGAAATGAACCCATAACTTTCAGTCAGCAGTGTGAGGCTGGATCTTTCTGACGTATGATCTCAAGTGAAGTTTAGGACAATAGACCCCTTCATATTTGGAAAAGACAGAGACCTTGAACTTACGTGGGATGACCACCCCTGGAACCAGACCTAGTTCACCAAAATCCAATCCTGGTATCTTCTGGATTTCCATAACGTTGAGATGATCCTCCAACTGCTTGTATTTATTATCAACAGGAGGATATTGTTCCTCAGAATAGTCAGCTTCATCCTCCTCAGACCTCGGACTGTTGTCTTCTTCCTTGGTCTTCTTGTTATCTTCATCTGGAGTGTATCCCTCCTTAGATGGAGTAGTGAAATCTAGAGCTCGCTTAGCAGGTCCTTTGAACCTTCTCCCCAGGTTCAAGACACCATCCTGCTTCTTAGTCTGCTTCTTCTTGTCTTTCAAGACGAGAGCCTTCTGATCCTCTTGCCCTTTAGCTAGAGCCAAGAACATCTGCTGGAACTAAGCATTATGTGCCTGAAGATCCTTGAAATTTTGTTCAAGTGCCATTTCTTCTTGCTGAAATAAACAGCGAAGGGATAAGAAACCTATTTTGGAACACCTGCTTATGTAATGGTATGCATGATATGCTTATGCAATGTTTTCAAGGATCTTGCAGGGTAAACACAAGAAAATGTTAGAATCCAACTGCAGCTTTGATTGAAGAAATTTCATATCGTTGATCGTCCTTCCACGAGAATCAAGCTCACCATGTCTAGTGCGTTATAGCCTCTGACTCAAGTTGTTGTACTTTTGTCTTTTGACGACATTGGCTAGAGGAAAATAAATCCCCTTGCCCCTTACTAGACGCCTGGTTCATCATAAACTGCATCACAGGGTCTTGAGATCCTTGAAATGGTTAAGGAAATGCTATGGTATGATGTTATTATGTGTATGTTATGCATCAAGAAAAAGTGTAAGGTGATGAAGACAAGTAAGTCTTGCAAGAAGTTTAGATTATTGGATAATAACTATAAATAAGTTCTGCAAGGAATTCACGTTGTTAGATAATGAAAGCAAACAAGTCACATAAGTAGCCTTAGGTTTAGGCTTGCATTGGGTTTATAGGAAGATACCCTCTTGAAGTTTAGTTGGTTCAACCTCCCTTAGAAAAGTAACCAGGTTCTAAGGAGTCTCAATATCATTGATCTTTCTTTATCATGCATTGTTTCAGCTCAGGCGATCTTTTCTCGCGGCCGAAATATTCTGAAAGTCCAATCTCAATGAGTGTAGCATTGAGTATCAACCAATTCTCAGCTTTATACCGAGGCTGGCTATCTCACTACTTTCTAATGGCCAAGTTTGTTCAACTAAGGTTCTAAGGTCCGTTAGTGCTTTATGACACAATACAACGGCCCCGTATTCTCCTCGATTTAACACAAGGGATACTGATACCAAAAAATGTGTCACATTAATGCAACTATCGCTTCAACCATATCGGTCTATGTCGTACAGTCTCCACGATCTATTGCTGCTTACCTAAAAGGTGCCCCAGATTCGGGTGTAGGATATTTTAGTAACAACCCAAATAAGCTCTCAAAGATAGAGCATACAAACACACAATGTAAAGCAATTTAAAAAATGAACTAAGCTCTAAGGTAACCCCACTTTTTATACATCCCCAGTAGAGTCAACAGTTCTGTGATATGGTAGCAGAACCGACTGTTATACTGGTTTTGCGTTTGTGTTCGCAAATGTTGTGGTAAGCAAGAGTCACCACCGAAATTTCTTTTATCCAAATAAAGGAAAGTGTGAAAAGAACAGAAAAAGACCATTCTAGAGTTTTCTAAGTAAGGGGGGAGATTATGGAAAGGGAAGGTGTTAGCACCCTTTCCATCTATAGTTATCTACGGGCTCTTAGATGCTTAGCTAATTTTGAAAGACCTTGTACTTTGTGTGTTTTGAAAAGTATTTTTGAAAATCCAATAGTAAGGCGGTTTGCTTTATGATAACTCTTGTATCAGTCCTCAAGAGTGTTGATAAAGCGTTTTGAAAATGTTTTTGAAAGTTGTTTTGTGTAAGTGTAAAAATTTGTTTGAGCAAGCATCTAACAGCTATCTACTTTAATCGAAAGGATAGTTCTTTTCCTATTTTCCTTTAGACAGTGCTATCCTACTATTAGTGAGTAGGTAGCCCTAGTCATTGGATGTTTGAGGGAGATTCGAAGGGACATTTATAGTTACAAAGGAAACTGGGCAAGAAACCTTAGTAACTACCCTAGGGATTTAAGATCATTTTTACCGAGGCCACATCGAGAGGGTCATCGAGGGACATATGATCTTTAAAACGGAGGATAGCCACTAAAATCTCTCACGTTTTGAGAGTTGTGACTGTTTTTTCAAAGGCAACCGAAGTGGGGTACCTTAGAGGTGCGCATGTGAAATTGTATTGTTTTCAGTTATTTATCTTTTTGCACTTAGGTTTTCTAGTGTTTTGTTTTATTCTTTCCATACAATCCTAATTAGCATACATCTAAGCAGTTAATAGTTTGTAGAAAATAAAAGTGCAGAAATGTAAAATCCTAACTATTACATGGCTTCGGGGAGAGGGATTATTACATGTCCAAACTGGGGAATAAAGCAGAAAAAATAAAAGTCCTACTTTAAACTATTACAACCAGGAAGCAGGTACAATAATATGAAAAATAGAATGCGAAAGATAATAACACGCACGAATTGAAAATGTGTCTAAAAATCCTAATAAAAATGAAATATTTTTGTTTGTTTTTTACCATGGAAAGAAATTTGATTTAAAACCCTAAGTCTATTTATTTTTAAATTAAGAAAAGGGTTAAAATAATTTATCAATTAATTTACAAAATTAATTTATTTGAGACAATACTAACCTAATATTTTTTTGTGATTTTTTATCTGATTTTACAATGTTATAAAAAAAATAAACAGTTAAAAGCAAAACTAAATGGGCCAAGATAGTAAAAATAACAGGGGGGGGGGGGGGGGTAAATTTAAAAAAGGGGCAGGCCAAGATCAAGAAGAGGCCCAATTTTCCTTTCGATCCAACGAGGGAGCTTGTCCTTCAATCCAATGATGGAGGTTGTCCTTCGATCCAATGAGGGAGGTTGTTGAAAGTGCATGATGGACTGCACGTTGAGGGTACTGGATTTGGATTGGTGGGATCTAATGGTGTTGACCACGTGGTGCATGGCGTGCACGTTAGACCTGTAAGTATGGGATCTAGAATACAATTGTTAGAAAAAACAAAATGCATGACCTGGGTGTCGAACCCAGGTCCTTCCCTTTAATTCGAACCCCCACCTAATTCGATCCCCTAAATCCAATTCTGAAGCTATCTTGTTTTGAAACACCATGCATCCTGAGATTCGAATGAACCAATTTCAAATTCCCTAGCAATAGCATTTTGTGTTTTGGGCGCTGAAACTTACATGACTTACATTAAAACATTCATAAATAATGAAAATAACATGAATATGCAATCGAAAGAGACTTAAATTAAAGGTTAAACGAGTTTGAGATCCAAAATCTTTTACCAAACGGAAGGATCGAATGAGCGCGTTTCTGGGTGCTTTTGGATTGCTTAAGGCTTGGGGATCACTCTTGGGACCTTCATGGGGTGAATGGTGGACTTGGTTTGGACGTAGGAAGCTTACAGTATGCTTTTCGATTTTGGCAGCTTTGATGTATTTCTTTCTGATTTTTGATAGGCAATGTGTGTGTCTTTGAGGTGATTTTTTTACGTGTTTATAGGAAATGTTCCCCCTTTTGCTTGCACTTTGGCCTTGTATTTAAAGGGTGTAGTGGTGAACGAAAATGGCAAGAATCAGCAATTAACTAGGGCTTTGAAAGCAAAATCGAAAGATTTAAAAAGTTGCCATTTTGAGATATTTTCTACCATTTTGGACTTTTAGTGAAACTTGATAGGTTTCATCCCATTAGGTGTTTGTTTCAACTTTTCATATCTTGATTCTTTCGAATGCTCCTAAGCTTTGTTCTTCAATGGCTCTGAGTTCCAATTCGAAATGCTGAAGGCCTCATCATTATGGCTTCTTCGATTGAGTCACTATCTGCCTTAGTTGTTTGATCTAAAAAACTATCCAATTAGCCTAATCGAACTCAGCTCTTATTCCTTTCGATCTCTTTTCCTTCAATTCAAACACCTCTTTATTTTGGCCTATCGAAGCTTCGTTTTATTCTTTCTTTCGAACACAGTTGTGTAGGTGGTTCTTCGATTCCAACTCCCACCCTTTGCTTTTGTCTACAAGAATATCTTTCTTGCTCACTAGTTCATTTTCGATTGGGGAATACAGCTCGTATGCACCAATATAAAGGTAACCTATGAGCATCAGGATTTCACTTCAATCATCCAACACCTATTCAGGTACATGCCAAAAGCTCTAAGGTGACTTATATTTGGTTGATTCGTCCCTAATTGTCCTTCGATCACGCCATGTTTGAAGATTGCATGTCCTTCGAACCATTAGACTTCTACGTGCTTCTTTGGATAAGATAAAAGATTTTGAATTCAAAATATTCTTCTATTCTAAGTGCCCATTCAAACAACATGAAAGTCAAAGTGTGTCTTCCTTGTAATGCTTTGAATAGCTTACATTTCCATAGTTTAAAGATGAACCCTTCGATGCCGCTCTTTACTAGCTCTTCATCAATCGAAGACTTCATAAAAGCCTCCTCATGTTTTCTTTCAAACCATCCTTCCTTCGATCCTGGTGCTTCATTGGGCATCAAATTAGACTGCATACTGTTGTCGAAGCTACTTCGACCCAAAAGCTCTTAGGCATATTTTCAGCTTTCGACCTACACCTTGTTATGTACACTTATTATTTTTTCTTTCAGCTGTGCCATTATGCTGAGGCATATAGGGTGCCATGGAAATCATTTGAAGCTTCTTGAGCAATTAAGGACCTCAATGAGCATACCTTGAATATAATGGGAGGGCAAATTTTAGGGTACAACAACATGCTTTAGTCCAGGGAAAATTGATCCAAGTGTTATCAGATTATTATTTTATCATTATTCACATATTTCTATTATTAAGAGAATTAGAAAAAATGAAAAAACATAAAACAATGCAATTGTGTAGCCTTTGTTAGGGTTGAGAATTGAAGTGACGATTAAACTTCACAAAGCATAGGTATTCTTCTCCCTTAATCTCCCATCCGCCGCGCACCTCTCTTTCACCGAATCGCCGTAGTGGTTCCAATCATTCCACCTACACCATTCATCATCTCTTTCTTATGCTGAGAGTAGACATTAGCGTGTAGGTATGATTTTGTGGTGATTGTAGTTAGTTTTTTGAATTGTCTTTTTGTATTGGCTTGGCTTGGCTTGGATATCTAGTATTAGGGAAGTGTCTAAGTGCGTTCTCATGATGTTCGATGGACCAGTTAAAGGCATAACTTCGGTTCTGATTTATGTTAGGGCAATGGTTTTTTGTTGATATGAAGTTTGGTTGATATGCATGTTTTTGTTGGATTTTGTTTATGATTCGGCAAGTCAAAATCACTTGAATGGTGGTGATGCAAGAGCATGTGATGGACACATGGGCTGGCATAAGAAATAGATGTTTTGTGAATGACTTGTAAGGATATATGTATGTTTTCTTTTTAGGTTTAATGGAATGTGGGTTTATGGCATTACACTGAAATGGCGGGGCTATTTGGATTATTGGTTATTATCCTTCTGCAGATTATGGTTTCGTTAGCATGCTGCAATATGTTTATGTGTAACTGGTTTTATGGTTTTTTTAGCTTGACAAGGAATGAAGAGGTCATATATTCAGTGGTCGCGGGGAAACATTAGTAGCATCATGGTGGTTATGGTTTGAAGTATGGATTTTGAATGATTTTGTAATTTTGTAACTTTTTGTAATGGATGGAAATTGGAATGTCATTTTCTTGTAATGAATGTGTGTTGTAACATTTGAATGAGGTCGCAACGAATTAATAACTTTGAATTGCATAGATACACTTTGTGATGTGTTATACCCCAAAATTTCCCTTTCTTTTCTAAAGATTTTTCTCACCAAAGATCTCAAATGCTCAAGGGTTCTCGAGGGTTTGATCAGACAAGCTCACCTTAAAAACATTGAGCCTCCAAATTAGGGTTTTGACTGAAGCTGACTGATCATTAACTTTTGACCTAATACATGACCTAATGGCTTAAAGCATAATCTCAAGGAATCAAACACAACATGGCAACCTAATTTCATGGCTTGAATCATTTCTCAGGATCAAAGGTTTGATAGTTGAAATTTGGATCAACTGACGAAAGTCAATCGTTACACCAAAAGTCAAACTTTGACTTTTTGGTTAACATTGAGTTTCAAAAATCAAAATTCATCAAGGCATTCAAAAATATCAAACTTGATCATCAAGGATCAAGAAATTCTAGAAAGTACACAAAAGTCAAAGTTTTCAATACTTAGAAATTTTCTAAGTGTTTTTACACTTGATAATATCATTATTTCATGACATTCTTTCACCACGATGCAACATGATTCAAATAAAACTTTCAACATAAAAGTTGTAGATCTTGATGAATTCTACAACTTTGTATTAGAGGGTTGATGTCCAAAAAATGCTTTGATTTGAAGATATGAGCCCATGAAATCATGACATTGTTATCCAACTCGTAGAGAAATTTTCAACAGGTTTTGGTCAGTTTTTTATCTCAACTTCTTGGCCAATTTTCATCAAGTTCCAATTTGATTAATCCAAAATGGTCAACATGAAAGTTGTAGACAATGTTTTAAGCTTTACAAAACATCCAAGAGCATGAGTTTTATCATACTTGAGCTAGGATAATCAAAGGCATGAAGTTGGATATCCATTCTTGAATTACAAATAATTTCTGGTGAAGAACACATAATCTAATCTACTTGCTATGCTGCATAATTTTGTGTTGCATGCCTTCTAACTTTCAAGTCTCACCAAAATTTAATGTTTAGACAAACTTTTGAGATATGGTCCATTTGGTTTAAGCATTGTCCAAGTGATCATTCCATTTTTGGCACAAAGTTAACATTGCCATTCTTGAAAAGTTGCTTTAATCACAAAGTTAACTTGTCTTGAGCTTCTAACTTGTTTGTTCAGCACAGACTCAATGTACAAAGTCAGATAAACATGTTTAAATTTTGTAACCACTCTATATAGCTTTGTACTATGCATTGGGACAATGTGTATCAAGCTTGCTTCAAAAATAATCCAAAGATCGATTACATGTGAACTTGTACCTCTGATCACCTCAAGCTCTCAAAAGCTTTTCCTATAAATTGAAGCATTGTTTACAAGCCTAGGAGACAAATGAACAAGCATTGAAACTCCCTCAAACTAGAAATTGCACACAAAAAATCCATTTTTACCACAGTTATGACCTTGAACATCCATCTCTCATTTCCCTCGTGCGTTTTCCATTTTTACCAATCACTAAGCTTCTAATATACATATAGAAGTTATCCCCATCCTTGTTTCACAGCTGTAACACCTCCATCACCATTGTCCAAACCTCACTTTGCACCTTTGCAACTTGACTTCTTAAAAATAATACAACCACTCTCCATCTAAACTAAGCATTGCAGTAGCTTCCTGGAGGTTCACTGAAGCTATTCTGATCATCACAATATCTTGAAATGTGCTCAAACTCAAAACACGATCTCCACTTGCAAGGTAAGTTTTCTGAACTTTCAACTCTTCATACAAGCATCATTTGATTCTGATATGTGAAGATAAAAAGTAGAGATCATAGACCTGAAGCTAACCTTGTCCTTAGAATTCATTTATATTGTTTGAATAGTGAGATATTTGAGTTTGAAATTGCTGGAAAAAATTAGGTCAGATTTGGTATCAAACAGAATTCTCACTCATCTTTGATTTGTAGTTTATGAAATTTATATGGATGAATTCGTGTTGAAAAATAGAGCAAGTTTCATGTTTATATTTTCTAATTTAGTTCAGAAATGAGGAAGTTACAAAATTCAAAAATAGTGATGTAGAAGCTGGCGCGAGATTAGGGGTGAAGTGTAAAATTGACTTATATATGTAACAGGAAGTAAAACCGCAATATGATTCGATACATATCTCATATGAGTCGACTCATGTTAGTTACAAAACATGGGATGAGTCGATACAACGTATTATGTATCAATACATACTATTATCAAGACATATTACAGAGAGACAGAATGTGTATTAGTCGATGCAAACTATTATGTATCGATAAAAATTGTTGTCCATACAGAATCCTGAACCTTTAATTTTGTATGAGTCGTTACAAAATGTGAATGTGTTGATTCATGCTGAGTTGGTTTTAATTTCCAAAAACAAGAAGTGATATGTATCAATGCATAAGTGCATGTGTTGATGCATAAAGGTTTTTAAAACAATTTTCCTTTATTTTTTACATTATCTTTATATTTTAATATTTTTATTGTTATTCAATATTCAATATGGTTTTAATAGTAATTAGGTTTTAATTGCTTTCACCCCTCATTTGTAAATTGTATCCCCATCCCCTAAATGATGTAATAGCGTAGAATTTTAAATTTCCGCAATTTATCGCTTTGAATATTATTGATAGTAATTAGGATTTGTATGGAAAGACATAAAATCAACAAGTAGACAACCCTAATTCAAGACAAAAATTCATGAAATCAATACACCTTTCACAATTTCACCTCTAGGTTTAACCCACACTTGTTGCCTTAGAATAAAATTATCATGTCCCTCGAACGTGAGATACTTTAGCAATGACCCTCAAATACAAGATCGTAGTCCCTCGATGAGCCTTCGGTGTTGCCTTCGGTAAACGATCTTAGACCCTTACAATAATTTATAAGGTATCCTACAATGTTTCCTTCTATGATTGTAGGGGACCAACGCCCGTCCCTTCATATCCAATGATAAGGCTTCTTACCAATCAATGGTAAGATAGCAATATCTAAAGGAGGAGGAAATGAACAAATAGTTTTTGAGTAGGTATAACATTCATAGTTGCTTACTCACAACATCTCAAAACACCTTTCAAACACACATACACTTTCCATGAAATATTTTCAAAAGTCAACACTTTGTATACATTTTCTCCAAAACGAGAATCATTTCAAAGTTCGCCTAAACAAAGGCACTTTTCAAAAATACTTTCAAAAACAAATCACAAGCACATTTAAAAAGCTTTTCAAAAGTGAGCTAGCAACTAAGAGCCCGTAGATAACTACGAATGACAAGGGTGCTAACACCTTCCCTTTTCATAACCTACCCCCCGAACTCAAGAAAATTCTCAAAAGGTCTTTCCTGTTCTTTTCACCCTTTCCTTTATTGGATAAAAGAAAATTCGATGGCGACTCTTGCTATCTGCAACAATTGCAATAAAACACAAAACACCTAAGTCATTTCTCTCACTGTATTACATAACTGGAGACTCTACTGGGGAAGAATTTAAAAGTGGGGTTACCTTAGAGACTAGATCACATTTAAATGCTTTCATTGTTTGACTTGCTTGCTTTTCTTTTAAAAGGGTGTTTAGGTTTTGTGTAGATCCTTTACCCGGATCTGGGAACATCATTAGGTAAGTAGAAATAGATTATGGAGACTTTACGGTGTATTTCGATATGGTTGAAACAATGCCTACATTAGTGTGACACATTTATTGGTACCGGTATCCCTTGTGTTGAATCAAGGAGAATATGAGGCTGATGTATGGTGTCATGAAGCACTAATTGACCGTAGAACCTTTAGTTAAACAACTTGGCCATTAGGAAGTAGTGAGGTATCCGACTTTGGTGCAAAGCTTAAGACTAGTTGATACTCGATACTACACTCATTGAGATCAGACTTTTGGGATATTTTGGCTGCAAGAAAAGATTGATTGTGCTAAAACAATGCCCGATGAAGAAAGATCAATGATATTGAGATTCCCTAGAATCCGGTTACTTTCTAGAACAGGTTGAACCAACTAAACTTCAAGAGGATACTTACCTATGAAACCCATGCAAGCCTAAACCTAAGGTCCTTGTGTGCTTTGTTTGTGATTATTATTCATGACATTATAAATATCATAACATCATAAGAATTATCACTAACCATTTCAAGGATTTAGGAATTTATCTTTGTTCTGTTTTGTAGGACATGGCTTCGACTCGTAGAAATACCATCCAAGTCAGCTTCGTGAAAGTGCCTCCTCAACTTCAAGAGTTAGCTTCAAGGGTTCCTGGAGATTCTCCCTTTACCAAGAAATATGGTCGACTTCTCAACTTAGTTACCTCAAACTTCCAAGAAGAAATGGTGTGTGTGCTCTTCCAATTCTTTGATCCTATGCATCATTGCTTTACCTTTCCCGACTACCAATTGGTGCCTACATTGGAAGAATTCTCTCAACTGCTGGGAGTGCATGTGCTTGATCAAATACCATTCACCGGTTTAAAGGAAACTCCAAAACCTGAAGTTATTTCCAAAGCCTTGCATTTGAAGAGATACAACATTGTGGCAAATTGGGAAATAAGGAGTGGAGTTAAGGGTTTCCTAGCCAAGTTTCTATTGGAGAAGGCTCGATCATTTTGGGGGGATATGTATTTTCAAGATTTTGAAGATGTCTTGGCTCTTCTAATCTATGGTTTGGTTATATTCCCCAATCCGGACCAACTCATAGATGTGAATGCCGTTAAGGTTTTTCTCTCTCGTAATCTCGTGCCTACGTTACTTGGATACATCCTACATTTTTTTTACACTCGCACCATGAATAAGAGAGGGAATCTTTTGTGTTACATTCCATTGCTGTCTAGGTGGTTTATTTCGCACCTACCTTGATCAACATTGAAGAATGAGCAAGGCTGGACATGGTCTCAAAGGATGATGTCGCTCTCACACTCGGATATTCATTGGTGTTCTCGATATTTGAAGGATATTACCATCATTGACCATTGTGGGGAGTTCCCTAATGTTCCACTCTTGGGCATTAGGGAAGGTATTACCTATAACCCTTCTCTTGCATTATGATAGTTTGGGTATGCGCGAAGAAATGATCCCCATGATACGCTCATCCAAGGTTTGGTATTCGACTACGAGGGTGACGTCCAAGACTATCGTCAAAGGTTCATACGAGCTTGGAGAATGGTAAACAAGGTGGATAGCAATACTTTGGGGAATAAAAATTCCAACCCTCTTGAGCCTTACCTCAAGTGGGTACGAACTCGTGCTCAAAGTCTCATGATGCCTTACCCAGCCATCCTACTTGTAATTATAGAACCCGTTGCTAAGGGAGACACTCCTTACACTCTTCTTCATCCTGACATGCCTACCAACTTCTAGGAGTTGCAAAGATCATGGATTTAACTCAAAGGGGAATGAGACACATTTGAAGCACAGTTATACGCAAGCGAGAAGAAGGTTTTGGAGCTCACGTGGCAACTTCATGAAGAGCGAAGTTTGAATGCCTACATTGCACCGAAGAGGATGCGCCCATGGGAAGCTTGAGTCCTTTGTGTTTTAGGAGTTTATTTTATAACATTTGTAAGCCCAAGAGGCGTTTGTAATTCATGAACTTATTAATGTAATTAATGTTTGTTGTCTTCTCTTTGTCTAGCAATTTTTAAATTCCATAAAATCCTTGAAAATATTGCATTCGCATGATATGCATCATATCATAAGTAGGTTTTTTGACACAGGTTTCATCATCTTTCTACTGTTTATTTCAGTATAAGATGGATCTCGAGAAAACTGTTAAGGTCTTGCAGACTCAAAACTCTCAGTTTCAAGAAACTTTTCTCAACTTAGAAAGGGGCAGCGAGAAATGATGGCTTTTCTTGTTACGAAGAAGAAGACAAAGAAGAAAGTTGTAATCAACATGGGGAAGAGGTTTAAAGGGCCCGCTAGACAAGTCCAAGTTGAAGAGGATTCCTCCGAAGAGGATCAAAATCAAAATGAAGATGCTAGGAGCACCCGTGTTAGGGGTGAGAACAATAAAATCTCTGAAGACGAAGATTATTTTGATGAGTAATATCCACCAGCCAACGACAAATATAAGCAACTAGAAGACAAATTGAAAGCTATGGATATCCAAGTTGTGGCTGGCTTAGACTTTGGTGACTTGGGTTTGGTTCCTGGGGTAGTCATTCCCCAACAATTCAAGATCCCCTCTTTTGCCAATTACGATGGTGTCTCATTTCTAAAGCATCACCTAAGATCTTATGTTTGCAAAATTCAGCTGTATACCGCTGATAAGAAATTGTGGGTGCACCTTTTTCAAGAAAGTCTAGTTGGGACGCAGTTGGAGTGGTTTAACCAATTGGAAGGAACTAAAATACATACTTGGGAGGATTTGGCCACTTCCTTTTACCGCCAATATTAATATAACGTTGATCTTGCGCCAACTAGGTGCGCAACTACAAGGAATGACCATGGGTACCAACGAGGGCTTCATAGAATACGCTCAAAATGGAGAGACCTGGCTGGCAGGGTGCAGCCACCCTTAACTGATAGGGAGTTAGTAGATATGTTTATGGGAACATTGACTGGACCATTTTTCAACTTAATAATCGGAAGTTCATCATCCGGATTCACTGGATTGATCTTGACTGGTGAGAGGGTTGAAAGCGGGATTAAAAGCGGGAAAATACCGAGGGCCTCCACCTCTGATGTTGTGAAAAAACCATTTGCTGGCAAAAATGATACTAATTTTGTATATGGATGAAGAAGCCGTACTAAGAATGACCGCCATCATTCAGTAGGGGCAGTATTAATTTCCAATCCTACACCTACTCAACAACAACAAGGGAATATGCGAAGGATGAGGTTTCAAGAAAGGAAGTATGCTAAGATCAATATGTCACTGTCTCAAGCATTGAAACACTTACTAAAAGTGGAGCTGGTTACATTGGGGGATCCTCCCCAAAACCCTGATACCTCCTCCCCTAAATATAACCCCAATTCCAAATGCGCTTACCACTCAAACAGCCCCGAACATGATACCAATGATTGTTGGTCTCTAAAGAATAAAATCCAAGACCTAATTGATAACAAGATAATTAAATTCAACCCTCCGCCAACTCCAAATGTGATTACCGCACCCATGCCAAGTCATGGTAAAGGTGTTAATGCTATTGAAGATGCCTCTTTTGTTGCCCCCATCAATGACTAAACCACTCCTTTGAAGACTATTAAAGAGAATTTATTTAAAGTCGGAGTATTCCCTGGCTGCCTTGAAGACTGTTATTATTGTCCTATGCAAATTAATGGATGTAAATGGTTGAAGAAAGGTGTCTAACACCTGATGGATAGCCATGAGATTCTATTTTAAAGAAACCCATCTCTGAAAATTTTGAACCAAAGTGTATCTCAAGATTTTGAAGACGTGTCAGTCATTATTATCTCTAACAAACCTATTAGGATCACCTCCAAAGGTCTTATTAGGATTCCCGTTGGACCAATAATAGCTCCACTAATTATCACCACACCTGGGCCAGTCCCCTAATCTTCTGATAAGGTTATGCCCTAGAATTATGGGGCGGAAGTATATTACCATGGTATCAAACAAAATTCATGGATTGATGAAGATGAAACTGCTGACATTACAAACATTGTTGGATCAAAGAAAGTTATTAGGATGAGGAGGATATTCTCTCCATAGATTTCACCTCCTACAATCAGAACTACACATGTTCGTATTACTGCTGTTAAACCTGTTGCTGACACTTGAGGAAAGGGAAAAATGACTGAGCCTACCCTAACGGAGGCTCCCGCAAAAGATATTACCATTCAGGACCTATCTACCCAAGAGATGGAGGAGATTTTAAAAATTATCAGGAAAAGTGATTACAAGATAGTGGAACAGTTGGGGAAAACACCCTCGAAGACTTTTATGCTGTCTTTGTTGCTATGCTCCGATGTGCATGCTCATGCATTGATAAAATTCTTGAAAAATGCACATGTCCATCAAGAAACTATGGTCAACCAATTTGAAAACTGTGTAGCCAGTTTGACTACTGACAACGGTTTAGGGTTCTCTGATACAGATTTGATCCCGATGGGGAATAATCATAACAAAGCTCTCCACACCTCCATAGAATGCAAGGGCACTACCCTAGCACATGTATTAGTGGATATTGGATCTTCTCTCAACGTCTTAACTAAAGGAGCATTAGATAGGTTAGATTATGATGGACTGATACTGAAGCCTAGTGACATTATAGTGAGAGATTTTGAATAATCAAAGAGGATGGTCCACGGAGAGGTTGATCTCCCCATCAAAGTTGGGTCTCAAGTCTTCAACTCAAAATTCTATGTGATGGATATCCGTCCTGTTTATTCTTGTCTGCTTGGACGCCCTTGGATACATGGAGCAGGTGTGGTGACTTCCATACTACATCAAAAGTTGAAATATCCGATCAAAGGGAACATTGTTACCGTATATGGTGAAGAAGAGTTTAAGATTAGTCATCTAAATTCATTCAAATATGTTGAAATGTATAGAGAGTTCATTGAAACTACTTCTCAAGCCTTTGAAGTGGGCTTCCCATGGTCGTTTTTGCCAAAGCCACTCTTAACACTCCCGAAGCTGCTAAATATACACCAAGGATGGCTTCACTCAAAGATGCCTTTGCTGTTATTGAAGAAAGAGGTTGCACCATTTCGGGGAAACTTCCTGATTTCCCTTTCAAGTCAAACAAATTTTGGTTGGGCTTCACTTCCAAAGCTCAAAAGGAGGTTCGACGTGCTTGCGTAGGGAAACCACCTCTCCGCATTAGTAACCATGAGATTAATGCCCTTGAAGACTATGATGTTGATTGTTACTTTGATGATTGGATCTACCCAACTGCTGACGGAGGGCTCAACAACTGGCAGACCAAGGACTTTATCCCAATCTCCTTCACTCAGGAGTAATTTCCATTTACTGTTTTTATTACTTTGAGAACTTTGTCTGTAATTTCTATTAAAACAATGACTTTAAGCCATGTGCCTTTCCCAGGGTACATTGGTCCATTTGTTAAGGTTTTGTCATTTTCATATGACATATGCTCATTTTAATGAAAAAACATTGGACTCTTTTGCATTCATATTTTTTGCTCATTGTCTTTCTTTACTTTATTGAATTTTCAAAAATAGCCATGTGACCTTACATGGACACACACACATTTGCAGATCCACATCCATTCCAGATCTCATTGACAATGATTCTTCTATTGCCATCTATGATTTTGAACATCCAATCTATCAAGCCGAAGATGAAGGTGAAGAATATTGTGAAATACCTGGGGAACTTGCCATACTTCTGATATTAGAGGAAAAGGTTATTCAACTACATGAGGAGCCAGTTGAAGTGATAAACCTGGGTACTGAGGCAGAGAAAAAAGAAGTCAAACTTAGCACCAATTTGGAAGACCGTGTCAAGAGAAGATTGGTCCAGATGTTGCACGATTATGTTGAAGTGTTCGCTTGGTCATATGAAGATATGTTACGGATTGATACTCATATCATAGTTCATCTTCTTCCAATGAAGGAAGATTGTCCTTCGGTCAAGCAAAAGGTTCATCGCATACGGCCAAATATGTCTGAGAAGATCAAAACTAAGGTAATGAAGCAATTCAATGCAGGTTTCCTGGAAGTGATGTCATATCCCTAATGGGTAGAAAATGTAGTTCAGGTGCCTAAGAAAGATGGACAAGTCCCTATGTGCGTAGACTATAGGGATTTGAATAGGGCAAGCCCCAAAGACGATTTACCGTTACCATATACACAAATTTTTCTCCTTCATGGATGGTTTCTCCGGATACAATCAAATCAAAATGGCATCCAAAGACATGGAGAAAACCACTTTTGTTACACAGTGGGGCACCTTCTGTTATAAGGTCATGCCTTTCGGTTTGAAGAATGCAGGTGCAACCTATCAACCGGCTATAGTAGCTCTATTTCATGACATGACCCATCATGAGATAGAAGTGTATGTTGATGACATGATTGCAAGGTCGCAAACTAAGGAAGAACACCTTGATCATCTACATAAGCTATTTGAAAGGTTGAAGAAATACAAGTTGAGGTTGAATCCCAACAAATGCACCTTCGAGGTGAGATCTGGAAAACTTCTAAGGTTTGTTATCAGTGGCAAAGGTATTGAGGTTGATCCAGAAAAAGTCAAAGCCATACAAGAGATGCTAGTTCCCTATACTGAGACGGGGGTCAGGGGTTTCTTAGGTCGACTTAACTACATCGCTCGATTCATATCTCACTTAACTGCTACATGTGAGCCGATTTTTAAATTGTTGAAGAAAGATCAAGTAGTTAGATGGAATGAGACTGCCAAGCAGCTTTTGACAAGATCAAAGAGTACTTACAAGAACCTACAATCCTGATGCCTCCATTTGAAGGAAGACCTCTGATTATGTACTTGACTGTATTAGAGAATTTAATGGGAAGTGTATTGGGTCAACATGACGAGTCTGGCCGAAAAGAGCATGCAATATACTACCTTAGCAAAAAGTTTACCGACTGTGAAACTAGATATTAACTGCTCGAGAAAACTTTTTGCACCTTGGCATGGGCTGCTCGCTAGCTAAGACAGTTTATGTTGACTCATACTACCTTATTTATTTTTAAAATGGATCTCATCAATTACTTCTTCTAGAAACGAGCTCTTTCTGGACGAATATCTAGATGGAAAATGATCTTGATGGAATATGACATCCAATACACCACACAAAAGGAAAACAAGGGAAGTGTGTTGGCAGATCATTTGGCCCATCAAGCTGTTGATGACTACCAATCCATGAACTTTGAATTCCCGGACGAGAATATCATGCTGATAACTGATTGTGAAAAGCCTGGACCATATGAAGGACCTGGACAAGGATCCCAATGCCTTAGGTAACCGAATTGGTGTTGTGATCATTTCTCCCGAAGGTTGCCATATGCCTTTCACCGCCAGACTGTGCTTCGTCTGTACAAACAACGTGTCTGGGTATGAATCGTGCATCTTAGGTCTTAAGGCTTCCATTGACCTAAGAATCAAATTCTTAAGTGTATATGGAGATTCAGCCCTAGTAATCAGTCAAGTTAAAGGAGAGTGGGATACCAAACATCCAAATCTGATCCCCTACAAAGTGAATGTGCTAACCTTGATCCCTTACTTCGAAGAGGTCACCTTTGAACACTTTCCAAGGGAAGAAAGCCAGTTGGCAGATGCCTTAGAAACTATGTCGTCTATGTTCAAGTTCAATTGGGATAATGAAGCTCCCAAAATTACCATCGAAAGATTTAACGAACATGCGCACTGTTATGAGATCGACACATATAAGGAGAAGCCTTGGTATCATGAAGTGGTGAGGTACCTTGAAGTAAAAGAGTATCCAGAAGGAGCTTCAATCAATGACAAAAAATTCATGCGAAGGTTCTCAGCCAAATTCTTCCTAAGCAATGGTATCCTGTACAAGCGCAACCATGATTCTACTCTACTTCGTTGTATGGATAAGAAGGAAGCAGAAAAGATCAAGGAAGACATGCATGAAGATATCTTTGGAACTCCATCTAGCAGGCACACTATGGCCAAGATGATTCTTAGGGCTGGTTACTATTGGTCGATTATGGAAACTGATTGTCACCATCACTTGAAGACTTTCCATAAGTGTCAAACCCATGCCGACAAGGTTCATATGCCTCCAATTCCTTTGAATATCATGATTGCTTCGTGGCCATTTGCAATGTGGGGAATTGACATGATTTGAGAGATCAAGCCCACTTCCTCTAATGGACATCGCTTCATCCTCGTCGCCATTGATTACTCCACCAAATTGGTCAAAGCTACTTCATTTGCCTCACTCACTAAGAATGTTGTAGTCGGGTTTATCAAGCATAACCTCATCTGTCGGTACGACATCCCTGAAAGAATCATCACCGACAATGGAACCAACCTCAACAATGCTATGATCATTGAACTATGTACGCAGTTCAAAATCAAGAATTACAACTCTTCTCCTTACAGACCTAAGATGAATGGCGCAGTGGAAGCTGCCAACAAAAACATAAAGAACATTATGCAAAAGATGGTGGTGACCTATAAAGACTGGCATGAGATGCTACCATTTTCTCTTCATGGTTATTGTACCTCGGCACGAACATCAACTGGGGAAACCCCATTCTCCTTAGTTTATGGCATGGAAGTCGTCTTGCATGTAGAAGTTCAGATTCCTTCCTTAAGGATTATGAAAGAAGCAGACTTGGGTGAAGATGAATGGATTCAGACTAAAATTGATCAGTTAAACTTGATTGATGAAAAGAGGTTGGTTGCTGTTTTTCATGGTCAAATGTACCAAAAGCATATGATCCAGGCATTCAACAAATAGATCAAACCTCGAGTATACCAGGCTGGCGACTTGGTAATAAAGCGCATAATTTTACCACAAGGTGATCCCAGGGGAAAATGGACTCCCACTTACGAAGGTCCATTTGTTGTCAAGAAAGTATTCTCTAGTGGTGCTATGATGCTAACCACTATGGACGGTGAAGATTTCCCCCATCTTGTGAATGTGGACATAGTCAAAAAATACTACGCATAAAGAATGACCCGCTAGGTTGACATACCTAAGCAAAAATAAGGGCATTCCGGCGAACCAAAAGGTTTGGGCAAAAAATAGGGATATATACAAAAGATTGTACACCCGGAAAGTCGAAAACCTGAAAGGGCGGCTTGGGAAAAAAGGTATCCTGGTGGACTGAAAACCTAAAAGGGAGGTCCAGGAAAAAGTTAAGGATTAAAGCGTATGACTATGTCCCGTGGAATCACTACAGCCAACTTTATTACCAAGGTCCAATGATACAAGATCAACTCAATTTATTTCGATGACAAGGGATGATGTTCGAAGACACATGGGAAATAGAGGAGTCGGAACCCAATAAGATCACTTCCACATGGCTATACAATTTTTGTTTTCACTTTGTATTTTTTTCATTGTTTCGACGACTTCCTCTTACTAGGATTTCTGCCTCCCTGTACAAAAACGCATGTTTTTTTAGGAAAATTATCAATACAAATATACTTTGAAGTATAAACTTTTTGTTTTTTTCTTCTGTTTTGAGTGCAAAAACATCCAATGACTAAAATTGAATGAACATATGCATATGAACAGGATTAACTGTTAACAAATGTACGCACAAGAACAATGATAAGAATTTACTTAAGGATTTGGGATATCCCCACAGAGTTACTTCAATAAGATTATCCCCACATAATGAATTCATACATTCTCCATCTAGAGTTACAATTGACATATTCCCTGGGAATTCTCTTCCCCGGCCATGTTTGGACTTCCAAAACTGAAAGATAAAACCTTGCAAAATTCTTCCCCAGTAAGATCATCAGAATGCCTTCCTCAATAGGGTTTATCTCCTCAATGGACTACAATCTCCCCAGCTTGAGTTCATTTATCAGACTGCTACAAATCAACAGACAAAACTCCTCTTCTCCAGTAGAGTTGATACTATCCCCAGAAAGTTACTGCAAAACCTAGAATCCGACTAGATAACAGCTGACTTCATCCACCCCAGACAAATCGGAAGTTTAATCATCTTTATTATTCCCAGTCCAGGCATATAAGAGTTAAATTCCCCAATAAAGTAATGGTCAGCAAGGGTTCCTGAATTCTACTCCTCAAGCAGAAATCAACATCCCCTATAGAGTTTCCTCAAACAACAAACAGGAATTCCCAGTTGAAGCACTAGTTGAAGATACACATACTATTCATCTCCAACAGTAGTCAGGGATTTATTTTCCCAGACGTAGATACATTTCAATAACATTACACATTCACACATCATGACATATGCATATAGCACAATCTCATTTATTTTTAGAACATCATTACGTAATGCGTGCATCATGACATTGCATACAACTAACGCTTTACCTTTTCAGGAAGAGATCAATCAACAGATGCATGTCATCAACCATCTACGAATTTCTCCAGAGGCTAAAATCTGACAAATATTTCCATCAAAGATTTGTCCCAGGGAGTCATTTTAAAAATATCTCTCCGAGACAAAATCAAGCTTGGATTCCTCCTGTTACCTGTTGAAGTAGTAAACATAAAGATTCCTTCATTACATGTTGAAGTAGTATTCGTCGGAGATTCCTTCATTACCTATTGAAGTAGTAGTCGTCAAATATTCCTTCATTACCTGTTGAAGTAGTAGTCGTAAAAGATTCCTTCATTACCTGTTGAAGTAGTAGTCGTAAAGATTCCTTCATTACCTGTTAAAGTAGTAGTCATCGGAGATTCCTTCATTACTTGTTGAACTAGTAGTCATCGGAGATTCCTTCATTACCTGTTGAAGTAGTAGTCGTCAAAAATTCCTTCATTACTTGTTGAAGTAGTAGTTGTCAAAGATTCCTTCTGTAACGCCCGTAATTTAATTGATTATTTAATTAAATTATTTTTGGAATATTTGTGAAGATGTGTTATAATTAATTGGATTTATTTTATTAAGTGGAGAAATAATATATAAGAAGTATTATATTATTATATGGTGAAATAATATTAGAAGTGTAATATTATTAAGGTGGGCTTAACTTGAGATATTAGATGTAATAAGGGGGTGTAAGTTTGGATCCCACTAAGGAATAATAGAATACTAGGTTATTTTATTATTTGTGAGATGGTAGAGAAGAAAGAAGCAGTAGAAGAAAATAAGGATTTGGAAGAGAACGTGAAGCTGCTGGAAAAAGTGGAAAACGGCAAGAACGAAGATTCAACCCGGAAATTGTAGAGCGACCTTCAATCCAAGGTAAGGGTGGGGTTTTGGATTTATAATTGGGTTCATGATGTTTTGTTATTGAATTGGATATGTATGATGATGTATGATGAATATTTGATGAATTCTTGATGAATAAGGATGTTATTATGTTGTTTGATCGATGTAGTAAAAGAGTATAATGTTAGGAGATGAATTATCATGATCATAATAAGGTTTTTAGGGCTGTAGTATGATTCCCGTAGCAAAATATAGAGAAAACTCGCAGAATTTATGCAGAAGGTATCAGTATGTGTCGACCTTAAGCTGGATGCGTTGATACATGGGCGAGGTTAGACTTAGGATAAGTCGATGCATGCAGGGCTTGCGTCGATACATGTTAGTTGCAAGACTCAGGATGAGTCGATCGATAAGGTGCATGTGTAGATACATGTTGTGATTTGAAGCCGGATGAGTCGATCCATAAGGAGGATGTGTCAACTCATAGTGAATAGATGAAGCAGGATGAGTCGATCCATAGTGTTTTGCGTCGACCCATGTTGTACAGGTGAAGTAGTTGCGTCGATCCATAGAGTTTTGTGTCGATACATAATGTCTGATTTTGACAGAATCAGTTTTCAGTGTTGTAACTTGAGTTTTAGGATGCTGTTTGAGATGTCGTTCGAAGTGTTGATTAGCTAACGGGATGAACTCTATTCTAGAGGATTAAAATGACGAATAAGGAATGTAATCCTAGTATCCAACTTAGGATTTAGAATTATTTCCCGTGTCGGTCGTTGTGCTGGTTTTTGGACAGAATGATGAATATGAGATGTTAAAGGCTGTTGTTAGAATTATGACAGTAGGATTAGTGACAATAATGATGTACAATAGCAGAATAACAATATGGATTACTGTAGTATTAGTATACAACTGAGTATTAGTGAGATGTTATTAATAAAGTGGTGTTTGATAATTTATGATGAACAAATGACGTTTGATAAATAAATGATGTTTAATAAAGTGTTTTGAGATGTTTATGACATGCTGTAATTGAGATGTTTTGAGATGTTTATGAGTTGTTGTTGTTTTGAGATGTTTATGAGACGTTGTTGTCTTGAGATGTTTACGAGATGTTGTGTTTTGAGATGATTGAGATGCTGATAGTACATTCATGATGAGTCACATACATTGCATTTTTGAGATGGAGCTTATGCTCGTTGAGATGGCCTGGATTGGCAAAGTTTAAGATGAAGGCTATGCCTTGTTGATGCCTTTATTAATTGGCAGATTTTTGAGATGGGAGTTCTGCTCCAATGGTACCACATGCATTTGAATAGTTTTGAGTCGCATTTTATGATTGAATAATAAAGTGTATTTGATGTTGATGAATGAGTATATATGCTGAAATTATTGTTGATTATGAGATGAGAAGTGGTGATATTGGTGATCTAATTTAATATATTAATTATCATGCGCTTTATTATATTGTTAGATATCTCACCCCTTCTGTTTGAATGTTGCCCCTATGTTGGTAACGTGTAGGTAATCGCGAGTGAATGTTGTATACCTTTAATAGTTTAAGTCGGTGTCATTGCTCTGATATGTAACACTCGGGGGGATGAACGCTTGCTGATTTTTGATTGTTGATTTTCAGTTGTTGAGTTTTGAAATGATTATTATTAATATTAAATGTTTCAAAGTTACTGTTTTATTTAGAGATGTTATTGAAGAATTTTGCTGCGTGGTTGTTGAATTATTTTTATTAAAGATGTTATGACGATGGTTCATCCGATGTTTTAAAACTGTTATATATCCATGATGAATGCAATGAATTTGTTAGACGAATTTGTGACGTCCCGATTCGTTTGTATGAATGAAATTTTATAACTTTGATTTATTTTTCATAATTTTCTTGGGGTAGAATTGGGGTGTTACAAAGTTGGTATCAGAGCAAAAGGTTGGTCCGACCTTTTCATTGAGTCTTAGTTGTCTAACAATCGAGTATTGTTATTTTGATGTTCTAATCGTTGTTTATGTTGAAGTGATAAGTTGAGATGGCTGGAAGGAATGATGCTGCTCTTGCTGCTGCTTTAGAAGCAATGGCTCATGCGATGGAAAATCAGCCGAATGCTGACGGGAATGCTGGATCTTGTAGCTTGGCGAATTTCCAAAGAGAGAATCCACCTACGTTCAAGGGAAAGTATGATCCTGACGGAGCATTGGAGTGGTTGAAAGAGATTGAGAGAATCTTTCGCGTGATGGACTGCACTCCAGCGCAGAAGGTTCGTTATGGGACTCATATGCTAGCAGTCGAGGCTGATGACTGGTGGCTAGAGACTTGCCAGAAGTTGGAAGCTGCAGGTGAGAATGTCACTTGGGCTGTGTTCCGTAGGGAGTTTTTGAGAAAATATTTTCTTGAAGATGTTCGTGGTAAGAAGGAAATTGAGTTCCTTGAGTTGAAGCAAGGGAATTTGTCTGTTGTTGAGTATGCTGCCAAGTTTGCTGAGTTGGCTAAGTTCTATCCGCATTACGCTGAGGAAAATGCTGAATTTTCAAAGTGTATTAAGTTTGAGAACGGGTTGCGCCCGAAGATTAAGAAAGCAATTGGATATCAGACAATCCGTGTCTTCGCTGATTTGGTTGATAGCTGCAGGATTTATGAGAAGGATAATAATGCACATTACAAGATTATTAGTGAGAAGAGGGGTAAGCACCCACAGAGTCGTGGTAAACCTTATGATGCCCCAGCTGGTAAGGGTAAGCAGAGAGTTGCTCATGGTCAGAGGACTAGTGGGGGAGATGCTCCTGCTGGTGTGATTTGCTTTAAGTGTGGGAAACCTGGACACAAGAGTAATGTGTGCACTACTGAAGTGAAGAGGTGTTTCTGTTGTGGAAAGAACAGACATCTTGTAGATGAGTGTGAGCACAAGAGTATGGTTTGTTTCAACTGTAAAGAATAAGGGCACATCGGTAGCTAGTGTCCAAAACCGAAGAGGGCTCAGTCAAGTGGTAAAGTGTTTGCTTTGGTGGAGGATCAGACAGCTGTTGAGGACGAACTTATTAGAGGTACATGTTTCATTAATAGTACTCCTTTAATCACTATTATTGATACTGGTGCTACGTATTGTTTTATTGCTGCTGATTGTGTTGAGAGATTGGGTCTTGTGTTGTCTTCTTTGAATGGAGAAATGGTCGTCGATACTCCAGCCAAGGGATCAGTGACTACTTTTGTGTGTGCTAAGTGTCCCTTTTCGATCTTCGAAAGAGACTTTGTTGTTGATTTGGTTTGTTTACCATTAATAGGTTTATATTTGATTTTGGGTATGAACTGGTTAGAGCATAACTGTGTTCATATTAACTGTTATGACAAGTTGGTGAAGTTTTCTACTCCTGAAGAAGAGGAAGATGGTCTGTTGACTGCTAGACAGTTAAGGAAGTTGATACAAGAGGAAGCACATATGTTCTCGTTGATGGCGTCGCTATCTGTAGAGACTCAAGCTGTAATTGAGGAATTGCAGGTGGTGTGTGAATTTCCTGAGGTTTTCCCTGATGAGATTCCTGAGGTACCGCCAAAGAGGGAAGTTGAATTTGCTATTGATCTTGTACCTGGTACTAGACCTGTGTTTATGGCACCATACAGGATGTCTGCGTCTGAGTTGTCTGAGTTGAAGAAGCTATTGGAAGAATTACTTGAGAAGAGGTTCGTAAGACCAAGTGTATCGTCGTGGGGTGCTCCAGTGTTGTTAGTGAAGAAGAAAGATGGAAGTATGAGGCTTTGTGTTGATTATAGACAGTTGAATAAGGTGACGATTAAGAACAAGTATCCGCTTCCAAGAATAGATGACTTGATGGACCAATTAGTGGATGCTCGTGTGTTTAGTAAGATTGATTTGAGGTCAGGTTATCATCAGATTAAAGTGAAGGATGAAGATATTCAGAAGACGGCTTTCAGAATGCATTATGGACATTACGAGTATTCGGTGATGCCTTTCGGCGTTACTAAGGCGTCGGGAGTATTCATGGAATATATGAATCGTATCTTTCATACTTATTTGGATCGGTTTGTAGTGGTGTTCATCGATGATATTTGATTTACTCTAAGTCAGAAGAAGAGCATGTTGAACATTTAAGAGTAGTATTGCATGTTTTGAAAGAGAAGAAGTTGTATGCAAAGTTGTCCAAGTGTGAATTCTGGATGAAATAGGTTAATTTTCTTGGTCATGTGATTTCAAGTAATGGAATTGTTGTAGATTCATCAAAGGTTGATGTTGTGTTGCAATGGGAAACTCCAAAGTTAGCTACTGAGATTAGAAGCTTCTTGGGATTAGCTGGTTATTATAGAAGGTTTATTGAAGGGTTTTCTAAGTTGTCACTTCCATTGACTAAGTTGACTTGTAAAGGTAGAGCTTTTGTTTAGGATGTTCAGTGCGAAGAAAGTTTTACAGAATGAAGAAGAAGTTGACATCGGCTCCGATTTTGACGTTGCCTAATCCAGGAGAGCCTTTTGTGGTGTATTGTGATGCTTCTAAGATGGGTTTAGGAGGTGTACTTATGCAAAATGGTAAGGTAGTTGCTTATGCGTCAAGGCAGTTAAGGACTTATGAGAAGAACTACCCTACACATGATTTAGAGCTTGATGCAGTTGTTTTTGTATTGAAAATCTGGAGGCATTATCTTTATGGTTCTAGATTTGAAGTGTTTAATGACCATAAGAGCTTAAAGTATTTGTTTGATCAGAAGGAATTGAATATGAGGAAACGAAGATGGTTGGAATTGTTAAAGGATTATGATTTTGGTTTGAATTATCATCCAGGAAAAGCGAATGTGGTAGCTGATGCGTTGAGTCGAAAGACTTTACATATGTCAGCAATGATGATTAAAGAGTTGGAATTGATTGAGCAGTTCAGAGATATGAGGTTAGTTTGCGAGGTTACTTCGCAGAGTGTTATGTTGGGTATTTTGAAGATTAATAATGAATTTTTAGACAGTATCAGAGAAGCTCAGAAGTTGGATGTGAAACTGGTAGATTTGATGGTTGGGACTGACCAATCTGAGAAAAGTGATTTTAAGCTAGATGAGCAAGGTTTGTTGAGATTTCGTAACCGGGTTTGTATTCCTGATGATGCTAAGATGAAGAAAGTGATACTTGAAGAGAGTCATAGAAGTAAGTTGAGTATTCATCCAGGAGCTACAAAGATGTACCAAGATTTGAAAGGTTTGTTTTGGTGGCCTGGGATTAAGAGCGATGTGGCTCGGTTTGTGTATGCATGTTTGACTTGTCAGAAGTCGAAAGTTGAACATCAGAAGCCTGCAGGATTGATGCAACCGTTGGAAGTTCCAAAATGGAAATGGGATAGCATTTCAATGGACTTTGTGACGGGGTTGCCTAGTACTTCAAGAGGACATGATTCGATTTGGGTGATTGTTGATAGGCTTACGAAGTCAGCTCATTTTATTCCTATTAACATCAGTTTTCCAGTGTCGAAGTTGGTTGAGATTTATACTAGTGTGATTGTGAAGCTGCATGGTGTTCCTTTGTGCATTGTGTCAGATAGAGATCCAAGATTTACTTCTGATTTTTGGAGGAGTTTGCAAGAAGCGTTGGGTTCTAAGTTGAGGTTGAGTTCAGCGTATCATCCTCAGACAGATGGTTAGACTGAACGGACTATTCAATCGTTGGAAGACTTGTTGAGAGCACGTGTTGTTGAGCAGGGAGGTTCGTGGGATACTTATCTTCCATTGATAGAGTTCACGTATAATAACAGTTACCATTCCAGTATTGGAATGGCACCTTTTGAAGCGTTGTATGGTCGAAGATGTAGAACTCCGTTATGTTGGCATGAATCTGGTGAAAGTGTAGTACTTGGACCTGAACTTGTTCGTGAGACTACTGAGAAGGTGAAGTTGATTCGAGAAAAGATGAAAGCTTCACAAAGTAGACAAAAGAGTTATCATGACAAGCGAAGGAAAGATTTAGAATTTCAAGCCGGTGATCATGTGTTTTTGAGAGTTACACCTGTGACTGGTGTTGGGCGAGCATTGAAGTCTAAGAAGCTCACTTCTTGTTTTATTGGACCGTATCAGATTTCTGAGAAAGTGGGGATTGTTGCCTATAGAGTGGCTTTACCGCCTAATCTTTCGAATTTGCATGATGTGTTTCATGTGTCGCAACTTCGGAAGTATATTTCAGATCCATCTCATGTGATTCATATGGACGACGTGCAAGTACGGGATAATCTTACGGTGGAGACGATGCCTGTACGGATCGCAGATCATGAAATGAAGACTCTGAGGGGCAAAGAGATTGCCTTGTATGATACGGTGGGAGAACTGACTAGAGGTTTGCATTTGTATTCGCACTTGTTCGGTTGAGCAAGAGTCGCCACCGAATTTTTATTTTATCCTAAAGGAAAGGTTAAAAAAGCACAGCAAAAACCTTTTGAGATATTTCCTGGGTTCGGGGGGTAGATTATGAAAAGGGAAGGTATTAGCACCCTTTTCATCCATGGTTATCCATGGGCTCTTAGTTACTTGGTTTTTAGATCACTTGCCTTGATTTTCGATTGCTTTGAAAATGGTGTGTGTATGTGTGTGTGTTTGAAAATGTTTTTGAAGAAGATGCCTTGTCTTAGGCAACCCTTGTAACAATTCTTTACTCGAATGTTTTATAAAGGTGTGTATCTTTTCGAAAAGATGTTTCAAATGTTTTTGAGAGTTTGTTTTGAAAGTGTTTGTGAAGTGTGGTTTTTGAAAATAAGGCAAGTGTTTTTGCAAGTTGATCTCAAGTAACTAAGATTTTTGTCTACCCCTATTGTACTCAAAGGTTTTCTCTATGTTTTCAACCCTTTTTAACAATTTTGTTCCACCATTGAATTTGGTGGACAATCTTGCGTTTAGGATGTTTAACGGGACGGGCGCGGGTCATCGTATGGACCATGAATGCAATGGTGCCAAGTGTCTTTGGCAATTTTCTTGAAGGGACTATGATCATTCCATTTAGGCAACTTTCGAAAGCGTCATCGAGGGACTTATGATCATTTGAATTTGTTTTGCCAAAGAAACTCGACGTGCAAGCATGGCCCATTTTGGAAGGCAACATGTGGGATTACCCTAGGGGGTGCAAGTGTGATTGTGTATTGATTTCATGTATTTGTCTTGTATTAGGTTATCTAGCATTTGGTTTTATGTACATGCAAACCCTAGGTCTAACCATGGTATAATTTGAAAGCGGTAAATTGCAAGAATTTAAAGTCTACGCTATTACAAATAGTATCCGGGAGTGGGGGTACAAATTTACAAATGGGGATGAGACTTTAGGAATGTAGTGTCCAATAATTTACAACCAAATCGAATTGAGATCAAATGTAATCAACGTATAGTAACGTATAAGAATAGCAATTGTATGTAAGAGAAATGTAAATGTATTTGTGTATTATAGATGTGTAAGTGTACATGTATTTTATTTACAAGTTAAGAAAATGTGGATTTTAAAGGTATTATTAAGTATTGTTTATGTTTGATTTGAATTTGTATCTTCATATTTTTGTTTAATATATATACAAAAGAGGTATTTTAATTAAAAGAAAGAAAGAATGTTTTTTCAATTTTAATTGTATTATGTAAAAAAAGATGTATTTTCATTTATTATGTACAAATATTTCTAAGAAAAGAAAATGTATTAACTTAGTGAAAATTTATGTATAAATCAAAATAAGTTTAAAAAATAAAAAGTGTTTTAAATAATTCCAAATCTTATGTATTTCATGTTAGTATTTTTTATGTACAAATATCTAATCATAATATATATATAAAAAATGAATATTGTCAATTAAAATTAATATTAACAATTGGTTTATTTAACAAAAAAATAAGTTATGTAAAATATCATGTGGTAAATAAAAAAAGTGTTTAACTAAAAAGAATAGAATGGGCCTTAGGGGCCTTTGTTTAGCCCAAACAAAAATGATTAAGGTTAGGAAAAAGGGGGGGGGGGGGGGGGGTACGTACGTAATGGGCTTAAGTATTTCAGAAAGGGGCAAGGCCCAAGTGGGTTTATGAATGTTTTAGGGTTAAACGATTTGTTTCATTTGGATGAAAGGGCTTAGGGTTTGCAGCGCCATTTGTTTCACTTTGTCTTCTCCGATTAGCTTCTGAATGCGATCCCCTCCGCCTAGCCACCAGTTGCCTCCTTCGCCTTCCTTCCTTCCTTGCTTCAGTGAAGCCAATCAAGAGGTAATTGCCCTTTGTTCCCTCTTTTGTTTTAGCGCGTTTAGGGTTTCATTCCTCTTTGCATGTTATGATTTACTGTTTTTTGATTAAGCGTTTTGATTTTGTATTGCTCATGTTAAGGTGGTGGAAGAAAAAAAAGAAGGGAGAAATACTACCTTGACGGAGGAGGAGGCGGACGTGGAGGCACTCCGGAGGTTTTAACGGCGAAGGGGGGAGACGCGTGATGCTGGGCTTGCTTGGAGACCCTGGTACTTGTGTCTTACTTTTGGTTTGATGATGATCTTGAAAACCTAGCTTTAGCGTCTTTTTCCTCTTCTTGCTGTCTTGATGCCTTTCCTGTATGCTTGTGTTGCCTTGTGTACGCTTGTGTTGCCTGTTGAAATACCTGTTGCCCAGTGATGAAAGCTTTCTGAGGGCCCTTGTTGTTTGACACTGAGTTGCCTTGAACGTTTCCTTTTTGTTTGGTTATCTTGATGCTTGGATGCTGAGATTGAATGATTTTGGCTTGTTAAGTTGTTTGCCCAATGATGGTGTTTACTGAGGGCTCTTGTGATGATTGAGTTTGACAGGGTTTACTGGTTTTGAAAGGGGTTTTATGGCTTTGACTGATTTGCTCGTGTTAGCTTCAGGCTTGGAAGGTTTGTGGTCATTAGCAGGTCATTTCTTTTCAGCAGGTTTGACTCTTGTGAAGGTTGAGACTTGTATGCTGGTTATGTTGTTTTTGTGAACTGGTTTGGACAGTTTGTGGTTGGTTAATGGCTTTACTGGTTTTCTGGTTAGGCTTAGGCTATTTGTTTTGATTATGCTTTTTGGTTTAAGGTGTTTGGGAGCTTTACTGATTTAGGCCTTAACAGTTAATGCAGGGTTTAGACTGGACTGTTTTGCTTTTGTTTATGTTTGTTAATGGTTTTGACAGAGATTAAGGTTCTGGTGTTTGAGCTTGAAAGGTTTTGACAGGGTTTTGGTTGTTAAGCTTGAAAGGGCAGGCTATGGCCTTACTGGCATTTTAGGTTTTAGGCAGGTTGGGTGAGTTTATGTTTGTGAGGCTTTTACAGGCTCCACTGGTTTGTTGCTTAAGGCTTGGCCTTGCTTATGCAGGATTTAGACTTCTGGTTTTTATTTGGCTTGATAAGTTTTGACAGGGGCTTTTTTTGGTTGTTCAGCTTGAAAGGGCCTGTAGAGGTTTAAAAAGCTTTACAGTTTTTGCTTCCTCTCTCCTTTGATACTCTCTACTGTTTTATTGACCAATTGCTTTATCTTTTCTTTTTCCCTTTATCCACTGTGTTATTGCAGTTTTATTTTCTATCTCTTCTTGCCTAAAGCCAAACCTGTAAGCCTAAACACTTTCCTCTCTCTCTCTTTCGCTCTCCAGTACAGCTTTAGCATTAAAAAATGTTTATGCTTTGTACTTTTCTGAAAGGGCAGCACTGGGAAATGATGAAAATGAATTAGCTTGCTTGCATATTAATCTTTCTCTGCATATTTTATGTCTTCTTGATATCTTTCCAAATCTTCTTTTTTGACAGCTTTGAGTAGCCTTGTACTTGTTTGACATCTTTGACAGTTTGTTGGACAGTTTGGAATTTGTGATTCAGTTTGGACTTTGTAGTTTGATTTGGACTTTGCATCATGTTGTTTGAGACTTGAACTATGCAGTTTGACAATTTTGACTTGTGCATTCTTTATATTTGTGCATTCAAAGTTTAGCAAGCAAATATTCATCCCTCTTTGTGAACCGGGAGAAATCCCGTGATTTGCAAAGAGGGCTAACTGATCCGAGTCAGTTGCCCTTAATGATGAACTTTATTTTTATCTGTCTCTCTCTTTAATATTTATCTGCAATTGACTTTTCTTTTGTTCTTTGTTTTGCAGATAAAGTTCCATGGAGTACTGGAGCAAGGGATAGAAGATGAAGAATTGAAGATTTAGAAACATACTTAGGATAGTTTTTTTTAATTTAAATTTAAATAAATGTAAAATCATTGTTGTAAACAATTTGTAAACAAAACAATTGTACAAATAATTTAAAAATAAATAAAAAGTTTCTTTATCCAATTAATTCTTTTCCTCTTTTTTTTTTAATTGTTCGTTTTATTATTTATAATTCTTTCATTATAATAATTGAAAATAAATTCCAATCATTTAATCTTAGAATAATAAATAATTAAATAAACAATGCTTCAGCACTTGATCAGTTAAACCTGGCGTTTCAAACATCCAGAGCAAAACAACAGTCAACCACAGCAATTGCCCAGACGCTTTTTCCCATTACTGACTTTAATCAAACATTGCAAATTCAAACCCAATGCAACCTTTTACTAATTCAGTCAAACAAATGCGAATTCAATCCAAATCTCGAAATATCTTGCAAAGCACCGTAGAATTAAATCTTTCTGAGGAACCGCGCATGAACAAACCTAATTCCTGATTAAATGCCAAAGAAGCGCTCGCCTGATCGAAGTTGAGCCAAAATCAACCAAAATCCTAAACTAACTGTTTGAAACAATCTAGAGCCCTGAAAATCAGTAAAACCCTAATTGTGTCTGACTGACGAGAAAAGTCTGTTTGACCGATTCTTGAGCCAGTTTGAAAAATCAGGAAACGCCTGAAGCTGTGATTTCTTGTGGAAAAATGCGAGGGCAAATTTTGGGGTACAACAGTTGCCCCTGTTCAATCTTCTTGAACCTGAAGAGTTAGATTGGCAAGTTTGCCTTTCGCGACTCGAAGGTAAAAGGAGATTGGACACTAAAGTGCCCAGAAAATTTGCACTCGGCGATGTGATGGTAGAGGTGAATGGGCTTAAAGATGCCATTTGGTGATGGGCTTAAAGATGCCATCTGATGCGATAGAATCTTGCCGGGGGATGGGCTTAGAGATGCCATCTGAGAATGGGCTTAAAGATGCCATTTGGTGACTGCTGGTAGGAGGATGGGCTTATAGATGCCATCTGAGAATGGGCTTAAAGATGCCATTTGGAAATGTTGAACTGTATTTCATTGGTGAGTGGACGAGTATCAGAAAGGCCTCCATGTTTTGGAACATCTCTGAATTGGGGGTCTGAGCCAGCAATAGATTGACATCCGTGTCTGGAGAATCCGTGAACTGTTTTCAGGAGTTGAGATTGAATAAGCAATAGATTGACATCCGTTATTGGGAAGCGTCCGTAAACTGTTTTCAAAAGTTGAGAAGAGTCTGAACAAGTGATAGGTTAACATCCGTTACTGGAGAACCCGTGAACTGTTTTCAGAAGTCTTGAAGTTGAATAAGCAATAGAGCAGCATCCGTTGTTGGGAAGCGTCCGTAAACTGTTTTCAAAGGTTGAGAAGAGTCTGAACAAGTGATAGGTTAACATCCGTTACTGGAGAACCCGTGAACTGTTTTCAGAAGTCTTGAGAAGAATCTGAACAAGCGATAGGTTAGCATCCGTTGTTGGGAAGAAACCATAAACTGTTTTCAGAAGTCTTGAGAAGAATCTGAACAAGCGACAGGTTAGCATCCGTTGTTGGGAAGAAACCATAAACTGTTTTCAGAAGTTGCATCTGAACAAGTGATAGATTAACATCCGTTGTTGGGAAGAATCCATAAACTGTTTTCAGAAGTCTTGAGAAGAATCTGAACAAGCGACAGGTTAGCATCCGTTGTTGGGAAGAAACCATAAACTGTTTTCAGAAGTCTTGAGAAGAATCTGAACAAGCGACAGGTTAGCATCCGTTGTTGGGAAGAAACCATAAACTGTTTTCAGAAGTTGCATCTGAACAAGTGATAGATTAACATCCGTTGTTGGGAAGAATCCATAAACTGTTTTCAGAAGTCTTGAGAAGAATCTGAACAAGCGACAGGTTAGCATCCGTTGTTGGGAAGAAACCATAAACTGTTTTCAGAAGTCTTGAAGTGGAAGAGGAACCGGTGTAGGGTTTCCTGATGATGCGTTCGTGTAAAACTGCATCCGAGTGAATCTGGAATAAGTATCAGAATGTCGCCGTGTCTGGGTCACATCTGAACTATTTCTGGACGAATCTCGGAAAATGATCTTTGTTTGTCGACTGATCTTACCTGAAAAGGTAAAGGGTTAGTTGTTATGCAATGTCATGATGCGTGATGCAATGTATGTTACACCAATGTTTATGATATGAATGTAATGAATGCGCATGTAAGCTGATGAGCTATCTTGCTGAGGATGAATGAATCCTGGATAGCTGAAGATAAAAGAATCTTGACTGCTGCCGGGGAGAACAATTCCTTGGCTGCTATTGTGGAGGGCAAGAATCTCTTGATTGTTGAAAAATGAGAAGTCTTGGGACCACTGTTGGGGAAATCAGAAGCTTGGGTTGTATGCCAAACTACTGGGGACTTCCTGTTTTGAGGAGATCTGTGTAGGATTTCCTGATGATGAGTCCGTGTAAAACTGCATCGGGTTTTTGAACACTTTTGACATTCGAATGCCCCAAGTTGTGATGTAGATAATTTCCTGGCTAGTTACAGGTGTTAATCCATAATCGGTCGTTCACAGATATTTTCCTGGCTTGTTACAGGTGTTGATCTGGAACTTAAGAAAAGTTGGTCAAGGAGATATTGTCCTGGCTTGTTACAGGAATCGAATCTTCAAACTCTTCAGACGTGCCCTGGCTAGATATAGGAATCGAGTCTGGAAATAGTCGTCAACAGATATGCCCTGGCTGGATACTGGAATCGAATCTTCAAACTCTTCAGATGTGCCCTGGCTAGATACAGGAATCGAGTCTGGAAATAGTCGTCAACAGATATGCCCTGGCTGGATACAGGAATCGAATCTTCAAACTCTTCAGACGTGCCCTGGCTAGATATAGGAATCGAGTCTGGAAATAGTCGTCAATAGATATGCCCTGGCTGGATACAAGAATCGAATCTTCAAACTCTTTAGACGTGCCCTGGCTAGATACAGGAATCGAGTCTGGAAATAGTCGTCAACAGATATGCCCTGGCTGGATACAGGAATCGAATCTTTAAACTCTTCAGACGTGCCCTGGCTAGATACAGGAATCGAGTCTGGAAATAGTCGTCAACAGATATGCCCTGGCTAGATACAGGAATCGAATCTTCAAACTCTTCAGACGTGCCCTGGCTAGATACAGGAATCGAGTCTGGAAATAGTGATAGTTGATTTGTTGGTGGTTGTGAATTCCAGCAGGTGGTGAAGGAATGATTGAACATTTTTGACATTCGAATGCCCCAAGTGATGATGAGTCTTGAATCAGATTAATCTGCGAATTGAGAGATTTCTTGAAATCTTGACTAGACTGCCCCAGGTTAACTGGACTTTGAAAGATCTATTAGACCTTGACTGGACTGCCCCAGGTTAATAGGATGGTGCCATGTCATGCCCCTTGTTGATAGGAGATTTGTAATGGAAGTGTCATCCTTTTGAAGTGATTTTAACTCACTGAGAGAGTTTTCGTTCCTCCGAACATTCGCTGTATGAAATTCTTCGTTGTCAAACAAAAAACCAAATGCAGACAGTGATATTCAAGCAATGCAAAGTTTATGTTTGTCTCGAAGTTTTGCAAAATGCATTTTTAGCAGAAAACTTTTCATAAGACAAGTCAACACAAGATTTAGAGCAAAGCCTTACAGGAGTCAGGATACCTTTTGTAACAGTATGCTTTCGAACCAACCCATGCTTCAATTAGGACTTTTAAAGGGTTGTAACGTGGCCTGGTTCACGGTTTAAGAAACAAAGGATAAAGGCTCAAAGTATATTTATACCCACCCGCTCTTCGTGATGTTCTTCAAACCTAAGCTCAGTTAATTGCGAGTCGCACTCTGCTTTGAGTTTGGAATGACCTTTTGGGTGATGGTTCACCAGTTGAATTTGGGGAGACAGTCATCATCTCCTTTTTTCTTTTTCAACATTTTTTCATGTTGTTGAGGATTTGTAATGACCTCACTATTTTGATTTTGATTTGTTATCCCTAACTTTTGCCTGACTGTTCCCATTTCCAAGACTACAGTCAGCGGGATGCCCCAGCTTTCTTAAGCCTCCTTTATAGGTTTTGGCTTGGTGGGCTTTTCTCTTTTGAGAGATTGACTGTCTATGTGATAGGGAACCACCCTTGTCTTTTGATTCTAAAGGAATGCTTTCTTTTTTGGACGTCGTTAGTTGTGTTACGAACCGAGAGTTTGCGACTTCAATGCGCATTTTATCTTGAATTAACTGAGATACTACCCTGCCCCAGGTTTATATCAAAGGTTTTGATTGTTTAGAACAGAAAACTCCTACTTCTTTGGCTCGAAGGGGTTGACTAGGGATTATCTTCCTTATAACTCCAGTGTTTGGGAATTGAAAGAAATGCTTGTACATCATCAGCAAGGTCTGTTCAAAAGCATAATGTATGAGATTATGGTATTGTTTCGTCTTCCTCCCTCTAAAGGCTTGCAGCTTTTTATCAAGAGTCAGATATCATAAAGAAAAGCATAAGAGTAGTGAAACGCATGGATGAATTCAAGACAAACATATGCAATGCATTAATGAAAACAGAGTTTAACATCAACAGATAATTGTTTAACAACAAAAGAAATTACAACTTTGAAAATTCAAAATGAAGCAAAAGTCTTTCAGCTTGAGCTTTGTCACTTCAGGTAGAGAACCCCTTAACGGAAGATTTTCATCTCGCCGTCTGGCATGAATTCCAGCACTCCAATGTCGATTAAATCTTGAATCTTGTTCTTCAAGGCCCAACAGTCGTTGGTGTCGTGTCCCGGGCTGTAGGAGTGGTAAACACAAAATGCGTCGGGACGATAGTTAGGAGAGGAGGTATTGAGCTTCTGAGGAGGATCCCTTAAGGTAAGCAGGTTGACCTCCAACAGGCGCTTCAGTATGAAGAATGATGGTATCTCAGTCTCCGTGAACTGTCTTCCCGATGTTTCTTGCTTACGCCGATTACCCCGTTGACGCTGGCGAGGTTGTTGATGGGCTTGTGACCCTGAAGCAAGCGAAGGAGCCTTCCCCTTGTCTTCTTGAGTGGATGGAGGCTGAGCGGTGACCTGCTCTTCAACCTCATATGTTTTCCCCAATTGGTTGTTTGGAAGCAGTTGGTGGATAAGAACTCTGAGTTCCTCTTGTCTTTGAGATAGGTTTTGGATGAGAGCCATCTGGCCCACCAACTGTCCCATCACTTGGGTCCTCAATGTTGTCAAATCAAACTGCAGCTCCGCAAGCTGATCACTCCTGGCATAGTTTGAATTCTCCAAGCTCTTTGTGAGGAGAGCTTTCATTTCTTCTTGCCCCAGAGACAAGTTCAGGAACATTTCCTGCAGCTGAGAAGTATGGTCTTGGATGTCTTTGACAGACCTTTCTAGAGCCATCTCTTACTGAAATAAACAGCAGGAGAGTAAGGAAACCTGAAAAAGGAAAGATTGTCAAGATGCAATGCATGATATGTGGATGCATGCTTTCAAGGATCTCTTGGGGTAAACACAAGAAAATGTTAGAGGTTGAACTTTGCTCTTGGATTAGAGAACTTTGCACCGGTGGATGTCTTTCCACGAGAATCAAGCTCACCATGTCGAGTGGGTCATAGCCACTGATTCAAGTTGTTGTACTTGGTCTTTGTTTGGAGAACTTTGTATCAGTGGATGTCTTTCCACGAGAATCAAGCTCACCATGTCGAGTGGGTCATAGCCACTGATTTAAGTTGTTGTACTTGATCTTTGTTTGGAGAACTTTGTATCGGTGGATGTCTTTCCACGAGAATCAAGCTCACCATGTCGAGTGGGTCATAGCCACTGATTCAAGTTGTTGTACTTGATCTTTGATGGCATTTGTTTAGAGGAGAAACCCCTTTCCCCTTGGTAGACGTCTGGTTCAACGTAACCCTGCATCAAAAGAACCCTCGAGATCCTTGAGATGGTTATTTGAAAATGCTATGGTATGATGTCATGATGTTATGTACATGTATGCACAAGGAAGTAAGTGTATATACAGGTAATCATATTCACACAAAGAAAACAAGTCCTTAGGTTTAGGCTTGCATGGGGTTTAGGTAAGTACCCTCTTGAAGTTAGTTGGCTCATCCTGTCCTAAAATAGAAATCGGGTTCTAAGGAGCTCAATATCATTGGATTGTTTTCTATGTTCATCGTTTCGGTTTAGCCACTTACCGGCGACCAAAATATTCCAAGAAAACAATCCTCAAATGAGTGTAGTATCGAGTATCTACCAACTTCGGACTGCACCAAAGTCGGTCATCTCACTACCCCTAAAAAGGCTAAGATGGTCAATTAAGGTTCTAAGAGTTCGTTAGTGCTTCACGACATCACTCAGCGGCCCCGTACTCTCCTTGACTGAACTCAAGGGTTACCGGTACTCACAAATATGTCACACTAACATAGCTTACTGTTTCAACCATGTCGGTATACCCCGCACAGTTCCCTCACAGTTTTTTTCTATTTACCTAAAAAGGTGCCCCAAATCCGGGTGTAGGATTTACAACAAACCCAAACAAGAACCCAAAAGATAAAGCAATCAAGTCAATCAAAGCAAGAAAGTAAAGGTGATCTAAACCCTAAGGTAACCCCACTTTTAAGTTTTTCCCCAGCAGAGTCGCCAGTTCTGTGATACGGTGGGAGAACTGACTAGAGGTTTGCGTTTGTATTCGCACTTGTTCGGTTGAGCAAGAGTCGCCACCGACTTTTTATTTTATCCTAAAGGAAAGGTTAAAAAAGCACAGAAAAAACCTTTTGAGATATTTCGTGGGTTCGGGGGGTAGATTATGAAAAGGGAAGGTATTAGCACCCTTTTCATCCATGGTTATCCATGGGCTCTTAGTTACTTGGTTTTTAGATCACTTGCCTTGATTTTCGATTGCTTTGAAAATGGTGTGTGTGTGTGTGTGTTTGAAAATGTTTTTGAAGAAGATGCCTTGTCTTAGGCAACCCTTGTAACAATTCTTTACTCGAATGTTTTACAAAGGTGTGTATCTTTTCGAAAAGATGTTTCAAATGTTTTTGAGAGTTTGTTTTGAAAGTGTTTGTGAAGTGTGGTTTTTGAAAAGAAGGCAAGTGTTTTTGCAAGTTGATCTCAAGTAACTAAGAGTTTTGTCTACCCCTATTGTACTCAAAGGTTTTCTCTATGTTTTCAACCCTTTTTAACAATTTTGTTCCACCATTGAATTTGGTGGACAATCTTGCATTTAGGATGTTTAACGGGACGGGCGCGGGTCATCGTATGGACCATGAATGCACTGGTGCCAAGTGTCATTGGAAATTTGCTTGAAGGGACTATGATCATTCCATTTAGGCAACTTTCGAAAGCGTCATCGAGGGACTTATGATCATTTGAATTTGTTTTGCCAAAGAAACTCGACGTGCAAGCATGGCCCATTTTGGAAGGCAACATGTGGGATTACCCTAGGGGGTGCAAGTGTGATTGTGTATTGATTTCATGTATTTGTCTTGTATTAGGTTATCTAGCGTTTGGTTTTATGTACATGCAAACCCTAGGTCTAACCATGGTATAATTTGAAAGCGGTAAATTGCAAGAATTTAAAGTCTACGCTATTACAAATAGTATCCGGGAGTGGGGGTACAAATTTACAAATGGGGATGAGACTGTAGGAATGTAGTGTCCAATAATTTACAACCAAATCGAATTGCGATCAAATGTAATCAACGTATAGTAACGTATAAGAATAGCAATTGTATGTAAGAGAAATGTAAATGTATTTGTGTATTATAGATGTGTAAGTGTACATGTATTTTATTTACAAGTTAAGAAAATGTGGATTTTAAAGGTATTATTAAGTATTGTTTATGTTTGATTTGAATTTGTATCTTCATATTTTTGTTTAATATATATACAAAAGAGGTATTTTAATTAAAAGAAAGAAAGAATGTTTTTTCAATTTTAATTGTATTATGTAAAAAAAGATGTATTTTCATTTATTATGTACAAATATTTCTAAGAAAAGAAAATGTATTAACTTAGTGAAAATTTATGTATAAATCAAAATAAGTTTAAAAAATAAAAAGTGTTTTAAATAATTCCAAATCTTATGTATTTCATGTTAGTATTTTTTATGTACAAAGATCTAATCATAATATATATAAAAAAAATGAATATTGTCAATTAAAATTAATATTAACAATTGGTTTATTTAACAAAAAAATAAGTTATGTAAAATATCATGTGGTAAATAAAAAAAGTGTTTAACTAAAAAGAATAGAATGGGCCTTAGGGGCCTTTGTTTAGCCCAAACAGAAATGATTAAGGTTAGGAAAAAGGGGGGGTACGTACGTAATGGGCTTAAGTATTTCAGAAAGGGGCAAGGCCCAAGTGGGTTTATGAATGTTTTAGGGTTAAACGATTTGTTTCATTTGGATGAAAGGGCTTAGGGTTTGCAGCGCCGTTTGTTTCACTTTGTCTTCTCCGATTAGCTTCTGAATGCGATCCCCTCCGCCTAGCCACCAGTTGCCTCATTCGCCTTCCTTCCTTCCTTGGTTCAGTGAAGCCAATCAAGAGGTAATTGCCCTTTGTTCCCTCTTTTGTTTTAGCGCGTTTAGGGTTTCATTCCTCTTTGCATGTTATGATTTACTGTTTTTTGATAAAGCGTTTTGATTTTGTATTGCTATTGTTGAGGTGGTGGAAGAAAAAAAAAAGGGGAGAAATACTACCTTGACGGAGGAGGAGGCGGACGTGGAGGCACTCCGGAGGTTTTGACGGCGAAGGGGGGAGACGCGTGATGCTGGGCTTGCTTGGAGACCCTGGTACTTGTGTCTTACTTTTGGTTTGATGATGATCTTGAAAACCTAGCTTTAGCGTCTTTTTCCTCTTCTTGCTGTCTTGATGCCTTTCCTGTATGCTTGTGTTGCCTTGTGTACGCTTGTGTTGCCTGTTGAAATACCTGTTGCCCAGTGATGAAAGCTTTCTGAGGGCCCTTGTTGTTTGACACTGAGTTGCCTTGAACGTTTCCTTTTTGTTTGGTTGTCTTGATGCTTGGATGCTGAGATTGAATGATTTTGGCTTGTTAAGCTGTTTGCCCAATGATGGTGTTTACTGAGGGCTCTTGTGATGATTGAGTTTGACAGGGTTTACTGGTTTTGAAAGGGGTTTTATGGCTTTGACTGATTTGCTCATGTGAGCTTCAGGCTTGGAAGGTTTGTGGTCATTAGCAGGTCATTTCTTTTCAGCAGGTTTGACTCTTGTGAAGGTTGAGACTTGTATGCTGGTTATGTTATTTTTGTGAACTGGTTTGGACAGTTTGTGGTTGCTTAATGGCTTTACTGGTTTTCTTGTTAGGCTTAGGCTATTTGTTTTGATTATGCTTTTTGGTTTAAGGTGTTTGGGAGTTTACTGATTTAGGCCTTGACAGTTCAGGCAGGGTTTAGACTGGATTGTTTTGCTTTTGTTTATGTTTGTTAATGGTTTTGACAGGGATTAAGGTTCTGGTGTTTGAGCTTGAAAGGTTTTGACAGGGTTTTGGTTGTTAAGCTTGAAAGGGCAGGCTATGGCCTTACTGGCTTTTTAGGTTTCAGGCAGGTTGGGTGAGTTTATGTTTGTGAGGCTTTTACAGGCTCCACTGGTTTGTTGCTTAAGGCTTGGCCTTGCTTATGCAGGATTTAGACTTCTGGTTTTTATTTGGCTTGATAAGTTTTGACAGGGGCTTTTTTTGGTTGTTCAGCTTTAAAGGGCCTGTAGAGGTTTAAAAAGCTTTACAGTTTTTGCTTCCTCTCTCCTTTGATACTCTCTACTGTTTTATTGACCAATTGCTTTATCTTTTCTTTTTCCCTTTATCCACTGTGTTATTGCAGTTTTATTTTCTATCTCTTCTTGCCTAAAGCCAAACCTGTAAGCCTAAACACTTTCCTCTCTCTCTTTCTCTCTCCAGTACAGCTTTAGCATTAAAAATGTTTATGCTTTGTACTTTTCTGAAAGGGCAGCACTAGGAAATGATGAAAATGAATTAGCTTGCTTGCATATTAATCTTTCTCTGCATATTTTATGTCTTCTTGATATCTTTCCAAATCTTCTTTTTTGACAGCTTTGAGTAGCCTTGTACTTGTTTGACATCTTTGACAGTTTGTTGGACAGTTTGGAATTTGTGATTCAGTTTGGACTTTGTAGTTTGATTTGGACTTTGCATCATGCTGTTTGAGACTTGAACTATGCAGTTTGACAATTTTGACTTGTGCATTCCTTATATTTGTGCATTCAAAGTTTAGCAAGCAAATATTCATCCCTCTTTGTGAACCGGGAGAAATCCCGTGATTTGCAAAGAGGCCTAACTGATCCGAGTCAGTTGCCCTTAATGATGAACTTTATTTTTATATGTCTCTCTCTTTAATATTTATCTGCAATTGACTTTTCTTTTGTTCTTTGTTTTGCAGATAAAGTTCCATGGAGTACTGGAGCAAGGGATAGAAGATGAAGAATTGAAGATTTAGAAACATACTTAGGATAGTTTTTTTTTATTTAAATTTAAATAAATGTAAAATCATTGTTGTAAACAATTTGTAAACAAAACAATTGTACAAATAATTTAAAAATAAATAAAAAGTTTCTTTATCCAATTAATTCTTTTCCTCTTTTTTTTTAATTGTTCGTTTTATTATTTATAATTCTTTAATTATAATAATTGAAAATAAATTCCAATCATTTAATCTTAGAATAATAAATAATTAAATAAACAATGCTTCAGCACTTGATCAGTTAAACCTGGCGTTTCAAACATCAAGAGCAAAACAACAGTCAACCACAGCAATTGCCCAGACGCTTTTTCCCTTTACTGACTTTAATCAAACATTGCAAATTCAAACCCAATGCAACCTTTTATTGATTCAGTCAAACAAATGCGAATTCAATCCAAATCTCGGAATATCTTGCAAAGCACCATAGAATTAAATCTTTCTGAGGAACCGCGCATGAACAAACCTAATTCCTGATTAAATGCCAAAGAAGCGTTCGCCTGATCGAAGTTGAGCCAAAATCAACCAAAATCCTAAACCAACTGTTTGAAACAATCTAGAGCCCTGAAAATCAGTAAAACCCTAATTGTGTCTGACTGACGAGAAAAGTCTGTTTGACCGATTCTTGAGCCAGTTTGAAAAATCAGGAAACGCCTGAAGCTGTGATTTTTTGTGGAAAAATGCGAGGGCAAATTTTGGGGTACAAGACCTTGTTTAAGGTGGTTTGGTTAGGAGCGGCAGGATAAAGCATGACTTAGGAGTTGGAGAGCAAGATGCGAGACTCCTATCCCGAATTGTTTGGTTGAGGTAAATTTTCAAGGACAAAAATATTCTAAGTGGGGGAGATTCGTAACGCCCGTAATTTAATTGATTATTTAATTAAATTATTTTTGGAATATTTGTGAAGATGTGTTATAATTAATTGGATTTATTTTATTAAGTGGAGAAATAATATATTAGAGGTATTATATTATTATATGGTGAAATAATATTAGAAGTGTAATATTATTAAGGTGAGCTTAACTTGAGATAGTAGATGTAATAAGGGGATGTAAGTTTGGAGCCCACTAAGGAATAATAGAATATTAGGTTATTTTATTATTTGTGAGAAGGTAGAGAAGAAAGAAGCAGTAGAAGAAAATAAGGATTTGGAAGAGAACATGAAGCTGCTAGAAAAAGTGAAAAACGGCAAGAACGAAGATTCAACCCAAAAATTGTAGAGCGACCTTCAATCCAAGGTAAGGGTGGGGTTCTGACTTTATAATTGGGTTCATGATGTTTGATATGTGGGGTTAGATGATTGTTGTTTTGTTCTTGAATTGGATATGTATGATGAAGATTTGATGAATTCTTGATGAATAAGGATGTTATTATGTTGTTTGATCGATGTAGTAAAAGAGTATAATGTTAGGAGATGAATTATCATGATCATAATAAGGTTTTTAGGGCTGTAGTATGATTCCCGTAGCAAAATATAGAGAAAACTCGCAGAATTTATGCAGAAGGTATCAGTATGTGTCGACCTCAAGCTAGATGAGTCGATACATGGGCGAGGTTAGACTCAGGATGAGTCGATGCATGTAGGGCTTGCGTCGATACATGTTAGTTGCAAGACTCAGGATGAGTCGATTGGTAAGGTGCATGTGTCGATACATGTTGTGATTTGAAGCAGGATGAGTCGATCCATAAGGAGGATGTGTCGACTCATAGTGAATAGATGAAGCAGGATGAGTCGATCCATAGGGTTTTGCATCGACCCATGTTGTACAGGTGAAGTAGTTGCGTCGATCCATAGAGTTTTGTGTCGATACATAATTTCTGATTTTGACAAAATCAGTTTTAAGTGTTGTAACTTGAGTTTTAGGATGTTGTTTGAGATGCCGTTCGAAGCGTTGATTAGCTAACGGGATGAACTCTATTCTAGAGGATTAAAATGACGAATAAGGATTGTAATCCTAGTAGCCAACTTAGGATTTAGAATTATTTCCCGTGTCGGTCGTTGTGCTGGTTTTTGGACAGAATGATGAATATGAGATGTTAGAGGCCGCTGTTAGAATTATGACAGTAGGATTAGTGACAATAATGATGTACAGTAGCAGAATAATAGTATGGATTATTGTAGTATTAATATACAACTGAGTATTAGTGAGATGTTATTAATAAAGTGGTGTTTGATAATTTATGATGAACAAATGACGTTTGATAAATAAATGATGTTTAATAAAGTATTTTGAGATGTTTATGAGATGCTGTAGTTGAGATGTTTTGAGATGTTAATGAGATGTTGTTGTTTTGAGATGTTTATGAGACGTTGTTGTCTTGAGATGTTTACGAGATGTTGTGTTTTGAGATGATTGAGATGTTGATATTACATTCATGATGAGTCGCATACATTGCATTTTTGAGATGGAGCTTATGCTCGTTGAGATGGCCTGGATTGGAAAATTTTGAGATGAAGGCTATGCCTTGTTGATGCCTCTATTAATTGGTAGATTTTTGAGATGGGAGTTCTTCTCCAATGGTACCACATGCATTTGCATAGTTTTGAGTCGCATTTTATGATTGAATAATGAAGTGTATTTGATGTTGATGAATGAGTATATATGCTGTAATTATTGTTGATTATGAGATGAGAAGTGGTGACATTGGTTCTCTAATTTAATATATTAATTATCATGCGCTTTATTATATTGTTAGATATCTCACCCCTTCTGTTTGAATGTTGCCCCTATGTTGGTAACGTGCAGGTAATCGCGAGTGAAGGTTGTATACCTTCAATAGTTCGAGTTGGTGTCATTGCTCTGATATGTAACACTTGGGGGGATGAACGCTTGCTGATTTTTGATTGTTGATTTTCAGTTGTTGAGTTTTGAAATGATTATTATTAATATGAAATGTTTCGAAGTTGCTGTTTTATTTAGAGATGTTATTGAAGAATTCCGCTGCGTGGTTGTTGAATTATTTTTATTAAAGATGTTATGACGATGGTTCATCTGATGTTTTAAAAGTGTTATATATCCATGATGAATGCAATGAATTTGTTAGAAGAATTTGTGATGTCCCGATTCATTTGTATGAATTAAATTTTATAACTCTGATTTATTTTGCATAATTTGCTTGGGGTAGAATTGGGGTGTTACACCTTCATTGCATGTTGAAGTAGTAGTCGTCAAATATTCCTTCATTACCTGTTGAAGTAGTAGTCTCTAGAGATTCCTTTATTACCTGTTGAAGTAGTAGTCATTAAATATTCCTTCATTACCTATTGAAGTAGTAGTCGTCACAAATTCCTTCATTACCTGTTGAAGTAGTAGTCGTCACAGATTCCTTCATTACCTGTTGAAGTAGTTGTCATCATATATTCCTTCATTACCTGTTGAAGTAGTAGCCTCCCCAGATTCTTCATTATCCATTGAAGCAGTAGTTGCGCATAGACTCTTTTCCGGATACATCTATAGACTTACTAACAGACACTCTGGATGGCATCTATAAGCCCATCTCCGACGATTTTTTGTCACCTTTAGATGGAATCTATAAGCTCATCTCCGATAAATCTTCATCAATTCTCTAAATGGAATCTTTAAGCCCATTCCTGACATAACCAACCAACAACATTATTTCGTACGAGTTCAAATTTCTGGGCATTCTAGTGTTCAATCATCTTCTGTCATCAAGTCACGAATGGCGGACCTACCAATCTAACTCTTCAGGTTTAAGAAGATTGAACAGGGGCAGCTGTTGTACCCCAAAATTTTCACTTTCTTTTCTCAATATTTTTCTCACCAAAGATCTCAAATGCTTAAGGGTTCTCGAGGGTTTGATCATACAAGCTCACCTCAAAAACACTGAGCCTCCAAATTAGGGTTTTGACTGAAGTTGACTGATCATTAAATTTTGACCTAATACATGACCTAATGGCTTAAAGCATAATCTTAAGGACTCAAACACAATACAGTAACCTAATTTCATGGCTTGAATCGTTCGTCAGGATCAAAGGTTTGATAGTTGAAATTTGGATCAATTGACGAAAGTCAACCGTTACACCAAAAGTAAAACTTTGACTTTTTGGTTAACATTGAGTTTCAAAAATCAAAATTCATCAAGACTTTCAAAAATATAAAACTTGATCATCAATGATCAAGAAAGTCAAGAAAGTCCACAAAATTCAAAGTTTTCAATACTTAGAAATTTTCTAAGTGTTTTTACACTTGATAATTTCATTACTTCATGACATTATTTCACCAAGATGCAAGATGATTCAAAGAAAACTTCCAATGTGAAAGTTATAGATCTTGATGAATTCTACAACTTTGTATTAGAGGGTTGATGTCCAAAAAATGCTTAGATTTGAAGATATGAGCCCATGAAATCATGACATTGTTATCCAACACTTAGAGAAATTTTCAACAGGTTTTGGACAGTTTTTATCTCAACTTCTTGGCCAATTTTCATCAAGTTCCAATTTGATTTATCCAAAATGGTTAACATGAAAGTTGTAGACAGTATTTCAAGCTTTCCAAAACATCCAAGAGCATGAATTTATCATACTTGAGCTAGGAGATTCAAAGGCATGAAGTTGGACATCCATTCTTGAATTACAAATCATTTTTGGTGAAGAACACATAATCTAATCTACATGCTATGCTGCATAATTTTATGTTGCAGGCCTTCCAACTTGAAAGTCTCGCCATAATTTAATGTTTACACAAACTTTTGAGCTATGGTCCATTTGGTTTAAGCATTGTCCAAGTGATCTTTCCATTTTTGGCACAAAGTTAACATTGCCATTCTTGAAAAGTTTCTTTAATCACAAAGTCAACTTGTCTTGAGCTTCTAACTTGTTTGTTCAGCACACACTCAACATACAAAGTCAGATAAACATGTTTAAAACTTGTAACCACTCTAGATAGACATGTAATATGAATTGGGACAATATATATCAAGCTTTCTTGAAAAATAAGCCAAAGAGGTATAACATGTGAACTTGTACTTCTGATCACCTCAAGCTCTCAAAACCTTTTCCTATAAATTGAAGCATTGTTTACAAGCCTAGGAGACAAATGAACAAGCATTGAAACACCCTCAAACTCACCCAAACCAGAAATTGCACAAAAAAACTCTATTTTTACCACAGTTCTGACCTTTAACATCCATCTCTCATTTCCCTCATGCATTTTCCATTTTTATCAATCACTAAGCCTCTAATACACATACAGAAGTTGTCCCCATCCCTGTTTTGCAATTGTAACACCTCCATCACCACTGTCCAAACCTCACTTTGCACCTCTGCAACTTGACATCTCCAGAACAATACAACCGTTATCCATCTAAACTAAGCATTCCATTAGCTTCCTGGAGGTTCACCGAAGCTATTCTGATCATCACAACATCTTGAAAGATGCTCAAACTCAAAACACGATCTCCACTTGCAAGATAAGTTTTCTGAACTTTTAACTCTTCATACAGGCATCATTTGATTCTAATTTGTGAAGATAAAAAGTAGACATCATAGCCCTGAAGCTAACCATGTCCTTAGAATTCATTTATATTGTTTGAGTAATGAGAATTTTGAGTTTGAAATTGCTGAAAAAATTAGGTCAGATTTGGTACCAAACAACATTCTCACTCATCTTTGATTTATGGTTTATGGAATTTATATGGATGAATTCATGTTGAAAAATAGAGCAAGTTTCATGTTTACATTTTCTGATTTGGTTGAGAAATGAGGAAGTTACAAAATTAAAAAATGGTGATGAAGAAGTTGGCGCGAGGTTAGGGGTGAAGTGTAAAACTGACTTATATATGTAATAGAAAGTAAACCCGCGGTATGAGTTGATACATATCTCATATGAGTTGACTCATGTTAGTTACAAAATATAGGATGAGTCGATACAATGCATTATGTATCAATACATATTGTTATCAAGACAAATTACAAAGAGACACAATGTGTATGAGTCAATGCAAACCATTATGTATCGATACAAATTGTTGTCTACGTAGAATCCAGAACCTTTAATTTCGTATGAGTCAATAAAAAATGTGAATGTGTCGATTCATGCTGAGTTGGTTTTGATTTCCAAAAACAAGAAGTGATATGTATCGATTCATAAGTGCATGTGTCGATGCATAAAGGTTTTTAAAACAATTTTCCTTTCTTTTTACATTATCTTTATATTTTTATTGTTATTAAATATTCAATATGGTTATAATAGTAATTAGGTTTTAATTTCTTTTATCCCCTATTTCTAAATTTTATCCACATCCCTTAAATGATGTAATAGCGTAAAATTTTAAATTTTCGCAATTTATCGCTTTTAATATTATTTCTAGTAATTTCGGTTTGTATGGAAAGACTTACAATCAACAAGTAGACAACCCTAATTCAAGACAAAAATGCATAAAATCAATACACCTTGCACACTTTCACCTCTAGGGTTAACCCACACTTGTTGCCTTAGAATAAAACAGTCATGTCCCTCGAACGTGGGATACTTTAGCAATGACCCTCAAATACAAGATCGTAGTCCCTCGATGAGCCTTCAATGTTGCCTTCGGTAAACGATCTTAGACCCTTACAACAATTTCTAAGGTATCCTACAATGTTGCCTTCTATGACTGTACAATGACCCACGCTTGTCCCTTCACATCCAATGATAGGGCTTCTTACCAATCAATGGTAATATAGCAATTTATAAAGGAGGAGGCAATTAACAAAGACTTTTTGGGTAGGTAGAATATTCATAGTTGCTTTCTCATAACATTTCAAAATAACTTTCAAATACACCAACAATTACAAAAGAAATCAAAAGTGAGCTAGCAACTAAGAGCCCGTAGATAACTACGGATGAAAAGGGTGCTAACACCTTCCCTTTTCATAACCTACCCCCCGAACTCAAGAAAAATTTCAAAAGGTCTTTCTTGTTGTTTTCACCCTTTCCTTTATTGGATAAAATAAAAGTCGGTGGCGACTCTTGCTATCCACAACAATTGCAATAAAACGCAAAACACCTAAGTCAAAATCTCCCACTGTATTACATGATGCATTTACAATTCCAGGATGATCCCTTCAAATATTTAAAGTAATTTTTCCAAATTGAATTCGAAGTTCTAATCTCCTCCTCTTCAACCATGTTGAACGAATTGCCATGTTTTAGATGTCTTTAAATGTAACTTAAAGGAACCATGGTGTTTTTGCAACTTGAAATTTGTGTTTCATATGAATCTTCTTCAAATCTTATCTTGAGCACAAACAAAACTTGGATGGACAATTCTAAACTAATCTTCGATTAACAAAACCGCTCAATTTGCATCCCCTTACATTGTAAGCAACAAGTATAACAATGAACCCATAAATTTATTCTTCGAATCCTGATTTAGTATTTTGTGATTCAATCCATAAACCTTTGACTTTGTAATCAATGGTCTCACAAAGTGCCATGTCTTGAAGAAACCATAATTTCAATTCACAAATCTAAGTTAACTTGTAATGCAAGCGATCAAACAAATGAGAATGATAATGACCTTGATCATAATAAATTCACTACACCTCTCTTATATCAAGCCTTTCTATCTAATGAACACCCAGTGACAATGTTGACAAACCCAATTATGACAGGATATAAACCCTAATCTTCCTGAGGTATATACTGAGTGACGAAACAAATTAACATCAAAGCCATAGCTCACAATCTTCTCAATTAGAATCATTGATGAAACTCTGAGAATTTGTTTTAAAGCTCAATATGGAGAAGATGGCTTAAAATGCTGAAGAATGCCAAAAACCTATTTTAAACGGTCTCAGTTGACAATCCTTGATGAGGTCTTAAGAATACACAAATGAACTTTACCACTTGACCTTGAGACGATCTTGTATTTTGATGAAAGAAGAAACTCACAATGAATAAAAAACCTAGCTTCCAACCAATAGTGATAGAGAAATTAAGTGATGTCCTTAAATCCATGTAGAAACCCAAATTCCATATTCCAGTGCGCCAACTTTATTGATGAATGATGCATGATGTGTTAGATGACCTAATGAGAGGTATGTACATGAAAGATGCAAGATGCGTAAGCCATATGTTCCTTATAAAGGGGAAGGACAAATTTGGGGTATGACAGCTGCCCATATTTAATCCTCTTAACCCTGAAAGTGAGATTGACGCTAGACTAGACTTTCGAACATTCGAGGTGGAAGAATATTAAATATGAACGCGTGAAATTTGTCCTGAAAAGAAAGTGTGAGTATTATTGTTTATTTTATGTGATATTTGCTGGGGAAAGAATATTTGTTTTTCTGGTGAGAAGGTTTGTGGTTGGTGAGCGAGTGTGGTTGAATGGTGATAGCTTGTAACGATACAATGTTGCCAATATGATGTTCTCAAGAGAGATGGTTGAAAGAATAAGATCGATGACCATGGAAATATCGCTTACAACGCGATCCAACCAATGGGAAGAAGAAAAGTCCATACCAATTACAACGTAATATGTGACCAAGGAAAGAATGACAAAGGAGAACTAACTATTAGACAAGAACATAGAAAAGATCAACTATCATACGAGAACTGACTACCAGGTGAGAATTGAGAAATTAATTGACTGTCATACAATAACTAACTACCATGCGAGAACCGGACCTTGGATTGATTGTCAGACGAGAATTGACTACCAGACGAGAACTGGGCTTTGGACACTTTTTAGATGGGAACTGACTACCAAACGAGAACCAGATTTGATTAACTATCAGATGAGAACTGACTACCAGAAGAGAACTTGGTTTAGAATCAGACGGGAATTAACTACCAGGCGAGAACTGGATTTGATTAACTATCAGACAGGAACTAACTACCAGACGAGAATTGGGTTTAGAATCATACGATATCTGACTACAAAAAAGGAACTGGGTTTTGGATTAATTGTCAGACGAGAACTGACTACCAGACAAGAACTGGACTTTGAATTAACTGTCATACGAGAACTGACTACCAGACGAGAACTGGCAACCAGATGAGAACTAACTACTAGACTAGAATTTGGTTTAGGATTCATTATTAGACGATAAATGACTACCAGATGAGAATTGGACTTAGAATTGATTATCATAAGAGAACTGGACTTAGATCCACGATCAGACGAGAACTGAGCACATATGACAAAGTGTATTGATTTTGATGGGGATTCAGAAGTACAAGGTACTGGCACCGTTAGTTGGGTATTATGATGTAGTAAGGGGCATCAGTTGGAGATTTACCATCATTTTAATGGAAGAATGATTCGGGCTTTCGTGAAAGGTACCAAATTTGGCTTATACTTTGTATGCATGTTTGAATTTTTCTTTGGCATAATGATCCATTTTAATGGATATGCTACATGCTTTGAGGATGCAATGATGATTAATATATGCAAAGTGCAGAGAAATAAACTATGTGGGGATACGAATATGCTCATTGAGACACATTGCCCATTGTTTGGAGATACCAATATGGATTGGCATTGGAAAGCTTGTGGTACCAAAGATCAATGGCACCTTACTAGGGATTGAATAACTGACGACGCGAGTGTTCATGTACGCCACTAAAGGATGTGTTACAGCTTTGCTGGAGAGGAAATGGTCTAGCCTGACTTCCCTACATCCTGGATTGCTTGGGGATGGTAGAATAGATACGGACATGCTAAGGAATTTCATGTTGAACATCATTTGGATCTCTTTGAATGCCCCGAGTCTGTCTAATGCTGGGGAGATACACCTTGAACTGTTTGTGGATTAGGAGATGGACATGGACCTCTTCGACTACCCCGGTTTATTTCTTTGTTGAAGATTAGATGACTTCAATCTATGGAGATTACATGATGAACCACGTAAAACTTCTCAAATTCCCTAAGCTTACTCTACTGGGGAATTATGCAACATACATGTGCTGAATCACACGAAGACTCTGAGTGCCCTAAGTTTAAACTGCTACTAAGGAGTCATGTTGAATATGTGCATTGAGCCGCACAAAAACCCCGGGTGCCCCGGTTTACTATATCTCTGAGGATTATACTTGGAACATTTGCAGGGGATGAGGACGACTTTTGCAATGTTGGCTGAGTCAAGGTGATTGTTATGGTTCTTTTAGCTTGATTTCTTTGGCGGTTGTCCTACATGGTGGAATTTGCTTGAGAAACTTTGCAAGTATGGGTGAGGAGTTCCCCTGTTTGTAGGATCTCGGAGAGAAACTGTGTTGAAAAGAAAACCAGAATATTCGTGCCACAATACGATATGAGGTGGCCTACCCCAATGTCTTGAGTTACGAAATAAATTATCTCTGATTACAAATTTCTTGGAGAGATTTATCGAACCTTGACGTGATTATCCCATATTGAATGAATTCTTAATAGATCTCTCGATGTGATCACCCCTTATTTGAAGCTCGAAGAGATTTATCAATGTGATTGCTCCTGATTGAGCATAACTTAAAGAGATTTATCGATGTGATTGCCCCTGATTGATGGCTCATAATGAATGCATATGCTTGATAAAATCTTTACAGTTTACCCTTTCAGGGTGCCCATTCTTTGAAATGACTGGCTCTTAGAAGTGATAAAGTTTTCAGCAGTTGTTCATCGTTTGATCTTCCTTGATGTTAAGTGTTTACTCATAAGTAAGATATGCTTGTTTTAAGGATGATAATCCTAATGCAATTCTTATGTTAGCTTCGAAATCAATGTTATTGAAACTATGTTGTGACATTTAGTGTTTGAATTATTTTTCATATCTATATCAACATAAAGGATAAGCAAATTTCTAGGAGTTCGTTTTATGCGATTTTCTGTAGTACATTTTTGAAATAAGTCCTTCTTCAATTAGGTCTTTTAATATTTGTAACGTGGCCTAGTTTACAGTTTCAAGAAAAAAGGATTTAAGGATCAAAGTCTAACCTAACTCACCCATTCTCCGTGATGTTCTCCGGTCCTACATTCAGTTATTTCGACACGGTTGTTCACCTTTCAAAAGGGTTTAGAAGTGTAAGTGATGGTTGAGGAACCAACAAGGTTTTTTAGAGTGACAATCACCCTTTTTCATTTTTGCTTTTGTGGTCATACGAACTTGTTCTTGCATGAGGATTTTTTATTTGTAATCCTTTCCATTTTTCATTCTTTTGTTGTTTTGATTTCATTTTCCCTAACTTTTTCCAGGACGAGCTTTTGGTTTTGAAGTCCAGCAGGATGCCCTAATTTTTTCCTGGACAAGCTTTTGATTTTGAAGTCCAGCGGGATGCCCTAATTTTTTCCTAAGTCCCTTATTTTCAAGTTTTTGACTTAGCGGGCTTTCTTTCTTTTTTTATTTTTTATTTCTTTTTTGAACAAATCATGTGACATTGTTTGGTTACAGCTTGCTGAAAGGGTTGTGACTTCCTCAAAATTCCTCGATTTATGAGGGATAACCATTTTGGTTTTGCATTTTCGGCCTCTTGATGTGTAAGGGATAAGATATGGTTAATCATCATATGGGACACTCCGTTTTCTTTTGAAATTTGAGCACACTATCAAATTAATTGAAATCTAACCTTCCCTTGGTTAAAATTGAGGGTTTTTTCGTATAGAAAAGAAACTCCTACTTCAAGGCTCAAAGGGGTTGACGAGGGTTTCACTCCCTTGTATCTATGGTGTTTAGGGATTTGAAATAATGCCTTACATCGTCATCAGGGTCTTATTCAAAAGCATACGACCATTGATTTCATGCATTTTGTTTTCATTATTCTTCTTTTGATGTTTTCTTAAACAAGAGTTTGATATCGATAAATAGGAAAATAAACGAGTGAACACAAATGAATTGATTTGAAACAAACATATGAAGTGTATTATTATTATCTTAAAAACAAAAAAGTTTTTACAAGCAGTAACATTCAACAAACAAAAAAAATTACAAACGAAAATGCAGAAATAATCTAATGATTGCCAGTGCTGAGGAGAACCCTTCAGCTTTGACTTATTGCTTCAGGGGATGCTCTTTGCAGTCTTGGAACCTATTCAGGCGGAGGGTTTCTGGTTACCAACATGTTTCCTCATTGAAAGGCTAACTACTTCTTATCAATCAAATGTTGTACCTTAGCTTTGTAAGCATTGAAATCGTCAGTCGAGTGTCCTGCTGACTCGATGTGATACCCATATTGTATGTTGGGATTAAACCCAAGTGAAAATGGTTGCGGTGGAGAATTCAGAGACTTGTGAACTATCAAGGAATTTGAATTAGACATGGCAGAAGTTGACTGTATGTCATAGGAATTGGATCCAAATGAGCATTCCTTTTTTCCAAATTATTTCGAGGTTTGCCCTGATTTTAATTTTGATGGTTTTGCTGCTGATGTAGAGCATATTGTTGTTATTAAGAAAGGTTGTTGTTGAGCGACCCAGGGTTGTGGAGTTGCAGCATCATATGCTTGAGGAAGATGCTGGTATGGAACAGCAACAGGTGTTGAGTAGTAAGGAAATTGAACTTGAGGATAGGCATGAGCCTTCCCCTAATCAATAATAGCAACACTAGTTTCACCTTCTTCATTCTTGACCAAGCCAAAATAAGGTTTCTTTCTCTCGCCAGTGTCTTTGTTAATGATAGATGCACTTGGAATTGTACCCGCCTTGATATAAGTTTCAACACGCTCCCCAATAATAATCATATCAAAGAAGGAGGTGGAAATAATTCTAATCATATGATGAAGGTAAGGTCCTCGCAGGGTTCCCATGAACAAATAAGTTAATTCATGATCCAAGAGAGGAGGTTGAACCATCATAACTAGTTCACGCCACCTCTGGGCGTACTCTTTGAAGGACTCTTCAGGCTTCCAAGCCATGTTCTGAAGTTGGGTACGACTAGGAGCCATGATAGTGTTGTAGTGATAATGTTTCAAGAAGGCATCAACAAGTTCTCCCCAAGTGCTGACATGAGTCCTTTCTAGTTGCATATACCACTTTAATAGTGCCCCGGTCAGGCTATCTTGAAAGAAGTGCATGAGTAACGGTTTATTCTCAACATAAGTGGCCATCTTGCGACAATAAGAACATAGATGAGTCTCTGAGCAGGTGGTTACTGTGTATTTATCATAGTCGGGGACCTTGAACATTGGAGAAATAAAAATCCTAGGAACAAGACATAATGCAGCAACATTGAGTCCAGAAGTTTTAGAAATTTCAACATCTTTGAGGCGTTCTTCAAGAGCACGATAAAACTTGGTAGTTTCAATAAGATCAGTAGCAAGATCATTATGAGGGTCATAAGATCAATTACATCGTAATGGTTGTCAACCACTTTCTTCTGAGTTTCAGGAGTAATCACAACAGTAGCAGCCTCCGGAATTCCATTATCAGGATTGGGGAGCCCATTAGAAGTGTGTTTACCTAGGGATTTGGTAAACAACCGCTGATCCTCCAAATGGTTACTTATTTGGTTACTCGCAGGATCGATCAGATTGATCCTATGGACATAGGTTGATTTTGAAGTTTAATTAAGTTGGATAAGGCTTTAAGTAAATTGTTTAAAGTAAATTGCATAAAGGAAAGGCTTGGTAAAATAAACAAGACTTGAATGTAAAGGTTCGACAGGAATTTTAAAGGGAAAAAGCAAGTAAAATACTGGAAAAGTAAATGACTTGAATTAATAAATTGGTGTTTCACACATACATTTCTCAACAATTCGTTCGCTCACACTGGGTACTTGAATCTAAATGAGTGACTATGTATCTATTGTGAACACACGCGAGAAACTACACGTCTACTCCTATTTATACAAAAATATTCCAAGTAACCGTCGGGCAGTTACACTGCTTCGAGATCAAGCCACTTGTCACGTTCTCCATGTTCGACGCTCCAGATCCTTGCACGTTTACACGTAGTAACTGCTGGAAACCGTTTTCCCTCCAAAGCTTTGAATTTCAAACTGCTCCACTTCTGGATCATCGAACACCTTCATTAAGAGACGTCTTCGACGAAAGCTCCTTCGACGTCGAAGGCAATCAGCCTTCTTCCTTGGAAGAAATCTTCTAAGTATTTGGCCATCTTTCGACGGGCACTTCGACAGGCTTAGCCAGTCGAAAGCATCTTTCAGCTTTTAATGGCTGTCATCAATCAAAACAAAGGTGTCGAATTTAGGAGCCAACAAATTGCCCCCCAAGAATGCCTTATTTCGACTCTTGAAAGAAAAAGGCATTCTTTGAAAACGCCATTCGACACCTGTTTTTCCACGCTTAGTCACAAGTTAACTTGTGCACTTTTTGTTGCTTTTTACCAACTATTGGCAATCCCAAGAAACCATCATTGATTTGATCCTAGGACGTCACTGTCAGTACGGCGTGCAGAACCAAACATCACTTCATAATTTGTCATTATGACGAATTCAAAAAACGAGGACGCACGCTGCGTCTCTCTGTTTCTGCAGAAACGGCCAAAACAACAGGATGCTGCCACGCGTCCCACTAATTCCTGCAGCATTAAATGACATTTAATGCCCTCGTTATTGGGAATTTCCCCCCACTACTATAAATAGTAGTGAATATCCCATTGTGGGACTTTTCACGCAAACTATCTCTCAAACTCCCTTGCTTTCTTGCAAACTTGTTCTCTTTGCAGAAAAACTCTTCCTTTTCCAACTTCAACTTCATCTTCAACAATGGCTTCTGCTTCAACTGCCCCCAAGACTAACGCACCAACTGAACAACTTGCTAAGCCTAAGGTCTTTGTTACTGCTCCGGTAGTGAACGCCACAGGGAAACGAAGGGTCCCTGAACCATCTGACATCTCCGTTCGTGATGCTTACTCGCGTCACTTGATGATTCCGGTTGGATACTCCAACCAAATCTTCGCAATGGCTGGACCCATGAACCCAAGCATCTCTGAAGCTCTGAAGATCAAGAGCTATTTTCCCATCGTCGAGAAACTTAAGCCAGTGGCATGCGCCAAGAAGGACGCGGAAGACAACGAAGACCCTACACACGAGAAGATTGACCTTCGTTTCTTCAACAGAAGTGTTAGAGTCTTCAGGTCCTGCCCTAATCTCACTCAGGACTATGTTGCTTGGCTAACAAAGCTGGAAAAACATCAAACTCCAGTCTGGAAGGAAATGGGCATCTTTGACCTAATAATGCTGTCGAAGACAGGTTTAAACTACTCCCCAGAGATGCTTATAGCTTCGATGCTGTTCTGGGATAACTCTCACTTCACCTTTCACCTTCCATGTGGGATGTTAACTCCCACACTCTTCGACGTAGCAGCCATCACTGGCCTTCGACCAACCGGAGATTACTTCGACCCGGAAGAGATGTCGGAGGACCAAATTGGCTTTTCTGAGACGAAGCCAACATTCACCACCTTTATCAACCATTATCATGACCAGTCGACAGACGCAGTGTCCGACGTTGAACACATAGCGTTTCTAGCTTTATGGCTAACTCGCTTCGTGTTCTGTTCGAAGTCTCTGCAAGTGACCAAAAAGATGGTCACTCTTGCCACCCAACTGCATCACCGCCAGAACATCTGTCTGGCAGAACTGATTCTGGCCAGTCTTTATGACTCAATCAGTAATGGGGTTACTCTTTTGAAGCATATCGAAGATAGGAACAGTTTGTTACTCGCTGGGCCTTTCTGGCTACTTCAACTGTGGCTCAACGCCACTTTCGAATCCTTCTTACCCAAGAAGAGTCAGATAAACGAACAAGCCCCAGCGATAGCTAATAGACGTATCGAAGGAATTAGGCTGGCTCTACTGACGCCTGTGGAAGATGGGCTAGAGTTCCAACAAACCTTCACTAACTTCGTTCTCATGTTCGCTCGAAGGAAGGAATTTGTTTCGACTATGGCTCCATTCGCTCAGCGAAAGGTGGGGCCAGCTTGGTTCACAAGGCCACATCCCAAGGAGTCGAGTGGTCCCAATGTTGATGAGCACACCATACTGTGGGAGGCATTCCTTACTCCAAGGATTATGCCTCTTCGATTTAAGAGTTCTAAGACTCATCTGAGTCTGCTTGCCTATCAACCAAATCTGGTATCTCGCCAGTTTGGTATCATCCAAACCCTGCCTTCTCCCATTTTCCCAAGAGAGAAGTCAATGTTGTACTTCTGCAACGACTATACAGAAGAAGCTGCCACCAGGCATATCGGAAGATATGCTGGTCGAACCATCCTCTCGCTGTTCAACTACCAGCTTAACTTCCTTTGTTCGCCATCTTTTGAAGAATGGTGGAGAAGCTATTACGCTGAGTACTTCTTCGACGAGAAGGACTTCATAGCAGAGTTGCAGAAGTCTTTTGTCCTTGTGTTTGACAAAGTAAAGAAATGTAAGTTCACACTCTCACATTACTTTTTACCTTTCTCTTCGACTGTTAGCTTGTTAACTTTCCTTTTCGCTTTCAGTTGTTCGGAAGCCCCTAGCCAAGAAGGCTACAGAAGGCCCACAAGGAAGAGTCCCTTCGACCAAACCTCCACCGCCGGCGAAGACTATAGCGCCGGCGAAGACAACGGGCAACCAACAGGGGGAAGGCTCTTCGAGGAGGCCTCCTGCATCGGTAACCAGATTTTCTTTATTTTCATTCTGGCTTTCGATTATTTATTTTCGACGTAATTATTCAATCGAATTCCTATTGGTTTTCCAGGCCCCTTCGCCCAAGAAAAGGGCAGCATTGGTGATCGAATCGGGGAGTGACGACGACAGTGATACCCCTCCTACTCCCTTAAAGAGGAGAAAGTTAACGAAGGACGCTTCTGTTCCTACTCCAGCTCCTGAAGGTCGAACCGTCAGAATAAAGGTTGGTGTGAGGAAGCCTAGGCCACCTGCAGTGGTCATCGAAGAACCAACTGAGGAGGAACTGAACGCTCTAGTTAACAAGCCTGTCGAAAGTGATAATTCCAGCCCTGGGGCTGAAGCCAATCCACAGGTAATCTATTGGACCCTTCTTATAACTTAGGCAGAGATACCAGTATTCGATTATGTCTCTTTCGACATCTGAAGATTTATCTTCTTTCTCCTTTTCAGGACACTACTGGAAGTTCCCCACCAAGGACTTCAGAAACTCTAGAATCTGCTGACCTTAGCAGGCCTCAGGTGCAAGATTTGGGCAATGACGAAGCCCACACTGAGCATGAGGCCAATGCTGAAACAGTGGAGAAGACAACTGAAGAACCTATGGCGGAGGAAACACAGCCAGAAACGGTTCCTGTGGTGGTCTTGTCGTCAGAAGAGAATCCTGAAGGAAGAGACCAAGGCAATGGCGAAGAGAATCAAGATGCTGTTGATGAAGAGCATGAAGGTGGTACTGGCGAAGACCACCAAGGGGACGCTAGCGAAGAGCCACAAAATGACGCTGGCGAAAGACCCCAAAGTGATGCTAACAAAGAGCCACAAGTCGATGCTAGTACCGCCTCATTTCAAGTCGAAGAGCAACCAAACGAGACACTCAGCATTCAACAGCCTCCAGTCCAAGATAATGCTATGGCAAGGGTCACCTCCTCAAAGCACAGGTCGAAAGAGGACTTGGAAATCTTGAAACAAACTGATCCTGTCAGTTACCTCAATGCCATCGTCGAGAGTAAGAGTTCTTCCGACACCAGTCAGGAAATTCCTACTCTGTCGGGGAAATCTACTGAGACTTCTCCTCTTGATGATGCGTTGGCGAAGGTCAAGGCCCAGTTCTTCAAGAGAGATTTAATGAAGGCTTTAGAGGGAGACCCCACTGCTCCATCTTGCTTAAAAGAGGTTTTGAATGCTGTTGATTTCGATGCTGTAGCTCCAGAAATCTCAGACTTAATCATGGAATTACATTCTATGATTGACCAAGTCTCAGCGGATTACCGGCGCCAACGAACTTTTAACAGTCAGCTCGAAACGCTGCATGGCAAGAGCCTATCTGCGTGGACTGCTGTCTCAAGTTCAACTTCTCGAATTGCCGAGTTGTCGAAACAGAAAGCGTCTGCACAGGAAAGGTTCGATGTTATTGAGCGAGAGAATGTCTCCTTCCGAGCACAAATTGCAGAGATAGAGGCGAAGATAAACGCCAACACTGTGCTCCAGGAGGAAATTCTTTCGACCATCCCAGACGCTGAGAGCCAGACTGAGATCAAGCAAGGCCTGGAGTTCGCTGAGAGGGCCCAAAGCCTCGACGCTCAAATTGCCAAACTGGAGCAAGAAAAATCTTGGTGCAAGAAGAGGTTGGATTTGCAGCATGCTAAGTATCTTCGACTTAAGAATTCTCTTTCTTTTTGATTCTCTTTTGTAACCATCTTCTGTAATCGCTTTCGACAACAATTGCCATTTTGGCAGAAATTAATAAAAATTTCCATTTTGGCATTTCTATGGTTAATTTAGTTTATTATTTTATTTTTATCTCTTGAAGTATAGGCTTATATTTTTTCAAATATTTACCATTTACTCTTAAGAGTCTTTTATCACCACTTATCTCTTCGACCTCATAGGCTCCACCAGAAAAAGTTTGGATAATTCTGAAGGGTCCTTCCCATTTGGGTGACCATTTCCCCATGCTTCGATCCCGTCGATCCATGGGAAGAATTACCTTCCAAACTAAATCTTCAGGTAAAAATACCTTAGGTTTTACCTTTCTATTATAAGAGTCTTCGACTCTTTTCTTCTGAAGCCTGAGTAAGTCGAGAGCGTGTAATCTCTCTTCGTCTAAATCCACCAATTCATCTAACAGCAAATTCCAATAAACCTCAGAAGGAATATCATAATGCCTCTGAACTCTTGCAGATTGAAGACAAATTTCTGCTGGCAACACTGCATCATGGCCAAAAGTTAGCCTATATGGTGTTGTACCAATGGCTTCTTTTGGGGACGTTCGACAAGCCCATAAAATCTGGTCTAACGTCTTATGCCAATTCTTTGGTTTCTTCCCAACATGTTTCTTTATCAAGCCAATTACCACTTTGTTAGCTGCTTCGACCTGACCATTCGCCTGTGCATAGTAAGGCGTGGATGTTAGGAGTTTGAAACCTGTTTCCTGAGCAAATTCCTGCATCTTTCGACCAGTGAAAACTGAACCTTGATCAGTTGTTATTGTCTCAGGGATTCCATACCTAAAAATAATGTTCTTTTGAATGAATTCAATGACATTTTCTTGGTCTACATTGACTAAAGGGACTGCTTCGATCCACTTAGTAAAATAATCAATGCCTACCAATATGTATTTCTGACTCTTTGATGATGCTGGTCGAATCTCTCCAATGAGATCCAACGCCCATCCTCGAAAGGGCCAAGGCTTCACTATCGAGTGAAGTTCGCTTGCTGGTACATGTTGGATGCCTGTATGAACTTGACACTCTTGGCAACCTTTGGCGAACTCAACACAATCTTTCAGCATGGTGGGCCAATACAGTCCTTGTCGAAACAACAACCATTTCATCTTATGGCCTGCTTGGTGAGCCCCACATGCCCCAGCATGCGTAGTCGAAAGGGCTATGTATGCTTCGGTTTCACTTAAACACTTCAGCAACACCCCTTCAGGCGTCTTCTTGAATAACTCATTACCCATGAGTACAAAACTCAACGCCCTGTATTTTGTCTTTCGTTCTGTCGGAGCTCCTGGATTTTGAAGATAGTCCACGATGGGTTTCCTCCAATCCTGGTCTGACAAATTATCAATGAACGAAATTTCGAAGTTTGAGTGATCAGCATAACCTAGCCTTGTCGATTCCAAGTCTGTTGGTGATAGACAAGTTGCTCTTATCTTCTCTCGAACTTCGATTGCTCTTTGTAATCTCGTTTTTGAAATTTTATACCCAGATGCAATCTGTGCCAAGTCATTGGCTATTTGATTTTCGACTCTGGGTATGTGTCGAATATTGACACTTTCAAATTGTTTCAATAAACGATTTGCTATCACAAAGTACATAATGAGATTCTCTCTTATGCATTTATACTCCTTTGTGACTTGCTTGATGACTAACTCTGAGTCTCCCATTATTTCGACTCGAGTTGCCCCCAATTCCAACAATATTTCAAGGCCAGTAATTAGAGCTTCATACTCAGCCTCATTATTCGAACAAGAACCTTCGATTTGGTACTTGAATGTTGTTGGAATTTTATCTGGAGAAATAATCAAGACTCCTACTCCTGTTCCATTTTTATGGCTGGAACCATCGAAGTAGAATTTCCAAGGTTCTATCTCCACATAATTAATATCCTCGACTTGAATAGAGTGGTCGACTATGAAGTCTGCAACCACTTGTCCTTTTACTGCCTTAAGAGGCATAAAGGTCAAGGAGTATTCAGTTAATGCTAATGCCCACTTGCCAATTCGACTATGCAAGATAGGTTTCGACAACATATATTTGAAAACATCAAAATGAGACGAAACATACACATCAACTGGTTTTATATATTGTTTGAGCTTTGTACAAGAGAAATACAGACATAGACACAATTTTTCAACTTCGCTATATCTAGTTTCTGCATCATTCAAAACTCGACTGAGATAATAAATGGGTCTTTCGACTCCATTCTCATCCTCTTGGGCTAACATACTTCCCAGAGTTTTGTCAGATGCAGCTATGTACAATCTCATACCCCTATTGCTACAAGGAGGCACCAAAATAGGTGGCTTAGTGAGGTACCCTTTGATTTTGTCGAAGGCTTCTTGTTGCTCTTGCCCCCATTCGAACCCCTCCTTATTCAGTCGAAGTAAGGGTGAAAAGGCCTGAGCTTTCCCACTTAGGTTAGATATAAACCTTCTCAAGAAATTTATCTTGCCTAAGAGAGACTGCAATTCCTTCTTATTCGATGGCGCTTTCGCTTCCAAAATTGCCTTCGTCTTGTTCTGATTTATTTCGATTCCTTTCTTGTGGACAACGAAACCCAAGAAATCTCCAGCTTTTACACAGAACGCACACTTCAAAGGGTTCATCTTCAGACCATGTTCTCTCATTCTTTCGAATGATTGTCGAAGGTGGTCAAGGTGACTCTTCCTGGAAACAGATTTTATAACAATATCATCAATATAAACTTGCATAAAAGTGTTAATAAAATCATGGAAGATAGTATTCATTGCTCGCTGGTACGTTGCCCCAGCGTTCTTTAGGCCAAAAGGCATCACGACCCATTCGTAAGTGCCTAAGGCCCCAGGGCATCGAAAAGCTGTTTTCGACACATCCTCTTCAGCAATGAATATTTGATTATATCCTGAATAACCATCGAGCATACTCAGGTATTCGTAGCCAGCGGCAGAATCGACTAGCATTTCCGCCACAGGCATAGGATATTCATCTTTGGGGGTGGCAGCATTCAAATCTCTGAAATCTATGCACACCCTTAATGTGCCATTTTTCTTAATTACTGGCACAATATTTGCAATCCATTCGACATACCTTGTAACACGAATGAACTTGCATTTCAGAAGTCTTTCGACCTCCGTTTTGATCTTCGACAATATTTCTGGAGCGAAGCGTCTTGGATTTTGCTTGATTGGCTTCTTTCCAGGTTTGATTGGCAACTGAAGTTCTACCAATCCTCTGTCGAGACCAGGCATCTCGTCATAATCCCATGCAAAACAGTCTTTAAACTCTTTCAGCAATTGGATTACTTCCAACCTAAGTTCTGGATCAATTTTGGCGCTGATGTAAGTTGGCCTATTCTCTGATCCTTCGCCTAAGTTAATTTCTTCTAAAGGGTCTTGTGCTAACATCTTAATGTTGTTCGCCAAGGGATCCTTTTCGAAGCCCAAAGGCTCATCGTCATAGATCGCGTCGAGCCTCTGTTCCTGCATTTCGTCTGGCATGATATCAGGAGGTCTTGGATCGAAATCCTTTCCTGGGCCAACAGCAGATAATTGTTGATCATTGGCCTGTGTGGCCATGTACTTTACTTCGGCTTCGAGAGCCGTTATCATCTTGGTTTCAGCCACATAGGCCGAAATTCGCTTCAGAGATTGTGACTCAGTCATTATCACTGAATTCACTTCCCCAACCAGTTGGTTGGATACCAGTTAGCCCACTGAATTCTATGTGGGACACGTCTTCTCTGTCCCATTGGAAACCATGCTCAGGATGCAGGTATAGGGAACAAAAGGTGTTTGGCGCTGGCGCCATGTCGAAATCAGGAGCTGGACATGGCCCTATGTGAGCCAAGTTTTTGTCGAAATCTGTTACACCCAAGTGGTTTACTTCGCCAAGGTAGTAACTCTGATCAGCCTCTATATTTTCGACCAGCCCATCTGGGCGCCATAGAAGCAGTCTTTGATGCATCGATGAAGGCACAGCACCTACACCATGTATCCACTCACGGCCTAACAAAAGGTTGTAGTTAGGTTTGGCCGAAATGACCATGAACATTGTTGGTCGAAGGATCGACCCAACTTTTATGTCGAGCTGGATCACTCCCATGGTGGTCCCAATGCCTCCCTCATAGTTGGATAGGACCATATTGTGAGGTTTAATTTCTTCATCCCTTTTGCCAATCTTTATTAGCACAGAATGAGGGATAATATTGATAGTGGCCCCACAGTCGACCAATATTTTGTTCACAGTGGTCTCTTCGAGCTTAGCCCTTATGAACAAAGGTTTGAGGTGATTCTTCATCGCCTCTGTGGGTGGCTCGAAGAAGCCATTTTGTTCCTCTGTAGTGCCATTGTCCATGACAAAATAGCACACTGGCCTGTGTCTGGCCATTTCTTGTTCCATCTCCCAGTCACTGGCTTCGACTTCTACTTGTCGATTGAATTCCCTGGGTAGCATTGAAACAACGTTCACCATTATATCCAGAGTATCGTCGGACTCAGCATCATCTTCGTCTTCGACTTCGCTCTGGTTAGGCCAAACTAGCCTGTTGGTAACTGGTTCTCTCTCAAGAGGCTTTCTTTGTTTCCTTTGAGGCACATTCGAACTAGTCTCAGCCTTAGGTTCATTGGCAGCCTCCCTTTCAGCTTTTCGCCTTCTTTGATATCTCCTCCATTGGGATCTCGACATAGGATTTTTTCCCTTATAGTTGCTGGACACTTGAGCAACCTTGGGTGCAGCAACTTGAGGATCTTTCTTCTGGATTAAAGAGGAACCTCTTGGCACCTCGAAAGAATGCCATTTCTCTTCACTTGGCCTTTTCCGGCCAGATGTTTTGTACCAAGTGTCTACTGGTACATTTGTTGGAGGCCTAAAAGTCAAAGGCCTCTTGTCTTGATTAGAACCCCTTCTGGGATCATGTCGAAGGTTAGAATTCTCCCTTCTCTTGTTCGCTGCTCTCACTCCTTGTATGTGCTCAGCAGCTTTTTTATCAAAGATAGAACTGCATCTTGGACACAGCATAACCTCTGATTTCTTCTTCTGGCATCTTTGTAAAAAATCTGCCAAGTTTTCGTTTTCCTTAGGGAAAGCCGTTTTATTTGCCTGCTCTTGCCTTATGGCTTCTTCTGAAGCTTTAGGGTCAGAAAGTTCAACCATGTTGATATTCATGGTATCCTTGGTAGCAAGAGTTAGTTGTTTCATTTGTGTTTCCAGTTTCTCCGTCTGGCCTTGAACAGTGGCCAAGTGGGAACTGGGCTTTGGTCCAGTTTTTTGTACTTCAGCAGTCTTCGACTTTGGATCTTCGACCGCTTTCTGGACAGCCTCAATTGTTTTCCTGGATAAGTTTCCAGAAAAACTGCCAAAGATTGGCATGTTGATGTGGTCCTTAGAGACTTCGACCATGTTAATGCCTGGCTTCTTCGACTGGATCCTGGTTGCCTCTATCATGTTCACCTCAGAGGGTTCTGCATAGTGGGCTTCAGCCTTCAGTGGATTGGAGTCGACAGCCATGGGGGATTTGTCAGCAAACTTTAATCTCCCTTCTTCAATAGCGTCTTGCACAAGATTCCTGAAAAGAAAACATTGAGAAGTTTTATGGCCCAGAAAATTATGATATTTGCAAAAACCTCTCTTCTTTCTTTGATCAAGAGGAGGCACTTTTACCCCAGGGGGTACTATCATTTGGCCATCTTTAACTAGCAAGTCGAATATTTCATCACATTTTGTGATGTCAAAACTGTAAGTCTTTTTTGGGAACCTATCGTTGGTCTTGTCTGGACCAATGGGATTTTTCCCATTTGAGGGGACTAACTGTTTACAAGAGTATGGAGGCCCTTGTTTTAGTTCTGCTAAATCGACTTCTCCTTCTTCGACAGCTAAAGTATCGTCGAAAGATTCTAGATCTTCGTCATCCATCTCAACGTACGCTATTCTTTCTCTCTTGTGAGTTTTTGTTGCCTTAGCTTTTTCAGCTTTAAGGCGTTCGACTTGTCGAACTCTATCGGCCAGTTGGGCCATGTCTCTTAGGTATTGGGTATCTAGCTTCTTCCTAATGGAATAATCTAAACCGCCTGCGGCCATTTCGACCAGCTCATGTTCTGGCACTTGTGTAAAACATCTCGCCTTAAGCAACCTAAACCTATTCAGATATTCGTCTATAGGTTCAGTGAAACGTCTCTTAACACTCGCCAGTTCTTTCAGGCTTATCTTGGTTTGCCCCATATAGAATTGTTCATGGAACAATCTTTCCAACTGGGTCCAATGGTGGATCGAATTGGGGGGTAGAGTTGTAAACCAAGTAAAAGCGTTCTTGGTTAAGGAACTTGGGAAGTATTTGATCCTTAGGTTTTCATTATTTGAAATGTCTCCTGCTTCGATCAAATACCTAGCCACATGTTCGACAGTAGATTCTGTCGTGTCCCCAGAGAACTTAGTAAATTTGGGGACTTTGGTTCTAGGGGGTAAGTCAGTTTGTAACACATATTCTGACAATGGAGATGTAAAGTTGGGCCTTCGAAAGCCCATGTTCATTCCATTCTGTGTCATGATTCTTTCGATCATGGTTGCCAGATTGTTTTCCAAACCCATGTTTTGGTATTGGACATGCTGAACCACTTCGTCAGCATTTTGGTTTCTGTTAACTAACCTTACCTCTGGGGCTATTACCCTAGGTTCTTCGACAGGTTGTTCTACAGGCTGTTGAGCCTGATTAATGGTGGTTTCTTCCTCTACAAATATCCCCTGATTTCCTCTTATTTGCGCCCTTTGGGGCTGTCGAATAGGTGGGGGTGCTCCAAAGAAGTCAGCCAAACGCGTCATTTGCGCAGTAACTTGCTGATTCGATTGAGTAGTATTTTGTATTAGAGGATTTAGCACTGTACTCAAAGTTTGTGCCAACATTTGCACCATATCATGGTTGCTTTCGTCCATCTGTTGCCTCAAGACTGCTGTCGAGGCATTTGTAAGGCCATGGGCTACTTGGGACGTTCCTCCTAAGAGTTGGGTCCTATTTCTATTCGCCATGCCTACTCCAGAGCCTTGGAGTGGCGAAGTGGCACTCACGAAAGGGTCTGAATAAGTGGACGCAGCATTCGTCAGGCTTGCCAATTCAGAAGTTGGCATGCCATAGAATGGAATAAATCCTGGGGGAACCACTGGCCTTGGGCCAGTATTTCCCCTTGGTGGGGGGGTTCCCAAAGGCATTCTGGGGCCTGTTAACGAAGTTATTGGCCCCGTGGTTGTGACTGACACTGCTGGCATCGAACCAACATTCGTCGCTTCACTAACGGTCATATTAACCGTTGCTCCCACACTTGGTGGTGGAATTTCATTGTTGTTTGGCGGATTCGCCATCTCTTCCCTTCTTCTGGCAGTATTATTATCGTTGGTGTATATTCTACCACTCCTTAATAACATACAACTCGAAAAGATGAGATTTTTCAACAATCAACACACAGTCCCACCAGGTGTGCCAATTTGTTTACCTAGGGATTTGGTAAACAACCGCTGATCCTCCAAATGGTTACTTATTTGGTTACTCGCAGGATCGATCAGATTGATCCTATGGACATAGGTTGATTTTGAAGTTTAATTAAGTTGGATAAGGCTTTAAGTAAATTGTTTAAAGTAAATTGCATAAAGGAAAGGCTTGGTAAAATAAACAAGACTTGAATGTAAAGGTTCGACAGGAATTTTAAAGGGAAAAAGCAAGTAAAATACTGGAAAAGTAAATGACTTGAATTAATAAATTGGTGTTTCACACATACATTTCTCAACAATTTGTTCGCTCACACTGGGTACTTGAATCTAAATGAGTGACTATGTATCTATTGTGAACACACGCGAGAAACTACACGTCTACTCCTATTTATACAAAAATATTCCAAGTAACCGTCGGGCAGTTACACTTCTTCGAGATCAAGCCACTTGTCACGTTCTCCATGTTCGACGCTCCAGATCCTTGCACGTTTACACGTAGTAACTGCTGGAAACCGTTTTCCCTCCAAAGCTTTGAATTTCAAACTGCTCCACTTCTGGATCATCGAACACCTTCATTAAGAGACGTCTTCGACGAAAGCTCCTTCGACGTCGAAGGCAATCAGCCTTCTTCCTTGGAAGAAATCTTCTAAGTATTTGGCCATCTTTCGACGGGCACTTCGACAGGCTTAGCCAGTCGAAAGCATCTTTCAGCTTTTAATGGCTGTCATCAATCAAAACAAAGGTGTCGAATTTAGGAGCCAACAAAGTGGAAGGAGCAACTTCTGGAATCTTAGTGATGTTCTAACGAACCTCTTCTTGACCATGAATAACAACATGGAGAGTCTCGAGGAGTTGATTAATTCTGGAACCCATAGTATCCATCTCCTGACAGAGAGCATTTTGATTCTGCTCAAAGAGATCCATAAGTCTTCGGTGATTATTTATGCTTATAATGCTTCAGCCCAGCGGAAATTGATCCAAGTGTTATCAGATTATTGTTTTATCATTATTCACATATTTCTATTATTAAGAGAATTAGGAAAAATGAAAAAAATAAAATGATGCAGTTTTGTAGCCTTTGTTAGGGTTTAGAACTGAAGTGACGATTAAACTTCACAAAACACAGGTGTTCTTCTCTCTCAATCTTCCATCCGCGACGCACCTCTCTTCCACTAGATCATCGTCGTGGTTCCAATCATTCCATCTACATCATTCATCATCTCCCTCTCTTCTCTATGTGATCCGTCTTGTTTCACATTTCTCTGTCTCTGTTCGATTCAACCTTCATCATCGTAACCGACTTTAATCGCAAATCTCATACCATGTTTTGGTCTCCCCGATTCGGAGATGAACGAATAAAACATGGATTCATGCAAAACATAGAGTTTAAGTGTAACATGGTGGGAGAAATGACTTGGGTGTTTTGCGTTTTATCACAATTGTTGCAGATAGCAAGATTCGCCACTAACTTTTCTTTTATCCAATAAGGAAAAGTTGAAAAGAACAGGAAATACCTTTCGAGAATATTTCTTGATGTAGGGGGTAGGTTATGAAAAGGGAAGGTATTAGCACCCTTTCCATTTGTACTTATCTATGGTCTCTTGGTTTCTTGCTAGATCACTTGCTTTTGTTTGAAAATGTGCTTGTGGTGTGGGTTTTGAAAGTATTTTGAAAATGTCTTTGTAATGGTTCTCGTTTCTATAAGAACGCGTACAAAGTGTTTTAACTTTTGAAATTGTTTCAAATGAAAGTGTGGGTGTATAAAATGTTTTTGTTATGAGCAAGCGAGCAACTAGAAGCAACCTAACTACTCAAAAGGTCTTAAAGTTCTTTTCCTCCTCCTTTAGATGTTGTTATCTTACCATCGATTTGGCAAGAAGCCCAGTCATTGGATGTGAAGGGACGGGTGTGGGACATTTGTGTAGTCATAGAAGGCAACCTATGGGACATTTTAGCAATTTTGTTTAGGGACTAGATCGCTTATCGAAGGTGACATTGAGGGTCATCGAGGGACTACGATCTTTTATCGAGGGTCTTTGCTAAAACTCCCATATTCGAGGGACATGACTATTTTTCTGAGGCAACAAGTGGGATTACCCTAAGGGTGCATGTGTGAATAGTGTGTTTGATTTGCATGCATTTAGTCTTTGGTTAGGGGTTATCTAGTTGTTGTTTTTATCTTGCCATACATACCCTATTTTACTAACAATCATACAAAAGTAATAAAATGCAGAAAGATAAAATCCTACACTATTACAACCATATTGAATAGTATGAAAATATAAAGGCAAAATAAAATAAAAGCAAGAAAAAGGGGTCTTTCGATTTAGGAAGAAACACCCTTTGATCCTGCACTTTCTGGCTCTCTTCGATTTGGCCTAAAAGGGGTGAAGGCATGACTTTTGATTGGGGCCTGGAGGCCAGTGTTGGCGTGCCTTTCGACTGGACCTAGAATCAGCGCAAGATGCAATATGCCTTTCTGCCTCCTTCGGCTGGGGCCTGGGATTCAGCATGGTGTGCCTTTCGACTAGGGCCTGGAGTCAGTGAGGAAGCCTAAAGCTTCGTTTCATACTCTTGTCTCCTGTTTCTTTCGTTTGAGATATTAAATAGCAACATGTCCTAAGGCCATACTAGCATTACCTTGGGGCCTGGTTAGTTCTTAAAGCATTTGTAACAAACCAAAGAATAAAAACCAAAAGGAGAGGCAACCAAAACAAACTAAAAGGGTGGAAAAGAAAAAGAAACAAATACAATTAAATGTTTGAAACGAAAAGGAAGTTTACTTACATGTTATGTTGGAAATGAAGGATCCAAGGTTAAGAATGACTTACCTTGCTTGAGGATGAGACGTGTGTTGGGCCTTTACGTGGTTGCCTTGAATGCTTCTGGATTCGAAGGGAGGAACCAAGGGTTATGCCTTTGATACTGGATTTGAAAGAGAAGATCAAGTGTGAGGTTCTTATTACTAGATTTGAAGGGTAACAAGGTGTGGGGATATTTCAGATTTGAAGGGGACAAATGTTTGGATTCCGGGTTTGTGTTTGATGAGTGTTTAAGTGTTTGAGAGTTTGATGATGTTCGAGAATTTTTGAAGATTCGTTCCTCTAGCTAAACAGTCCTCCCTCAACATAATGTGAAGCCTTTTATTTATAGGGAAAGCTGGCTGAAGCTTTTGGAGGGAAAACAAAATAATTTGAACAATTTGAGTAACCTGCTCTTTGTAGCATTCGAGGGACAATGCTTTGAATTCTATTTCGGTGTAAGAATGGGGGCAGCGTTTCAGGACTGTTGTGCAGCAGTTTTTTCCAGTGTGCCAAGCCTGAACTTGGCAGCAAGCATCTTTGAATATCATCCTTTTATTTTGAACCTCCTTCGACTAAATTCTTCTCCCAACAATATTATTTGATTTTCCTTCAACAAGTGTCCTTCGACTGGTCCACTTTTGTGCATCCTTCGAAGGAGCCAAATGTGTGACCCTTGGATGAGTCACCAAAACATGCGTTAAGGTGGGCTTTGTAAATCCTTCGAAGGGGCCATCCAGCATGTTATTTGAATGGGACGCCTAGACATATCCCTTGAATGGGTCATGTATGTTACTTTGAAAAGGGCCAAATGTGTCCTTCGAATGGACTAGTAAGGTATACCCTTCGACAGAGACTCATATGTATGCCCTGCAAATTCACCACTATATGTCTTTCAAAAGGGCCATCAACCATGTGTGCTGAAGTTTGTCAAGGATGGAAATGCAGCATACTAAAGAGAAATGTTGTCCAGTCGAAGCTAGTACAAACATAGTCAATGTTTGGTCGAAACCTGCATGTATGAGGTCTAAACTTTGTGACTCTAATCAAGCACACAAGAGGTCAATTCTCAAACAAATACTTGCATGAAGGGAGCCACATGCCCAAACGAAAGAGGCATACAGGAGGCAAAATGTCCAGATTCGAAAGAGGCATACAGGAGGCAAAAAAGTGCAATCGAAGGATGCCAAAAGGGAGTTGTTTTCCTTGGAATCGAAGGAACCTATATGAGGCTTTGTGCCTTGTGCATGATAGCATGGGGGAAGCCTTTTGCAAGAAATAAGTTATGGCTCAAACGAAGGCTTGTACACAGCTAGTTATCAACTTGTGAGTTAAGGTAAGCATGGAGGGAATGTTTGTCCAGTCAACATAGGCATGCACACATCAAACATCCAAACGAAGCAGACACATAGGTAGCCATTACATTGTGAACCCTATGAGGCCAAAAGTACAATCGAAGGTGGTATGCAGGAAGCTCTTGCCTTGTGAATCCAAGTCAGCGTGCTAGAGGCCAACGCTAGACGAAGGATGCAACCAAAGCCTGCATCGAAAGAGGCCAAAAGGCCAATCGAAGGAGCTGAATCGAAAAGACTTGTTTTTCTTCAATTTGTCCAAAAGATTATTTTTATCTATTTTCCTCCTTTTTTAACAGTTTCCTTTTTAACTTAATATTGAAGAATCTAATTGTACTTGTGCAAGCCTGGATCTTGAGAACCCTTATGGGAAATGCTTTAAAACTGAGGGGGCAAATTTTGGGATACAACAACTGCCCCTGTTCAATCTTCTTAAACCTGAAGAGTTAGATTGGTGAATCTGTCATTCGTAACTTGAAGGTGGAAGATGATTGAACACTAGAGTGCCCAGAAATTTGCACTTGATGATGTGGCGGTTAATTGTGTAGGGAATGGGATTAAATATGCCATTTGGAGAGATGATGGAGAGTTGTCGGAGATGGGCTTACATGCCATCCAAAAGTGATTGGTAATAAAAAATTGAAGAAGTATCAGAATACATACCTGGTTTATTTATATTGAAATAGTAGATGTAGTGGGATGAGTATCAGAACAATATCCATAAATGGATTGTATCTGGACTGTATTTGAGAAATATGTTGAATGAGTGTTAAATGACATCCGTATCTGGATCGTATCTGGACTGTATTTGAAAGGTGTGTTGAATGAGTGTCAGAATGACATCCGTATATGGATTGTATCTGGACTGTATTTGAAAGTTATGCTGAATGAGTGGCAGAGTGACATCCGTATCTGGATCGTACCTGGACTGTACTTGAAAGGTGTGTTGAATGAGTGGCAGAATGACATCTGTATCTGGACTGTATTTGAAAGGTGTGTTAAATGAGTGTCAGAATGACATCCGTATGTGGATCGTATCTGAACTGTATCTAAAAGTTGAATCTGAATGAGTATCGGAATGGCATCCGTATCTGGAGCGTATCTGAACTATATCTGAAAGATGAATCTGAATGAGTATCAGAATGGCGTCCATATCTGGAGCGTATTTGAACTATATCTGAAATCTGAATTTGAATGAGTATCAAAATGGAATCTGTATCTGGAGCGTATCTGAAATGTATCTGAAAGCTGAATCTGAATGAGTATCAGAATGGCGTCCGTATCTAGAGCATATCTGAACTGTATCTGAAAGCTGAATCTGAATGAGTATCAGAGTGGCATCCGTATCTGGAGTGTATCTGGACTATATCTGAAAGATGAATCTGAATGAGTATCAGAATGGCATCCGTATCTGGAGCGTATCTGAACGATATCTGAAAGCTGAATCTAAATGAGTATCAGAATGGCATCCGTATCTAGAGCGTATCTGAACTGTATCTGAAAGCTGGATATGAATGAGTATCAGAATGGTGTCTGTATCTGGAGCATATCTGAACTGTATCTGAAAGTGGAATCTGAATGAGTATCAGAATGGTGTTCGTATCTGGAGCATATCTGAAATGTATCTGAAAGTTGAATTTGAATGAGTATCAAAATGGCATCTGTATCTAGAGTTTATCTGAACTATATCTTAAAGTTAAATTTGAATGAGCATCAGAATGGCATCCGTATCTGGAACGTATCTGAACTATATCTTAAAGCTGAATCTGAATGAGTATCAGAATGGCATCTGTATTTAGAGTGTATCTGAACTGTATCTGAAAGCTGAATCTGAATGGGTATTAGAATGGCGTCCGTATCTGGAGCGTACCTGAACTGTATCTGAAAGATGAATCTGAATGAGTATCAAAATGGAATCTGTATTTGGAGTGTATTTGAACTGTTTCTAGAAGAGTGTATGAGAAGGAGCCCGTGTAGGATTTCTTCATGATGAGTTCGTGTCAAACCGCATCTAGAAATGTATGAGAAGGAACCTGGGTAGGGTTACTTCAAGATGAGCCCGTGTCAAACCGCATATGGAAATGTATGAGAAGGAACCTGGGTAGAGTTGCTTCATGTTTAGTCCGTGTTAAACTTCATCTGGATAGGGTTACTTCATGATGGTCGTGTAGATAGTTAACCAGGCTTGTTTCAGGTATTGTTCTTTGACCTTAGAGAGAAAGATAGTTTTCCTGGCTTGTTACAAATATTAATCTACAATCGGTCGTCAACAGATAGTTGTCCTGTCTTGTTACAGGTATTTAATCTGGAACTATTGAAAACTATTGATGATAATTATCTGTTGCTTGATCTTTCCTGAAAAGGAAAAAAATTAGCAGCATGCAATGTCATGATGTATGAAATGCATGGCGTAATTATGTTCTTAAAATAAATGAGATTATGTTGTATGTATTTATCATGTATGTAAATATTATGCATAAAATGTTGTTGGAATGTAATTTTGTCTTTGGAAAATAAATCCTTGACAAGTGCTGGGGAGCTTTGGGAAACTGAATCTCGGACCGCTGTTGGGGATGAAGTACATGCACATCTTCAAACCTTGTTTAGAATGTTTCCGCTGGGGAATCCTGTTTTATTGTTTGAGGAGAACCCCATTGGGGAAAGTTGATTCTTCTTGAAAAGAAAAATTTGTGGAGAGTGTTGGTTCCTGCTTGGGGAAAGGAAATCAGGAGTCTTCGTTGTCCGTTGCTCTACTGGGGAGCTATTGGGGATGGTAGAAAAGTCTAATGGGGAAGAGGAGTTGTGGTCCCTTGATGTGTGATAGTCTGAGAGGCAAATTCAAGTTGGGGAATTTGGGGAAATAAACCATGTCGCCAATCTGTTGGAGAGGTGTTTTCTTTTGGCAGAACTCCTCGAGGGTTCTTGAAATCAACTCAATTGGAGAGAAGTTTTCAGAGATTGAAACTCTGGTTGGGGGATCATTTTATGAAAAGGACTTTGTGGGAGATTTGCCACTGCCCCAAGTAGCAAGTGTTTGTAGTATTGCTAGGAAATGTTTGCTTGACTGTATATAACCCTTTGTTGGAGTTCATATTCAATGCCTCAAGTGATTCAGATAAATACCTACCCCTGGTTACTCGGTATTTCTTGGAAGATTTCTTGGAATCTTGCCTTGATTGCCCCACATGTATTGGACAGTGATCATGATGATGCCCCCTTGCTTATAGGAGATCTGTCATTAGAAGTGTCATCCCATTTGAAGTGATTTTGTTCCTGAGAGAGCTTCTGTTTGCTGAACATTCATCGTGTGAATTTCTTCGATGTCAAACAATTAGTCATATGCAAACAACGATATTCAAATAATGCAAAGTTTTTGCTTGTCTTGAAGTTTTGAAAATCCGTTTTAGAAAAGAATTTTTGTACGAAAATTCAACTCAGGATTTGGCGTAAGCCTTACAGGAGTCAGGATACCTTTTGTAACAGTATGATTTCGAACTAACCCATGCTTCAATTAGGACTTTTTAAGTGTTGTAACGTGGCTTGGTTCACAGTTTAAGAATCAAAGGATAAGGCTCAAAGTGTATTTGTATCCGCCCTTTCTTCGTGATGTCCTTCAGTCCTAAAATTAGTTAATTGTGCGTTTGGACTCCAATTGAGTCTGGAATGGCGTTTTGGTGATGGTTCAGACAAGTTAAGTTTGTTGGAAGGTAGTCTGTTGTACCCCAATTTTTGCCCCTAAGATCCCTTCATCATACCACATTGATTCAATCACAACAATATCATATTAGGGCTTTTGGTTCTCCTCCCTATCTTTAGCTTTGCTCTTTGAGGAATCACCAAGAACATTGACTTGTTTTTCTTTTGTGGTCATGCATGTTTTGTTTTTAATTTCCTTTTAACTAATAAAATGCAATGTTGGTTTGTCTTACTTATCAATAATGTAGGTAAAGGCAATGTGGCTTAGCAAGTTGATCTATGGGTTCATGAGTTTATTTCCATGACCTAGTCAATAAAGCTTGAGAAATTCAAACCTCACCATTTAATTTGTTTTGGAAGAGATGGCATGGCAAGGCTTATTTTGGTTCACCACATTTTAAAGTTATCAAGATTGATTCAAAAGTACACGGGGTTGATTGAACAAGTTGTCATGGTTGGACAAGGCATTGTTCCCATTGGTCACAAGTGCATATTTCTCTCAATTCTCAAGATATGGAAGTGGTTTTGGTTTCTATGAGTTCTCATTATCATCCTCAAAAACTCCTATCTACAAAAGCAAAAGTGTTGGTACAAGAAGGTTGTTCAAAATTTTCAAAGTTCCTCAAAGCATTTTCTTGATCTAGGAGCTAGGGTTTTGAACTTCAAAGAAGTATATCTTGATAATCTTTTGGTATTTTTGAGTGATTCCAAAAACATTCTTCTCTTTTAAGGGTTAATAACAAATCACTTCAAAATTTTCAAGGATTTTTCATGTGGAAGAAACTTGATGATGAAGAAAGATTACAAGTCCTCCAGATGAACCCCCAATTTCCCATGTGTGACTTAAAATGATCATAACTTGGTCAATTTTTATCACCTTGAGCCTAATTTTTATCCATAATTATCTTGAGGATGTGAAATTTATTCCTTCTTTAATGTTCAAAGTGAGAAAATGGATGGAAGATGCCCTAAGGATACAAAAGATTATAGGTCATTTCATGATTTTTTGCCAACTTCAACAATTCATAACTCTCTCAATTTTTGGATATTTTGAATGGTTCAAGTTTCAAAATGTCATTCAAGAGGTCCATTTCATGCCATCTTTTTTGGTCAAGAGAAAATTCTAAGTGGAAGGCCATGTTTGGATGGAAAAACATTATAGGTCACTTTTTTGAAGAAAAAATTGAAATATTTCTAAGTATGGAAAGTCAACTTCTTTTTCCAAACTTTGACTCATTGCAACTTTCAGCTCAAAAATCCATTTGATTCCATTCTTTTCCCATTGCAAAGCTTGTAATCTCATCTTTCTAAAGCATCAAGAACCATGTCCTAAGACCCCTTGAGCTGAAAATGCCATTGATTTGAATTTGGTATCTTGAAACTGAAGTTTCATCACAAGTCATATTTTGAAATCTTTGTTTTTGCTTCTAATCACAAGTTTTCCATGTGTTTTTGCTTCTAATCATGTTTAACAACTTTCCAAAGGTGTTTAGCATGATGAAATGCGTTATTTGGTTGAGTTTTGATGCTAAACAAGTCACACTTTGTTCATGCTGCAGACCCCCATGATTTCCCTCCAAAGTTCATCATTTCACACGCTTAAGGATTCCATTCATTCTCCTATAAATAGAGGGTCATCCCCCATTTATTTTCTCAAGCTTGAACAACCAAAATCAGCCTGCCAAACTCATTCCATAACTCACTTTTCTGCAACTTAGAAATCAGTGTTCAAGCCTTTTTCAATCCATTTTTCTATCAATTCACCTTCCTTGAACTTCCCTGAAGCTAACCATACAATTACTTTCAAGAATCGTGACCTATATTGATCCATAGAAGTCCAGTTTCACAGCTCTGCAACTTAACTTCAATAGGTAGATTCCTTCACCAATTCTCTCAAACTTTGATACTATTGTGAAGCTCTCATTGCCTTGGTTCTAGTTGCAACACTTTCTTTTAACTAGAAACACATTTTGGCCATGAATTTTTAAATTCCTTTTCAAATCTTCCCTTCCAAATTGCTTGAGCTACAGTTTATATAAATTTGTCGCGAAGGTGTGGTTGTCTTCGTCTTGAATAGACGAAGCGAATGGCATAGGTCTGAGCTTCTGATTTTACAGTTTGAGAGACCTGTATTTCACGCTGGCTGGAGGTTGAAGATGACCAAGGTGTCATCTTCCAACCAATGATGGTGTGCCATTTGTTTTTTTGAATTTCTGATTTAATTAGTGATCTAGTGTTTTATTCACTAAAGTCCATAACATGCACAGCGCGTCAGGTCCACTTGATATGTTTACTAACGCGTTTTGACAATGATCAGATGGCCCGTATTTTTTTGGTTTGATATTTTATTTTCTGAGTTTCATTTTAATTGTTTTAAATTTCAAAAAATCATAGAAAATTCATTTTAAGTAAAAAAATCTGAAAAAATTATGAAAAATATTTTTGATTTTTCTCTTTCTGATTTTGATTTTTTTACAATTTTATTTTGTGTTTTGATATTTTTTATAAATTTTCACTTTATTTGAATTGTTTTAAATGTTTAAAAATACTTTTATGCATTTTTAAATTCTGAAAAAAAATAGAGAAGGATCCAATGACATTGTGACAAATACTGGTGACCTCATTTATTTTTTTATTTCTGACTGTGTTATTTTTCATCATTTTTTGTTTATTTTACCTATTTCTTTTAATCTTAAAAAATAGTTTCTGACTTTAGAAAATTACCAAAAATTTTATAAAAATATTTGAGTCCATTTTTTATTTTTCTATGGTCTTATTTTTTATTGATTAATTTGAACATAATTTTATTTTTTTTCTCTATTATTTTAATTTTTAACCATCTTTAAACCCTTATTCTTTTATTTTAAAAATACAATTTAATTTTTGTATATTTTTTGGCTAATCTTAGATTGAAATTTTGATCATGAACTTTATTAACATCATTGGATCCATGGTGTTGAGTCTAACTCCATAAAAATGGATGAATGATTTTAATAATAGTTTGATTAAATTTTAATTCAAATATGGTTTGTATATTCTTTCCCATCCTTCTTCATCCCATCCTTCTTTTATTGCACTAAATGTTGTTGGAACATGATCTCTATATCATACCTCAAAATAAATGGTGCATAGATTGCTATTGACCAGACTCAAAATAGATGCGAATTCTATATAAGTCCACTTACGATTGCTTAACATAGCGCTAAAGTTTGTCACAATTTAAATAAATGATCATTCGTGGCTCAAACCTATGTTTGCAAGCCCAAGTATGTTAATTTGATCTCTTTGATCCAATAACCTTGAGATTCATTGTGTAGTTGCTTTGGTTCTACCAATCTTCTGATGGATCTTCATTAATTTTGGTCAACACGGATCACTTAAACATCATTGATCATTATATGGTACTTTTGAGGATTCCAAAATTGATTATATACTTAAAAAAAAGCAAATGCAACTTGTTGTGTGGAGGCTTTAGTTCTACCAATCCTCTAATGAGTTCCAAATTCAAGTTTCAAGATGGTCATCCAACTAACCACTAATTATTGATAATTGATTTTATTTTGTGTTTTTATTTTTATGCTTTATGTACCATTTACTTTAGCATTTATATTTCATGCTATTTTTCATCTTTGCTAACTTGAGCCCCTGTATATTCTTGTCATTTTTATTTTGCTCACTTGAGCTTTTCTTTTTTTTGTTAAGACGCCTAATAATCAACATAAACCATAAAAAGATTTAATGATACTTGGACTATTTGGCAACTATCCTCGGCATTATGGAGTATTGAACTTCTTGAACTTAGGGTTAGAAACCTCGGCCTATGTTGGAGACCTTGTGACCTTAATTGATATTTTGTTTGGAGTTCTTGAGGTTTACCTCAAGACATTGGGTTGTTTGTTTATTTTGTGTGCGGGTTATTGTGATTACATTCTTTGTTTGTAATATGGAATTCACTCGTATACAGCCGTTACTCTGCCCAATTTTTGTGAAGACTTAATACATTTTAAGTTTGGTTCTCTCAAGTGGTCTAGTATCTTTGCTTGTTTGTTTTCAATCCAAAGAATGCGAATTTTATCTTGACTCATAATGTCAAGTATTGGCTTCTTGTTGGTTAGATGGTTCTTATCCCTATCTTTTACCTTATGCTTTAGGATAGTCTCTTCTTCTCCTCCCATCTTCTTTAATTTCAAAAATCTTCTTCCTCCTTTTGAAAATTCTTATTTTTTTTTAAACTTGAACCACTTTCATAATAAACTCGGACCTAGGTCCATGTATTTTCAAAACCTTTTCATAAATAAACTTCAATCAATTTAATAATACCTTGACATTTTTTGTGAGAAGACTAAAAGTCAATCAATCTCATTTCAAACCATTTTGCCACTTTAGCTTTTTTATTTTAAAACTTTTTCTCAAAATATTCGACTCTTGTCAATCCTTGTAGTGATGCAAACAACTTTACTTCTATAATATGTAGTGAAGAGAGATATTTTCCACTTGGGTGTTGAGTGAGGCATTGTTGATTTTAAAATCCAAGCCATATCCTACACTTTGAGATGATGTAAATTCTTCTTTCTCATGATTGTGTGTAGTGAGTATGTTTTCCACACGGACAATGACGATGATGTCTTATCTCATAAAATCAACCAACACACTTGTGTTTTAAAAATTTTAAAAAAGAGGAACTACATGTACCCTGATCCCCTATTGCACGAAAGGTGGTATGTAGGCACTAAAGGTTCACAACCGCGGCGGGTGCAAAAATCATAAAAAATACTTCTTTTCTCACCTCCACCATCTATTTTTTTATACAACATTTTATAGCCAAAATATACAGATTTTACGAAGAGGTTCCTGCAGAGTACCGTAGATGTTAAGGGTGCTAATACCTTCCCTTTGCATAACCAACCCCCTTATCTAGAATCTTTCCCCCTCTTTTTGGGTTATTTGCTTTTTTCCCATTCCTTTGGAAACAATAAAGTGCGGTGGTGATTTTTATTTTGATCTGTGTAAGTCTAGTAAATCCAATGGCTTAGTCTTAAACGTTTCTACCGTTACAGAAAAAAATGGCGACTTCACTGGGGAAAGATTGACCTCTTGCTGGTCCATCCCTAAGTGGGTTAAACATATCTTTGTTTATATTTGTATATGTGTTATTGTTGTTTATGTGTTATATGTTGTATATGTTTGTCTGGATTTTCCTGATTTTCAGGGTGCTTGGTGATTACTTATAAGTCCTATACCTAGACTTGGGAAAACTTTTAAGATAGGACGGGCGGTATAGTCATGTTAAATTTGAGGGAGTAATCCCAAAAAAGGAGGCATGAGATCCCCCACTCAGTGGAGGCCCCTTTGATTGTAGTGTCGTTTACCGAGTAATCCGGAAGACGTGCTGCTTTCGACATGGGAGCCTGCTGAAGATGAGGACCGTAGAATACCTGACCCATCTTGGCCTTTTAGGTGTAGTGTGGAAGCTATGACAGAGTAATCCGAAAATAGTTGTCACGCGATACTACTCTCATACGAGTTTTTCTTGAGAATATTACTAATTACCAAGTTAACCGGGGAGTTGGTAATATCCGAGGTAAAGATATAGACTATGGGAACCTCTAGAACCTTGTTCGGCAGGTGATAACTTTTAGACCATACCTTATGGGTAGTACCTTCGACCTCATGCTCGTGACATTGAACCTATAAAACCTATGTTTGTGATCTTGTGTGTGATTGTTACATCATGCATCCATCCACTCGTAAGCATCTTTTGAAGAAATTTTATTTCAAGGGACATGAAAGTTGACCGTTCGTGAATATCTCAGGTACCTTTAGACCATGGATTCTGGAAAAAGAAAGACCGGAAAATACAGTTTCAAAGATCCTAAGATAGATGAGGTGATCAGTCTAATTTCCGAGATTGAGTGTTCTATAGATTTTCGGAAGAAGTATGGGTCCATCATTTCTCTCATGAAGCTTAGGATGAATGAGAGTGTTCTCTCGACATTGGTCCAGTTCTATGATCTGATGTATCATTGCTTTACTTTCCCTGACTATCAGTTGATTCCTACACTAGAGGAGTATTCTTATCTGTTAGATTTACCTATTACCGATCGTGTTATTTTTACTGGTTTGGAGGGTGAGCCAAAACCACATGAGGTTTTTGCTTTGATCCATCTGGGAAAGTCTGAAGTTGAAGCCCATATGACTACTAAATGAGGGATTAGAGGATTACTAGCTCAGTTCTTATTGGAGAAAGCTCGTTACTTTTCCAGGATGAAGAGTACAGTCGCTTTTGAGGCCATCTTTTCTCTACTTGCTTACGAGTTGTTCTTATTTCCTAATATGGACAAGTTTGTTGACGTTAATGCTATCAGGATCTTCATGATTGGAAACCCAGTTCCTACATTGTTGGGTGATGCTTATTACTCTATTCATATTCGGAATTCTTATCATGGGGGGATGATTATCTGTTGCACGCCTCTGTCGTACCGGTGGTTCATTTCTCATATGCCTCAGTCTGATGCTTTCTGTGATGTCAGGAAGGAACCCCGTTGGGCTCCTAAGATCATGGCACATACTCACTCATATGTTGATTTGTATCATCGGGCTTACCATGATGTAGAGATTGTCGATAATTGTGGTAGTTTCCCCAATGTACCTCTTCTTGGTACAAAGGGAAGAATTAACTACAACCCTGCTCTTGCACGATGATGACTTGGTTATCCGATGAGGGATAAACCAAATAGTATTCATTTGAGTAGTTTCTTCCTGAAAGAGGTAGAAGACCATAAGGAAGCTAGGGAGCAGATTGTGAAGGCCTGGCATCACATTCATAGGAAGAGTAGGAAAGACTTGGGACCTAGAGGGGTTGTTTCTTTGGAGCCTTATCTTCAGTGGGTCTACACCAGAGTTATTTAGTTGAAGATGTCTTATTCCCGGGAAGCACCTATACCTGACTTGTTTGTGAAGACCACTCCTCCCCTATTAGACGATGTGGAAGAGCTACAGTTTGCTTTAGTCAGGATGCAGCAAGAAAAGGACGCTTGGAAGAATAAGTGCCAAACTTTAGAGATTTCCTATAGAGCAAACTTGAAGGAGAAAGACGACTTGATTGAGATTCTTGAGAGTCGGGCTGTAGAGACCATGGAGAGGCAAGGGGATTTATTTTCTCCTTAGCCTCAGTCAGATGCTAGTTGCTCACTTCATGATTCAGATGATTGGAAGGAAATTGCCACCAGATATGCAGAACAAAACCAGAGGTTGAAGGCTCAGATTACCGGGCTTACAGGGAAGCGCCAGCATATAGAGTGATCTCCATATGGGATTATTGAAACTTGTAATCCATTTTGAAGTTATTATAATAAAAAAATTTCAGTATTTCAAATGTGTTATTACTTTGATATTTGCAATGTGTCTATAAATCTTTAAGTCCCTTGAAATATTAATAATAAAATAAATCATGTGCATTGCATATCACGCATCATATTGCATATATTTCTTGAATTTGTTATGCATATCTAGGTGTCTTACCAAGCTTCTTTACTTTGTTCAGCAAGTTGTCTCACCACTACAATACTCGAGCTAATTTAAGAAGGAAGACAGATAACTTAGAACAAGAGATTTGCGAGCTGCGCGAGGAAGTTTCTGCTCTGAAGGTTGGCATAGCCAATCTCACTGCTCTGATGGAATCTCGGGTGGCTGCTCAGAATCAGCCACCGAGTGTTCAACCTCAACAAACAAGGGTTACTATTGAAGCTCTGACTGTTCCTGTGTCTGCTACTCCAACTGTTATTCAGAATCGCATGCCTCAAGGTTATCCATGGGGAATGCCAGAGAACTTTGCGCCTGAACGTTTCAATCTTGGTCCTTAAGATACTCCAATTGTTCAGACTACTGTTACTCCTGCACCTCCTGTGGTGCATGTTACTCCTATTGCACCTCCTTCGGTGAATATGGTCCTATTTGCTAATGATGATATGTATCGTCCTTTTCCTCCACCAAGTGAAGGCTTGGGTCTCTATGATAGAATGGATGATTTTCAAGATCAATTTGACAAGATGCAGAGGGAGATGAAGGCCCTCAGGGGAAAGGAATTGTTCGGGCATAATGTGAATGATTTATGCTTGGTCCCGAATGTCAAGATACCTGCAAAGTTTAAAGTCCCGAAATTCGAGAAGTATAAGGGAAACAGTTATCCTCATGCTCATCTTGTGATGTATGTAAGAAGAATGTCTATCCACACTGATGATCAACGTCTGTTGATTCACTTTTTTCAGGATAGTTTGACTGGTGATGCATTGAAGTGGTATATGAGTTTGGACAGCGTCGATATCCATACTTTCAATAACTTGGGAGAAGCATTTATCAGACAATACAAATACAACATGGACATGGCGCCTGACCGTGATCAACTCAGGGCCATGGTCCAGAAGGACAGGGAATCATTCAAAGAATATGCACAGAGATGGCGTGAGGTAGCCGCCCAAGTGATTCCTCCCATGGAAGAGAAGGAGATGACTAATATTTTCCTGAAGACTCTGGGTGCTTTCTACTATGAGAGGATGGTAGAGAGTGTGCCAATTGACTTTACTGAAATGGTAGGCATGGGTATCCGTTTGGAAGAGGCTGTAAGAGAGGTCCGTTTAACAAAAAGTGAAAGTTCCGGAAGTACGAAGAAGGCATCCTATGGGTTTGCCAAAAAGAAGGAAGGAGACACAAATGTTTTTATGCAAGACAGGAGGGTTAATCCTCCTAGAAGAAATTATCAACATCATCAACAAGTCGCCTCAGTAACTCTAGTTGTTGGTGTAGCTCCGACTACCGATGCTTATCAAAGACCATCTCATCAAGGGAATCAAGGGTATAATCAGAGAAGGTATAGTTATGACCTTATCCCTATGAGCTATACAGAATTACTCCCGGCGTTAATTCAAAAGAAGTTGGTTCAGACCCGACCACCTCCCGTTATACCATCACCATTGCCTTGGTATTACAAGACAGACCAAACATGTGATTTTCATCAGGGAGCACCAGGGCACAATGTTGAGAATTGCTATCCTTTGAAAATTGAAGTACAAAAATTGGTGAAGTCTGGTATCTTATCTTTCAAGGATGTTGGCCCTAATGTGAAAGATAAATACTTTCCCAAGCACGGAGGAGAAAATGATGTGAACATGGTGGCAGGTTGTCCAGACGGCTTCCAGATTTTTTATATTAAATTGGTTAGAGGAGATTTAGTAAAAATGCATGCAGACCTCTATGAATTTAGCTACTATACACATGAACATGTCGGTTATGCTACTTGCAGTACAGATATACAGGGTTGTGACAAGATAAAGGCTGATTTGCAGGAGATGATGGATGAGGGCCTCATCCACATAATCAGGCCTAGGGCAGAGTATGAAGAAGAGGTAAACATGGTTTCTGGGTGTCCTGGAGAGTTCAGAATCTTTGATGTGGAATATATGAATGAGGATCTTGTACAATTGAATGCTACTTTCTGCCACATGGCTAGTCAGGTAGAACATCAGCATGGATCTTGCCGAATTTGCTGCCGGGACTCCCGAGGATATTCAATTGTAAGTAAAGGTGTTCAGTTGTTATTGGATAATGGAACTATCAAGGTTACAGGCCAAAGGGATGATTACCATGAGGTTAATGAGATTGAGGTTTGTTTGGCTGAAGAACAGTCAGATGATGAGTATGCCTCTGCGGATGAGTTCTTCTCCTTAGATGAAGATATGTTTTCCAGAGATGACTCGGTATTGACTAAATATGTTAAAGAGGAAGTAAATATTATTGTCCCTTTTTTGGGTGCACATACCCCTTTTGAAGTTGAATATCATGGAAAGCCAACTATTACTCCATTGGTGATTAGTTTGCCGGGTCATGTCCCCTACAAGTCAGACAAGGTTGTACCCTACAAATATAATGCTACAATTTTAGAGGATGGTGTGGAAGTTCCCATCCAGCCAATGCCTAATGTTGGAAATATTGCTGAGACTAGCAGAGTGACCCACAGTGGTCGTGTATTTGCACCAGTTGTTCGTGGGTATGTTAGTACTGGAAAGAAAATTGTTGAAAATGTTGAACCCAAGAAGGTAGTGGGTGAATCTAGTGGAGCTGCGCTAGAAAAAGAGGTGGGTGATATTTTGAATATAATCAAGATGAACAACTATAGAATTGTAGACCAACTATTACAGACTCCTTCAAAAATATCTATCTTGGCTTTATTGATGAACTCCTCTACTCAGAGAATCATTGATAAGGGTATTGGACCAAGCTTTCGTGGAAAGTGATATTCCAGTAGACCAATTCAGCAGTATGGTAAGGAACATTATATCATGTAACAACCTGAGTTTCTGCGACGATGAACTGCCCGATGAAGGAAGGAATCACAATCTGGCCCTCCACATCTCCATGAACTGCAATAATGATTCATTATCCAATGTGTTGATTGATAATGGATCTGCATCGAACGTTATACCGAGGAGCACTCTTATGAAGTTGAAATATCAAGGAACGCTCATGCGCCCAAGTGGCATTATTGTTAAAGCGTTTGATGGATCAAGGAAATCTGTTATTGGTGAAGTGGACTTGCCTATTCATATAGGTCCACATTTGTTTCAGATTACTTTCTAGGTCATGGATATTATACCCGCTTATAGCTGCTTGCTGGGACGACCGTGGATACATGAGGCAGGGGTTGTCACTTCGACTTTACACCAGAAGTTGGAGTTTGTGCGTGAAGGAAAAGTGGTAATTATAAATGGCGAGGGGGCATTATTGATATCTCATTTGTCCTCTTTCAGCATTGTGGAGGCGGATGAAGCTGTTGTGGGAACCCAATTCCAAGATTTATCCATTGATAATATAAGAGGAAATGAGAATTCTATGGTTTCGCTTAAATATGCTCAGCAGGTTGTGCACAATGGCCATAGTGAAGTATGGGGACAGATTGTTGATCCACCTGTAAACAAGAATAGAGCTGGCTTGGGGTTCTCTGTGAAGAATGATAAATGTAAGAGCATGAAGCTGAAGTCTGTTGCAGGCAAGTATCAGGATATCTTTCGTAGCGGGGGTTATCTTCATCCAACTGTTTCCGGGATTAATGCCATTATAGATGATGAAGCAGAGCCAGAAATGCCAAATTATGTGATGCACGGAGTTAGGGTTCATAACTGGATCACCATTGATGTTCCCTCTTGCATACATGTTTCAAAGTAATTTATTTTTGTTAATATTTTTGAAAAGCTTTCACTTTGCCCAAGGTGAAAGTATTAATATTGTATGGGCTTATTGGTTTGCTTTGATTTTTAAAATCAATAATAAAAGTTGTCTTTGTTTCCAAAATTGTTTCTTTATTTTTTGCTTTTTTTTTGGAAAATGGTAATCAGAAAAAAAAAACCTTTCAAAATAAATAATAACTGAAATTCAATATGCATGATCACTTTTTATATGTGTCAGTCTCTATAAGAAATCATAAATCATATGTGCAGATTATTTAAAAAACCCGTTAAATACAATGACCCTGCACCCTCTCCCAACTTTGAATGTCATGTGTATGGGGCCGAAGAAGAAGACTATGATGAGGTTCCAGAAGAGGTATCACAGTTGCTTGAGCGTGAGGAGGATGCCATTCAGCCATATAAAGAGCCATTGTAAGTAATCAATTTGGGTTCAGAAGAAGATCCAAAAGAAGTCAAGATTGGAGCATTGTTGCATCCTGGTGTGAAGAGAAGGTTGATTGAGATGTTGAAAGAGTATGTAGATATTTTTGCTTAGTCTTATCAAGATATTCCTTGTCTAGATACATATATTGTAGAGCACTGTTTTCCGCTGAAGCCAGAGTGCCTGTCAATAAAACAAAAGTTGCGAAGAACTCACCTAGATATGGCAGTGAAAATCAAAGAAGAAGTTCTAAAGCAGATTAATGTCGGTTTTCTTGTGACATCAATGTACCCTTAGTGGATTGACAATATTGTCCCAGTACCAAAGAAAGACAGAAAAGTTTGCATGTGCATAGATTACAGAGATCTAAATAAAGCTAGTCTAAAAGATGATTTTCCATTGCCACACATTGATATGTTAGTGGATAGCACAGCAAAATCCAAAGTTTTCTCGTTCATGGACGGATTTTCAAGGTATAATCAAATAAGGATGGCTCTTGAGGACATGGAAAAAACAATGTTTATCACACCCTATGGAACATTCTGTTACAGAGTGATGCCCTTCGGGTTAAAGAATGTTGGTGCAACGTACTAGAGGGCTATGACAACCCTATTCTATGATCTGATGCACAAGGAAATTGAGGTATATATTGATGATATGATTTCTAAATCCTATACTGAAGAAGGGCATGTAGAAGATTTGTTGAAGTTGTTTCAGCGTTTGAGGAAGTATCGTCTTTGCTTGAATCCAAATAAATGTACATTCAGTGTTCGGTCAAAAACATTGATGGGTTTAATTGTTAGCCAGAGAGGGATTGAAGTTGACCCTGATAAAGTCAAAGCAATTTAAGAAATGCCAGCGCTGGGAACTGAAAAGCAAGTCAGAGGGTTCCTTGGGCGTTTGAATTATATTTCCAGATTCATTTCCCACATGATTGTGAACCGATCTTTGAGTTGTTAAAGAAAGATCAAGGTTGTGTATGGACAGATGACTGCCAAAGGGAATTTGAAAGTATTAAAGAATATCTTCTTGAACCTCCTATCTTGCTCCCTCCTGTTGAAGGAATACCATTGATTATGTATCTCACAGTGTTAGATAATTCCATGGGTTATATTTTGGGACAACAAGATGAAACGGGGAAGAAAGAGTATGCCATATATCATCTCAGTAAAAAGTTTACTAAGTGTGAGTCATGGTATTCCATGCTGGAAAAGACATGTTGTGCTCTGGCCTAGGCGGAAAAACGTTTGCGGCAGTATATGTTGAATCACACTACTTGGTTAATCTCCAAAATGGATCCAATCAAGTACATTTTTGAAAAGCCTGCTCTTACTGGGAGAATTGCTCGCTGGTAGATGCTGTTATCTGAATATGACATTGAATACCGCACTCAAAAAGCTATTAAAAGCAGTGTGTTGGCAGATTATCTTTCTTACCAACCAGTTGATGATTATCAGGCTATGGAGTATGATTTCCCCGATGAGGATGTTATGTTTCTAAAAGTGAAAGATTGTGATAATCCATTGCTTGAGGAAGGTCCTGATCCTGAATCTCATTGGAGTATGATATTTGATGGAGCTGTGAATGCTTATGGTAAAGGAATTGGTGTTGTGATTGTCACTCCACATGGATCACACATTCCTTTTACTGCAAGGTTGACATTTGATTGTACTAATAATATGGCAGAATATGAGGCTTGCATCATGAGTCTCGAAGAAGCTATTGATCTCAGAATTAAAATTCTAGATGTGTATGGTGACTCAGCTTTGGTAATAAATCATATTAAAGGAGAGTGGGATACTCGTCACCCCGGCTTGATCCCTTACAAAGATTATGCTATAAGATTGTTACCCTTCTTTAATAAAGTTGAATTTCATCACATCCCCAGAGACAAAAATCAAATGGCAGATGCTCTGGCAACTTTGGCTTCTATGTATCAAGTGAATACTTGGAATGATATACCTTGAATTATAGTTCTGCGACTGGATAGGCCCGCTCATGTGTTTACAACAGAAGAGGTAGCAGATGAGAAACCTTGGTATTATGATATCAAGCATTTTCTCCAGGCTCGGGAATACCTGATTGGTGCTTCGAATAAAGATAAAAAGACATTGAAAAGATTGGCTGGAAGTTTCTTCCTTAGTGAAAATGTGTTGTACAAGAGAAATTATGACATGGTCTTTGCTCAGATAAGTAGATAGACACGAAGCAGAGATGTTGATGCATGTGGTTCATGAAGGTTCATTTGGAACTCATACCAATGGATATTCGATGGCTAAAAAGATGCTAAGGGCAGGTTACTATTGGCTGACAATGGAATCTGACTGTTATAGATTTTCAAAGAAGTGTCATAAATGTCAGATTTATGCGGACAAAGTTCATGTGCCTCTGACACTTCTCAATGTTATTTCTTCCCGGTGTCCTTTCTCTATGTGGGGTATTGACATGATTGGATGATAGAACTCAAAGCTTCGAATGGACACCGTTTTATCTTGGTAGAAATTCATTACTTCACCAAATGGGTGGAAGCTGCTTTATATGCTAATGTTACTAAGCACGTGGTTGTGCGCTTCATTAAGAATAATCTCATATTTCGGTATGGTGTGTCGAGCAGAATCATCACCGATAATGGCTCGAATCTGAACAACAAGATGATGACAGAACTTTGTGAAGAATTCAAGATTGTCCATCATAATTCATCTCCGTACAGGCCGAAGATGAATGGAGTTGTTGAAGCTGCTAATAAGAATATCAAGAAGATCATCCAGAAGATGGTTGTTACTTATAAAGATTGGCATGAAATGCTCCCTTTTGCTTTACATGGATATTGGACATCTGTCTGCACTTCAACTGGAGCAACCCTGTTCTCCCTTGTGTATGGAATGGAAGCAGTGCTCCTAATCGAGGTTGAGATTCCCTCTTTGTGTGTGATATTGGAAACCAAGTTGTCAGAGGCTGAATGGGTCAAGAACAGGCTAGACCATTTGAATTTGATCGAAGTGAAGACAATGACGGCTTTGTGTCATGGACCGTTATATCAAAAGAGAATGAAGAAAGCTTTTGATAAGAAGGTCAAACCTAGTGAATTCAGAGAAGGCAACCTCGTGCTCAGGAAGATCATGTCTTTTAACGCTAATTCTAGTGGAAAGTGGACTCCCAATTTTGAAGGCCCATATGTTGTCAAGAAAGCCTTCTCTGGAGGTGCATTAATTCTCGAAACTATGGATGGCGAGGAGTTCCCACGTCCCATGAATGTTGATGCAGTCAAGAAATACTTCGCTTAAAGAAATAAAAGAACAACTCGCTAAGTTGAAAACCCGAAAGGGCGGCTTAGGCAAAAAACAGCGTCTCAATAGGCCCAAAACCCGAAAGGGAGGTCTAGGAAAAAATTAGAGACATAAACAGAATAAAATTTCCCGCTAAGTTCAAAACCGACAAGGGCGGCTTAGGCAAAACTTAGGAAATTTCTTTCCAAGTAACTGTATCAGACAAGACTTGATCGTTGAAGCAACAATCTTCTTGGATCCTCACCATACTTTAACAGAAGCTGCTGCTCAGAATTTCAAAGTTGTTAGAGGGAATAGTGGTCGTTGTATCTCAATGTATCTTTTCCTTTATATATTACCATTTTCTGAACTTTGTAATCATCCGTGGAGTATCGCCATTCGCAGACTACCATTCTATCAATAAAATTTGAGCTTTTACCCAATTCTTTGTAATTCTTATTTCATTCAGCTTACAAACACTCGATTTATTATTGATAATAATTTTCAAAGCAAAAATATTAAATAACAAAGTTATTTTTCAAAAAGAATTTACAACTTACTTTTACTTTAGATTTTGTGATTCAAGAGGAAACAAAAAGTGGTGATCCCAGGAATGGACGAACTCCAGTAATTTTAGGAAGTTTTGTTTCCCCCGGGAAGGTTTTTCTCAGGTCGTTTTCGCTGGTATGCGCGTGATTTTTGTATATTGAAGATGATACCAATTGGTGTAAGGTGCAGTATTGGGTTTGTGATCCCAGTGTCCCCAGTCAAGTCTTGGTTCATTTTTTTTATTTTTTGGTTTGCATGGTCTGAGGTCTCTATCCCAGATTCCCTAGCAAAGTCTTCCCTCATATGATGAAAGGTCTTGTTCCCTTGGTGTGCTGAGATCGAACTATTTGCAAAATGTCACTCTTTCTGCAGTATTGGCGTTATTGTTAGTATTTATTTTCCAGGCAACTAGACCGGGGCAGCATATTTTCTAAGAGGTGTTAAGACAGTTGTCAACCCTTTGGGTTTTCACCCGCCAAGTGTTGGGTTTGATTTAAAATCCCCATGAGTTTGACCTTCTTCTATAATGTTGACTTCTTGATTCCCTAAGAAGGCTATCCCAGGGCATCTTTTGTTGGAATAAGTTTGCATGATATGAAGACTCAATCCAAGATTCCCCACTGAAGGCTTTGCTATTTGATAAAAGTATTTTCTCCCCGTGAAAGCTAAGATTTGACTCATTTATGAAGCATCAACCTTTCGACAGTACTTGCATTTTGTTTGATTTCCTGATAGTCAGGCAAGGGCAATGTTTTATTTAATAAGTGTTGAAATGGTTATCAACTTTTTAGGTTTTCTCTCGCCAGGTGCTGGGTTTTATTTAAAATCCCCATAATTATGATTTCTTGTTGTTATGTTTGACTTCTTAACTCCCCAAGTTGTTATCCCCATGAGGTTTCATACTTTTTCCCTAGAGAAGTTGGTGCAATACTTACTCTCAATATTGAAGAACGTATCTCTGGTTTCCCCAGTGAAGAACGTATCTCTGGTTTCCCCAGTGAAGAATGTATCTTGGTTTCCCTTCTTCGATGTGGTGTTGGCCTCCCCAATGAAGTTAGCACGAGGTACTCAATTGATGTCTCGATGATGAGGCGTTATCTCTTCTAGTGAGGTCTATATGAAGTTCTCCCAATGAAGTCAGCTTGTAATCCTCAGTTGATGTTTTTCCGATATGGTTTCCATTTTCCTTATTTGAAATCAGTATTGCAATCCCCAGTAGAAGTGCGCACTGTGAAAACATTTGTTTCCCCATTGAAGTCTGAGTGCTATTCACCGGTGAAGCCTGGAGAAGGATGTTATATCCCTATATTTGTACTGTTTTGTCGCTATGATTTGTTTACTTCCGGATTATGTTCCTTCCCAATGAAGTTAAGCCGCGAAATAGGATTTTGTTTCCTCGTTTAGTGCTTATTTTCTTATGGAATGTTCATCTTCGATATGATTTAGCCGAGTGTTGATTGTTCCCAAGTTGGTTTTGCCTGGTTACTCCCAGTGTTATATGTCTGTTTTGTTAGCATATACATGATAACACTCATACATTCATACATACATCATGCATAGTTGAATTTAGCAAATCATTGCTCATTTGCGTTCATTAATTTTTGTTTGTTGACATATTAACCTGTTTTGCAGAGTTATGTTGTCCTCTCTCCAATAGAGTGTCAACCTTAAGCAGAAAGTGTATATTCTTTCAATTTCCACAGAGTTATTCCCCCGTGGATAATTTTTGCTTTATCCTTCTTGTACAGCTCTTTGTCTGGATAGATTGGGTTTCCCTCTTGAGTTTATTTCTCAAAGGATGTATTTAGGTTGACTGTCTCACTCCAGTTTATTTCTGGTTCGAATCTCTGTTCCCCAGCAATATTATTACTTTGCATTTCTACAAGCTTCGAGCATTGTTTTGAAAATGTGCATTTATTTTGCACGAGAAGACTTTATCTCCTCAGCAAGAATATATTGGCATCTCCCCGGGAAGTCATGATTCATTCCCCAAGAAGTCATGATTCACTCCCCAGGAAGTCATGATTCATTCCCCAGGAAGTCATATCTCCTTCCCCGGGAAGCCATATTATTTTCCCGAGGAAGTCATATCTCTTTCCCCAGGAAGTCATATTTCATCTCCCCAGGAAGCCATATTGCTTTGTCCAGAAAGTAATTTTTACAATCCTCCATAACAACAAGTAGCAGGTCTCTTTATTTGAGCAACTTGTACTTCCCCATAAAAGTCGACATTACTTTTTTGCTATCGTCTCTATGAATGGATAGTTTGCAGTTTGTTGGCAAATTACTCCATTGGATGGAAAGTATTTCAATATTACAGAGACAATTCATTAAAGAATCTTTGCAAGTGGTAGTCTCTTTATTTGAGACAACTTATATATTACCATTTCTAGGCAGAATGCCTTGGTTAAAGAAGAAGTTGAGACCCATTATAGGTGAAACGCCAGAATTTTGGGAAAACTTGTTATCTTTTTGCTACCTTCAGTGAACGCTTGTAGTTCACCGTTAGTGAATGTTGGTGCTATGATATATCTTTCTCGCTACCTTTAGTGAAAGTTGGTAGTTCATCGTTAGTGAATATTGATGATATTTTCTCTTACTACCTTCAATGAAAGTTGATAGTTCACCATCAGTGAACGTTGGTGATTGTTATCATTTTGCTGCCTTCAGTGGACGTTGGTAGTTCACCGTCAGTGAACGTCAATGTTATGATATTTCTTTTCTCTCTACCTTTAGTGAAAGTTGGTAGTTCACCATCAGTGAAAGCTAGTGATTATTATCTTTTTGCTGCCTTCAACGAATGCTGGTAGTTCACCGTCAGTGAACGTCGGTGCTATGATATTTCTTTTCCTTCTACCTTCCGTGAAAGTTGGTAGTTTACCATCAGTGAAAGTTGGTGATTATTATCTTTTTGCTGTCTTCAGTGAACGTTGGTAGTTCACCGTCAGTAAACGTCGGTGTTGTGATATTTCTTTTCCTTCTACCTTCAATGAAAGTTGGTAGTTCACCATCAGTGAAAGTTGGTGATTGTTATCTTTTTGCTGCCTTCAGTGAACGTTGGTAGTTCACCATTAGTGAACGTCGGTTCTATGATATTTCTTTTCTCTGTACCTTCAGTGAAAGTTGGTAGTTCATCGTCAGTGAACGTCGATGTTTGTCTCTCTACCTTCAGTGAAAGTTGACAGTTCATCGTCAGTGAACATCGGTGTTGATATTCTTTTCTCTTTCTACCTTCAATGAACATTTGTAGTTTTTCCTTCAGTAAAGGTTGGTGTATCATTTGGATCTTCTATCACCTATTTAGCTAAGTTGATGCTACATTATCTCTTCTTTGGGTGTTACACCATTAGAGTCGGGTCTTTTTGGTTCACCGGTGATTTATTTTCATGGTCGAGTTCCTCTTTTGATCCTTATTTCTTTTGCTATATCCCCAGTGGTGTTTTTCGTCCCTTTGAATTTGTTCATATGCATTCATACTCATAAGCATTGCATGGCATCTTAGGGCCAAAAATAGGGTTTTGTTTTATATTTAAGCATCTTCGATCACGTCGACACAAAGATTTTTAACCTTCGTATCTCTAGATAGAAGAAACTTAAATAAGGGCAGTTGTTGTACCCCAATTTTCCCCCCTAAGATCCCTTCATCATACCACATTGATTCAATCACAACAATATCATATTAGGGCTTTTGGTTCTCCTCCCTATCTTTAGCTTTGCTCTTTGAGAAATCACCAAGCACCTTGACTTCTTTTTCTTTTGTGATCATGCATGTTTTATTTTGAATTTCCTTTTAATTAATAAATGCAATGTGTGTTTGTCTTACTTATCAATAATGTAGGTAAAGGCAATATGGCTTAGCAAGTTGATCTATGGGTTCCAGAGGTTATTTCCATGCCCTAGTCAATAAAGCTTGAGAAATTCAAACCTCACCATTGAAGTTGTTTTGGAAGAGATGACATGGCAAGGCTTATTTTGGTTCACCATATTTCAAAGTTATCAAGATTGATTCAAAAGTACAAGGGGTTGATTGAAGAAGTTGTCATGGTTGGACAAGGCATTGTTCCCATTGGTCACAAGTGCATATTTCTCTCAATTCTCAAGATATAGAAGTGGTTTTGGTTGCTATGAGTTCTCGCTATCATCCTCAATTACTCCTATCTACAAAATCAAAAGTTTTGGTACAAGAAGGTTGTTCAAAATTGTCAAAGTTCCTCAAAGCATTTTCTTGATCTAGGAGATAGGGTTTTGAACTTCAAAGAAGTATATCTTGCTCATCTTTTGGTATTTTTGAGTGATTCCAAAAAAGTCCTTCTATTCAAAGGGTTAATAACAAATAACTTTAAAAGTTTCAAGGAGTTTTCATGTGGAAGAAACTTGATGATGAAGAAAGATTACAAGTCCTCCAAATGAACCCCCAATTTCCCATGTGTAACTTCAAATGATCATAACTTGGTAAGTTGTTATCACCTTGAGCCTACTCTTTTTATAGAATGATCTTGAGGATGTGAACTGTATTCCTTATTTTATGTGCAAAGTGAGAAAATGAATTGAAGATGCCATAATAATACAAAAGATTATAGATCATTTCATGATTTTTTTTCCAACTTAAACAATTCATAACTCTCTCAATTTTTGGAGATTTTGAATGATTCAAGTTTTAAAATGTCATTCAAGAGGTCCACTTCATGCCATCTTTTTTGGTCAAGAGCAAATTCTAAGTATGGAAAGTCAACTTCTTTTTCCAAACTTTGACTCATTGCAACTTTCAGCTCAAAAATCCATTTGATTCCATTCTTTTCCCATTGCAAAGCTTGTAATCTCATCTTTCTAAAGCATCAAGAATCATTTCCTAAGACCCCTTGAGCTAAAAATGCCATTGATTTGAATTTGGTAACTTGAAACTGAAGTTTCATCACAAGTCAGATTTTGAAATCTTTGTTTTCGCTTCTAATCACAAGTTTTCCACGTGTTTTTGCTTCTAATCATGTTTAACAACTTTCCAAATGCGTTTAGCATCATGAAACACACGATTTGACTGAGTTTTGATGCTAAACAAGTCACACTTTGTTCATGCTGCAGACCCCCACGATTTCCCTCCAAATATCATCATTTCACACGCTTAAGGATCCCATTCATTCTCTTATAAATAGAGTGTCATCCCTCATTCATTTTCTCAAGCTTGAACAGCCAAAATCACCCTGCCAAACTCATTCCATAACTCACTTTTCTGCAACTTCGAAATCAGCATTCAAGCCTTTTTCAATCCATTTTTTCTAACAATTCACCTTCTTTGATCTTCCCTGAAGCTAACCATACAATTACTTTCAAGAATCATGACCTATATTGATCCATAGAAGTCCAGTTTCAGAGCTCTGTAAGTTAACTTCAATAGGTAGATTCCTTCACCAATTCTCTCAAACTTTGATACTATTGTGAAGCTCTCATTGCCCTGGTTCTAGTCGCAACACTTGCTTTTAACTGGAAACACGTTTTGGCCATGAATTTTTAAATTCCTTTTCAAGTCTTCCCTTCCAAATTTCTTGAGCTACAATTTAGATAAATTTGTCGTGAAGGTGTGGTTGTCTTCGTCTTGAAGAGACGAAGCGAATGGCATAGTGTTGTACCCCAAAATTTGCCCTCCTCTTTTTCACAAGAAATCACAGCTTCGGGTTTTCCATGATTTTTCAAATTGGCTCAAGAATCGGTCAAACAGACTTTTTCTTATCAGTCTATCCAAATTAGGGTTTCTATTGATTTTGAGTCAGTCAAGTAGATTATTAGGGTTTGTTCGAGTTTGGCTCAGGGTTTGATCAAGAAGACGCTTCTTTGACAATAAATCCAGAATTAGGGTTTGCACGCGCATTCTCAAAAGGAATTGAGTCCACAGTTCTTTGCAATCGACTGCTACATTGTTTTGACGCTTGTTCAAGATTTTTGTCTGTCTCTCAAAACCTGAAACTCTGGGATAGAAGTTGAGGTTTCTGATTGAGAGTTTGAAGTGTTGGTTTAATCAGTAAAGTGAAAGGCGTATGGACGTTTATTTGTTTGACTGTGCAATACATATGGTTAATTGGAACGCCGAGCTTATTGTTGGTTAATGTAAGGCTATGAGACTGCGATGTTTGTTGATTATTTATAATTTCTAAGTTACAATTATTGGGATAATTTCCAATTATTATAATTCAAGAAATTTAAATAATTAAATAAGCAATTGTAGAAGAAATCAAGAATTATCAGACAAAAGATTTTTTATTCATTTTTAATTGTTGTTACAAATGTTTATTTGATACAGTAAATTTATTTACAGTATTTACAATAAATTACAATGATTAAAAATAAAATAAAACAATCATCATAAGCTTCTTGAAGTCTTCATCTTTTGCTGCTGCTTCCCTTGCCCCAATTGATATTTACCTGCGGAGCCAGAAAAGGAGAAATCAATACAGATGAATTGGAAAAGCATTTTCAGACAGTTAATCAAAAACTCATCATTAAAGGTGGTTGGCCGGAATCAGATTGTTTTGATTTTCATCATATTTTTCTCATCCTCTTTGCAAATCACAAGAAGACTCTCTTCTTGGTTCACAAAGAGGAAAGAAAAATTATTTTACAAGCATATGAATCAATTAAACAAAATGCACAAAGATGCATAAATTCAAACAAGGCAAACCAAACAGCCAAGTTACAAATACACAAGACTGCATAGAAAGTTCACCAAGTCACAAGTATAAACAATGCCAAACCAAGATACAATTGTAAGCAATGGCAAACTAAGTTACAAGAAACTGTCCAAGGAAGCTGTCAAAGCTGTCAAAGAAGATACCAAAAGATATCAAAAGCTATCAAACTGTCATCAAAGAAAAGAAGAAAGTACAATATGCAGAAGAAAGCTAACATTGCAAGCAAGCTTGTAAAACCAATTTCATCATTTTCCCTAGGCCAACACCTTTTCAGAATGGAAAGTACCTTTAAGCAATATAATATGCTTTAATAGAGAGAGAGAGAAGTAGAGGCTTACAGTTTTTCAGGCAGGCTTAGAGATAAATAAATATAACAAATCAGAATAGTTCAAGAGAGGACAGAAAAACCAGAACAAATATCACAAAACTAAAAAACACCAAAGCCAAGCATAACACATGCTGCATCAAAGCCTCTCAAAAACTAACAAGCTCAAAAACTTCAAACCTTTGTTCAAAACATAAGCCTACCTTCATAAAATATCCAAAAAAAACTGGAAACCGAAGCAAGCATGCATAAAAACCTCCAGCCTGCATACAAGAAAGCCTACACAACAAACTAACAAGCTCAGTAAATTGCAAACTCTGAAGCCTGCCTCAAGCCTGCACAAAGCACAAGCCCTGAAGCCTGCATAAACATAACCTGCATAAACTTCAATAAACCCAACTGTACCATACAAACCTGCCTCAAGCCTGTCAAAAACCATACAAACATTCAACCTGCCTTCAAGATCAAGGAACTAAACTCAAAGCAAATCCAAATACTCTCAGAACCATGTTCATCACAGGACAAAAATAGCCAAACGATACCAACCAAGTTCAAGAGAGGAAGAGAGTCAGAAACACATCAAAAATACTCTCAGAACCATGTTCATCACAGAGCCAACATAACCAAACACATATCAAAAGCATCTCAGAATCAAAGTTTCATCTTAGAAAAAACCAACAAAGCCAATATTCAAAAAGTCATAAGCAAGAACATCTCAGAAATACTCATCATTGAAAACAAATCAAGCCAAAGAGAGATTTAAAGTTCATCAACATAGCCTAATCAGAACGACAACAAGGCAAGCAATCAAAAGAAGAAAAGAAGATGCCCTAGGGTTTTCAGAAGCATAGCATTCATCATAAAACAAAGCAAAGATACAAGTACCAGAACAAAGCTTTCCTCAGCGTCTCGCTCCATCGCCCGACCGCCTAAGACGCCTCCTGTCCAAACTCTCCTTCTCCTTTCCAAAAAAGCAGAACCAAGGTATAAATTCCTCTTCCTTTTTTTTCTACACCTTACACAAACATAAATAACATAGAAGATCAGAATATGTAAAATCAATAACATGCACGAATTTTGAAACCCTAAAACAAGAAGAAGAAAGTCGTTACCTTTTATCACCGCCTGGTACAACTGTGGAGAGAGGAGAGTGGAGGTGGCGTCTGGCAGCTGAGGCGACTGGAAGGCATCATAAACCTTGATTGAGAGAGGACGAAGAGGACGATGAAGAAGAAAGGGAGCGGCGTCGTTCATGAGCAAACCCTATTCTGAACAAAACAATGAAACCCTAATAAAATTTTGTGAACCCGTTTGGGCCTGCCCCACACACAAAACACCAAGCCCAATTGGAACTGGCGCATACACCCCCTTTCTTTCTATAACCTTGTTTGTTTTTCACCTGGGCCATGTATATAATCCCTAAGGCCCATTTAACTCTTTTTATTTTTTTTCTTATGATTAAAAATCAATCCTTTTTTATTTATCATATTATTTCCCTTTCTTTTTATATAACTTATTTTGTTAAGAAAAACAATATATTATTTTTTTTTACAAAACTTTTCTTAATGTTTATTACATTTTACAAAAATATGTAAATATTAGATTTATTAGGTTAATAGATTTTTGTCTTAAAACTTTTTTTGTTTAATAAATCTTTGTATATATAAAAACATTAACTAAAATACATAAAACTTAAAACATTTTTCTTTTCTTTTCTTTAAAACTCTTGTCTATATAATTAAAAAAAACACAAAAATAATAATAAAATACTTAATACATTAGGTTAACATTTTTACTCATTTGTAAATAATCATATGCATGTCACAATACTTTTGTTTCTCTTTTTATTCTTATACCTTGCTATATTTTATATTGAGAATGCAACGATTCGATTTGGTTGTAAATAATATTTGGACACTACTATTCTGATGAGACTCATCCCCATTTGTAAACATTTGTACCCCCATCCCTGGATACTTATTTGTAATAGCTTAGACTTTAAATTCCCGCAAATTATCGCTTTCTATATACTGTATAGTAATTAGGGTTTGTATGCGAAGATTCAAAATCAACCGCTAGATAACCTAATACAAGACAAAAGCATGAAAATCAATACACAATTCACACTTGCACCTCTAGGGTAACCTTGCTTGTTGCCTCGTAAAAATGCAATCATGTCCCTCGAGTATGAGACACTCTAGCAAACGTTCCTTCGATAAACAAAGATCGCAGTCCCTCGATGACCCTCGATGTTGCCTTCGATAAAACGATCTCGTCCCTTACAAAATTGCTAGAGCATCTCACAAGTTGCCTTCAATGATTGTATACGATGACCCGTGCCCGTCCCGTTCAAAAATCCTAACACAAGGTTGTTCACCAAATACAACGGTGAAACAACACTGTTAAAAGGGTTAAAACATGAGAAAGATCTTTGAGAAATTTAGGGTAGATAGCTCTTGGTTACTTGATCAATCTTGCAAAACATCCTTGCCATTTTTCAAACACACATCTCCACACACTTCCAAAACCACTTTCAAAAACATTGAAACATCTTTTCAAAAAGACAAACACCTTTGTATATACTCAAACATGAGTCATTACAAAGGTTGCCTAGACAAGGCATCTTTTTCAAAGCATTTTCAAAACCACACACACAAAGCACCATTTCAAACAATTGAAGAGCAAAGGCAAGTGATCTAAAACAAGTAACTAAGAGCCCATGGATAACCATGGATGAAAAGGGTGCTAGCACCTTCCCTTTTCATAATCTACCCCCCGAACCCACGAAAACATCTCAAAGGTCTTTCTTGTGCTTTTTGACCTTTCCTTAGGATAAATAAAAAGTCGGTGGCGACTCTTGCTAAACCGAACAAGTGCGAATACAAACGCAAAACCTCAAGTCAGTTCTCCCACCGTATCACAGAACTGGCGACTCTGCTGGGGAGATTTCTAAAAGTGGGGTTACCTTAGGGTTTTAGATCACCTATACATGCTTGCTTTGATTGCTTTACTTTTTGGGTTCCTTGTTTGGGTTTGTTGTAAATCCTACACCCGGATTTGGGGGCACCTTTTTAGGTAAATAGCAATAAACTGTGAGGGAATTGTGCGGGGTATACCGACATCGTTGAAGCAGTAGCTATGTTAGTGTGACATATTTGTGAGTACCGGTAGCCCTTGAGTAGTCAAGGAGAATACGGGGCCGCTGAGCGATGTCATGAAACACTAACGAACTCTAGAACCTTACTTGACCATCTTGGCCTTTTTAGGGGTAGTGAGATGACCGACTTTGGTGCAGTACGAAGTTGGTAGATCCTCGATACTACACTCATTGAGGGTTGTTTTCTTGGAATATTTTGGTCGCCAGTTAAGTGGCTAAACCAAAACAATGAACACAGAAAATAATCCAATGATATTGAGCTCCTTAGAACCCAGTTTCTATTTTAGGACATGATGAGCCAATTAACTTCAAGAGGGTACTTACCTACGAACCCCATGCAAGCCTAAACTTAAGGACTTGTTTGTTTTGTGTGAATATGATTACCTGTATATACACTTACTTGCTTTTGCATACATGTACATAGCATCATAACATCATACCATAGCATTTTCAATAACCATTTCAAGGATCTCGAGGGTTCTTTTGATGTAGGGTCATGTTGAACCAGACGTCTACCAAGGGGCAAGAGGTTTTCTCCTCTAAACAAATTCCATCAAAGATCGAGTGCAACAACTTGAATCAGGGGCTATGATCCACTTGACATGGTGAGCTTGATTCTCATGGAAGGACATCCACCATTACAAGGTCCTCCAATCAAAAGATGTTGATCGAAGTTCAACCTCTAACATTTTCTTGTGTTTACCCCGAGAGATTCTTGAAAACATTGCATACATATATCATACATATCATTGCATAACAGGTCTCCCAATACAGGTCTCTCATGCCCTCACTGTTTATTTCAGCAATGGCTTTCCAACGAGACAACCAAGATTTCCGGGCTCAAAACGCCCAACTTCAGGAAATGTTCTTGAACCTATCCCAGGGGCAAGAAGAGATAAAAGCTCTCCTCACAAGGGGCATGGTCCTAGGGAATCCAAGAGGCATCAGGAATGATCAGTTGGAAGGGCTACAAATCGAGTTGGCAACAATGAAGATCCAGGTGATGGGACAGTTGGTGGGCCAGATGGCTCTCATCCAAGACTTAGCTCAAAGACAAGAAGAGCTCAGGGTTCTCGTCAACAAGCTGCTTTAGAATAGCCAAGTGGGGCAGACACCTAAGGCTGAAGATCAAGTCATCATTCAACCCCCTTTGAGACAAGAAGACAAGGGAAAAGCTCCACAACTTGCTTCGGGGTCACAAGCCCGTCAACAACCCCGTCAGTGTCAACAGGGTAATCAGCGTAAGAAAAATACGTCTGGAAGACATTTCTCTGAGACTGACATACCATCATCTCTGATACTGAAACGCTTGTTGGAGGTTAACCTACTTGCTTTAACGGATCCTATTCGGCATCCCAACACCTCTGCTCCTACCTATCACTCCAATGAAAGGTGCGCATACCACTCCTATAGTCCTGGGCATGACACCGACGACTGTTGGACGCTGAAGAACAAGATCCAAGACTTGATCGACGAAGGAGTGCTGGAATTCATGCCAGATGGCGAGATGAAAATATTCCGCCAAGGGTTCTCCATTTGAGATGACAAAGCTCGGACTGAGAGACTTTTGTTCCATTTGAATTTTCAAGTTGTAATTTCTTTTGTTATTCAAACAATTATCTTTTAATGTCAAACTCTGTTTCATTAATGCATTGCATATGTTTGTCTTGAATTCATCCAATCGTTTTCACTATTCTTATGCTTTCTTTATGATATTTAACTCTTGATAAAAAGCTACAAGCCTTTAGATGGAGGATGACAAAATAATACCGTAATCTCATACAGTATGCTTTTGAACAGACCTTACTGATGATGTACAGGCCTTTCTTTCAAATCCTAAACACTGGAGTTATAAGGAAGATAATCCCTAGTCAACCCCTTCGAGCCAAAGAAGTAGGAGTTTTCTGTTTTAAAACAAAATGAAACCTTTGATTTAAACCTGGGGCAGGGTAGTTTCTCAGTTAATTCAAAAAGATGCGCATTAAAGTCGCAAACTCTCAGTTCGTAATACAACGAACGACATCAAAAAAAATTCCTTTGGAATAAAAAAGACAGTGATGGTTCCTTATCTCATAGGCAGTCAATCTCTCAAAAAAAGAAAATCCCACTGAGCCAAAACCTACAAAGGAGGCTTAAGAAAGCTGGGGCATCCCGCTGACTGTAATCTCAAAAACAGGAACATTCGGGCAAAAGTTAGGGATAACAAATCAAAAGAAAGAGGTCATTATAAATCCTCAATAACATGAAAAATTTTGCAAAAAAAAAAGAGATGATGACTTCCTTCCAACAAATTCAACTTGTGTGAACCATCACCAAAAAAATGTCGTTCCAGACTCATTGGGAGTTCAAATGCACAATTAACTGAGTTTAGGATTGAAGAACATCACGAAGAGCGGGTGGGTACAAATATACTTTGAGCCTTTATCCTTTGTTTCTTAAACCGTGAACCAAGCCACGTTACAACCCTTCAAAAGTCCTAATTGAAGCATGGGTTAGTTCGAAAGCATACTGTTACAAAAGGTATCCTGACTCCTGTAAGGCTTTGCCCTAAATCTTGTGTTGAATTTGTCTTATAAAAAGTTTTCTGCTAAAAAACGCATTTTTCAAAACTTCGAGACAAGCATAAACTTTGCATCATTTGAATATCGTTGTTTGCACATGGTTTATTTGTTTAAACAGCAAAGAAATTTATACAGCGAATGTTCGGAGGAACGAAAACTCTCTCAGTGAGTAAAAATCATTTCAAGTGGGATGACACTCCCGTTGCAAAAGTCTCCCATCAACAAAAGGGGATTTTATTTGGTATTGTCCAGTTAACCTGGGGCAGTCCAGTCAAGATTTCAACAAACCTTTCAAAGTTCATTTAACCTGGGGCAGTCCAGTCAAGATTTCAACAAATCTTTCAAAGTTCATTTAACCTGGGGCAGTCCAGTCAAGATTTCAACAAATCTTTCAAGGTTCAGTGAACCTGGGGCAAGTATCCCTCACCATCACTTGGGGCATTTAAACGTCAATCTCATCAAAGGGTTACGTGCAGTCCAAGTGACCCGGCAATATCACAAGCATCTGATACTAGGGGCAGTGATGAAACCTCTCCGAAATCTTTTTGAAAAGACATTCAAGCGTCCTCAAGGAGTTCATCACCTCTCTAAGCAGACCTGCAGTCATGGGTTTATTTCCCCAACATTTGTCAAGGATTTATTCTCCAAAGCAAAATTACATTCCAAGTTTCAAGAGCGTTCAAAATTTCCTTCTGGAAGTTGCGGTCATCATCAAAAATTCCTTCGTCTCCTGCTGGAATTCAAGAGCGTTCAAAATTTCCTTCATCACCTGCTGGAATTCAAGAGCGTTCAAAATTTCCTTCATCACCTGCTGGAAGTTGCGGTCATCATCAAATTTCCTTCATCACCTGCTGGAAGTTACAACCACCAACAAATATAACGGACAAATGAAGCTCCTAAAAATCTGTTCCTCTCAAGAATGAAGACTCTCATCCTTAAAACCTCAGAAGATTGGTATACTCCCAATTTCTGACCCTTAACAGAATGAAGACTCTCATCCTTGAAACCTCAGAAGATTGGTATACTCCCAATTTCTGACCCTTAACAGAATGAAGACTCTCATCCTTGAAACCTCAGAAGATTGGTATACTCCCAATTTCTGACCCTTAACAGAATGAAGACTCTCATCCTTAAAACCTCAAAAGATTGGTATACTCCCAATTTCTGACCCTTAACAGAATGAAGACTCTCATCCTTACAACCTCAGAAGATTGGTATACTCCCAATTTCTGACCCTTAATAGAATGAAGACTCTCATCCTTAAAACCTCAGAAGATTGGTATACTCCCAATTTCTGACCCTTAACAGAATGAAGACTCTCATCCTTAAAACCTCTGAAGATTGGTATACTCCCAATTTCCGACCCTTAACAGAATGAAGACTCTCATCCTTAAAACCTCAGAAGATTGGTATAATCCCAATTTCTGACCCTTAACAGAATGAAGACTCTCATCCTTAAAACCTCAGAAGATTGGTATACTCCCAATTTCTGACCCTTAATAGAATGAAGACTCTCATCCTTAAAACCTCAGAAGATTGGTATACTCCTAATTTCTGACCCTTAATAGAATGAAGACTCTCATCCTTAAAACCTCATAAGATTGGTATACTCCCAATTTCTGACCCTTAACAGAATGAAGACTCTCATCCTTGAAACCTCAGAAGATTGGTATACTTCCAATTTATGACCCTTAACAGAATGAAGACTCTCATCCTTGAAACCTCAGAAGATTGGTATACTCCTAATTTCTGACCCGTAACAGAATGAAGACTCTCATCCTTGAAACCTCAGAAGATTGGTATACTCCCAATTTCTGACCCTTAACAGAATGAAGACTCTCATCCTTGAAACCTAAGAAGATTGGTATACTCCCAATTTCTGACCCTTAACAGAATGAAGACTCTCATCCTTGAAACCTCAGAAGGTTGGTATACACCCAATCTTATGACCCAAGACCCGAGTTCCTGATAGTCCCGACAGAATGAAGATTCTCATTCTCAAAGTGGCAAACAACTAAAACTCCTGAACTTCTTCCTGACAGGAATAAGCTTTTCAGAATCCTGAGTTTTACTCTCCAACAGGATAGCCACTTTTCAACAGTATGGCTATTCCCCACAGAATTCTTATCCCCTAAGCAGAATGAAGACTCGCATTCTCAATTCCTCACAGAGTATTCAGATATTCCCCAGTGAAGATCTCCTCAAAATAGGAATCCCCAGTAGATTGGCATACAACCCAAGCTCCTGATTCCCCAACAGTGGTCCCAGGATTTCTCATTTTCAGTGATCAAAGGATTTTCAATCCCCTGCAGCAGTCAAGGATTTACTTTCCCCAACAGCGGTTAAAGATTTCATTATCCAGGATTCGTCTTCCTCAGCAAGACAGCTCATCAGCTTACATGCGCATTCATTACATTCATATATCATAAACATTGACATAACATATGTATTGCATCATACATTTCATGCAACATAACTTTGTGTTTAGCTAACATTTTATCCTTTTCAGGATAAGAATAAAAGGCTATCATTAACAATTCCAAGGTACAGTCCAGATATGCTCCAAACACGGTTGCCATTATGTCGCTTATTCAGATCCCAGTTATAGTTTCAGATACAATCCAAACACGGAAGTCATCCTGCTACTCATACAGATCTCAATTCAGATGCATTTTTACACGGGCTCATCATCAAGCAACCCTACACCGGTTCCTTCTCAATTCCAGACTCAACTTATGAAAACAGTTTACGGATTCTCCAAACACGGATGTTAATCTATCGCTTGTTCAAGATTCAACTTCTGAAAACAGTTTACGGATGATTCCAAACATGGATGTCAATTCATTGTTTATTCAGATCCCTAATTCATGGATGTTCCAAACATGGATACCTTTCTGATACTCACCCACTCACCAACGACATACAGTTCAACGAACATTCTCAGATGGCATCTCTAAGCCCATCCCCCGACAAGATTCTGTCACATCTCCAGATGGCATCTTTAAGCCCATCTCCAAATGGCATCTTTAAGCCCATTCCCTCAAACTACGCTTTGACGAGTGAAAATTTTTTCGGCACTCTAGTGTCTAATCTCCTTTTACCTTCGAGTCGCGAACGGCAAAACTACCAATCTAACTCTTCAGGTTCAAGAAGATTGAACAGGGGCAACTGTTGTACCCCAAAATTTGCCCTCCTCTTTTTCACAAGAAATCACAGCTTCGGGTTTTCCCTGATTTTTCAAATTGGCTCAAGAATCGGTCAAATAGAGTTTTTCTTATCAGTCTATCCAAATTAGGGTTTCTATTGATTTTGAGTCAGTCAAGCAGATTATTAGGGTTTGTTTGAGTTTGGCTCAGGGTTTGATCAAGCAGACGCTTCTTTGACAATAAATCCAGAATTAGGGTTTGCACGCGCATTCTTAAAAGGAATTGAGTCCACAGATCTTTGCAATCGACTGTTACATTGTTTTGACGCTTGGTCAAGATTTATGTCTGTCTCTCAAAACCTGAAACTCTGGGATAGAAGTTGAGGTTTCTGATTGAGAGTTTGAAGTGTTGGTTTAATCAGTGAAGTGAAAGGCGTATGGACGTTTGTTTGTTTGACTGTGCAATACATATGGTTAATTGGAACGCCGAGCTTATTGTTGGTTAATGTAAGGCTATGAGACTGCGATGTTTGTTGATTATTTATAATTTCTAAGTTACAATTATTGGGATAATTTCCAATTATTATAATTCAAGAAATTTAAATAATTAAATAAGCAATTGTAGAAGAAATCAAGAATTATCAGACAAAAGATTTTTTATTCATTTTTAATTGTTGTTACAAATGTTTATTTGATACAGTAAATTTATTTATAGTATTTACAATAAATTACAATGATTAAAAATAAAATAAAACAATCATCCTAAGCTTCTTGAAGTCTTCATCTTCTGCTACTGCTTCCCTTGCCCCAATTGATATTTACCTGCGGAGCCAGAAAAGGAGAAATCAATACAGATGAATTGGAAAAGAATTTTCAGGCAGTTAATCAAAAACTCATCATTAAAGGTGGTTGGCCGGAATCAGATTGTTTTGATTTTCATCATATTTTTCTCATCTTCTTTGCAAATCACAAGAAGACTCTCTTCTTGGTTCACAAAGAGGAAAGAAAAATTATTTTACAAGCATATGAATCAATTAAACAAAATGCACAAAGATGCATAAATTCAAACAAGGCAAACCAAATAGCCAAGTTACAAATACACAAGACTTCATAGAAAGTTCACCAAGTCACAAGTGTAAACAATGCCAAACCAAGTTACAATTGTAAGCAATGGCAAACTAAGTTACAAGAAACTATCCAAGGAAGCTGTCAAAGTTGTCAAAGAAGATACCAAAAGATATCAAAAGCTATCAAACTGTCATCAAAGAAAAGAAGAAAGTACAATATGCAGAAGAAAGCTAACATTGCAAGCAAGCTTGTAAAACCAATTTCATCATTTTCCCTAGGCCAACACCTTTTCAGAATGGAAAGTACCTTTAAGCAATATAATATGCTTTAATAGAGAGAGAGAAGTAGAGGCTTACAGTTTTTCAGGCAGACTTAGAGATAAATAAATATAACAAATCAGAATAGTTCAAGAGAGGACAGAAAAACCAGAACAGATATCACAAAACTAAAAAACACCAAAGCCAGGCATAACACATGCTGCATCAAAGCCTCTAAAAAACTAACAAGCTCAAAAACTTCAAACCTTTGTTCAAAACATAAGCCTGCCTTCATAAAATATCCAAACAAAACTGGAAACCGAAGCAAGCCAGCATAATAACCTCCAGCCTGCATACAAGAAAGCCTACACAACAAACTAACAAGCTCAGTAAATTGCAAACTCTGAAGCCTGCCTCAAGCCTGCACAAAGCACAAGCCCTGAAGCCTGCAACAATCTTCTTGGATCCTCACCATACTTTAACAGAAGCTGCTGCTCAGAATTTCAAAGTTGTTAGAGGGAATAGTGGTCGTTGTATCTCAATGTATCTTTTCCATTATATATTACCATTTTCTGAACTTTGTAATCATCCGTGGAGTCTCGCCATTCGCAGACTACCATTCTATTAATAAAATTTGAGCTTTTACCCAATTCTTTGTAATTCTTATTTCATTCAGCTTACAAACACTCGATTTATTATTGATAATAATTTTCAAAGCAAAAATATTAAATAACAAAGTTATTTTTCAAAAAGAATTTACAACTTACTTTTACTTTAGATTTTGTGATTCAAGAGGAAACAAAAAGTGGTGATCCTAGGAATGGACGAACTCCAGTAATTTTAGGAAGTTTTGTTTCCCCCGGGAAGGTTTTTCTCAGGTCGTTTTCGCTGGTATGCGCGTGATTTTTGTATATTGAAGATGATACCAATTGGTGTAAGGTGCAGTATTGGGTTTGTGATCCCAGTGTCCCCAGTCAAGTCTTGGTTCATTTTTTTTATTTTTTGGTTTGCATGGTCTGAGGTCTCTATCCCAGATTCCCTAGCAAAGTCTTCCCTCATATGATGAAAGGTCTTGTTCCCTTGGTGTGCTGAGATCGAACTATTTGCAAAATGTCACTCTTTCTGTAGTATTGGCGTTATTGTTAGTATTTATTTTCCAGGCAACTAGACCGGGGCAGCATATTTTCTAACAGGTGTTAAGACAGTTGTCAACCCTTTGGGTTTTCACCCACCAAGTGCTGGGTTAGATTTAAAATCCCCATGAGTTTGACCTTCTTCTATAATGTTGACTTCTTGATTCCCTAGGAAGGCTATCCCAGGGCATCTTTTGTTGGAATAAGTTTGCATGATATGAAGACTCAATCCAAGATTCCCCACTGAAGGCTTTGCTATTTAATAAAAGTATTTTCTCCCCGTGAAAGCTAAGATTTGACTCATTTATGAAGCATCTCCCTTTCGGCAGTACTTGCATTTTGTTTGATTTCCCGATAGTCAGGCAAGGGCAATGTTTTATTTAATAAGTGTTGAAATGGTTATCAACTTTTTAGGTTTTCTCTCTCCAGGTGCTGGGTTTTATTTAAAATCCCCATAATTTTGATTTCTTGTTGTTATGTTTGACTTCATAACTCCCCAAGTTGTTATCCCCATGAGGTTTCATACTTTTTCCCTAGAGAAGTTGGTGCAATACTTACTCTCAATATTGAAGAACGTATCTCTGGTTTCCCCAGTGAAGAACGTATCTCTGGTTTCCCCAGTGAAGAATGTATCTTAGTTTCCCTTCTTCGATGTTGTGTTGGCCTCCCCAATGAAGTTAGCACGAGGTCCTCAATTGATGTCTCGATGATGAGGCGGTATCTCTTCTAGTGAGGTCTATATGAAGTTCTCCCAATGAAGTCAGCTTGTAATCCTCAGTTTATGTTTTTCCGATATGGTTTCCATTTGCCTTATTTGAAATCAGTATTGCAATCCCCAGTAGAAGTGTGCACTGTGAAAACATTTATTTCCCCATTGAAGTCTGAGTGCTATTCACCGGTGAAGCCTGGAGAAGGATGTTATATCCCTATATCTGTATTGTTTTGTCGCTATGATTTGTTTACTTCCGGATTATGTTCCTTCCCAGTGAAGTTAAGCCTGAAATAGGATTTTGTTTCCTCGTTTAGTGCTTATTTTCTTATGGAATGTTCATCTTCGATATGATTTAGCCGAGTGTTGATTATTCCCAAGTTGGTTTTGCCTGGTTACTCCCAGTGTTATATGTCTGTTTTGTCAGCATATACATGATAACACTCATACATTCATACATACATAATGCATAGTTGAATTTAGCAAATCATTGCTCATTTGCGTTCATTAATTTTTGTTTGTTGACATATTACCCTGTTTTGCAGAGTTATGTTGTCCTCTCTCCAATAGAGTGTCAACCTTAAGCAGAAAGTGTATATTCTTTCAATTTCCACACTGAGTTATTCCCCCGTGGATAATTTTTGCTTTAGCCTTCTTGTACAGCTCTTTGTCTGGATAGATTGGGTTTCCCTCTTGAGTTTGTTCTCAAAGGATGTATTTAGGTTGACTGTCTCACTCCAGTTTATTTCTGGTTCGAATCTCTGTTCCCCAGCAATATTATTACTTTGGATTTCTACAAGCTTCGAGCATTGTTTTGAAAATGTGCATTTATTTTGCACGAGAAGACTTTATCTCCTCAGCAAGAATATATTGGCATCTCCCCAGGAAGTCATGATTCATTCCCCAAGAAGTCATGATTCACTCCCCAGGAAGTCATGATTCATTCCCCAGGAAGTCATATCTCCTTCCCCGGGAAGCCATATTATTTTCCCGAGGAAGTCATATCTCTTTCCCCAGGAAGTCATATTTCATCTCCCCAGGAAGCCATATTGCTTTGTCCAGAAAGTAATTTTTACAATCCTCCATAAAAGCAAGTAGCAGGTCTCTTTATTTGAGCAACTTGTACTTCCCCATAAAAGTCGACGTTACTTTTTTGCTATCGTCTCTATGAGTGGATAGTTTGCAGTTCATTGGCAAATTACTCCATTGGATGGAAGGTATTTCAATATTAAAGAGACAATTCATTAAAGAATCTTTGCAAGTGGTAGTCTCTTTATTTGAGACAACTTATATATTACCATTTCTAGGTAGAATGCCTTGGTTAAAGAAGAAGTTGAGACCCATTATAGGTGAAACGCCAGAATTTTGGGAAAACTTATTATCTTTTTGCTACCTTCAGTGAACGCTTGTAGTTCACCGTTAGTGAATGTCGGTGCTATGATATATATTTCTCGCTACCTTCAGTGAAAGTTGGTAGTTCATCGTCAGTGAACATTGATGATATTTTCTCTTACTACCTTCAGTGAAAGTTGATAGTTCACCATCAGTGAACGTTGGTGATTGTTATCATTTTGCTGCCTTCAGTGGACGTTGGTAGTTCACCGTCAGTGAACGTCAATGTTATGATATTTCTTTTCTCTCTACCTTCAGTGAAAGTTGGTAGTTCACCATAAGTGAAAGCTAGTGATTATTATCTTTTTGCTGCCTTCAGCGAATGTTGGTAGTTCACCGTCAGTGAACGTCGGTGCTATGATATTTCTTTTCCTTCTACCTTCCGTGAAAGTTAGTAGTTTACCATCAGTGAAAGTTGGTGATTATTATCTTTTTGCTGTCTTCAGTGAACGTTGGTAGTTCACCATCAGTAAACGTCGGTGTTGTGATATTTCTTTTCCTTCTACCTTCAATGAAAGTTGGTAGTTCACCATCAGTGAAAGTTGGTGATTGTTATCTTTTTGCTGCCTTCAGTGAACGTTGGTAGTTCACCATTAGTGAACGTCGGTTCTATGATATTTACTTTCTCTCTACCTTCAGTGAAAGTTGGTAGTTCATCGTCAGTGAACGTCGATGTTTGTCTCTCTACCTTCAGTGAAAGTTGGTAGTTCATCGTTAGTGAACATCGGTGTTGATATTCTTTTCTCTTTCTACCTTCAATGAACATTGGTAGTTTTTCCTTCAGTAAAAGTTGGTGTATCCTTTGGATCTTCTATCACCTCTTTAGCTAAGTTGATGCTACATTATCTATTCTTTGGGTGTTACACCATTAGAGTCGGGTCTTTTTGGTTCACCGGTGATTTATTTTCATGGTCGAGTTCCTCTTTTGATCCTTATTTCTTTTGCTACATCCCCAGTGGTGTTTTTCGTCCCTTTGAATTTGTTCATATGCATTCATACTCATAAGCATTGCATGGCATCTTAGGGCCAAAAATAGGGTTTTGTTTTATATTTAAGCATCTTCGATCACGTCGACACAAATATTTTTAACCTTCGTATCTCTAGATAGAAGAAACTTAAATAAGGGCAGTTGTTGTACCCCAATTTTCCCCCCTAAGATCCCTTCATCATACCACATTGATTCAATCACAACAATATCATATTAGGGCTTTTGGTTCTCCTCCCTGTCTTTAGCTTTGCTCTTTGAGAAATCACCAAGCACCTTGACTTCTTTTTCTTTTGTGATCATGCATGTTTTATTTTGAATTTCCTTTTAATTAATAAATGCAATGTGTGTTTGTCTTACTTATCAATAATGTAGGTAAAGGCAATATGGCTTAGCAAGTTGATCTATGGGTTCATGAGGTTATTTCCATGCCCTAGTCAATAAAGCTTGAGAAATTCAAACCTCACCATTGAAGTTGTTTTGGAAGAGATGACATGGCAAGGCTTATTTTGGTTCACCACATTTCAAAGTTATCAAGATTGATTCAAAAGTACAAGGGGTTGATTGAATAAGTTGTCATGGTTGGACAAGGCATTGTTACCATTGGTCACAAGTGCATATTTCTCTCAATTCTCAAGATATAGAAGTGGTTTTGGTTGCTATGAGTTCTCGTTATCATCCTCAATTACTCCTATCTACAAAATCAAAAGTTTTGGTACATGAAGGTTGTTCAAAATTGTCAAAGTTCCTCAAAGCATTTTCTTGATCTAGGAGATAGGGTTTTGAACTTCAAAGAAGTATAGCTTGCTCATCTTTTGGTATTTTTGAGTGATTCCAAAAAATCCTTCTATTCAAAGGGTTAATAACAAATAACTTTAAAAGTTTCAAGGAGTTTTCATGTGGAAGAAACTTGATGATGAAGAAAGATTACAAGTCCTCCAAATGAACCCCCAATTTCCCATGTGTAACTTTAAATGATCATAACTTGGTAAATTGTTATCACCTTGAGCCTACTCTTTTTATAGAATGATCTTGAGGATGGGAACTGTATTCCTTATTTTATGTGCAAAGTGAGAAAATGAATGGAAGATGCCATAATAATACAAAAGATTATAGATCATTTCATGATTTTTTTCCAACTTAAACAATTCATAACTCTCTCAATTTTTGGAGATTTTGAATGATTCAAGTTTTAAAATGTCATTCAAGAGGTCCACTTCATGCCATCTTTTTTGGTCAAGAGCAAATTCCAAGTGGAAGGCCATGTTTGGATGCAAAACATTATAGGTCACTTTTGAAGAAAAAATTGAAATATTTCTAAGTATGGAAAGTCAACTTCTTTTTCCCAACTTTGACTCATTGCAACTTTCAGCTCAAACATCCATTTGATTCCATTCTTTTCCCATTTCAAAGCTTGTAATCTCATCTTTCTAAAGCATCAAGAATCATGTCCTAAGACCCCTTGAGCTAAAAATGCCATTGATTTGAATTTGGTAACTTGAAACTGAAGTTTCATCACAAGTCAGATTTTGAAATCTTTGTTTTCGCTTCTAATCACAAGTTTTCCATGTGTTTTTGCTTCTAATCATGTTTAACAACTTTCCAAAGGCGTTTAGCATCATGAAACGCACGATTTGGTTGAGTTTTGATGCTAAACAAGTCACACTTTGTTCATGCTGCAGACCCCCACGATTTCCCTCCAAACATCATCATTTCACACGCTTAAGGATCCCATTCATTCTCTTATAAATAGAGTGTCATCCCTCATTCATTTTCTCAAGCTTGAACAGCCAAAATCACCCTGCCAAACTCATTCCATAACTCACTTTTCTGCAACTTCGAAATCAGCATTCAAGCCTTTTTCAATCCATTTTTTCTAACAATTCACCTTCTTTGATCTTCCCTGAAGCTAACCATACAATTACTTTCAAGAATCATGACCTATATTGATCCATAGAAGTCCAGTTTCAGAGCTCTGCAACTTAACTTCAATAGGTAGATTCCTTCACCAATTCTCTCAAACTTTGATACTATTGTGAAGCTCTCATTGCCCTGGTTCTAGTCGCAACACTTGCTTTTAACTGGAAACACGTTTTGGCCATGAATTTTTAAATTCCTTTTCAAGTCTTCCCTTCCAAATTTCTTGAGCTACAATTTAGATAAATTTGTCGTGAAGGTGTGGTTGTCTTCGTCTTGAAGAGACGAAGCGAATGGCATAGTGTTGTACCCCAAAATTTGCCCTCCTCTTTTTCACAAGAAATCACAGCTTCGGGTTTTCCATGATTTTTCAAATTGGCTCAAGAATAGGTCAAACAGACTTTTTCTTATCAGTCTATCCAAATTAGGGTTTCTATTGATTTTGAGTCAATCAAGCAGATTATTAGGGTTTGTTTGAGTTTGGCTCAGGGTTTGATCAAGAAGACGCTTCTTTGACAATAAATCCAGAATTAGGGTTTGCACGCGCATTCTCAAAAGGAATTGAGTCCACAGTTCTTTGCAATCGACTGTTACATTTTTTGATGCTTGTTCAAGATTTCTGTCTGTCTCTCAAAACCTGAAACTCTGGGATAGAAGTTGAGGTTTCTGATTGAGAGTTTGAAGTGTTGGTTTAATCAGTGAAGTGAAAGGCGTATGGACGTTTATTTGTTTAACTGTGCAATACATATGGTTAATTGGAACGCCGAGTTTATTGTTGGTTAATGTAAGGCTATGAGACTGCGATGTATGTTGATTATTTATAATTTCTAAGTTACAATTATTGGGATAATTTCCAATTATTATAATTCAAGAAATTTAAATAATTAAATAAGCAATTGTAGAAGAAATCAAGAATTATCAGACAAAAGATTTTTTATTCATTTTTAATTGTTGTTACAAATGTTTATTTGATACAGTAAATTTATTTACAGTATTTACAATAAATTACAATGATTAAAAATAAAATAAAACAATCATCCTAAGCTTCTTGAAGTCTTCATCTTCTGCTGTTGCTTCCCTTGCCCCAATTGATATTTACCTGCGGAGCCAGAAAAGGAGAAATCAATACAGATGAATTGGAAAAGCATTTTCAGACAGTTAATCAAAAACTCATCATTAAAGGTGGTTGGCCGGAATCAGATTGTTTTGATTTTCATCATATTTTTCTCATCCTCTTTGCAAATCACAAGAAGACTCTCTTCTTGGTTCACAAAGAGGAAAGAAAAATTATTTTACAAGCATATGAATCAATTAAACAAAATGCACAAAGATGCATAAATTCAAACAAGGCAAACCAAACAGCCAAGTTACAAATACACAAGACTGCATAGAAAGTTCACCAAGTCACAAGTATAAACAATGCCAAACCAAGTTACAATTGTAAGTAATGGCAAACTAAGTTACAAGAAACTGTCCAAGGAAGCTGGCAAAGCTGTCAAAGAAGATACCAAAAGATATCAAAAGCTATCAAACTGTCATCAAAGAAAAGAAGAAAGTACAATATGCAGAAGAAAGCCAACATTGCAAGCAAGCTTGTAAAACCAATTTCATCATTTTCCCTAGGCCAACACCTTTTCAGAATGGAAAGTACCTTTAAGCAATATAATATGCTTTAATAGAGAGAGAGAAGTAGAGGCTTACAGTTTTTCAGGCAGGCTTAGAGATAAATAAATATAACAAATCAGAATAGTTCAAGAGAGGACAAAAAAACCAGAACAAATATCACAAAACTAAAAAACGCCAAAGCCAAGCATAACACATGCTGCATCAAAGCCTCTCAAAAACTAACAAGCTCAAAAACTTCAAACCTTTGTTCAAAACATAAGCCTACCTTCATAAAATATCCAAACAAAACTGGAAACTGAAGCAAGCATGCATAAAAACCTCCAGCCTACATACAAGAAAGCCTACACAACAAACTAACAAGCTCAGTAAATTGCAAACTCTGAAGCCTGCCTCAAGCCTGCACAAAGCACAAGCCCTGAAGCCTGCATAAACATAACCTGCATAATCTTCAATAAACCCAACTGTACCATACAAACCTACCTCAAGCCTATCAAAAACCATACAAACATTCAACCTGCCTTCAAGATCAAGGAACTAAACTCAAAGCAAATCCAAATACTCTCAGAACCATGTTCATCACAGGACCAAAATAGCCAAACGATACCAACCAAGTTCAAGAGAGGAAGAGAGTCATAGCCAAACGATACCAACCAAGTTCAAGAGAGGAAGAGAGTCAGAAACACATCAAAAATACTCTCAGAACCATGTTCATCACAGAGCCAACATAATCAAACACATATCAAAAGCATCTCAGAATCAAAGTTTCATCTTAGAAAAAGCCAACAAAGCCAATATTCAAAAAGTCATAAGCAAGAACATCTCAGAAATACTCATCATTGAAAACAAATCAAGCCAAAGAGAGATTTAAAGTTCATCAACATAGCCTAATCAGAACGATAACAAGGCAAGCAATCAGAAGAAGAAAAGAAGATGCCCTAGGGTTTTCAGAAGCATAGCATTCATCATAAAACAAAGCAAAGATACAAGTACCAGAACAAAGCTTTCCTCAGCGTCTCGCTCCCTCGCCCGGCCGCCTAAGACGCCTCTTGTCCAAACTCTCCTTCTCCTTTCCAAAAAAGCAGAACCAAGGTATAAATTCCTCTTCCTTTTTTTTTTCTACACCTTACACAAACATAAATAACATAGAAGATCAGAATATGTAAAATCAATAACATGCACGAATTTTGAAACCCTAAAACAAGAAGAAGAAAGTCGTTACCTTTTATCACCGCCTAGTACAACTGTGGAGAGAGGAGAGTGGAGGTGGCGTCTGGCGGCTGAGGCGAGTGGAAGGCATCATAAACCTTGATTGAGAGAGGACGAAGAGGACGATGAAGAAGAAAGGGAGCGGCGCCGTTCATGAGCAAACCCTATTCTGAACAAAACAATGAAACCCTAATAAAATTTTGTGAACCCGTTTGGGCCTGCCCCACACACAAAACACCAAGCCCAATTGGAACTGGCGCATACACCCCCTTTCTTTCTATAACCTTGTTTGTTTTTCACTTGGGCCATGTATATAATCCCTAAGGCCCATTTAACTCTTTTTATTTTTTTTTCTTATGATTACAAATCAATCCTTTTTATTTATCATATTATTTCCCTTTCTTTTTATATAACTTATTTTGTTAAGAAAAACAATATATTATTTTTTTGTACAAAACTTTTCTTAATGTTTATTACATTTTACAAAAATATGTAAATATTAGATTTATTAGGTTAATAGATTTTTGTCTTAAAAATTTATTTGTTTAATAAATCTTTGTATATATAAAAACATTAACTAAAATACATAAAACTTAAAACATTTTTCTTTTCTTTTCTTTAAAACTCTTGTCTATATAATTAAAAAAAACACAAAAATAATAATAAAATACTTAATACATTAGGTTAACATTTTTACTCATTTGTAAATAATCATATGCATGTCACAATACTTTTCTTTCTCTTTTTATTCTTATACCTTGCTATATTTTATATTGAGAATGTGACGATTCGATTTGGTTGTAAATAATATTTGGACACTACTATTCTGATGAGACTCATCCCCATTTGTAAACATTTGTACCCCCATCCCCGGATACTTATTTGTAATAGCTTAGACTTTAAATTCCCGCAAATTATCGCTTTCTATATACTGTATAGTAATTAGGGTTTGTATGCGAAGATTCAAAATCAACCGCTAGATAACCTAATACAAGACAAAAGCATGAAAATCAATACACAATTCACACTTGCACCTCTAGGGTAACCTTGCTTGTTGCCTCGGAAAAATGCAATCATGTCCCTCGAGTATGAGACACTCTAGCAAACGTCCCTTCGATAAACAAAGATCGCAGTCCCTCGATGACCCTCGATGTTGCCTTTGATAAAACGATCTCGTCCCTTACAAAATTGCTAGAGCATCTCACAAGTTGCCTTCAATGATTGTATACGATGACCCGCGCCCGTCCCGTTCAAACATCCTAACACAAGGTTGTTCACCAAATACAACGGTGAAACAACACTGTTAAAAGGGTTAAAACATGAGAAAGATCTTTGAGAAATTTAGGGTAGATAGTTCTTGGTTACTTGATCAATCTTGCAAAACATCCTTCCCATTTTTCAAACACACATCTCCACACACTTCCAAAACCACTTTCAAAAACATTGAAACATCTTTTCAAAAAGACAAACACCTTTGTATATACTCAAACATGAGTCATTACAAAGGTTGCCTAGACAAGGCATCTTTTTCAAAACATTTTCAAAACCACACACACAAAGCACCATTTCAAACAATTGAAGAGCAAAGGCAAGTGATCTAAAACAAGTAACTAAGAGCCCATGGATAACCATGGATGAAAAGGGTGCTAGCACCTTCCCTTTTCATAATCTACCCCCCCGACCCACGAAAACATCTCAAAGGTCTTTCCTGTGCTTTTTGACCTTTCCTTAGGATAAATAAAAAGTTGGTGGCGACTCTTGCTAAACCGAACAAGTGCGAATACAAACGCAAAACCTCAAGTCAGTTCTCCCACCGTATCACAGAACTGGCGACTCTGCTGGGGAGATTTCTAAAAGTGGGGTTACCTTAGGGTTTTAGATCACCTATACATGCTTGCTTTGATTGCTTTACTTTTTGGGTTCCTTGTTTGGGTTTGTTGTAAATCCTACACCCGGATTTGGGGGCACCTTTTTAGGTAAATAGCAATAAACTGTGAGGGAATTATGCGGGGTATACCGACATGGTTGAAGCAGTAGCTATGTTAGTGTGACATATTTGTGAGTATCGGTAGCCCTTGAGTAGTCAAGGAGAATACGGGGCCGCTGAGCGATGTCATGAAACACTAACGAACTCTAGAACCTTACTTGACCATCTTGGCCTTTTTAGGGGTAGTGAGATGACCGACTTTGGTGCAGTACGAAGTTGGTAGATCCTAGATACTACACTCATTGAGGGTTGTTTTCTTGGAATATTTTGGTCGCCAGTTAAGTGGCTAAACCAAAACAATGAACACAGAAAATAATCCAATGATATTGAGCTCCTTAGAACCCGGTTTCTATTTTAGGACAGGATGAGCCAATTAACTTCAAGAGGGTACTTACCTACGAACCCCATGCAAGCCTAAACTTAAGGACTTGTTTGTTTTGTGTGAATATGATTACCTGTATATACACTTACTTGCTTTTGCATACATGTACATAGCATCATAACATCATACCATAGCATTTTCAATAACCATTTCAAGGATCTCGAGGGTTCTTTTGATGCAGGGTCACGTTGAACCAGACTTCTACCAAGGGGCAAGAGGTTTTCTCCTCTAAACAAATTCCATCAAAGATCGAGTGCAACAACTTGAATCAGGGGCTATGACCCACTTGACATGGTGAGCTTGATTCTCATGGAAGGACATCCACCATTACAAGGTCCCCCAATCAAAATATGTTGATCGAAGTTCAACCTCTAACATTTTCTTGTGTTTACCCCGAGAGATTCTTGAAAACATTGCATACATATATCATACATATCATTGCATAACAGGTCTCCCAATACAGGTCTCTCATTCCCTCGCTGTTTATTTCAGCAATGGATTTCCAACGAGACAACCAAGATCTCCGGGCTCAAAACGCCCAACTTCAGGAAATGTTCTTGAACCTATCCCAGGGGCAAGAAGAGATAAAAGCTCTCCTCACAAGGGGCATGGTCCTAGGGAATCCAGGAGGCATCAGGAATGATCAGTTGGAAGGGCTACAAATCGAGTTGGCAACAATGAAGATCCAGGTGATGGGACAGTTGGTGGGCCAGATGGCTCTCATCCAAGACTTAGCTCAAAGACAAGAAGAGCTCAGGGTTCTCGTCAACAAGCTGCTTTAGAATAGCCAAGTGGGGCAGACACCTAAGGCTGAAGATCAAGTCATCATTCAACCCCCTCTGAGATAAGAAGACAAGGGAAAAGCTCCTCAACTTGCTTCGGGGTCACAAGCCCGTCAACAACCCCGTCAGCGTCAACAGGGTAATCAGCGTAAGAAAAATACGTCTGGAAGACATTTCTCTGAGACTGACATACCATCATCTCTGATATTGAAACGCTTGTTGGAGGTCAACCTACTTGCTTTAACGGATCCTATTCGGAATCCCAACACCTCTGCTCCTACCTATCACTCCAATGAAAGGTGCGCATACCACTCCTATAGTCCTGGGCATGACACCGACGACCGTTGGACGCTGAAGAACAAGATCCAAGACTTGATCGACGAAGGAGTGCTGGAATTCATGCCAGATGGCGATATGAAAATCTTCCGCCAAGGGTTCTCCATTTGAGATGACAAAGCTCGAACTGAGAGACTTTTGTTCCATTTGAATTTTCAAGTTGTAATTTCTTTTGTTATTCAAACAATTATCTTTTAATGTCAAACTCTGTTTCATTAATGCATTGCATATGTTTGTCTTGAATTCATCCAATCGTTTTCACTATTCTTATGCTTTCTTTATGATATTTAACTCTTGATAAAAAGCTACAAGCCTTTAGAGGGAGGATGACAAAATAATACCGTAATCTCATACAGTATGCTTTTGAATAGACCTTGCTGATGATGTACAGGCCTTTCTTTCAAATCCTAAACACTGGAGTTATAAGGAAGATAATCCCTAGTCAACCCCTTCGAGCCAAAGAAGTAGGAGTTTTCTGTTTTAAAACAAAATGAAACCTTTGATTTAAACTTGGGGCAGGGTAGTTTCTCAGTTAATTCAAAAAGATGCGCATTAAAGTCGCAAACTCTCAGTTCGTAATACAACGAACGACATCAAAAAAAAATTCCTTTGGAATCAAAAAGACAGTGATGGTTCCTTATCTCATAGGCAGTCAATCTCTCAAAAAAAGAAAATCCCACTGAGCCAAAACCTACAAAGGAGGCTTAAGAAAGCTGGGGCATCTCGCTGACTGTAATCTCGAAAACAGGAACATTCAGGCAAAAGTTAGGGATAACAAATCAAAAGAAAGAGGTCATTATAAATCCTCAATAACATGAAAAATGTTGCAAAAAAAAAAAGAGATGATGACTGCCTTCCAACAAATTCAACTTGTGTGAACCATCACCAAAAAAACGTCGTTCCAGACTCATTGGGAGTTCAAATGCACAATTAACTGAGTTTAGGATTGAAGAACATCACGAAGAGCGGGTGGGTACAAATATACTTTGAGCCTTTATCCTTTGTTTCTTAAACCGTGAACCAAGCCACGTTACAACCCTTAAAAAGTCCTAATTGAAGCATGGGTTAGTTCGAAAGCATACTGTTACAAAAGGTATCCTGACTCCTGTAAGGCTTTGCCCTAAATCTTGTGTTGAATTTGTCTTATAAAAAGTTTTCTGCTAAAAAACGCATTTTTCAAAACTTCGAGACAAGCATAAACTTTGCATCATTTGAATATCGTTGTTTGCACATGGTTTATTTGTTTAAACAGCAAAGAAATTTATACAGCGAATGTTCGGAGGAACGAAAACTCTCTCAGTGAGTAAAAATCATTTCAAGTGGGATGACACTCCCGTTGCAAAAGTCTCCCATCAACAAAAGGGGATTTTATTTGGTATTGTCCAGTTAACCCGGGGCAGTCCAGTCAAGATTTCAACAAACCTTTCAAAGTTCATTTAACCTGGGGCAGTCCAGTCAAGATTTCAACAAATCTTTCAAAGTTCATTTAACCTGGGGCAGTCCAGTCAAGATTTCAACAAATCTTTCAAGGTTCAGTGAACCTGGGGCAAGTATCCCTCACCATCACTTGGGGCATTTAAACGTCAATCTCATCAAAGGGTTACGTGCAGTCCAAGTGACCCGGCAATATCACAAGCATCTGATACTAGGGGCAGTGATGAAACCTCTCCGAAATCTTTTTGAAAAGACATTCAAGCGTCCTCAAGGAGTTCATCACCTCTCTAAGCAGACCTGCAGTCATGGGTTTATTTCCCCAACATTTGTCAAGGATTTATTCTCCAAAGCAAAATTACATTCCAAGTTTCAAGAGCGTTCAAAATTTCCTTCTGGAAGTTGCGGTCATCATCAAAAATTCCTTCGTCACCTGCTGGAATTCAAGAGCGTTCAAAATTTCCTTCATCACCTGCTAGAATTCAAGAGCGTTCAAAATTTCCTTCATCACCTGCTGGAAGTTGCGGTCATCATCAAATTTCCTTCATCACCTGCTGGAAGTTACAACCACCAACAAAGATAACGGACAAATGAAGCTCCTAAAAATCTGTTCCTCTCAAGAATGAAGACTCTCATCCTTAAAACCTCAGAAGATTGGTATACTCCCAATTTCTGACCCTTAACAGAATGAAGACTCTCATCCTTGAAACCTCAGAAGATTGGTATACTCCCAATTTCTGACCCTTAACAGAATGAAGACTCTCATCCTTGAAACCTCAGAATATTGGTATACTCCCAATTTCTGACCCTTAACAGAATGAAGACTCTCATCCTTAAAACCTCAGAAGATTGGTATACTCCCAATTTCTGACCCTTAACAGAATGAAGACTCTCATCCTTGAAACCTCAGAAGATTGGTATACTCCCAATTTCTGACCCTTAACAGAATGAAGACTCTCATCCTTGAAACCTCAGAAGATTGGTATACTCCCAATTTCTGACCCTTAACAGAATGAAGACTCTCATCCTTGAAACCTCAGAAGATTGGTATACTCCCAATTTCTGACCCTTAACAGAATGAAGACTCTCATCCTTAAAACCTCAAAAGATTGGTATACTCCCAATTTCTGACCCTTAACAGAATGAAGACTCTCATCCTTACAACCTCAGAAGATTGGTATACTCCCAATTTCTGACCCTTAACAGAATGAAGACTCTCATCCTTAAAACCTCAGAAGATTGGTATACTCCCAATTTCTGACCCTTAACAGAATGAAGACTCTCATCCTTAAAACCTCAGAAGATTGGTATACTCCCAATTTCCGACCCTTAACAGAATGAAGACTCTCATCCTTAAAACCTCATAAGATTGGTATACTCCCAATTTCTGACCCTTAACAGAATGAAGACTCTCATCCTTAAAACCTCAGAAGATTGGTATACTCCCAATTTCTGACCCTTAACAGAATGAAGACTCTCATCCTTAAAACCTCAGAAGATTGGTATACTCCCAATTTCTGACCCTTAATAGAATGAAGACTCTCATCCTTAAAACCTCAGAAGATTGGTATACTCCCAATTTCTGACCCTTAACAGAATGAAGACTCTCATCCTTGAAACCTCAGAAGATTGGTATACTTCCAATTTCTGACCCTTAACAGAATGAAGACTCTCATCCTTGAAACCTCAGAAGATTGGTATACTCCTAATTTCTGACCCGTAACAGAATGAAGACTCTCATCCTTGAAACCTCAGAAGATTGGTATACTCCCAATTTCTGACCCTTAACAGAATGAAGACTCTCATCCTTGAAACCTAAGAAGATTGGTATACTCCCAATTTCTGACCCTTAACAGAATAAAGACTCTCATCCTTGAAACCTCAGAAGGTTGGTATACAACCAATCTTATGACCCAAGACCCGAGTTCCTGATAGTCCCGACAGAATGAAGATTCTCATTCTCAAAGTGGCAAACAACTAAAACTCCTGAACTTCTTCCAAACAGGAATAAGCTTTTCAGAATCCTGAGTTTTACTCTCCAACAGGATAGCCGCTTTTCAACAGTATGGCTATTCCCCACAGAATTCTTATCCCCTAAGCAGAATGAAGACTCTCATTCTCAATTCCTCACAGAGTATTCAGATATTCCCCAGTGAAGATCTCCTCAAAATAGGAATCCCCAGTAGATTGGCATACAACCCAAGCTCCTGATTCCCCAACAGTGGTCCCAGGATTTCTCATTTTCAGTGATCAAAGGATTTTCAATCCCCTGCAGCAGTCAAGGATTTACTTTCCCCAGCAGCGGTTAAAGATTTCATTATCCAGGATTCGTCTTCCTCAGCAAGACAGCTCATCAGCTTACATGCGTATTCATTACATTCATATATCATAAACATTGACATAACATATGTATTGCATCATACATTTCATGCAACATAACTTTGTGTTTAGCTAACATTTTATCCTTTTCAGGATAAGAATAAAAGGCTATCATTAACAATTCCAAGGTACAGTCCAGATATGCTCCAAACACGGTTGCCATTATGTCGCTTATTCAGATCCCAGTTATAGTTTCAGATACACTCCAAACACGGAAGTCATCCTGCTACTCATACAGATCTCAATTCAGATGCATTTTTACACGGGCTCATCATCAGGCAACCCTACACCGGTTCCTTCTCAATTCCAGACTCAACTTATGAAAACAGTTTACGGATTCTCCAAACACGGATGTTAATCTACCGCTTGTTCAAGATTCAACTTCTGAAAACAGTTTACGGATGATTCCAAACATGGATGTCAATTCATTGTTTATTCAGATCCCCAATTCATGGATGTTCCAAACATGGATACCTTTCTGATACTCACCCACTCACCAACGACATACAGTTCAACGAACATTCTCAGATGGCATCTCTAAGCCCATCCCCCGACAAGATTCTGTCACATCTCCAGATGGCATCTTTAAGCCCATCTCCAAATGGCATCTTTAAGCCCATTCCCTCAAACTACGCTTTGACGAGTGAAAATTTTTTGGGCACTCTAATGTCTAATCTCCTTTTACCTTCGAGTCGCGAACGGCAAAACTGCCAATCTAACTCTTCAGGTTCAAGAAGATTGAACAGGGGCAACTGTTGTACCCCAAAATTTGCCCTTCTCTTTTTCACAAGAAATCACAGCTTCGGGTTTTCCCTGATTTTTCAAATTGGCTCAAGAATCGGTCAAACAGAGTTTTTCTTATCAGTCTATCCAAATTAGGGTTTCTATTGATTTTTAGTCAGTCAAGCAGATTATTAGGGTTTGTTTGAGTTTGGCTCAGGGTTTGATCAAGCAGACGCTTCTTTGACAATAAATCCAGAATTAGGGTTTGCACGCGCATTCTTAAAAGGAATTGAGTCCACAGTTCTTTGCAATCAACGGTTACATTGTTTTGACGCTTGTTCAAGATTTATGTCTGTCTCTCAAAACCTGAAACTCTGGGATAGAAGTTGAGGTTTCTGATTGAGAGTTTGAAGTGTTGGTTTAATCAGTGAAGTGAAAGGCGTATGGACGTTTGTTTGTTTGACTGTGCAATACATATGGTTAATTGGAACGCCGAGCTTATTGTTGGTTAATGTAAGGCTATGAGACTGCGATGTTTGTTGATTATTTATAATTTCTAAGTTACAATTATTGGGATAATTTCCAATTATTATAATTCAAGAAATTTAAATAATTAAATAAGCAATTGTAGAAGAAATCAAGAATTATCAGACAAAAGATTTTTTATTCATTTTTAATTGTTGTTACAAATGTTTATTTGATACAGTAAATTTATTTATAGTACTTACAATAAATTACAATGATTAAAAATAAAATAAAACAATCATCCTAAGCTTCTTGAAGTCTTCATCTTCTGCTACTGCTTCCCTTGCCCCAATTGATATTTACCTGCGGAGCCAGAAAAGGAGAAATCAATACAGATGAATTGGAAAAGCATTTTCAGGCAGTTAATCAAAAACTCATCATTAAAGGTGGTTGGCTGGAATCAGATTGTTTTGATTTTCATCATATTTTTCTCATCCTCTTTGCAAATCACAAGAAGACTCTCTTCTTGGTTCACAAAGAGGAAAGAAAAATTATTTTACAAGCATATGAATCAATTAAACAAAATGCACAAAGATGCATAAATTCAAACAAGGCAAACCAAATAGCCAAGTTACAAATACACAAGACTTCATAGAAAGTTCACCAAGTCACAAGTGTAAGCAATGCCAAACCAAGTTACAATTGTAAGCAATGGCAAACTAAGTTACAAGAAACTGTCCAAGGAAGCTGTCAAAGCTGTCAAAGAAGATACCAAAAGATATCAAAAGCTATCAAACTGTCATCAAAGAAAAGAAGAAAGTACAATATGCAGAAGAAAGCTAACATTGCAAGCAAGCTTGTAAAACCAATTTCATCATTTTCCATAGGCCAACACCTTTTCAGAATGGAAAGTACCTTTAAGCAATATAATATGCTTTAATAGAGAGAGAGAAGTAGAGGCTTACAGTTTTTCAGGCAGGCTTAGAGATAAATAAATATAACAAATCAGAATAGTTCAAGAGAGGACAGAAAAACCAGAACAGATATCACAAAACTAAAAAACACCAAAGCCAAGCATAACACATGCTACATCAAAGCCTCTCAAAAACTAACAAGCTCAAAAACTTCAAACCTTTGTTCAAAACATAAGCCTGCCTTCATAAAATATCCAAACAAAATTGGAAACCGAAGCAAGCCTGCATAAAAACCTCCAGCCTGCATACAAGAAAGCCTACACAACAAACTAACAAGCTCAGTAAATTGCAAACTCTGAAGCCTGCCTCAAGCCTGCACAAAGCACAAGCCCTGAAGCCTGCAACAATCTTCTTGGATCCTCACCATACTTTAACAGAAGCTTCTGCTCAGAATTTCAAAGTTGTTAGAGGGAATAGTGGTCGTTGTATCTCAATGTATCTTTTCCATTATATATTACCATTTTCTGAACTTTGTAATCATCCGTGGAGTCTCGCCATTCGTAGACTACCATTCTATCAATAAAATTTGAGCTTTTACCCAATTCTTTGTAATTCTTATTTCATTCAGCTTACAAACACTCGATTTATTATTGATAATAATTTTCAAAGCAAAAATATTAAATAACAAAGTTATTTTTCAAAAAGAATTTACAACTTACTTTTACTTTAGATTTTGTGATTCAAGAGGAAACAAAGAGTGGTGATCCTAGGAATGGACGAACTCCAGTAATTTTAGGAAGTTTTGTTTCCCCCGGGAAGGTTTTTCTCAGGTCATTTTTCGCTGGTATGCGCGTGATTTTTGTATATTGAAGATGATACCAATTGGTGTAAGGTGCAGTATTGGGTTTGTGATCCCAGTGTCCCCAGTCAAGTCTTGGTTCATTTTTTTTATTTTTTGGTTTGCATGGTCTGAGGTCTCTATCCCAGATTCCCTAGCAAAGTCTTCCCTCATATGATGAAAGGTCTTGTTCCCTTGGTGTGCTGAGATCGAACTATTTGCAAAATGTCACTCTTTCTGCAGTATTGGCGTTATTGTTAGTATTTATTTTCCAGGCAACTAGACCGGGGCAGCATATTTTCTAACAGGTGTTAAGACAGTTGTCAACCCTTTGGGTTTTCACCCGCCAAGTGCTGGGTTTGATTTAAAATCCCCATGAGTTTGACCTTCTTCTATAATGTTGACTTCTTGATTCCCTAGGAAGGCTATCCCAGGGCATCTTTTGTTGGAATAAGTTTGCATGATATGAAGACTCAATCCAAGATTCCCCACTGAAGGCTTTGCTATTTAATAAAAGTATTTTCTCCCCGTGAAAGCTAAGATTTGACTCATTTATGAAGCATCTCCCTTTCGGCAGTACTTGCATTTTGTTTGATTTCCCGATAGTCAGGCAAGGGCAATGTTTTATTTAATAAGTGTTGAAATGGTTATCAACCTTTTAGGTTTTCTCTCGCCAGGTGCTGGGTTTTATTTAAAATCCCCATAATTTTGATTTCTTGTTGTTATGTTTGACTTCTTAACTCCCCAAGTTGTTATCCCCATGAGGTTTCATACTTTTTCCCTAGAGAAGTTGGTGCAATACTTACTCTCAATATTGAAGAACGTATCTCTGGTTTCCCCAGTGAAGAACGTATCTCTGGTTTCCCCAGTGAAGAATGTATCTTGGTTTCCCTTCTTCGATGTGGTGTTGGCCTCCCCAATGAAGTTAGCACGAGGTCCTCAATTGATGTCTCGATGATGAGGCGGTATCTCTTCTAGTGAGGTCTATATGAAGTTCTCCCAATGAAGTCAGCTTGTAATCCTCAGTTTATGTTTTTCCGATATGGTTTCCATTTGCCTTATTTGAAATCAGTATTGCAATCCCCAGTAGAAGTGCGCACTGTGAAAACATTTGTTTCCCCATTGAAGTCTGAGTGCTATTCACCGGTGAAGCCTGGAGAAGGATGTTATATCCCTATATCTGTATTGTTTTGTCTCTATGATTTGTTTACTTCCGGATTATGTTCCTTCCCAGTGAAGTTAAGCCGCGAAATAGGATTTTGTTTCCTCGTTTAGTGCTTATTTTCTTATGGAATGTTCATCTTCGATATGATTTAGCCGAGTGTTGATTATTCCCAAGTTGGTTTTGCCTGGTTACTCCCAGTGTTATATGTCTGTTTTGTCAGCATATACATGATAACACTCATACATTCATACATACATAATGCATAGTTGAATTTAGCAAATCATTGCTCATTTGCGTTCATTAATTTTTGTTTGTTGACATATTACCCTGTTTTGCAGAGTTATGTTGTCCTCTCTCCAATAGAGTGTCAACCTTAAGCAGAAAGTGTATATTCTTTCAATTTCCACAATGAGTTATTCCCCCGTGGATAATTTTTGCTTTAGCCTTCTTGTACAGCTCTTTGTCTGGATAGATTGGGTTTCCCTCTTGAGTTTGTTCTCAAAGGATGTATTTAGGTTGACTGTCTCACTCCAGTTTATTTCTGGTTCGAATCTCTGTTCCCCAGCAATATTATTACTTTGGATTTCTACAAGCTTCGAGCATTGTTTTGAAAATGTGCATTTATTTTTGCACGAGAAGACTTTATCTCCTCAGCAAGAATATATTGGCATCTCCCCAGGAAGTCATGATTCATTCCCCAAGAAGTCATGATTCACTCCCCAGGAAGTCATGATTCATTCCCCAGGAAGTCATATCTCCTTCCCCGGGAAGCCATATTATTTTCCCGAGGAAGTCATATCTCTTTCCCCAGGAAGTCATATTTCATCTCCCCAGGAAGCCATATTGCTTTGTCCAGAAAGTAATTTTTACAATCCTCCATAACAGCAAGTAGCAGGTCTCTTTATTTGAGCAACTTGTACTTCCCCATAAAATTCGACGTTACTTTTTTGCTATCGTCTCTATGAGTGGATAGTTTGCAGTTCGTTGGCAAATTACTCCATTGGATGGAAGGTATTTCAATATTACAGAGACAATTCATTAAAGAATCTTTGCAAGTGGTAGTCTCTTTATTTGAGACAACTTATATATTACCATTTCTAGGCAGAATGCCTTGGTTAAAGAAGAAGTTGAGACCCATTATAGGTGAAACGCCAGAATTTTGGGAAAACTTATTATCTTTTTGCTACCTTCAGTGAACGCTTGTAGTTCACCGTTAGTGAATGTCGGTGCTATGATATATATTTCTCGCTACCTTCAGTGAAAGTTGGTAGTTCATCGTCAGTGAACATTGATGATATTTTCTCTTACTACCTTCAGTGAAAGTTGATAGTTCACCATCAGTGAACGTTGGTGATTGTTATCATTTTGCTGCCTTCAGTGGACGTTGGTAGTTCACCGTCAGTGAACGTCAATGTTATGATATTTCTTTTCTCTCTACCTTCAGTGAAAGTTGGTAGTTCACCATCAGTGAAAGCTAGTGATTATTATCTTTTTGCTGCCTTCAGCGAATGTTGGTAGTTCACCGTCGGTGCTATGATATTTCTTTTCCTTCTACCTTCCGTGAAAGTTAGTAGTTTACCATCAGTGAAAGTTGGTGATTATTATCTTTTTGCTGTCTTCAGTGAACGTTGGTAGTTCACCGTCAGTAAACGTCGGTGTTGTGATATTTCTTTTCCTTCTACCTTCAATGAAAGTTGGTAGTTCACCATCAGTGAAAGTTGGTGATTGTTATCTTTTTGCTGCCTTCAGTGAACGTTGGAAGTTCACCATTAGTGAACATTGGTTTTGTGATATTTATTTTCTCTCTACCTTCAGTGAAAGTTGGTAGTTCATCATCAGTGAACGTCGATGTTTGTCTCTCTACCTTCAGTGAAAGTTGGTAGTTCATCGTTAGTGAACATCGGTGTTGATATTCTTTTCTCTTTCTACCTTCAATGAACATTGGTAGTTTTTCCTTCAGTAAAAGTTGGTGTATCCTTTGGATCTTCTATCACCTCTTTAGCTAAGTTGATGCTACATTATCTCTTCTTTGGGTGTTACACCATTAGAGTCGGGTCTTTTTGGTTCACCTGTGATTTATTTTCATGGTCGAGTTCCTCTTTTGATCCTTATTTCTTTTGCTACATCCCCAGTGGTGTTTTTCGTCCCTTTGAATTTGTTCATATGCATTCATACTCATAAGCATTGCATGGCATCTTAGGGCCAAAAATAGGGTTTTGTTTTATATTTAAGCATCTTCGATCACGTCGACACAAAGATTTTTAACCTTCGTATCTCTAGATAGAAGAAACTTAAATAAGGGCAGTTGTTGTACCCCAATTTTCCCCCCTAAGATCCCTTCATCATACCACATTGATTCAATCACAACAATATCATATTAGGGCTTTTGGTTCTCCTCCCTGTCTTTAGCTTTGCTCTTTGAGAAATCACCAAGCACCTTGACTTCTTTTTCTTTTGTGATCATGCATGTTTTATTTTGAATTTCCTTTTAATTAATAAATGCAATGTGTGTTTGTCTTACTTATCAATAATGTAGGTAAAGGCAATATGGCTTAGCAAGTTGATATATGGGTTCATGAGGTTATTTCCATGCCCTAGTCAATAAAGCTTGAGAAATTCAAACCTCACCATTGAAGTTGTTTTGGAAGAGATGACATGGCAAGGCTTATTTTGGTTCACCACATTTCAAAGTTATCAAGATTGATTCAAAAGTACAAGGGGTTGATTGAATAAGTTGTCATGGTTGGACAAGGCATTGTTACCATTGGTCACAAGTGCATATTTCTCTCAATTCTCAAGATATAGAAGTGGTTTTGGTTGCTATGAGTTCTCATTATCATCCTCAATTACTCCTATCTACAAAATCAAAAGTTTTGGTACATTAAGGTTGTTCAAAATTGTCAAAGTTCCTCAAAGCATTTTCTTGATCTAGGAGATAGGGTTTTGAACTTCAAAGAAGTATATCTTTCTCATCTTTTGGTATTTTTGAGTGATTCCAAAAAATCCTTCTATTCAAAGGGTTAATAACAAATAACTTTAAAAGTTTCAAGGAGTTTTCATGTGGAAGAAACTTGATGATGAAGAAAGATTACAAGTCCTCCAAATGAACCCCCAATTTCCCATGTGTAACTTCAAATGATCATAACTTGGTAAATTGTTATCACCTTGAGCCTACTCTTTTTATAGAATGATCTTGAGGATGTGAACTGTATTCCTTATTTTATGTGCAAAGTGAGAAAATGAATGGAAGATGCCATAATAATACAAAAGATTATAGATCATTTCGTGATTTTTTTCCAACTTAAACAATTCATAACTCTCTCAATTTTTGGAGATTTTGAATGATTAAAGTTTTAAAATGTCATTCAAGAGGTCCACTTCATGCCATCTTTTTTGGTCAAGAGCAAATTCCAAGTGGAAGGCCATGTTTGGATGCAAAACATTATAGGTCACTTTTGAAGAAAAAATTGAAATATTTCTAAGTATGGAAAGTCAACTTCTTTTTCCCAACTTTGACTCATTGCAACTTTCAGCTCAAACATCCATTTGATTCCATTCTTTTCCCATTTCAAAGCTTGTAATCTCATCTTTCTAAAGCAGTAAGAATCATGTCCTCAGACCCCTTGAGCTAAAAATGCCATTGATTTGAATTTGGTAACTTGAAACTGAAGTTTCATCACAAGTCAGATTTTGAAATCTTTGTTTTCGCTTCTAATCACAAGTTTTCCACGTGTTTTTGCTTCTAATCATGTTTAACAACTTTCCAAAGGCGTTTAGCATCATGAAACGCACGATTTGGTTGAGTTTTGATGCTAAACAAGTCACACTTTGTTCATGTTGCAGACCCCCACGATTTCCCTCCAAACATCATCATTTCACACGCTTAAGGATCCCATTCATTCTCTTATAAATAGAGTGTCATCCCTCATTCATTTTCTCAAGCTTGAACAGCCAAAATCACCCTGCCAAACTCATTCCATAACTCACTTTTCTGCAACTTCGAAATCAGCATTCAAGCCTTTTTCAATCCATTTTTTCTAACAATTCACCTTCTTTGATCTTCCCTGAAGCTAACCATACAATTACTTTCAAGAATCATGACCTATATTGATCCATAGAAGTCCAGTTTCAGAGCTCTGCAACTTAACTTCAATAGGTAGATTCCTTCACCAATTCTCTCAAACTTTGATACTATTGTGAAGCTCTCATTGCCCTGGTTCTAGTTGCAACACTTGCATTTAACTGGAAACACGTTTTGGCCATGAATTTTTAAATTCCTTTTCAAGTCTTCCCTTCCAAATTTCTTGAGCTACAATTTAGATAAATTTGTCGTGAAGGTGTGGTTGTCTTCGTCTTGAAGAGACGAAGCGAATGGCATAGTGTTGTACCCCAAAATTTTCCCTCCTCTTTTTCACAAGAAATCACAGCTTCGGGTTTTCCATGATTTTTCAAATTGGCTCAAGAATCGGTCAAACAGACTTTTTCTTATCAGTCTATCCAAATTAGGGTTTCTATTGATTTTGAGTCAGTCAAGCAGATTATTAGGGTTTGTTTGAGTTTGGCTCAGGGTTTGATCAAGAAGACGCTTCTTTGACAATAAATCCAGAATTAGGGTTTGCACGCGCATTCTCAAAAGGAATTGAGTCCACAGTTCTTTACAATTGACTGTTACATTTTTTGACGCTTGTTCAAGATTTCTGTCTGTCTCTCAAAACCTGAAACTCTGGGATAGAAGTTGAGGTTTCTGATTGAGAGTTTGAAGTGTTGGTTTAATCAGTGAAGTGAAAGGCGTATGGACGTTTATTTGTTTGACTGTGCAATACATATGGTTAATTGGAACGCCGAGCTTATTGTTGGTTAATGTAAGGCTATGAGATTGTGATGTTTGTTGATTATTTATAATTTCTAAGTTACAATTATTGGGATAATTTCCAATTATTATAATTCAAGAAATTTAAATAATTAAATAAGCAATTGTAGAAGAAATCAAGAATTATCAGACAAAAGATTTTTTATTCATTTTTAATTGTTGTTACAAATGTTTATTTGATACAGTAAATTTATTTACAGTATTTACAATAAATTACAATGATTAAAAATAAAATAAAACAATCATCCTAAGCTTCTTGAAGTCTTCATCTTTTGCTGCTGCTTCCCTTGCCCCAATTGATATTTACCTGCGGAGCCAGAAAAGGAGAAATCAATACAGATGAATTGGAAAAGCATTTTCAGACAGTTAATCAAAAACTCATCATTAAAGGTGGTTGGCCGGAATCAGATTGTTTTGATTTTCATCATATTTTTCTCATCCTCTTTGCAAATCACAAGAAGACTCTCTTCTTGGTTCACAAAGAGGAAAGAAAAATTATTTTACAAGCATATGAATCAATTAAACAAAATGCACAAAGATGCATAAATTCAAACAAGGCAAACCAAACAGCCAAGTTACAAATACACAAGACTGCATAGAAAGTTCACCAAGTCACAAGTATAAACAATGCCAAACCAAGTTACAATTGTAAGTAATGGCAAACTAAGTTACAAGAAACTGTCCAAGGAAGCTGGCAAAGCTGTCAAAGAAGATACCAAAAGATATCAAAAGCTATCAAACTGTCATCAAAGAAAAGAAGAAAGTACAATATGCAGAAGAAAGCTAACATTGCAAGCAAGCTTGTAAAACCAATTTCATCATTTTCCCTAGGCCAACACCTTTTCAGAATGGAAAGTACCTTTAAGCAATATAATATGCTTTAATAGAGAGAGAGAAGTAGAGGCTTACAGTTTTTCAGGCAGGCTTAGAGATAAATAAATATAACAAATCAGAATAGTTCAAGAGAGGACAAAAAAACCAGAACAAATATCACAAAACTAAAAAACGCCAAAGCCAAGCATAACACATGCTGCATCAAAGCCTCTCAAAAACTAACAAGCTCAAAAACTTCAAACCTTTGTTCAAAACATAAGCCTACCTTCATAAAATATCCAAACAAAACTGGAAACTGAAGCAAGCATGCATAAAAACCTCCAGCCTGCATACAAGAAAGCCTACACAACAAACTAACAAGCTCAGTAAATTGCAAACTCTGAAGCCTGCCTCAAGCCTGCACAAAGCACAAGCCCTGAAGCCTGCATAAACATAACCTGCATAAACTTCAATAAACCCAACTGTACCATACAAACCTGCCTCAAGCCTGTCAAAAACCATACAAACATTCAACCTGCCTTCAAGATCAAGGAACTAAACTCAAAGCAAATCCAAATACTCTCAGAACCATGTTCATCACAGGACCAAAATAGCCAAACGATACCAACCAAGTTCAAGAGAGGAAGAGATTCATAGCCAAACGATACCAACCAAGTTCAAGAGAGGAAGAGAGTCAGAAACACATCAAAAATACTCTCAGAACCATGTTCATCACAGAGCCAACATAACCAAACACATATCAAAAGCATCTCAGAATCAAAGTTTCATCTTAGAAAAAGCCAACAAAGCCAATATTCAAAAAGTCAGAAGCAAGTACATCTTAGAAATACTCATCATTGAAAACAAATCAAGCCAAAGAGAGATTTAAAGTTCATCAACATAGCCTAATCAGAACGATAACAAGGCAAGCAATCAGAAGAAGAAAAGAAGATGCCCTAGGGTTTTCAGAAGCATAGCATTCATCATAAAACAAAGCAAAGATACAAGTACAAGAACAAAGCTTTCCTCAGCGTCTCGCTCCCTTGCCCGGCCGCCTAAGACGCCTCCTGTCCAAACTCTCCTTCTCCTTTCCAAAAAAGCAGAACCAAGGTATAAATTCCTCTTCCTTTTTTTTTCTACACCTTACACAAACATAAATAACATAGAAGATCAGAATATGTAAAATCAATAACATGCACGAATTTTGAAACCCTAAAACAAGAAGAAGAAAGTCGTTACCTTTTATCACCGCCTGGTACAACTGTGGAGAGAGGAGAGTGGAGGTGGCGTCTGGCGGCTGAGGCGAGTGTAAGGCATCATAAACCTTGATTGAGAGAGGACGAAGAGACTCATCCCCATTTGTAAACATTTGTACCCCCATCCCCGGATACTTATTTGTAATAGCTTAGACTTTAAATTCCCGCAAATTATCGCTTTCTATATACTGTATAGTAATTAGGGTTTGTATGTGAAGATTCAAAATCAACCGCTAGATAACCTAATACAAGACAAAAGCATGAAAATCAATACACAATTCACACTTGCACCTCTAGGGTAACCTTGCTTGTTGCCTCGGAAAAATGCAATCATGTCCCTCGAGTATGAGACACTCTAGCAAACGTCCCTTCGATAAACAAAGATCGCAGTCCCTCGATGACCCTCGATGTTGCCTTCGATAAAACGATCTCGTCCCTTACAAAATTGCTAGAGCATCTCACAAGTTGCCTTCAATGATTGTATACGATGACCCGCGCCCGTCCCGTTCAAACATCCTAACACAAGGTTGTTCACCAAATACAACGGTGAAACAACACTGTTAAAAGGGTTAAAACATGAGAAAGATCTTTGAGAAATTTAGGGTAGATAGCTCTTGGTTACTTGATCAATCTTACAAAACATCCTTGCCATTTTTCAAACACACATCTCCACACACTTCCAAAACCACTTTCAAAAACATTGAAACATCTTTTCAAAAAGACAAACACCTTTGTATATACTCAAACATGAGTCATTACAAAGGTTGCCTAGACAAGGCATCTTTTTCAAAACATTTTCAAAACCACACACACAAAGCACCATTTTAAACAATTGAAGAGCAAAGGCAAGTGATCTAAAACAAGTAACTAAGAGCCCATGGATAACCATGGATGAAAAGGGTGCTAGCACCTTCCCTTTTCATAATCTACCCCCCGAACCCACGAAAACATCTCAAAGGTCTTTCCTGTGCTTTTTGACCTTTCCTTAGGATAAATAAAAATTTGGTGGCGACTCTTGCTAAACCGAACAAGTGCGAATACAAACGCAAAACCTCAAGTCAGTTCTCCCACCGTATCACAGAACTGGCGACTCTGCTGGGGAGATTTCTAAAAGTGGGGTTACCTTAGGGTTTTAGATCACCTATACATGCTTGCTTTGATTGCTTTAATTTTTGGGTTCCTTGTTTGGGTTTGTTGTAAATCCTACACCCGGATTTGGGGGCACCTTTTTAGGTAAATAACAATAAACTGTGAGGGAATTGTGCAGGGTATACCGACATGGTTGAAGCAGTAGCTATGTTAGTGTGACATATTTGTGAGTACCGGTAGCCCTTGAGTAGTCAAGGAGAATACGGGGCCGCTGAGCGATGTCATGAAACACTAACGAACTCTAGAACCTTACTTGACCATCTTGGCCTTTTTAGGGGTAGTGAGATGACCGACTTTGGTGCAGTACGAAGTTGGTAGATCCTATATACTACACTCATTGAGGGTTGTTTTCTTGGAATATTTTGGTCGCCAGTTAAGTGGCTAAACCAAAACAATGAACACAGAAAATAATCCAATGATATTGAGCTCCTTAGAACCCGGTTTCTATTTTAGGACAGGATGAGCCAATTAACTTCAAGAGGGTACTTACCTACGAACCCCATGCAAGCCTAAACTTAAGGACTTGTTTGTTTTGTGTGAATATGATTACCTGTATATACACTTACTTGCTTTTGCATACATGTACATAGCATCATAACATCATACCATAGCATTTTCAATAACCATTTCAAGGATCTCGAGGGTTCTTTTGATGCAGGGTCACGTTGAACCAGACGTCTACCAAGGGGCAAGAGGTTTTTGAAGAAGTGAAAAACACAAGAAGGGGGGGTTGAATTGTAAAACTGAAAATCAATGCAATGAACAAGATATTTTTATCCTGGTTCGTTTGATCTCAAACTACTCCAGTCCACCCGTCAAGGTGATTTCGCCTCTCTCCAACGAGGTCTTAATCCACTATATTCAACTGAATATTACAAACTGCTTTAACAACTGCTAAAGCCTTCTTGATGCAAACCACAACCCGGTTTGTCAAGGAAACACTTTCTAACAAAGAAGATAAATCTAGGTGTGAATGTTTTCTACAAAACTGTATCACAACTGTGATGTATACACAACTTAAGCTTATGAAACTAGATTGCTAAACAATGATTGAGTAAGAAGATATGTAGCGTTTAGCAAACTGAGAGAAGGAAGATTATGATTAGCTTTTAGGCGTGTAAAAAGTTGGAGAGCATTAACCAATTCAATCTTCATAGTCTTGTTTATATAGCACTGAGATTGATGAACGTTGGAGCAATATTCTTGATTCAATGCTAATAACAAACTTTCCTTATTGAGCAGATCTTGTCTGGAATGAGGCCGTTGGTAATAATTTGCTTTCAATGCACAGTACCATTGCTTACTTAATGCATGTTCTGGCTTGGCTCATTCTGACTCTGCTTAACTGTTGATGAACTGTTATTTTTCTTTATCAGAGTGTTGAGCGCAGTTCTGTTCATCAAGCTTCAGCATACACGTGAGTTAATCTTCTGATTCTAGTATTCTGATATAGCAACTTCTGATGCTGATGTCGAGAACCAATATTCTGATGCTGATTAAGTGTGCTCTTGCTGATACCTATCAGAGTTTCTGCAAAGTAGAACATAATACTTTTAGGTAGCAAATAGTTCATACATGAATCATATAAATAATATATCTTTTCATTTTGTTATCATCAAAACTTAAACATAGGGTAGTAGATTCAAACTTTGTTCTAACAATCTCCCCCTTTTTGATGATGACAAAAACTAGATATTTTTAATTGAAAATAACGTGAAAAAGTATCAGAGGTAACTAAATGATAAGATGTATCAGAGTAAGAGGTTATCAAAGATAAGGGATAAGAGTTGAGAGATACTCCCCATGAATTTATTACTTCCCTTTTTGATTCCAAGAGTTCTTCAGGATCAGAACTTTTTGCCTTTCTTTGAACATCAGAGTATCAGAGTCTTTGACTATCAGAAGCTTTAGATCAGCATATCAGAGCAGAGCTTCAGATCAGCGTATCAGAGCTTTTCTTGTCAGAGCTTTGCTTTGGGTCAGAGTATCAGAGCGGGTCAGAGTATCAGAGCTTTAGTCTTCAAAGTATCATGGAGCTGTCTTGTACCTATAGACTTAAGCAAAACAGAAAACATATTCAAGTATATCAGAGTTAGAATGTTCGAGAATTTCTGTCTTAGTAATCCGTTATTATTTAAAATATCATTCTTGTTCTCCCCCTTTTTGTCAGCAATCAAAAAGTGTAAGTCATGTGCTAAAACATTTAAGGCAGAAAAACTTGTCATATTAAAAAGTTCAGAATCAGACAAAATAGTACAACAGATAATCAAAGAAAACATGAAAATGACATGAATGAAAAACTAAGGTTGGGGAGGAAGGCGTGTGAACAGGTTCTCCAGCATGGCTTTGATCTGATCAGCAGTCTCATTCTGCTTGTGTACCATGCTGACAACTGTGTCTATCTTGCTATCCTGCACATCCATCCTTTCTTTCATCTTCTGGTCGTTTTCATCCATCCTTTGTTGCAGACGCATGTCATTCAGCTTCAGCTCTTCCAGAGTCTGCCTGTCCAAGGCAGCTTGAGAAACATCAGAAGCAGGGAGCTTCTGAGAGCTTTCTGCAACATCTTCTGCTTGACTTGCTTCAGCTTGAATGGTCTTGTCTTCTTCTGGTTGCACCTTTGAAGCTAGCTGTTTCTCAGACCATGGCTCACTATCTAGAGGGAGCACGTCTTCCTGTGGCAGCTGACTTTCAACTTCCTTCAGCAGCTTGCTGAAGTTCTGTTGTGCCTACTCATAGTTGATATCCTGCAACTTGAGGGCTTCAGCACGTACCCAAATTCTGAATTATGACCAGAGCTGGTCAGAGGAAGCTGGGTCAATCATTCCAGGACAGACTTGCTTCAGAGAAGCAATCCACTACTGCAAACCTGTTTCAAAATTCATAATACCAGAGCCAACATCTGGTTGTTTTGGTTTTGGAATGGCTATTTTATTTTTCAGATCAGCAAGACGGTCAAGGATTGTTAAGTCTATGAAGGTCCTGCTGGGGTTTTCGGTGGTTTGCTTGGGAGCTGTTTGTTTTGGAGATGGAGTGGGAGAATCAGAAATTATGATTGGACTGTTTGGTGTTTTGGGAGTATTTGGTGGTGTAGATTCTGGCAAGGATGGCAGCTGGGCCATTGTGACTGTTGTTCCACATGGCAGCTGGATTGCCAGAGGTGATGGTTGAGGTGAATGAGGTTCAGAAGGTGGAGGAGTTGGAGTTTCAGAGTGATGAAACTCAGGTTGAGGTGATGGTGGATGAATTTATGGTTGAGGAGAGGGAGAAGGAATTGCTGGTTGTGGAGAAGTTGTTGGAATTTCTGGTTGTTCAGGGATAAGAGGTTCTTCTGGAATGGATGAGAGAGGTTGTTGTTGTTCTGGTTCTTCAGCAGCTTGCTGTTGTTCTGGTTGTGGAGAAGGGACAATTTGTGGTGCAGAGTTTGGATTAATGGAGGAGTGATCAGAAGTGTGTTGATCAATGTCAGACAGCACTTTGTCAATTGCTGATGTTGTTGATATTGTTGGTTTGGGATGTTTGGTTCGGGGTCTTCTGAGTTGAAGTGCCTTAGAAGGGTCATCTTCTGGTTCAGTTTCATCTATTGTTGGGATGGGGATTGAGATTCTATGAGAGGTTGGAGGTGGAATTGATGCTGGAATAGTAGAAGAATTTAAAACAGAAGCAGCAGATACATTACCTCTTTTCTTGGGTGTCTGCTGGGATGATCCTTCTGAAGGTGCCTTCCTTTTCTTCGTCTTCTTCAGTGTAACTTCTGGTTGAGGTTGGTGCAGATCTTTGATCTTCAGATTGGGATCTGTACCATCAGCTTTGCACGCGTCCAGATATCTGAGAACTACCACTGGCTTGGATTCTATCTCAGAGAATAAAGGAAAGTCACTCAGTGGGACTCTTCTGCTGGTGATATCAGCAATAGGAGTAGCGCTGGGTTCCTTTTTGATATTCTCTATCAACTTCATTTTCTTCAAGTTCTTCGCGTTCAGAGGCTTCCCAACCGTTGGTTCAATGGTGCTTAACTCTTGAGCTTCTATCAGATGCTCTATCAGCCTATTCTCAGTCAGAATATCTGATATCAACCTTCCAAAGGGTATCCAATCCCTCTTTGTTCTTTCTTCTTCCCTGGTTTCCTTCACGCTTGTTCTGAGGTGATTGAACAGAAGATGAGCCAAGTTGATTTTTACCTTCTGATTGATAAAGTAGATCAGAAACTGCTGATCTACATTTATGTAATCAGGGGAACTAGTTGGCTTCCTATGGTTAAAGCACCCCATAATTATCTTCGCCCAAACTCTGTGATGATCCTTCAGATCTTTGATCTTGCTGCTGGGCACCCCATGGGTGAAAATCCTTTCTGTTATGACGCCCACGTCAGCACATCTCTCAGCCATATCAATACAGCGGACCCCACCGCCACTGTAACCAATTAACCTTGCTATGTGATCCTCAGTGATCACAATCTTCTCCCCTATAATGTAGGAGGTGACTTGATGCGTTGAAGTCGTTGCATGAATCCAGAACTCCTTGACTAACATAGGGAATGTTGGTTCAACCAACCTGTCAAAATACCTTTCCCATTTCTGTGCCCTAACTTCTTCTGTTAAATCAAAACCGTTTTCCTTCAGACTTCCAAAATCAATGATCAATTCAGATAACACTTCAAGATTCTTCACAGGAGTGAGGAGTGTTCTGAATGGCACTTGATACTGTTCAGATGATTCTTTCTTCTGAGAACCTGCAGAAGCACTGCTGGAGGTTGCCATGTTCACACTTAGGGATTTTGAGAAAAACTGAGAAAAAGAGTTTGCAAGAGATGAACACAGAAAAATGCAGAGAATACTTTGAGAAATAATGAGAAACTGTAAAAGATTAAAGTGAGAGGTTTAACGTGTTTAAATAGGGTTCAGAATATTTTGAAATTGTAAACGTTTTCAATAAAAAGGAATAAAATCATGATTACGTTTTAAAAACATGATTACTTTCATTTAATGCTTGCTGATTTTGGGGGATTTGAGAAAGATACTTAAAACGGTTACCAGACATGTGTCTCAATGCACCCAATCAGCGTTTTGCCTTTGTGATCGGTGGATCTGGAACTGACTGTTTAACGCTGGTTCGCGAAATGTCGCGGTAAGCAAGAGTCGCCACCGTCTTTTATTTTCTCCAAATGGAAAGGACAAAAGCACAGAAAAATTCCTTATAGAGATTGCTCTCGGTTCGGGAGGTAGATTTATAGAAAGGGAAGGTGTTAGCACCCTTTCTATCCATGGTTATCCATGGGCTCTTAGATACTTGCTCATTTGTGTTTTCAAAATTGTTTGTTTGCTTTTCAACTGTGGGTTTAAAAAAGTTTCTTTGAAAATTTCAGTTCGACTCTTGTATCAGTCCTCAAGAGTGTTTGAAAAATTGCTTTTGAAAGCTTTTTAAAAGGTGTCGGTGTGAAAAGAAGTTTTTGATTTGTTTTGAAATTAGAGCAAGTATCTACGAGTCGTCTACCTACCCTGAGGAATTCGTCTGTGTAAATGTCCTTAAAGTAGTGCCATCCCACCATTGAGAGGTAGGTAGCACCACCGTTGGAGGTGTTCGGGTCAATTCGAGGGTTCGGGACATTGTGGTCACCAGAGCAATAGGAAGACACCTTAGAAGTTACCCTCATGCCATGTTCATGGACATGAGGACTTACTAAAACGTCCTCTACTCGACAACCACTTTTCGAGGGGCAAGGCAATAATGAGGCGTACCCTAGGGGTGGTGTGTGATTTGTGTGTTATTTTCGATTACGTTTGTCTTGTTCATGCATTGGTGATCTACGCTTTGTTTTTATTTTTGGCATTCATTCTTTCATGTGAGTTATTAACAGTTTAAAAGATGCGGAATCAAAAAGTCCTACGCTATTACAAAGGCGCGGGTCTACATCGCCAAATTAATCCAAGACCCGATTTGAAATAAAATAAAAACGCGGAAAGATAAATGTCCTAATTAATCTATTACAAGGCTTTGGGGTAATTACATGAAATTTATATAAAAAAAAGAAATAAAGTAAGCGCGCGAAACGGAATTATAATCGAAAGCGAGGGCGTTGGACCCTTTTAAAGAAATTAAATTACAGTTAATAAATTAATTAAGTTAAATAAAAGAAAAAAAGACTTATTTTTTGTTATTTTTGTATTTATGGAGTCTAATGAGAAAATTAAATTGGAACCCTAATTCTAAACTATTTTTAATTTATTAAAAAAATGTTTAAGTTTAACCTAGTTTTAACCTAATTATTTAATGGTAAATTAATTTACAAAAAATAATTAATAATTAAATATGGTGAAAAAGAAAAAAAAGGAATAAAAGGATAAAACCCTAATTCTACATTTTTTAGTTTATTACAAAAATATTAAAATTAAAACCTAGAATTAGAACTAAATTTATTATTACATTTATTTACAAAATAAAAACATTAGTGAATTAAATAATAAAATAGATTTTTATTTTTTGTCTTTCTGATTTTTTTGTTATTTTTTATGTTATTAAAATTAATTTTATGGATTAAATAAAACAATTATCATAAATAATCAATTAAAGAAATAAAGAGCAAAAATAAAGAAAGAAGAAAATTGGAGGGATGGACAAACTCTGGGGTGTCTGAACCCAATCAGGATGTATATTTGAGAAATTTGGCCCATTGAAATCCCAGCCTGTTTGACTTTCAAACGATCACATGCAGACCCATTGACTGGCATACACAATGGAACTCACATGATAGCCCTTAGATTGTGGTTCTGGGACACTTGGCAGGCGCAGGATTTGGAGTGCACGATAGTCTTTTGGTGAGAAGCTGCACAGGAGCATGTTAATTGAAAAAATATGAAATACATAGGGGGACCTGGGAATCGAACCCAGGTCCCAATGCTTGCCAGCACCACGTTCCACCAACTGAGCTGTTTTGCCACTTTGTTATTATAATGGAAAGGAATTAATATATAAAAACAAACACACTAATGCTATTAATCAAAAAAACGCGCTGAAACTTGAATAGTCCAACCAAGATAGGACACGCAGGCTTCGTCCTCATTGTACCTGTAATCAGAAAAGAGATAGCGGGGGTTTTAAACCCGCACTAAATATACCCTGCGAAAAATAGCGATTACACTATGGGCCATGATAAATTAGGCGCGAGGTGATGAACAGGTTCGTCTGGAGCTTCTGAGTCCAATGGTCCTGGTCTTGTTGTCTAATTTTTCCTGAAGAGGAAAGCCCTAATTTTTGACCTCTGAAACCCTAAAGAGCTTCCATGGCAACTTTGCATATAGGCTATAAAAACTTAATTAAAATACACCATTAGCTTCAGGGAGTGCATATTAGTACAAAACGATTATTAGAATGCATGAATATGGCATATATATTAAAACACGATTATGAGAAAAGTTTGAGCAAATTGGACTTTGTTCTACCACTTCTTTATGCATGGGGACTGGAAAAAGATTCAGTTAGGTTCAGGGAGACCTCAGCAAGCTTTTTGGATGGATTATAGGCTTTGAATCACGTCCTATGAGTGTTTTCAGTTTTGGAATTTTTGACAAAAATTGCAAAGTTTGTATGAGGTCTGAGGCGCAGCTTCAAGGTTTTTTGCATTAGGTTTAGCATTCTGTATATGTATGGGACGAATTAGGGTAAGAATTTGAGTCCATAAGCCTTTGCATTGATGAATCAAATATTTGATTTTTAATAAAATCTTTTTCAATCTTTTTATCATGAAACCTAGCCAATTTGCATGGAATCTTTCTTCTTTGGGCATGCACGAAATCCTTAGGCCTTGATGAGAGATTATACTGCACAAAAAGATTTGAAAACCTTATTTTAGTATTTTTCTTGTAATTAATTTTGATTAAATGAATTAAATAGATTAAATATTCAATTAATTAATTAAAAATAATAAAATAACTCCCCTTTGGGTCAATGGGTCGTGCATAGCTTTTGGATGATGATTCTTGGAAGAATTTGTGGCCCATTAGCAATTTTGAGGCATTTGAAGTAAAGTTGACTTTTCAAAATTCCCAAAAATTTCCCAACTTCCACAAGGCATATCTTGCTCAATTTTTAAGCTTTGATCATGTTCTTGGACATTTTGGAAAGGTCTTGAAGTCCTCTAACCAATTCCTTTTGTCCCATGTCATTTTGATTTACCAATCTCAAGTTATGGTCTTTGACTTAAAGTGCCTTTTTGTTGTCTTTTGAAAATGACCTATAATGTTGAGATTGATAACTTTTTGTGAGAGCATTTCTTGGACTTGAAGTGTGAAGAGGAGTTGTAGGAAATGTCTTTCTCTTAAAAATGAGCTATGGATGGAATTTTTCTGATAAACCATGTGGAAGTTATGCCTTGGTCAAGTTACAGTTGACTTTTTCAACTGTCCAAATATGGAAACTTTTGCATCTTGAGACTTTTTGAGCCATACTTTGAAAATCATGATCAAGCATTGGTCAAATGATGTTTGTGGCTTCAAAATAAGATGTTGACCAAAAATTTGAACTTTTGACTGTCAAATGACCATTTTGCCCCTGTAGTTGACTGTTGAGCAATTAGGGCATTTGACTGTGCAATTTTGTGCTGTGAGTCTTGAAACTTGGCATGTGGATGCTTGACCATGTTTGTAGGCATGTGGGACTTGATTGGACCCTTGAAAACTTCAATTTCTTTGCCAGACCAAAAACCCTAGTTTTTGACTGTTAGGAGGCCTTTGAACTGTGCAACCCTTGGGGAGATTTTGAAGCATGCTCTTTGCAAATCTTGAATAATATGGGAGGGCAAATTTTGGGGTACAACAGTTGCCCCTGTTCAATCTTCTTAGACCTGAGGATGCAGATTGGCTGACGTGCCTTTCGTAATCTGAAGGTGGAAGATGATTGAACACTAGAGTGCCTAGAAATTTGCGCTCACATGTTAGCAGTGTGATGGTGAGAATGGGCTTATGGATGCCATTTTGGAGATTGATGGATAGGATGATGGGCTTATAGATGCCATGCTAAGAGATGATGGAAGGTGGATGGGCTTATAGATGCCATCTGGTTGTCAATCGCGTAAGAGATTCCTTAGCGAGAACTTACGTACCTGAAAAAGAAAATGAGTACCTGGCCTGTTACAGGAGCTGGTCTTCAAACTCCTTGTATAGATGTGCCCTGACTGGTTACAGGAATTGAATCTGGAGCTTCAAAAAGGTGATGAATGAACCAGGGATGGTTACTACCTCAACGGGACGGTGAGAGAACCTTGGACGATTACTACCTCAACAGGAACGCTGAGAGAACCTTGGATGTCTTCTACTGGGATAAGAATCAGGGAGATCTTAGGGTCGATCTGGCTGAACCAGAGAAGGCCTTTGACTGGGTAAGAATCAGGAAAATCTTAGGGTCGATTTAACTGAACCGGACAAGGTCTTGGAATATCTTCAACTGGATAAGAATCAGGGAGATCTTAGGGTCGATCTGACTGAACCAGAGAAGGCCTTTGACTGGATAAGAATCAGGAAAATCTTAGGGTCGATTTAACTGAACCGGACAAGGTCTTGAAATATCTTCAACTGGATAAGAATCAGGGAGATCTTAGGGTCGATATGACTGAACCAGAGAAGGCCTTTGACTGGATAAAAATCAGGAAATCTTAGGGTCGATTTAACTGAACCGGACAAGGTCTTGAAATATCTTCAACTGGATAAGAATCAGGGAGATCTTAGGGTCGATCTGACTAAACCAGAGAAGGCCTTTGACTGGATAAGAATCAGGAAAATCTTAGGGTCGATTTAACTGAACCAGGCTAAAGTCTTGGACATAGCTGAGAACTTAATTGGATCTTTCCTGAAAGGTAAAGGTCAGTCATATGCAATGCATGATATGGATCAAGCAATGATGTTCTCAACATAAATGAGATTTGTAAGATATGATGCATATATGCATGCTATAATGTATGGAAATGTGATGTTTATGAACGTATGTTTTCGTCCTAGGAAAATAAATCCTTGACGGGTGCCGGGAAGTCACATCCTGGGCTGATGTTGGAGAACAATGCTTTGTTGTTTCCGCTGGGGATGATAGTTGCAAGAATACCGGTAGGAGAAGATAACTCCGTTGGGGATAAACTTGGCGAATGGATTACTCTGCGGGGAGAAAAGTACTCTAACGATCTTGCTGGGAAACAATACTCTGTGGGGAGAGAGGTACTTTGCTGAAATGTTGATGGTAACTTCGCTGGGGATACCATTGTTGTGTTGGAAGTGTTAATGGACTTCGCTGGGGGTAAGAAGACTTTGCGGAGAACGATCTTCCGTGGCTTTTGGCTGAGGATAACCCAGTTATATCCTGGTAGGGAAATAACCTTTGAATAAAGCCGGGAGACGCGTTCGTGCTCTATGGGGATAAGCTTCCAGAATCTACTAGGGATAAGCTTACTGCTTGGGGAGATGGATCCCAACTTTCTTGGGGAAACTGGATTGGACTCTCCTGGGGAAAATTTGAACTATATTGGGGAAGTGACTCCATTGAATGTTTGATATACCGCCGGGGAACAATCTTTAGACCAAGACTGCCGGGGATGCTTGTTAAGAATGCATGTATATTGCTGGGGAATGTTGAGATCTGCTGGAGGATACCCAACTTCCCTAAGGTTGACTGTAACTTTGCTTGGAGAGAGGGCATTGACTTGCTGGCTCACTCTCTGGGGAATTAAGATGTCTGGTTATGTTCTTTAGCTGAACCTACCTTGATACCTTGATGGACGGAACAATTAGATCGCTTAGACCACTTGTTATTGCCCCTGTTTCTAATGTTACCTGTAATCAATCCTTTGTTTCGTACGCAAATATTTATGAGTTAGCAATTAATGTCAATGCATATATCACAAATTGAACCTTGGACGTTCTTCGCAAAACAAAACAGGAAAGGAAAAACAATTGGCAATTTTAACTGAAAAGTGATTTTTGTATTGATTTTTGAATTTGCCTGTAAATAGGCGTTTATGTACAAGAGGCTGACGTCCTAGTAAGAGAACGCCGCCGAACCAAAGAGTTTATACAAATTTGTACAAAGGAAAATAAAACAGCTGTGTGAAATGAATGATCCCACTGGGTTCCAACTCTGCTATCGCCTTTATATCTCCGAGCGTCTCATCACTTGATGACCTAACCGAAGATGAAGCTGATTGATCAATGTCGTCTGAACTTGATGTAGATACCGGATTCTGGATGCAAAGTGATCCAATGAGACATATTATTACGCTTTATCCCTAACTTTTGCCTGGACCGCCCTTTCGGGTTTTCAGTCCACCGGGATACCCATTTTTGCCCAAGCCGCCTTTTCAAGTTTTCGACTTGCCGGGTGTACAGATTTTTCATTTCATCCCTTCATTTTGCCCGAACCCTTTTGGTTCGCCGGGAAGCCCTAATTTTTTCCTAGGTATGTCAACCTAGCGGGTCTTTTTTCATGCGTAGTATCTTTTTACTATGTCTGCATTGGCAGGGTGAGGAAGGTCGTCACCATCCATGGTAGTTAGAATCATGGCTCCTCCTGAGAACACATGTTTAACCACAAATGGCCCTTCGTACGTAGGGGTCCATTTGCCCCTTGGATCACTCTGAAGTAGGATGATACGTTTGATTACCAGATCCCCAACTTGATATTCTTGTGGTCTGACCTTTTTGTTAAATGCCCTGATCATCCGTTTTTGGTACGTCTGACCATGACAAATAGCAGCAAGTCTCTTTTCGTCAATAAGGTTTAATTGATCAAGTCGTGTCTGGATCCAATCATCTTCGCTCAGATCTGCATCCTTCATTATCCGGAGAGAGGGTATCTGCACTTCGATCGGTAAGACTGCCTCCATACCGTAGACCAAGGAAAAAGGAGTTGCCCCGGTTGACGTCCTGGCTGAGGTACGGTACCCATGTAGAGCGAACGGTAACATCTCGTGCCAATCTTTATAAGTCACTGTCATCTTCTGCACGATTTTCTTGATATTTTTATTTGCTGCTTCTACAGCCCCATTCATCTTCGGCCGATAGGGAGAAGAGTTGTGGTGCTGTATCTTAAACTGCTCGCAGAGCTTAGTGATCATCTTGTTATTGAGATTGGTACCGTTGTCTGTAATGATTCTTTCAGGGACGCCGTATCGACAGATCAGGTTGTGCCGAATGAACCGTGCCACAACAGTCTTGGTTACCGTAGCGTAGGAAGCTGCTTCAACCCACTTCGTGAAGTAATCAATCGCTACCAGGATGAAGCGATGCCCATTGGATGTTGTAGGTTTAATCTCACCGATCATATCTATGCCCCACATTGCAAACGGCCAAGGTGCAGTTAGAACATTCAGAGGAACTGGAGGAACATGCACCTTGTCTGCATATATCTGGCATTTATGGCATGTCCGAGAATGTTGGTAACAGTCGGCTTCCATTGTGGACCAGAAATACCCTGCCCGAAGGATTTTCTTTGCCATAGTGTGTCCACTGGAATGTGTTCCGAAGGTCCCTTCGTGTAGCTCTTCCATGATCCTTTCTGCTTCAGTCTTATCCACACAACGCAGTAAGGTTGAATCATGGTTTCGCTTATACAGGATGCCATTGCTAAGGAAGAACTTTGCTGCGAATCTCCTCAGGAACTTCTTGTCGTTGACAGACACACCTTCAGGGTATTCCTGAGCTTCCAAGTATCTCTTCACTTCATGGTACCAAGGCTTCTCAGTCACCAATTCCGTCTCAAGATCACAACAGTATGCCGGTTCGTCCAGTTTCCAGATGATGATCCGGGGAGCCTCATTGTCCCATTTGACCTTGAACATGGAAGACATCATAGCTAACGCGTCCGCTAATTGATTCTCTTCTCTTGGGAAGTGTTCAAAGGTTATCTCTGTAAAGTGGGGGATCAATGTCAACACACATTCTTTGTAAGGAATAAGATTCGGATGTTTCATATCCCACTCGCCTTTGATCTGATTGATCACGAGAGCGAAATCTCCGAAGACACTCAGAAACTTGATCCTTAAGTCGATCGCAGCTTGGAGACCCATGATGCATGCCTCATACTCCGCCATATTGTTGGTGCAGTTGAAACATAGCCGGGCAGTGAGTGGAGTATGAGTGCCTTGAGGGGATATGATCACGGCGCCGATATCGTTACCCAAAGCGTTGCAGGCTCCATCAAAGTGCATAGACCATCGGGATCCTTCCTCAGGTCCTTCATCCGGTCCAGGTACTTCACAATCAGTCACTATCATGATACTTTCGTCTGGAAACTCAAAGTTCATTGACTGATAGTCGTCTACTGCCTGATGTGCCAAGTGGTCTGCCAATACACTTCCTTTGATGGCTTTCTGGGTTGTGTACTGTATGTCGTATTCTGTCAAGATCATTTGCCATCTTGCTATTCTCCCGGACAGAGCAGGCTTTTCAAATATGTATTTTATAGGATCCATCTTTGAGATCAACAAAGTAGTGTGAGTCAGCATATACTGTCTCAGCCGGCGAGCAGCCCATACCAAAGCACGGCAAGTTTTCTCGAGCAGTGAGTATCGGGTCTCACAGTCGGTAAACTTTTTGCTAAGGTAATAAATGGCATGCTCTTTTCGGCCAGACTCGTCATGCTGCCCCAGCACACACCCCATTGAGTTGTCGAGGACTATCAGGTATAGTATCAGAGGTCTCCCTTCAACCGGTGGCATAAGAATGGGTGGTTTTTGGAGATACTCTTTGATTCTGTCAAAAGCGGCCTGACATTCATCATTCCAACGTACTACCTGATCTTTCTTCAGCAGCTTGAAGATTGGTTCACAGGTGGCAGTTAGATGCGAGATGAATCGAGCAATGTAATTCAGGCGTCCTAAAAATCCTCTGACCTATTTCTCTGTCTTAGGAACTGGCATCTCTTGAATGGCTTTAACCTTGGCAGGGTCCACTTGAATACCCTTATCACTTACAACGAATCCTAGCAACTTTCCAGATCTAACCCCGAAGGTGCACTTGTTCGGGTTCAACCTCAGCTTGTACAATTTCAACCGGTCAAACAGTTTCTGCAGATGATCAAGGTGTTCTTCCTCAGTCTGGGACCTTGCAATCATGTCGTCAACATACACTTCTATCTCATGATGGATCATGTCATGAAATAAAGCAACCATGGCACGTTGGTAGGTTGCCCCAGCATTCTTCAATCCAAAAGGCATGACCTTGTAGCAGAAGGTGCCCTACTGAGTAACAAAGGTAGTCTTTTCCATGTCTTCCGGAGCCATCTTGATCTGATTATACCCTGAAAAACCATCCATGAAAGAGAACACCTTATACTGAGCCGTATTGTCAACAAGGACATCAATGTGAGGTAGAGGGAAGTCATCTTTGGGGCTGGCCCTGTTCAGATCCCTATAGTCGACACACATTCTGACCTTTCCATCTTTCTTAGGTACCGGCACCACATTAGCAACCCACTGAGGGTAAGAAGTCACTGCAAGAAACCCGGCATCAAACTGTTTCATAACCTCGGCTTTGATCTTCTCAGACATCTCTGGACGCATACGGCGGACCTTTTGCTTGACCGGAGGGCAGTCTTCCTTGGTAGGCAAATGATGGACCACAATGTCAGTATCCAACCCAGGCATGTCTTCGTAGGACCAGGCAAAGATCTCCATATAATCATGTAGCATCTGAGTCAACCGTTGCTTCACGCTGAGCTCTAGGTTGGCGCCAATCTTAACTTCCTTCCTGTCTGCCTCAGTACCCAGATTTATCGTTTCCACTGGCTCTTCATGTGGTTGAATTGCCCTCTCTTCCTGGAGTAACAGTCTTGCAAGTTCGCCAGGCACTTCGCAATCGTCTTCACCTTCGTCTTCGGCTAAGTTGATCAGATTTTCGAAGTCATAACTGGCAGTAGCAGAGTCGTTACCAGTGAGATCCAGAGTGGATTGAAACCTGTATGAGTGAGTGTGTGTAAATACAGCTGTTTTGCAATATATAAAGAAAGGAAAGAAAGAAAAGGAGCATAAGATTTGAAATGCGAGAAAACGTCCGAGATCTTTATTCATGATATATGAAATAACAATTAATATACCCTCACAAATGAAGCCACGGTGCCCCGGGTAAGACACCGGGCCATAGAGTTTTAATTGTTTATTACAAATAACAAAACAAAGGAATTCATTACTTCGTAACAACAGTAACAGGTAGGTTGTCCTTCGCAGTCCAATTGCTAGGTCTACTGTCGGTTGCCGGGTAAATCCAGCTGTCAAACTCTGCTTCATCCACTTCATCATCCTCCCTGATAGCATTCACTCCATGGTTAGGCATGGGAGCAGTCACCACATTAGGCTTCTCAGGTGCCTCAAACTGTACCTCCTTGGCATCAATAAGATCTTGCACTCTATTCCTTAAGGCCCAACAGTCATCAGTGGAATGCCCCGGGCTATCGGAGTGATAAGCACAGCGAGCATTTGGATTGTACTTGGGAGAGGCAGTATTCACAACCTTCGGGGCCTCTCTGACAGTCACCAAATTGGTGGATAGCAACTGCGGCAAGATTTGCGATAGGGTCATACTAAGATGGGTAAACTCTCTTCTGGGTCTTTCACCCCTTTGTGGATTGGTTTGCCGAGGAGCGGCAGCAGGCTTAGCAATCATCACCGCGTTGACAGATTGGCGGCGCTCAGGTTTATCATGTATTTTAGGCCCATACACAGCACTGGCCTCCTTTTTAAAGGGTTTCTTCTCAGAGCTTGCAGATGCACCCTTCTGAATTTTCCCGGACTTCATTCCAGCCTCTATTCTCTCTCCAGTCAGAATAAGATCAGTAAACCCTGCAGATGAGTTACCGATAAGATGATTGAAAAATGGCCCAGATAGGGTCCCCAAGAACATATCCACCAGCTCACGATCTATTAACGGAGGCTGCACCCTGCCAGCCAGATCCATCCACTTCTGTGCATACTCTTTAAAACCTTCGCTTGATCCTAGCGACATACCCTGGAGGTGGGTACGTGTAGGAGCAAGGTCGGAATTATATTGATACTGCTTGTAAAAAGCAGTAGCCAACTCCTCCCAATTACGAACCTTGGTCCCATCCAGTTGATAGAACCATTCGAGATGAGTCCCTGAAAGACTCTCCTGGAAGAAGTGGATCCACAAGTTCTTGTCCACTGTGTACGGTTGAATCTTCCGCACATAAGATCTGAGGTGTAGCTTGGGACAAGACGCCCCGTCATACTTGGTGAAAGATGGTGCCTTAAACTTGTGAGGAATAATCACACCAGTAGATAAGCCCAAGTCTCCGAAATCCAGCCCAGGCACTTGTTGGATCTCCATTGCATTCAGTCTGTCTTCCAACTGCTTATACCGGTCTTCAGCAGGAGGATACTGTTCCTCATTAAAGTCAGTCTTGTTGTCAGAGACTACTGGACTTGAAGCCTTTCCCCCCTGGGGACTGCCTTTGCCTACAGAAGAACCAGCCTCTTCATTCTGCAGAGTGTTGCCCAACCTTCGGCCCGAGTTGAAAAGAACAGTTCTCTTCTTCTTCTTCTTCTTCTCCTTCTTCAGGAGTAAAGCCTTCATCTCTTCTTGGCCTTGAGCCAAACCCATGATCAGCTCCTGAAATTGCGCATTCTGCACCTGAAGAGCCTTGATAGACATCTCGGTTGATGATGAGTCAGGGTTCATGATGCTGAAATAAACAGCGAAGAACAGTAAGCAACCTCAAAAGAAGAAAACCTGCTATGCACATGATGAATGGAATGCGTATGATTTATGTTTTCAAAGACAATCGGGAATCAACTTTGTAAACAAAAAGGAACACACTTCATTAGATTCAACTTTGAAACTTAAATTGTTCAACAGGTTGCCCTTAGGCGTTACATAAAAGGGAAATACTGAAAAGGGAAATAAAACTGTAAAAGAACATCCAGAGCTCCTTATTGATCCCATGGTCTCCTCTTCTCAGTACGGATGTAGTCATTCAGAGCTCGCTCACTCTCCAACTGCTTTGTCAGCTTCTGGATCTTCAATTCCTGCTCATTGAACTTTTCCCGATACGAATCCCGTTCTTCTCGTAGTTGCGACCAAGACCTCTTTAATGTCTCATAATCAGTAGGTATCTGAGGAGGGAGGACAGTTGGAGGAGCCCCCTCTTTGTCAGGATACTCAAGAATGATGGGTCTGACAGCTTCATATGGCATACCTAACTTCTGAGCACGGATGCGAACCCATTTGTAGTAGGCTTCCATAGGTAGAGAAGTCTTTGGTCCTAACTCTTGTGGGTCAGCTTTGTGAACTCTGTCCCAAGCCTTGATGAACCTACGATGCAACTCGTCACTATCCACCTAAAACTCAAAACTGATGTGAGGCACCAACATCTCATGAGGCCCTTCTCTTCTGGCTCTTCCAAACTGACGGAGCGCTGGACATGGATTGTAAGAGATTCCTCCTTGAGTACCAATCAAAGGAACATTAGGGTATTCTCCGCAACGATCAATAACAGCTATCTCATCCAAACCTCTGAAAGTCCAAATGATGTCCTTATCAGTGAGAGACATTAACCTATGAGCCCAACCTCTTCCTTCTTGGTTCTTCAGCACGAACTTAGGGAGGTGCGAAATAAACCACCTCACCAACAAAGGGATACAACACCATAGGGTTCCTCGTCTTCGGGCAGTACGAGCATAAAGTTGTTGCAGGATGTCACCCAAGAGAGTGGGCACAGGGTTCTGAGACATAAAGATCCTTATGGCAGTGACATTGATGAAGTTGTCAGGATTAGGAAACAAGACTAGCCCATAGATTAAGAGAGCCAAGATGTCTTCATATGCCCTAAAGTCCAAGTCATTCTAGAAACTGTTAGCTTTACCAATCAGAAACTTGGCCAAGAAACCCTTAACCCCGCTTCTAGTCACCCAGTTATCCATTACTTCTTGATGGGTCAAAGGAAGAGTTGCAGCAACCTCCTCAAGCCTGAGGGTCTTTTCCCAACCAGTGTAAGGAGTCTGATCCAGGATAGGGATGCCAAGCAAATCAGAGAACTCTTCCAGGGTAGGGACCAGCTGGAAGTCTTGAAAGGTGAAGCACTGGTACAGAGGGTCATAGAACTGGGTCAGGACACTCATCAACTGTTGATCCCGCTTTGCAGTGACTAAACTGAGAAGAGAACCATGCCTCTGGATGAAGGAAGTGGTATTTGGAATCCTGCTAACCAACTCTTCAAGCAACTCAGGTGGGTGAACAAAGTTGAACCGGATAGTATTCCTTCGCATAGGCATCATGATGTCCTACAAAACAGAGCAAAGGTGAAACCCTCTTGTCTTTGAAATGGTCAGTCCTTATGCAGGATGCATGCAATGCTCATGATGTTATGATTTTATGATAAAGCACACCATAAATATTTACAAGGCAAACATGGTAAGGCACACAAGTCACACAAGACAAGCCCTTAAAGTTTAGGCCAGCATGAGGTCTAGGTATTACCCTCTTTCAGTTTGTTGGTTCATACCTGTCCTATCAAAAGTAACCGGGTTCTTAGAGGATCCCAATATCATTGACTACCCTCAATCGGTCATAACTTCAGCATCGCAATCTTTTCTTGCGGCCAGAACCATCACGAGAGTTTAGCCTCAATGGGCGTAGCATACTGCTACTGTTCTAATGGCCAAGTTGTGTCATTTAAGGTTCTAAGGTCTGTTGGTGCTTAATGATTCCTTGGAAGACCCATATTCTCCTCGTTGCGACACAAGGGATATCGGTACAGACCAAGGTGCCACACCAACGTAGCCACTGCTTCACCCATGTCGGTCTACGCCGGACAGGTCCCTCACAGCTTATGCTACCTAAACAGGGTATCCCTAGATCCGGGTTAGGATCTATGTAACTCCCATGCAACCCACAATTTTAAAGCAAACAAGTCAATACAATTGAAAACACAGTTATGAACTATCCTAAGGTACACCTCACTTTATAAAGGTCCCCAGCAGAGTCGCCAGTTCTGTGATCGGTGGATCTGGAACTGACTGTTTAACGCTGGTTCGCGAAATGTCGCGGTAAGCAAGAGTCGCCACCGTCTTTTATTTTCTCCAAATGGAAAGGACAAAAGCACAGAAAAATTCCTTATAGAGATTGCTCTCGGTTCGGGAGGTAGATTTATAGAAAGGGAAGGTGTTAGCACCCTTTCTATCCATGGTTATCCATGGGCTCTTAGATACTTGCTCATTTGTGTTTTCAAAATTGTTTGTTTGCTTTTCAACTGTGGGTTTAAAAAAGTTTCTTTGAAAATTTCAGTTCGACTCTTGTATCAGTCCTCAAGAGTGTTTGAAAAATTGCTTTTGAAAGCTTTTTGAAAGGTGTCGGTGTGAAAAGAAGTTTTTGATTTGTTTTGAAATTAGAGCAAGTATCTACGAGTCGTCTACCTACCCTAAGGAATTCGTCTGTGTAAATGTCCTTAAAGTAGTGCCATCCCACCATTGAGAGGTAGGTAGCACCACCATTGGAGGTGTTCGGGTCAATTCGAGGGTTCGGGACATTGTGGTCACCAGAGCAATAGAAAGACACCTTAGAAGCTACCCTCATGCCATGTTCATGGACATGAGGACTTACTAAAACGTCCTCTACTCGACGACCACTTTTCGAGGGGCAAGGCAACAATGAGGCGTACCCTAGGGGTGGTGTGTGATTTGTGTGTTATTTTCGATTACGTTTGTCTTGTTCATGCATTGGTGATCTACGCTTTGTTTTTATTTTTGGCATTCATTCTTTCATGTGAGTTATTAACAGTTTAAAAGATGTGGAATCAAAAAGTCCTACGCTATTACAAAGGCGCGGGTCTACATCGCCAAATTAATCCAAGACCCGATTTGAAATAAAATAAAAACGCGGAAAGATAAATGTCCTAATTAATCTATTACAAGGCTTTGGGGTAATTACATGAAATTTATATAAATAAATAAATAAAGTAAGCGCGCGAAACGGAATTATAATCGAAAGCGAGGGCGTTGGACCCTTTTAAAGAAATTAAATTACAGTTAATAAATTAATTAAGTTAAATAAAAGTAAAAAAGACTTATTTTTTGTTATTTTTGTATTTATGGAGTCTGATGAGAAAATTAAATTGGAACCCTAATTCTAAACTATTTTTAATTTATTAAAAAAATGTTTAAGTTTAACCTAGTTTTAACCTAATTATTTAATGGTAAATTTATTTACAAAAAATAATTAATAATTAAATATGGTGAAAAAGAAAAAAAAGGAATAAAAGGATAAAACCCTAATTCTACATTTTTTAGTTTATTACAAAAATATTAAAATTAAAACCTAGAATTAGAACTAAATTTATTATTACATTTATTTACAAAATAAAAACATTAGTGAATTAAATAATAAAATAGATTTTTATTTTTTGTCTTTCTGATTTTTTTGTTATTTTTTATGTTATTAAAATTAATTTTATGGATTAAATAAAACAATTATCATAAATAATCAATTAAAGAAATAAAGAGCAAAAATAAAGAAAGAAGAAAATTGGAGGGATGGACAAACTCTGGGGTGTCTGAACCTAATCAGGAGGTATATTTGAGAAATTTGGCCCATTGAAATCCCAGCCTGTTTGACTTTCAAACGATCACATGCAGACCCATTGACTGGCGTACACAATGGAACTCACATGATAGCCCTTAGATTGTGGTTCTGGGACACTTGGCAGGCGCAGGATTTGGAGTGCACGATAGTCTTTTGGTGAGAAGCTGCACAGGAGCATGTTAATTGAAAAAATATGAAATACATAGGGGGGCCTGGGAATCGAACCCAGGTCCCAATGCTTGCCAGTACCACGTTCCACCAACTGAGCTGTTTTGCCACTTTGTTATTATAATGGAAAGGAATTAATATATAAAAACAAACACACTAATGCTATTAATCAAAAAAACACGCTGAAACTTGAATAGTCCAACCAAGATAGGACACGCAGGCTTCGTCCTCATTGTACCTGTAATCAGAAAAGAGATAGCGGGGGTTTTAAACCCCCACTAAATATACCCTGCGAAAAATAGCGATTACACTATGGGCCATGATAAATTAGGCGCGAGGTGATGAACAGGTTCGTCTGGAGCTTCTGAGTCCAATGGTCCTGGTCTTGTTGTCTAATTTTTCCTGAAGAGGAAAGCCCTAATTTTTGACCTCTGAAACCCTAAAGAGCTTCCATGGCAACTTTGCATATAGGCTATAAAAACTTAATTAAAATACACCATTAGCTTCAGGGAGTGCATATTAGTACAAAACGATTATTAGAATGCATGAATATGGCATATATATTAAAACACGATTATGAGAAAAGTTTGAGCAAATTGGACTTTGTTCTACCACTTCTTTATGCGTGGGGACTGGAAAAAGATTCAGTTAGGTTCAGGGAGACCTCAGCAAGCTTTTTGGATGGATTATAGGCTTTGAATCACGTAATATGAGTGTTTTCAGTTTTGGAATTTTTGACAAAAATTGCAAAGTTTGTATGAGGTCTGAGGCGCAGCTTCAAGGTTTTTTGCATTAGGTTTAGCATTCTGTATATGTATGGGACGAATTAGGGTAAGAATTTGAGTCCATAAGCCTTTGCATTGATGAATCAAATATTTGATTTTTAATGAAATCTTTTTCAATCTTTTTATCATGAAACCTAGCCAATTTGCATGGAATCTTTCTTCTTTGGGCATGCACGAAATCCTTAGGCCTTGATGAGAGATTATACTGCACAAAAAGATTTGAAAACCTTATTTTAGTATTTTTCTTGTAATTAATTTTGATTAAATGAATTAAATAGATTAAATATTCAATTAATTAATTAAAAATAAGAAAATAACTCCCATTTGGGTCAATGGGTCGTGCATAGCTTTTGGATGATGATTCTTGGAAGAATTTGTGGCCCATTAGCAATTTTGAGGCATTTGAAGTAAAGTTGACTATTCAAAATTCCCAAAAATTTCCCAACTTCCACAAGGCATATCTTGCTCAATTTTTAAGCTTTGATCATGTTCTTGGACATTTTGGAAAGGTCTTGAAGTCCTCTAACCAATTCCTTTGGTCCCATGTCATTTTGATTTACCAATCTCAAGTTATGGTCTTTGACTTAAAGTGCCTTTTTGTTGACTTTTGAAAATGACCTATAATGTTGAGATTGATAACTTTTTGTGAGAGCATTTATTGGACTTGAAGTGTGAAGAGGAGTTGTAGGAAATGTCTTTCTCTTCAAAATGAGCTTTGGATGGAATTTTTCTGATAAACCATGTGGAAGTTATGCCTTGGTCAAGTTACAGTTGACTTTTTCAACTGTCCAAATATGGGAACTTTTGCATCTTGAGACTTTTTGAGCCATACTTTGAAAATCATGATCAAGCATTGGTAAAATGATGTTTGTGGCTTCAAAATAAGATGTTGACCAAAAATTTGAACTTTTGACTGTCAAATGACCATTTTTCCCCTACAGTTGACTGTTGAGCAATTAGGGCATTTGACTGTGCAATTTTGTGCTGTGAGTCTTGAAACTTGGCATGTGGATGCTTGACCATGTTTTAGGCATGTGGGACTTGATTGGACCCTTGAAAACTTCAATTTCTTTGCCAGACCCAAAACCCTAGTTTTTGACTGTTAGGAGGCCTTTGAACTGTGCAACCCTTGGGGAGATTTTGAAGCATGCTCTTTGCAAATCTTGAAGAATATGGGAGGGCAAATTTTGGGGTACAACAGCCTTCTTAGAAGCGTGAACGCGTTCTGCTTCAGAGATTTGCTGATGATTGGATGACACTTGTTTGATGTAGTGATCAGCACGTCTGTCTTTGAGCTTAGACTCTCAGATCTTTAGACTTGCATCTGATACAATCTGCATGTTCTATCTTTCTGAAAAGAGATTGATCAGAAGTTCACAGTAAAACAAATACATTCTGAAGATAAATATATGGAATTAGAACATTTTCACTCTGGGCAGATTTTCATGCTGAGATGTTTCAGAATGAAATTAAACCTATCTTCAGAAAGGGGTTTAGTGAAGATATCAGCCCATTGATGGTCTGTATCTATAAATTTTAAGTTCAAAATTCCTTTCTGAATATAGTCCCTAATGAAATGATGTTTTATTTCTATATGCTTAGCTCTAGAATGTAAAATGGGATTCTTACTTAAGCAAATAGCAAAAGTATTATCAGAGTATAGGAATGTTACTCTCAAAAATCTGGAAGTCTTCAAGCTGACTTTTCATCTAGAGCATTTGTGTGCTACATCCTGCTGCTGCTATGTACTCAGCTTCTGATGTTGATAGCGCAATTGTTGATTGCCTTTTGCTGGACCAAGAGATCAGATTTTCTCCCAGAAACTGGCAGCTTCCAGAAGTACTTTTACGCTCCACTCTGTCTCCAGCAAAGTCAGCATCGCAGTAGCCTACTAAACTGTAATCACTAGATTTTCTATAAAACAAACCCAGATTAGTAGTACCTTTCAGATACTTGAAAATTCGCTTAACAGCTGTTAAGTGAGATTCTCTAGGATCTGATTAGAATCTAGCACAAATACAAACGCTGAATAATATATCAGGTCTTGAAGCAGTCAGATAAAGGAGAGAACCAATCATACCTCTATAGACTTTCTGTTCTACATTTTTGCTTACCTCTTCTCTTTCCAGAATGCACGTGGGATGCATTGGAATCTATGATGGCTTACATTCTGAGAGGTCAAATTTCTTCAGAAGATCTCTAATGTATTTGCTCTGATGAATGTAAGTTCCCTCTGGAGTTTGATTGATCTGAATTCCTAGAAAGAATTTCAGTTCCCCCATGAGGCTCATCTCAAATTCTGCCTGCATACACTTAGCAAATTTTCTTCCAAGAGAAGGATTAGTAGAACCAAAAATAATATCATCAACGTAAATTTGATAGACTAAGATGTCATTCTTAACTGATTTACAGAATAAGGTAGTGTCCACCTTCCCTCTGGTGAATTCATTTTCTAACAGAAAGTTACTTAGCCTTTCATACCAAGCTCTGGGAGCTTGTTTCAGACCATATAAAGACTTCTTTAGTTTGAAAACATGTTCTGGATGTTTTGTATTTTCAAAACCAGGGGGTTGGTGCATATAAACCTCTTCTTCTATATAACCGTTTAAGAATGCACTCTTGACATCCATCTGATACAGAGTGATGCCTCTATTAACAGCAAATGAAATTAAAAGTCTGATAGATTCTAACCTGGCGACTGGAGCAAAGGTTTCTGTATAGTCTATCCCCTCTTGCTGACTATAACCTTGAGCAACCAGTCGTGCCTTGTTTCTGATGACTTCACCTTGTTCATTTAGCTTGTTTCTGAAGACCCATCTTGTTCCAATGACGTTGAATCCTTTTGGTCTGGGAACAAGATCCCATACGTCATTTCTGGTGAATTGATTCATCTCTTCTTGCATTGCCAGAATCCAGTCATTATCCAGAAGTGCTTCATCAATAGAAGAAGGTTCAATCAGAGACACAAGTCCCATGAGTGTTTCTTCAGAGTTTCTGAAGCTTGCTCTTGTTCTGATTGGATCTTCCTTTCTTCCTAAGATAGTCTCTTCTGGGTGATCCAAGCTGCTTCTGGGTAATCTCTTCTGAGGTTGATCAGCAGCTGTTGTAGGATTGCTAGCAGTGCTCCTTTCAGATGTTGAAGGAGTGTCTGTGTTGAGAGCTTCTGATGACTTGTCTTCAGAACCTGTAAATTCAATTTCCATACCTGCAAAAACTTCATTCTGCTTTGACTTTTCAGAGTCAAGCTTATCATCAAAACGAACACTGATTGATTCTTCCATAATCTGTGTTTCTGTATTGTATACTCTGTACCCTCTTGAGCGTTCAGAGTATCCTAACATAATACACTTCTGTGCTTTAGAGTCAAACTTGTTCAAATAATTATTTGTATTTAACATAAAACAGGTACATCCAAATGGATGAAAATATGAAATGTTGGGCTTTCTGTTCTTCCACAATTCATATGGAGTCTTTTCTAGAATAGGTCTTATTGAGATTCTATTCTGAATGTAGCACGCTGTGTTTATTGCCTCTGCCCAGAAGATCTTAGCAACGTTTGTCTCACTGATCATGGTTCTGGCCATTTCTTGCAATGTTCTGTTCTTTCGTTCTACAACTCCATTTTGTTGGGGAGTTCTAGGACAAGAGAAATCATGCAGAATGCCTCTGTCATTAAAGAATGACTCAAAATCTTTGTTTTCAAATTCTCCACCATGATCACTTCTGACTTTAGCGATTCTAAGATCCTTTTCATTCAGAACTTGGTTACAGAAGTTAACAAACACAGAGTGTGACTCGTCCTTGTGTCTTAAGAACTTTACCCATGTCCATCTGCTATAGTCATCTACGATTACTAACCCATACTTCTTGCCACTGACTGAAGCAATTTTAACTGGTCCAAATAAGTCAATGTGCAGAAGTTCTAATGGCTTAGAGGTAGAAACAACATTTTTAGATTTAAAAGAAGGTTTTGCAAACTTGCCTTTCTGACATGCTTCACACAGAGCATCTGAATTGAACTTCAAATTAGGAAGTCCTCTGACCAGATTGAGTTTGTTAATCTGAGATATTCTTCTCATACTAACATGCCCCAATCTTTTGTGCCAGATCCACTGCTCGTTGTTAACAGACAGAAGGCACTTTACATTCTGACTTTTTAGTTCAGAAATGAAGGGGTGAAAAACACAAGAAGGGGGGGTTGAATTGAAAAACTGGAATCTTAAAGCAAATGACAAGGTATTTTTATCCTGGTTCGTTTGATCTCAAACTACTCCAGTCCACCCGTCAAGGTGATTTCGCCTCTCTCCAACGAGGTCTTAATTCACTATATTCAACTGAATACAAATCTGCTTTAGCAACTGCTAAAACCTTCTTGATTCAAACCACAATCCGGTTTGTCAAGGCAACACTTTCTTACAAAGGTATAAGCAAATGTGTGTGAATGTTTTCTACAAAAACTATATCACAACTGTGATGTTTACACAAATGAAGCTTAGAATACTAGGTTGCTAAACGCTAATAGAGTATCAGAGTTTGTTGGTTTAGCAAAACTTGTAGAGTGAAGATTATTGTTCAGCTTTGTGCGTGTAGAGAGTTTGGAAGCATTAGCCGTGATAATCTTCAAAGCTTGGTTTATATAGCACTTGAGAAGATGAACGTTGAAGCAAATATTCTTGATTCAATGCTATTAACAAGCTTTCCTTTTTGAGCAGATCTTGTCTAGAATGATGCCGTTGGTATTGATTAGCTTTCAATGCACAGTACCGTTGCTTCTTCAATGCACGTTCTGGCTTGGCTCATTCTGATTCTGCTTCGCTGCTGATGAACTAATTTGATTCTGTATCAGAGTGTTTTACGCGCAGTTCTGTTCATCAAGCTTCAGCATGTGCAAGCGTTGATCATCTGATCTTGACGTTCTGATTCAGCAACTTCTGATGCTGGTGTGCAAACTCATATTCTGATGCTGAATAAGTGATCTTGCTTATTTTAATCAGCATATCTGCAAGTCAGAGCATAGTAATTTTAGGCAGCATATAATTCAATCATGAAATATTTAACTACTATATCTTTTCACTTTGTTATCATCAAAACTTAAATATAGGGTACTAGATTCAAACATTGTTCTAACAATCTCCCCCTTTTTGATGATGACAAAAACTAGATATTTTAAATGAAAAATAACGTGAAAAGTTATCAGAGCTATGTATCAGAATAAGAAGTACGGAGAAGTCAGAGTTAAGAGATACTCCCCCTGAGTTTGTTACTTCCCTTTGATATGCGTGTTCTTCAGAGTCAGATCTTTTTCTATCTTTGAGCATCAGATTATAAGTCTTTGACTTATCAGAGAGCAGAGCTTCAGAACTTTTCCTATCAGAGCTTTGCTTCGGATCAGAGTGTTAGGTCGATCAGAGCTTCATATATCAGAACTTCATATTTGATCAGAGCAATATGAGCTTCTATATTTTGATCAGAGCTTCTAGTTCTTAGTCTTCATAGTGTTCGGAGCTTCCTTGTGCCTGTAGACTTAACAACAAAACAGAAAAACATTTCAAGTAATAGAGTTAGAATGTTTGAGAGTTTCTGTCTAGTTAGCCGTTATTGATTTTAAATATCATTCTTGTTCTCCCCCTTTTTGTCAGCAATCAAAAAGTGTTAGTGATGTGCTAAAACAATTTAGATCAGAAAAACAAATTATATTAAAAATAGTTCAGAGCAAAGAACATTACACAAGCATAGTCAAAACATAGTCAAAAGTACATCAGAAAATGAAGAAAATATAGAGAATGTCATGCATGAAAAAAAATTTCAAGGTTGTGGGGGCATGCGTGAGAACAGGCTTTCCAGCATTGCTTGAATCTTTTCAGAAGTTGCATTCTGCTTCTGAACCATGGTGACAACAGTATCAATCTTGCTGTCCTGGACATTCATTCTTGCTTCCATCTTCTGATCATTCTCTTCCATCCGCTGCTGTAGACGCAAGTCATTCAGCCTTAATTCTTCCAGAGCCTGCCTGTCCAAGGCAGCTTGAGAACTTTCAGCAGGAGGAAGCTTCTCAGAACTTTCAGCTACATCTTCTGCTGGATTTTCTTCCTGAAGAGTCTTGTCTTCTTCTGAAGGTTGCACCTGTGCAGCTTGCTCTTTCTCAGACCAGGATTCAGAGTCCAGAGGGAGCACAACTTCTTGAGGCAGCTGACTCTCAACTTCCTTCAGCAGCTTGCTAAAGTTCTGTTGAGCCTGCTCATAGTTGACGTCCTGCAGCTTGAGTGCTTCAGCACGAACCCATACTCTGAACTGTGACCAGAGCTGATCAGAAGCAGCTGGGTCGATCATCCCGGGACAGACTTGCTTCAAAGAAGCAATCCACTGCAGCATACCTGTTTCAAAGTCCAAAATACCAGAGCCAACATCTAGTTGCTTTGGTTTGGGAATGGCCAATTTGTGTCTTAAATCAGCAAGACGTTCAAGACTTGTTAAGTCAATGAATGTTTTGCTGGGGTTTTCAGAGGATTGGTTTTCAGAGGTGTGCTGAGGTGCTGTCTGTTTTGGAGGATGGTTATCAGAGTCAGAGGATATATCTATTGGAGTGGTTGGAGTTTTTGGAGGTGTTGATTCCTCTGATGATGGTAACTGGGGTCTGACAATGGTGGTTCCACATGGCAACTGTATTGCCAGCGGTGAAGGTTGAGGTGAGTGGGGATCAGAATGATGAGGAGATGGGGTTTCATAGCGGTGAAACTCTGTTTGAGGTGAGGGAGGATTATTTTCTGGTTGAGGGGGTGGAATCTCTGATTGCTCAGGGATCAGAGGTTCTTCTGTGATTGGTTGATGGGATTGTGGTTCTGGTTCTGGTTGATGTTCTGGTTGTATTTCTGGTTCAGGTTGAATTTCTGGTTCAGGTTGTGGAGGAGGAATATTTTGTGGTTCAGAGTGAGGTTGAACAGAAGCATGTTCACGCTCAATGTCAGCTAGCACTCTATCAAGTGCTGGTGTTGTTGAAACAGTTGGTTGTTGTTTGGGAATTTTGATTGGGATTTTAATTCTGGTTCTTCTGAGTTGTAAGGCCTCAGAAGGGTCTTCTGGTATGGTTTCATCAATAGTGGGGATTGGAATGGATATTCTGTGAGAGGTTTGAGGTGGAGCAACAGATGTTGGAATAGTAGATGAAATTGAAATAGGAGCAGCAGATGAATTACCTCGTTTCTTTGGAGTCTGGTGAGATGATCCTTCTGCTTTCCTCTTCTTTGACTTCTTCTGAATCACTTCAGGTTGAACTTGACTCAGATCTTTGATCTTCAGCTTTGAACCTGCATCTTCTTCCTTGTATGAATCTGGATACTTGATAAACATATCAGGTTGGGATTCCATTTCAGAAAATCTTGGGAAATCACTCAGAGGCACTCTTCTTCTGGAGATGTCAGCAGTTGAAGAAGCTCTGGGTTCCTTCCTGATATTTTCTATCAGCTTCATCTTTTTCAGGTTCTTAGCATTCAGCGGTTTTCCAACAGTTGGTTCGAAATTGCCCAGTACTTTAGCTTCGCTCAGATAATCTATCAGCTTATTCTCTGTCAGAATATCTGATATGAGCCTCCCAAACGGTATCCAGTCCCTTTTGGTCCTTTCTTCTTCTCTAGTCTCTTTCACACTAGTCTTCAGATGATTGAACAGGAAGTGTTCCAGATTGATCTTCACCCTCTGATCAATAAAGTAGATCAGAAATTGTTGATCCACGTTTATATAATCAGGAGAGCTTGTTGGCTTCCTGTGATTAAAACAGCCTAGAACAATCTTGGCCCACACTCTGCAGTGATCCTTCAGATCCTTGATTTTGCTGCTGGGAAAACCAAGAGTGAAAATGCAGTTGGCTACCACACCTATATCAGGGCATCTATCGGCCATGTCCACACAACGGACTCCACCACCACTTTGACCAATTAACCTAGCAATGAGGTCTTCAGAAATTATTATCTTCTTTCCCATGACAGAAGAGATGACTAGATGTTTCTGAATCTTGGCGTGAATCCAAAATTCTTTGACAAGCTCTGGGAAGGTTGGTCCAACCAATCTATCAAAGTACCTCTCCCACTTTTGAGCTTTGACTTCCTCAGTTAGGTCAAATCCATTTTCCTTCAAACTTTCGAAATCGATGATTAATTCAGAGAGAACCTCAAGATTTTTTACCGGTGTGAGAAGAGTTCTGGTAGGCGCTTGATATTGCTCAGAGGTTTCTTTCTTCTGATTTCCTGCAGAAATGCTGGAGGATGCCATTGTTCTCACACAAAAGCTTGAGAGTGATTTGAGAAAAGCTAGGGTTTTGAAGGAGATATGCAGAAAATACTTGAGAGATTATGAGTAAGCGTAAAGAATAAACATGAAGAATGATGTGCTTAAATAAGGATTTCAAAAATTATTTTGAAAAATTAAACGTTTTTAAGAGAGAGAAAAAAAATAATGATTGCCATTAACAAGCGTGATTACTTTTGCATTTAATGCTTGCTGATTTTGGGGGATTTGAGAAAGATACTTAAAAACGGTTACCAGACATGTGTCTCAATGCACCCAATCAGCGTTTTCCTTTCTCAGAAGCGAGCACGCGTTCTGCTTCATGGATTTGCTGATGATTGGATGACACTTGTTTGATGTAGTGATCAACACGTCTGTCTTTGAGATTAGACTCTCAGATCTTTAGACTTGCCTCTGATACAATCTGCATGTTCTAACTTTCTGAAAGAAGATTGATCAGAAGTTCACAGTAATATAAATACATTCTGAAAGATAAAAATATGGAATTAAAGCATTTTCATTATGGGCATATTTTCATGCTGAGATGTTTCAGAATGAAATTAAACCTATCTTCTGAAAGGGGTTTAGTAAAGATATCAGCCCATTGATGGTCTGTATCTATAAATTTCAAGTTTAAAATTCCTTTCTGAATATAGTCCCTAATGAAATGATGTTTTATTTCTATATGCTTAGCTCTAGAATGTAAAATAGGATTCTTACTTAAGCAAATAGCAGAAGTATTATCACAAAGAATAGGAATGTTACTCTCAAAAATCTGGAAGTCTTCAAGCTGACTTTTCATCCAGAGCATCTGTGTGCTACATCCAGCTGCTGCTATGTACTCAGCTTCTGCTGTTGACAGAGCAATAGTTGATTGCCTTTTGCTGGACCACGAGATCAGATTTTCTCCCAGAAACTGGCAGCTTCCAGAAGTACTTTTTCGTTCCACTCTGTCTCCAGCAAAATCAGCGTCGCAGTAGCCTACTAAACTGTAATCACTAGATTTTCTATAAAACAAACCCAGATTAGTAGTACCTTTCAGATACTTGAAAATTCGCTTAACAGCTGTTAAGTGAGATTCTCTAGGATCTGATTGGAATCTAGCACAAATACATACACTGAATAGAATATCAGGTCTTGAAGCAGTCAGATAAAGGAGAGAACCAATCATACCTCTGTAGACTTTCTGTTCTACGCTTTTGCTTACCTCTTCTCTTTCCAGAATGCATGTGGGATGCATTGGAATCTTTGATGGCTTACATTCTGAGAGGTCAAATTTCTTCAGAAGATCTCTGATGTATTTGCTCTGATGAATGTAAGTTCCCTCTGGAGTTTGATTGATCTGAATTCCTAGAAAGAACTTCAGTTCCCCCATGAGGCTCATCTCAAATTCTGCCTGCATACACTTAGCAAATTTTCTTCCAAGAGAAGGATTAGTAGAACCAAAGATTATATCATCAACATAAATTTGACAGACTAAAATGTCACTCTTAACTGTTTTACAGAATAGAGTGGTGTCCACTTTCCCTCTGGTGAACTCATTTTCAAGCAGAAAGTTACTCAGCCTTTCATACCAAGCTCTGGGAGCTTGTTTCAGACCATACAGTGACTTTTTCAGTTTGAAAACATGTTCTGGATGTTTTGTATTTTCAAAACCTGGGGGTTGGTGAACATACACTTCTTCTTCTATATAACCATTTAAGAATGCACTTTTGACATCCATCTGATACAGAGTGATGCCTCTATTAACAGCAAACGAGATTAAAAGTCTGATAGATTCTAACCTGGCGACTGGGGCAAAGGTTTCTGTGTAGTCTATCCCCTCTTGCTGACTATAACCTTGTGCAACCAGTCGTGCCTTGTTTCTGACGACTTCACCTTGTTCATTAAGCTTGTTTCTGAACACCCATCTTGTTCCAATGACGTTGAATCCTTTTGGTCTTGGAACGAGATCCCATACGTCGTTTCTGGTGAATTGATTCAGCTCTTCTTGCATTGCCAGAATCCAGTCATTGTCCAGAAGTGCTTCATCAATAGAAGAAGGTTCAATCAGAGACACAAGTCCCATCAGAGTTTCTTCAGAGTTTCTGAAGCTTGCTCTTGTTCTGATTGGATCTTCCTTTCTTCCTAGAATAGTCTCTTCTGGGTGATCCAAACTGCTTCTGGGTAATCTCTTCTGAGGTTGATCAGCAGTTGTAGGATTTCTAGCATTGCTTCTTTCAGACGTTGAAGGAATGTCTGTGTTGAGAGCTTCTGATGACTTGTCTTCAGAACCTGCAAATTCAATTTCTATACCTGCAAGATTTTCATTCTGCTTTGACTTTTCAGAGTCAAGCTTATCATCAAAACGAACACTGATTGATTCTTCCACAATCTGTGTTTTTGTATTGTATACTCTGTACCCTCTTGAGCGTTCAGAGTATCCTAACATAATACACTTATGTGCCTTAGAATCAAACTTGTTCAAATAATTCTTAGTATTTAACATATAGCAAGTACATCCAAATGGATGAAAATACAAAATGTTGGGCTTTCTGTTCTTCCACAATTCATATGGAGTCTTTTCCAGAATAGGTCTTATTGAGATTCTATTCTGAATGTAGCACGCTGTGTTTATTGCCTCTGCCCAGAAAGTCTTAGCAACGTTTGTCTCGTTGATCATGGTTCTGGCCATTTCTTGCAATGTTCTGTTCTTTCGTTCTACAACTCCATTTTGTTGGGGAGTTCTAGGACAAGAGAAATCATGCAGAATGCCTTTGTCATTAAAGAATGACTCAAAATCTTTATTTTCAAATTCTCCACCATGATCACTTCTGACTTTAACGATTCTAAGATCTTTTTCATTCTGAACTTGGTTACAGAAGGTAACAAACACAGAGTGTGACTCGTCCTTGTGTCTTAAGAACTTTACCCATGTCCATCTGCTATAGTCATCTACGATTACTAACCCATACTTCTTGCCACTGACAGAAGCAGTCTTAACTGGTCCAAATAAGTCAATGTGCAGAAGTTCTAATGGCTTAGAGGTAGAAACAACATTTTTGGATTTAAAAGAAGGTTTTGCAAATTTGCCTTTCTGACATGCTTCACACAGAGCATCTGAATTGAACTTCAAATTTGGAAGTCCTCTGACCAGATTGAGTTTGTTAATCTGAGATATTCTTCTCATACTAACATGCCCCAATCTTCTGTGCCAGATCCACTGCTCGTTGTTAACAGACAGAAGACATTTTACGTTCTGACTCTTTAGTTCAGAAAGTTTGATTTTGTAAATGTTGTTTTTCCTCTTACCATTAAATAGGATAGTCCCATCTTTCTGACTAACAGCTTTACATGATTTTTGATTAAAGATTATATCATAACCGTTATCACTTAATTGACTTATGGATAACAGGTTATGCATCAATCCATCAACAAGCAGAACATTATTAATAGAGGGAAGATTTCCGTTACCTACAGTTCCAGAGCCAATTATCTTTCCCCTCTGATTGCCTCCAAAGCCAACGTGGCCTCCAGGCTTAAGTTCCAGGCTTTGGAACATATGCCTTCTTCCCGTCATGTGACGTGAGCAGCCAGAGTCCAGGTACCATGACTGGTGTTTCTGACTTGCTGCTAAAGATATCTGCAACATGTATTATTTTATCCTTAGGTACCCAGATCTTCTTGGGTCCTGATTTGTTAGTTTTACCAAAACTCTGGTTGAATTTTGGTTTCACAAAGTGATTACTACTAGTATATTTGATGTCATGTGTGTGACCATACACAAAGTGTGAATTTAGAGGAGTGTGTTTAATGGTTAGATCCATGACATTTTTAGGTGTAGGAACCTTACCTAGGTATCCTATTCCTTTCCTGCCGTTTCTGCTAACTCCATAGATCATTGAAGCCATTCTGCTTCTATCTATGCTTTTAGCAAGGAACTTCTGGAAACTATGATCATACTCCTTGATGATCTCATCAGCGTTGCTGGGAGTTTCAGCAATTGGTTCCTTCTGAGAGTTTTGTAAAGAGTTTTCTAATTTTAAAATTTTATCTCTCAGCTCAGAGTTTTCCAATTTGAGACTCTCAGACTTATTAGAGTCAGATTCAAGAGTCCTTTTCAGGTCTTTGAATTTAGCTCTAATCTGCTGATAACGTTCCAGAATTTCATTGAGGCTTTCAGCAAGTTCAGCCTTTGTAAAATTAACAGCGAAGTTAGGGAATACCTCTTCTGTGTCTGATTCTGAGTCTGAGTCAGAAGCTTCACTGTCATCTGGAATGTTAGCCATAAGCGCTATGTTCGCCCTTTCATCATCTGATTCTGAGTCAGCTTCAGACGAGTCAGAGTCATCCCATGTGGCCATGAGACTTTTCTTCTTCTCTCTTCCAAACTTCTTTTTGGGCTTTTCCCTCTGAAGCTTTGGACAGTCACTCTTGTAGTGTCCTTGCTCATTGCACTCGTAGCAGATGATGTCTTTTGTATTTGGCTTCTTGCTACCTGAGGAGCCTTCAGATCTTCTGTATCTAGAGGAAGAATCTGTCCTTCTGTATCTGGAAGAAGACTCGTTCTGATCAGATCTTCTGGGATTCCTGAACTTCCTTTGTCTTTGCTTCCACAGTTGATTTACTCTTCTGGAGAGAAGAGAAAGCTCGTCTTCTTCTGATGAGGATCCATCAGATGTTTCTTCAACTGCCTGCAAAACTTTAGATTCAGATTTTCTGTTAGATTTTAAAGCTATAGGCTTACCTTGCTTCTGAGGCTCGTCAGCTTCCAGCTCTATCTCATGACTTCTGAGGGAGCTTATAAGTTCCTCCAGAGTGATTTTGTTGAGATCTTTCGCCAGCTTCAGAGCAGTAACCATAGGCCTCCACTGCTTGGGTAAACTTCTGATTATCTTCTTGACATGGTCAGCAGTAGAGTATCCCTTGTCCAGAACTTTGAGACCAGCTACCAGAATCTGGAATCTGGAGAACATAGTTTCAATGGATTCAGATTCTTCCATTTTAAACGCCTCATACTTCTGAATGAGCGCCAGAGCTTTTGTTTCTTTGACTTGAATGTTGCCCTCATGCGTCATTCTGAGAGAATCAAAGATGTTCTTAGCTGTGTCTCTGTTAGAGATCTTCTCATACTCAGTATAGGAGATAGCACTGAGGAGGATGGTTCTGGCCTTATGGTGATTCTTGAAATCACGCTTTTGTTGATCAGTCGTTGATTTTCTATCAATCTTCTGACCAGTTGCATTAACAGGGTGCGTGTATCCATCTGTCACCATATCCCACAGATCAGCATCATGTGCTAGAAAGAAGCTTTCAATTCTGTCTTTCCAGTAGTCAAAGTTTTCTCCATCAAAGACTGGAGGTTTGCCGCTGAATCTGTCTCTGTCCTCATTGGTGTCATTGCTGAAATGAGAGTTGTTTCCTGCCATTGTGTTTTTCTGACGCTGGATCTTGTACTGACACGGTTAAGTGTTTTAGCTCAGAACCAGGCGCTCTGATGCCAATTGAAGGGGTGAAAAACACAAGAAGGGGGGGTTGAATTGAAAAACTGGAATCTTAAAGCAAATGACAAGGTATTTTTATCCTGGTTCGTTTGATCTCAAACTACTCCAGTCCACCCGTCAAGGTGATTTCGCCTCTCTCCAACGAGGTCTTAATTCACTATATTCAACTGAATACAAATCTGCTTTAGCAACTGCTAAAACCTTCTTGATTCAAACCACAATCCGGTTTGTCAAGGCAACACTTTCTTACAAAGGTATAAGCAAATGTGTGTGAATGTTTTCTACAAAAACTATATCACAACTGTGATGTTTACACAAATGAAGCTTAGAATACTAGGTTGCTAAACGCTAATAGAGTATCAGAGTTTGTTGGTTTAGCAAAACTTGTAGAGTGAAGATTATTGTTCAGCTTTGTGCGTGTAGAGAGTTTGGAAGCATTAGCCGTGATAATCTTCAAAGCTTGGTTTATATAGCACTTGAGAAGATGAACGTTGAAGCAAATATTCTTGATTCAATGCTATTAACAAGCTTTCCTTTTTGAGCAGATCTTGTCTAGAATGATGCCGTTGGTATTGATTAGCTTTCAATGCACAGTACCGTTGCTTCTTCAATGCACGTTCTGGCTTGGCTCATTCTGATTCTGCTTCGCTGCTGATGAACTAATTTGATTCTGTATCAGAGTGTTTTACGCGCAGTTCTGTTCATCAAGCTTCAGCATGTGCAAGCGTTGATCATCTGATCTTGACGTTCTGATTCAGCAACTTCTGATGCTGGTGTGCAAACTCATATTCTGATGCTGAATAAGTGATCTTGCTTATTTTAATCAGCATATCTGCAAGTCAGAGCATAGTAATTTTAGGCAGCATATAATTCAATCATGAAATATTTAACTACTATATCTTTTCACTTTGTTATCATCAAAACTTAAATATAGGGTACTAGATTCAAACATTGTTCTAACAAGAAAGTTTGATTTTGTAAATGTTGTTTTTCCTCTTACCATTAAACAGGATAGTCCCATCTTTCTGACTAACAGCTTTACATGATTTTTGATTAAAGATTATATCATAACTGTTATCACTTAATTGACTTATGGATAACAGATTATGCATTAATCCATCTACTAGCAGAACATTATTAATAGAGGGAAGATTTCCATTACCTACAGTTCCAGAGCCAATTATCTTTCCCCTCTGATTGCCTCCAAAGCCAACGTGGCCTCCAGGCTTAAGTTCCAGGCTTTGGAACACATGCCTTCTTCCCGTCATGTGTCGCGAGCAGCCAGAGTCCAGGTACCATGACTGGTGTTTCTGACTTGCTGCTAAAGATATCTGCAACATGTATTATTTTATCCTTAGGTACCCAGATTTTCTTGGGTCCTGATTTGTTAGTTTTACCAAAACTCTGGTTGAATTTTGGTTTCAGAGTGCTTACTGCTAGTGTATTTAATATCATGCGTGTGACCATACACAAAATGCGAATTCATAGGAGTGTGTTTAATGGTTAAGTCCATGACATTCTTTGGTGTAGGAACCTTACCTTGGTATCCTATTCCTTTCCTGCCGTTTCTGCTAACTCCATAGATCATTGAAGCCATTTTGCTTCTATCTATGCTTTTAGCGAGGAACTTCTGGAAACTGTGATCATACTCCTTAATGATCTCATCAGCGTTGCTGGGAGTTTCAGAAATTGGTTCCTTCTGAGAGTTTTGTAAAGTGTTTTCTAATTTTGAAATCTTATTTCTCAGCTCAGAATTCTCCAATTTGAGACTCTCATTCTTATTAGAGTCAGATTCAAGATTCCTTTTCAGGTCTCTGAATTTAACTCTAATTTGCTGATACCTTTCCAGAATTTCATTAAGGCTTTCAGCAAGTTCAGCCTTGGTAAAATTAACAGCAAAGTTAGGAAATACCTCTTCAGTGTCTGATTCAGAAGCTTCACTATCTTCTGAAATGTTAGCCATGAGAGCTATGTTTGCCCTCTCATCATCTGATTTTGAGTCAGCTTCAGACGAGTCAGAGTCATCCCATGTAGCCATGAGACTTTTCTTCTTTTCTCTTCCAAACTTCTTTTTGGGCTTTTCCCTCTGAAGCTTTGGGCAGTCACTCTTGTAGTGTCCTTGCTCATTGCACTCATAGCATATGATGTCCTTGGTGTTTGGCTTTTTGCTACTTGAGGAGCCTTCAGATCTTCTGTATCCAGAGGAAGAATCTGTCCTTCTGTATCTGGAAGAGGACTCGTTCTGATTAGATCTTCTGGGATTCCTGAACTTCCTTTGCCTCTGCTTCCACAGTTGATTTACTCTTCTGGAGAGGAGGGAGAGTTCGTCTTCTTCTGATGAGGATCCATCAGATGTTTCTTCAACTGCCTGCAAAACTTTAGACTCAGATTTTTTGTTAGATTTTAATGCTAAAGGCTTACCTTGCTTCTGAGGCTCGTCAGCTTCTAGCTCTATCTCATGACTTCTGAGGGAGCTGATAAGTTCCTCCAGAGTGATTTTGTTGAGATCTTTTGCTAGCTTCAGAGCTGTAACCATTGGTCTCCACTGCTTGGGTAAACTTCTGATGATTTTCTTGACATGGTCAGCAGTAGAGTATCCTTTGTCAAGAACCTTGAGACCAGCTACCAGAATCTGGAACCTTGAGAACATTGTTTCAATGGATTCAGATTCTTCCATTTTGAACACCTCGTACTTCTGAATGAGCGCCAGAGCTTTAGTTTCTTTGACTTGAACGTTGCCCTCATGCGTCATTCTGAGTGAGTCAAAAATGTTCTTTGATGTGTCTCTGTTGGAGATCTTTTCATATTCAGTATAGGAGATGGCGCTGAGAAGGATGGTTCTGGCCTTGTGGTGATTCTTGAAGTCACGCTTTTGTTGGTCAGACATTGCTTTTCTATCAATCTTCTGACCGCTTGCATTCACAGGGTGCGTGTATCCATCTGTCACCATATCCCACAGATCAGCATCATGTGCCAGAAAGAAGCTTTCAATTCTGTCTTTCCAGTAATCAAAGTTTTCTCCATCAAAGACTGGAGGTTTGCCGCTGAATCTGTCTCTGTCCTCATGGTTGTCATTGCTGGTGTGAGAATAGTTTCCTGCCATTGTGTTTTTTTGACGCAGGATCTCCTACTGACACGGTTAAGTGTTTTAGCTCAGAACCAGGCGCTCTGATGCCAATTGAAGAAGTGAAAAACACAAGAAGGGGGGGTTGAATTGTAAAACTGAAAATCAATGCAATGAACAAGATATTTTTATCCTGGTTCATTTGATCTCAAACTACTCCAGTCCACCCGTCAAGGTGATTTCGCCTCTCTCCAACGAGGTCTTAATCCACTATATTCAACTGAATATTACAAACTGCTTTAACAACTGCTAAAGCCTTCTTGATGCAAACCACAACCCGGTTTGTCAAGGAAACACTTTCTAACAAAGAAGATAAATCTAGGTGTGAATGTTTTCTACAAAACTGTATCACAACTGTGATGTATACACAACTTAAGATTATGAAACTAGATTGCTAAACAATGATTGAGTAAGAAGATATGTAGCGTTTAGCAAACTGAGAGAAGGAAGATTATGATTAGCTTTTAGGCGTGTAAAAAGTTGGAGAGCATTAACCAATTCAATCTTCATAGTCTTGTTTATATAGCACTGAGATTGATGAACGTTGGAGCAATATTCTTGATTCAATGCTAATAACAAACTTTCCTTATTGAGCAGATCTTGTCTGGAATGAGGCCGTTGGTAATAATTTGCTTTCAATGCACAGTACCGTTGCTTACTTAATGCATGTTCTGGCTTGGCTCATTCTGACTCTGCTTAACTGCTGATGAACTGTTGTTTTTCTTTATCAGAGTGTTGAGCGCAGTTCTGTTCATCAAGCTTCAGCATACACGTGAGTTAATCTTCTGATTCTAGTATTCTGATATAGCAACTTCTGATGCTGATGTCGAGAACCAATATTCTGATGCTGATTAAGTGTGCTCTTGCTGATACCTATCAGAGTTTCTGCAAAGTAGAACGTAATACTTTTAGGTAGCAAATAGTTCATACATGAATCATATAAATAATATATCTTTTCATTTTGTTATCATCAAAACTTAAACATAGGGTAGTAGATTCAAACTTTGTTCTAACAGTTTTCTCCTCTAAATAAATGCCATCAAAGATCGAGTGCAACAACTTGAATCAGGGGCTATGACCCACTTGACATGGTGAGCTTGATTCTCGTGGAAAGATATCCACCATTACAAGGTCCTCCAATCAAAAGATGTTGATCGAAGTTCAACCTCTAACATTTTCTTGTGTTTATCCCAAGAGATTCTTGAAAACATTGTATACATATATCATACATATCATTGCATAACAGGTCTCCCAATACAGGTCTCTCATGCCCTCGCTGTTTATTTCAGCAATGGCTTTCCAACTAGACAACCAAGATCTCCGGGCTCAAAACGCCCAACTTCAGGAAATGTTCTTGAACCTATCCCAGGGGCAAGAAGAGATAAAAGCTCTCCTCATAAGGGGCATGGTCCTAGGGAATCCAGGAGGCATCAAGAATGATCAGTTGGAAGGGCTACAAATCGAGTTGGCAACAATGAAGATCCAGGTGATGGGACAGCTGGTGGGCCAGATGGCTCTCATCCAAGACTTAGCTCAAAGACAAGAAGAGCTCAGGGTTCTCGTCAACAAGCTGCTTCAGAATAACCAAGTGGGGCAGACACCTAAGGCTGAAGATCAAGTCATCATTCAACCCCCTTTGAGACAAGAAGACAAGGGAAAAGCTCCTCAACTTGCTTCGGGGTCACAAGCCCGTCAACAACCCCGTTAGCGTCAACAGGGTAATCAACGTAAGAAAAATACGTCTGGAAGACATTTCTCTGAGACTGACATACCATCATCTCTGATACTGAAACGCTTGTTGGAGGTCAACCTACTTGCTTTAATGGATCCTATTCGGAATCCCAACACCTCTGCTCCTACCTATCACTCCAATGAAAGGTGCGCATACCACTCCTATAGTCCTGGGCATGACACCGACGACTGTTGGACGCTGAAGAACAAGATCCAAGACTTGATCGACGAAGGAGTGCTGGAATTCATGCCAGATGGCGAGATGAAAATCTTCTGCCAAGGGTTCTCCATTTGAGATGACAAAGCTCGAACTGAGAGACTTTTGTTCCATTTGAATTTTCAAGTTGTAATTTCTTTTGTTATTCAAACAATTATCTTTTAATGTCAAACTCTATTTCATTAATGCATTGCATATGTTTGTCTTGAATTCATCCAATCGTTTTCACTATTCTTATGCTTTCTTTATGATATTTAACTCTTGATAAAAAGCTACAAGCCTTTAGAGGGAGGATGACGAAATAATACCGTAATCTCATACAGTATGCTTTTGAACAGACCTTGCTGATGATGTACAGGCGTTTCTTTCAAATCCTAAACACTGGAGTTATAAGGAAGATAATCTCTAGTCAACCCCTTCGAGCCAAAGAAGTAGGAGTTTTCTGTTTTAAAACAAAATGAAACCTTTGATTTAAACCTGGGGCAGGGTAGTTTCTCAGTTAATTCAAAAAGATGCGCATTAAAGTCGCAAACTCTCAGTTCGTAATACAACGAACGACATCAAAAAAAACATTCCTTTGGAATCAAAAAGACAATGATGGTTCCTTATCTCATAGGCAGTCAATCTCTCAAAAAAAGAAAATCCCACTGAGCCAAAACCTACAAAGGAGGCTTAAGAAAGCTGGGGCATCCCGCTGACTGTAATCTCGAAAACAGGAACATTCAGGAAAAAGTTAGGGATAACAAATCAAAAGAAAGAGGTCATTATAAATCCTCAATAACATGAAAAATGTTGCAAAAAAAAAAGAGATGATGACTGCTTCCAACAAATTCAACTTGTGTGAACCATCACCAAAAAAACGTCGTTCCAGACTCATTGGGAGTTCAAATGCACAATTAACTGAGTTTAGGATTGAAGAACATCACGAAGAGCGGGTGGGTACAAATATACTTTGAGCCTTTATCCTTTGTTTCTTAAACCGTGAACCAAGCCACGTTACAACCCTTCAAAAGTCCTAATTGAAGCATGGGTTAGTTCGAAAGCATACTGTTACAAAAGGTATCCTGACTCCTGTAAGGCTTTGCCCTAAATATTGTGTTGAATTTGTCTTATAAAAAGTTTTCTGCTAAAAAACGCATTTTTCAAAACTTCGAGACAAGCATAAACTTTGCATCATTTGAATATCGTTGTTTGCACATGGTTTATTTGTTTAAACAGCAAAGATATTTATACAGCGAATGTTCGGAGGAACGAAAACTCTCTCAGTGAGTAAAAATCATTTCAAGTGGGATGACACTCCCGTTGCAAAAGTCTCCCATCAACAAAAGGGGATTTTATTTGGTATTGTCCAGTTAACCTGGGGCAGTCCAGTCAAGATTTCAACAAACCTTTCAAAGTTCATTTAACCTGGGGAAGTCCAGTCAAGATTTCAACAAATCTTTCAAAGTTCATTTAACCTGGGGCAGTCCAGTCAAGATTTCAACAAATCTTTCAAGGTTCAGTGAACCTGGGGCAAGTATCCCTCACCATCACTTGGGGCATTTAAACGTCAATCTCATCAAAGGGTTACGTGCAGTCCAAGTGACCCGGTAATATCACAAGCATCTGATACTAGGGGCAGTGATGAAACCTCTCCGAAATCTTTTTGAAAAGACATTCAAGCGTCCTCAAGGAGTTCATCACCTCTCTAAGAAGACCTGCAGTCATGGGTTTATTTCCCCAACATTTGTCAAGGATTTATTCTCCAAAGCAAAATTACATTCCAAGTTTCAGGAGCGTTCAAAATTTCCTTCTGGAAGTTGCGGTCATCATCAAAAATTCCTTCGTCACCTGCTGGAATTCAAGAGCATTCAAAATTTCCTTCATCACCTGCTGGAATTTGCGGTCATCATCAAATTTCCTTCATCACCTGCTGGAAGTTACAACCACCAACAAAGATAACGGACAAATGAAGCTCCTAAAAATATGTTCCTCTCAAGAATGAAGACTCTCATCCTTAAAACCTCAGAAGATTGGTATACTCCCAATTTCTGACCCTTAACAGAATGAAGACTCTCATCCTTGAAACCTCAGAAGATTGGTATACTCCCAATTTCTGACCCTTAACAGAATGAAGACTCTCATCCTTGAAACCTCAGAAGATTGGTATACTCCTAATTTCTGACCCTTAACAGAATGAAGACTCTCATCCTTAAAACCTCAGAAGATTGGTATACTCCCAATTTCTGACCCTTAACAGAATGAAGACTCTCATCCTTGAAACCTCAGAAGATTGGTTTACTCCCAATTTCTGACCCTTAACAGAATGAAGACTCTCATCCTTGAAACCTCAGAAGATCGGTATACTCCCAATTTCTGACCCTTAACAGAATGAAGACTCTCATCCTTGAAACCTCAGAAGATTGGTATACTCCCAATTTCTGACCCTTAACAGAATGAAGACTCTCATCCTTAAAACCTCAAAAGATTGGTATACTCCCAATTTCTGACCCTTAACAGAATGAAGACTCTTATCCTTAAAACCTCAGAAGATTGGTATACTCCCAATTTCTGACCCTTAACAGAATGAAGACTCTCATCCTTAAAACCTCAGAAGATTGGTATACTCCCAATTTCTGACCCTTAACAGAATGAAGACTCTCATCCTTAAAACCTCATAAGATTGGTATACTCCCAATTTTTGACCCTTAACAGAATGAAGACTCTCATCCTTAAAACCTCAGAAGATTGGTATACTCCCAATTTCTGACCCTTAACAGAATGAAGACTCTCATCCTTAAAACCTCAGAAGATTGGTATACTCCCAATTTCTGACCCTTAACAGAATGAAGACTCTCATCCTTAAAACCTCAGAATATTGGTATACTCCCAATTTCTAACCCTTAATAAAATGAAGACTCTCATCCTTAAAACCTCAGAAGATTGGTATACTCCCAATTTCTGACCCTTAACATAATGAAGACTCTCATCCTTGAAACCTCAGAAGATTGGTATACTTCCAATTTCTGACCCTTAACAGAATGAAGACTCTCATCCTTGAAACCTCAGAAGATTGGTATACTCCCAATTTCTGACCCGTAACAGAATGAAGACTCTCATCCTTGAAACCTCAGAAGATTGGTATACTCCCAATTTCTGACCCTTAACAGAATGAAGACTCTCATCCTTGAAACCTCAGAAGATTGGTATACTCCCAATTTCTGACCCTTAACAGAATGAAGACTCTCATCCTTGAAACCTCAGAAGGTTGGTATACACCCAATCTTATGACCCAAGACCCGAGTTCCTGATAGTCCCGACAGAATGAAGATTCTCATTCTCAAAGTGGCAAATAACTAAAACTCCTGAACTTCTTCCAGACAGGAATAAGCTTTTCAGAGTCCTGAGTTTTACTCTCCAACAGGATAGCCGCTTTTCAACAGTATGGCTATTCCCCACAGAATTCTTATCCCCTAAGCAGAATGAAGACTCTCATTCTCAATTCCTCACAGAGTATTCAGATATTCCCCAGTGAAGATCTCCTCAAAATAGGAATCCCCAGTAGATTGGCATACAACCCAAGCTCCTGATTCCCCAACAGTGGTCCCAGGATTTCTCATTTTCAGTGATCAAAGGATTTTCAATCCCCTGCAGCAGTCAAGGATTTACTTTCCCCAACAACGGTTAAAGATTTCATTATCCAGGATTCGTCTTCCTCAGCAAGACAGTTCATCAACTTACATGCGCATTCATTACATTCATATATCATAAACATTGATATAACATATGTATTGCATCATACATTTCATGCAACATAACTTTGTGTTTAGCTAACATTTTATCCTTTTCAGGATAAGAATAAAAGGCTATCATTAACAATTCCAAGGTACAGTCCAGATATGCTCCAAACACGGTTGCCATTCTGTCGCTTATTCAGATCCCAGTTATAGTTTCAGATACACTCCAAACACGGAAGTTGAAATTCTGGCTGCAGATACTCAATGTCACATCCAATGTTATGACACCGTATCTGACTTACTATATGACAGTAAATACAAAAGCAGTAAATAACACAGTCAATTGTTTACCCAGTTCAGTGCAACAACACCTACTCTGGGGGCTACCAAGCCAGGGAGAGAATCCACTATAAGAGATGTTAATTCAGGAATAAACCAACCAGTTTATCTCCTTCACTTAAGACCTACCCAATGCAATTCTAATCTAAGTACAACTTAAACCTGAGTTCCTACTCACTCCCCCTCAATCACAGCAGTGATACATAAACCAATTTGACTTAAGAATTGATGAAGACACTCTTCAAAAACACACACTTGATTAAGCTTCACAGCTTTTTTAATCAAGTAACACAATCACTCGTACTTCACAGCTTTGAGTGATGTACACAACTAACTTGACTCTGCTTCACAGCTTTAGTCAAGTGACATTCAAACACTCTTGCTTCAAAGCTTTGAGTGCTACACAACCCTTACAATTGAAACCTATTCCAAGGCACTTATCACAATGATAATTTCTTGGAGTACAATAAACAAATCTATACAGATTACAAAATTGATCTTCTAATCAATCAGCAGGGATAGCTTAAAAAAACCGCAGCTCTGTTGAATATATAGCAGCTGCAACTTCAGTTAGGGTTTCCAAAAACCTAGGGTTGATTCCGTTTGACCTAAAGACCAGGTCACAGTACTTTATTGATCAGGTTAGGATCGAGCTAGGTTGCTCCTCAGAAAACGCAGGATTCTGTTCAGAAAGGACTGAGTTATTTCCTGAAAAAACTCAGACTTATCCAATCCTGTAATCCTGTTAGTTCAGAACCGGATGTCATAACATCTGTTATGACATCTGAGAAAACCTGTCTACTGATTTAGCAAAATGTGATCATTTTGCAAACATGCTCAGATACACACTTATAAACATCAGTTTTTGAATTACAATATTTTTCTGCACATGTACCTAATGAGTTAGTACAACCTGAACTAGAATGTTATGACATCAGTCATGACATTCACACATACACTTGGAATTTTCCAAAAATGCAAGCCAATACCTAAACACCTACAAACTCCCCCTTTGGCAGATTTTTGGCTAAAGTTCCTAAACAATCAGAGATAGATAGATAGCAGCAGAAATAAGTGACAGCAGAAAAATATAGTGTCAAGTACTAATTAAGCAGTACCAAAAATATTCTCCCCCACTTTAGCCACAAATGGGCCAAAGATTACATGTTTATAAAGTTATACAGTTATCCAAAACAAAATAATGAGATCAGCAGCTGACAACAGCAGAACACACTTCCAAACTCCACCAGCAATACCACCAAGCAGCAATCAACCTTCAAGCACTGTCATCAGATTCAGAGGAGCCAATTTCTTCAATGTTGAGCTGTCCTTCATCTTCTTCCCTTCTGCTTTCTTCAGCTTCTTCCTTTTCTAGCCTGGCAATTAGAGCTTCTAGGGTCTTTTTTCTAGCATCCAGATCTTTGCAAGTTTCTTTTAAAACAGCTATGACATCTGATGTTTTGGACTGGGTCTTTACAGACGATGTCTCAGCTGATGTTATGACAATGTCTGGAGCATGAGATCCCTGAAACAGTTTGTAGTGCAGGCCAAGGGCAGGAGCTCTTTTGCAGACTGTATCTCTTGCTACAAGGATGTCAGGGTATTGTGCAAGGATGATTCCACAAAGGAGGGAGGGAAAAGCAATTGGTCCTTTGACAGCATAACTGCCAGCATGCTTCAAGGTTTGTTCAAAGATGTACCTTCCATAGTCAAAGGCAGTCTTGGTTCCTACAGCATAGATAAATCTCCCCAATCCTGTGGAGATGGTTGATTTGTGATTTGTAGGCACCCAGTTTGCTGCACCTATTTTATGCAAGATGGCAAATTTCATGCTGAGTTTACTAGCATTCAGCTTCCCTTTCAATGGCCAGCACTTTACTTGCCTGGCAGTGATGGTCAAACATACTTCATTGTCAGTTGCCTCTAGATCAGGACAGTCCTTATTTGTTCTTCCAAGAAACTTGTTGATTTTTGATGGAGAGAACTTGACCCTTCTTCCTCTAACAAACACACTCTCAAAGTCAGCTGACCTCCCATCAGCACAATCATTGGATAAGTTCACTACAAACTCCTTAACCAGATTTTCATAACATTTGCTAAACTTCATCACTGTCTTCATTAGCCCAGCATTCCTGATCAGATCCATGATGTCTTTGCACTCCAAGGCATCATTGTTGAGTTCTCTCTCCAAGGCTATTCTCTTCAAGCAATCATACTTCCATCTGTTTGCATTATCAGGATGATGAAAGGAGATGTTGTCTGTTGGCACTTCAGGTACTCTAGCAATCTTGCTGGAAGGGAGCTTCCTTCTGATGGGAGTATTTTCAATATCAATCTCAAATTCTGATTCATCATCAGAGTCAGAAGTTTCAGGTTCTTTACTTTTCTTAGAGATTGGTTGTCTAGCAGTCTGCACCTGTGCCTTCTTCCCTTTTGTCTGAATTTTCTCAGCCATCCCTTCAGCCTTGGATTTCTTAGCATCAGGTTTAACATTCTCACTACTCTTTCTTTTCATCAATCTCCTAGCAATGCTAGGGTTCACATTAGCAATCAGTTCATTATCTGAGTAATCTTCATCCACATCAATGATGGGTGGATCAGCAGCCTTTTCAGAGGGGTTCTGAATGTTGTCTTTTGGTGTCACAACATCCTCAGTGACATCTACATTTTCAGAACCTTCTACATTTGGACTTTCAGATTGATTCAAAGGGATAGAAATCCCCGGTACAGATTGGTTGCCACTCAGAATGCTAGTAACCAGTCTAGCAATAGCTTGGTGTACTTGAACTGATCCTTCTTTATTAGGTATAGAAGACGAAGGATGAGAAGAATTACCAAAGACTGTAGCTTGAGCTCTTCCTGCATGTCTGGTTCTGAGCTTTTTGACTCTGGCTGGGTCAGTTGCCATCTCCCTGAGAGGAGTGACCTCAAGAACTTCAGATTCTATGCATGTAGTGATTGCCCTAGAATCTTGATCAGATGATGATGAGGGAGACGAAGCTGCCATGGTGGAAGACGATGTCTGAGACATTTTGTTTAACTTTGAGTAATAGTAGCAGTTTGAGAAAACTTTTTGATTGGGAGGAGGAAACAGGTTGCAAGGATGAGAGAGGTAGGGAGTAAAAGAGAGTCTCTTCAACTTCTTAAGGCTTTTGAAGGAATTGTGAATGAATATGATTAACCCACTAAACATAGACTTAATAAGATTAATCCCTTCAACCCTTGTTTCCAGCAAAACTAATTGCTATAATTTCTCATGTTGGTGAATACCCAATCTGCCCCTCAAATTTTCAAGTTTATTTCCAACAAGCGCCTTGGTAGAAGAATCAGTTAGTTCAAATGACTTCTTCTCTTCAAAGTCAATAGGGTTCAAGGAAATGTTGAATGTTTTCAGATTATCACACCACAATGTCACAACATCTTGTGTAACATTGTCCTCAGGTAGCATCTGTTTTGACCAGAATTTTTGAGAACAGAATTTATGAGACTTGTTCTTTGTCACATCACATATATTATCAGCCTGTAGTTTAGGAGTTCTTCTGACAGCTTCCATAGGAATAGCTCTTTTCATTCCTTCAAGCTTATGCTGCCACTGTTTCATCTCTTTTTCTTCTTTGATGATTTGACTCATAGTGGAGATATCAGTGTTCTCAGGCTGCCACACATAACAGTTATTTTTGGATTTGATTCCTCTCATTACAACATCTAGTTTTTCATTAAACACTAGACATTCAGATCTTGAGAAGTTGACCATGAATCCTAGATCACATAATTGACTGATGCTGATGAGATTAGTAGTCAACCCTTTTACCAGCAGTACCTTATTCAGACTTGGAACTCCAGGGTAGTCCAAATTACCAACTCCTTTGATTTCTCCTTTAGCACCATCTCCAAAGGTCACAAAACTGGTGGTGTGAGGCATAACATTATTGAGGAGATTTTTGAATCCAGTCATGTGTCTGGAACATCCACTGTCAAAGTACCAATCTTCCTTTGCAGAGATCTTCAGGGAAGTGTGTGCTATCAGTGCAGTAGCCTTTTTCTTCCATTGAGGAGCGTGTGGTACCTTTTTAGACTTAGGTTTGACATCTGAGTTCTGATTAGGATATCCATGTAATCTGAAGCAGAAGGGCTTTATGTGACCATATTTCCCACAATGATGACATCTCCATCTTTGGTACCTTTTCTTCATATGTCTCTGTCCCTGATGTTGAGAGTAATGTTGAGGCATCCGTTTTGACATTTGCTTCCCGGTACCAAATTTCTTTGTTTCCACAAATCCTAGGCCAGATTTATTTCCCATATTTTGTCCAGCCTGAAGGATCTCTTCCAATTTGTCTGTTCCATTGGTCAACATCTTGACAGATTTGGTCATTTGATTCAGTTGTGAGTTCAGCAGTTGAACTTCTCCTTCTAAATGACTTATAGTTTCAAGATTTGCCCTCTTTTCAGCCTCCAGCTTTACAATGAGTTTTGATTGTTTCTCATTTTGCACACAGACTTCACCACTTCTGATACACAATTTCTTGTAGGTATCAGCCAGTTCTTCAAATGTTACTTCTTCATCACTGGTGTCACTTTCAGAAGTACAAACACTAGTTAGGGCAGTAACTAGTTTGGCAGATTCTTCTTCAGAATTGCTTTCTGAATCATAGTCAGACCAAGTAACAATCATTCCTTTCTTTTGCTTCTTAAGAAAGGTAGGACATTCAGCTCGAATATGTCCATATCCTTCACATCCATGGCATTGAATACCTCTGCCTTGGTTTTCCTTATCTTCTGACCTTGGTCTTCTGCTGGAACTGTCAATGTCAGAAGGAATGTTATGAACATTAGACCTTGACTTTGGGTCCATTCTTTTGATGAGCCTGTTGAACTGTCTTCCAAGCATGGCAATGGCTTCTGATATGTTTTCTTCTTCATCCTCCTTGTATTCAACATCAGTGTTGGATACAAGTGCTATGCTTTTGTTCTTCTTGTCACCATTATCAGTGATCCCCATCTCAAAAGTCTGAAGAGACCCAATAAGTTCATCCACTTTTAACTTGCTAATGTCCTGGGCTTCCTCTATGGTAGTTACCTTCATTGCAAATCTTTTAGGCAAGGATCTGAGAATCTTCCTCACCAGTTTTTCTTCTGACATTTTTTCTCCCAGTGCTACTGAGGTGTTGGCAATCTCCAAGATGTTCATGTGAAACTCATGAATGGTTTCATCTTCCATCATTTTTAGATTCTCAAACTTAGTGGTCAACATCTGAAGCCTTGACATTTTTACTTTGGAAGTGCCCTCATGAGTAGTTTTGAGGGTGTCCCAAACTTCCTTGGCCATTTCATATTGATGTACTAGTCTGAAGATGTTTCTATCAATTCCATTGAACAAGGCATTTAAGGCTTTTGAATTTCCCAGAGCTAACTCATCTTCTTCTTTACTCCAATCTTCCTCAGGCTTCAGACTGATTGTCCCATCTCTTTCAGTTATGGTGGGATGAATCCATCCTTTGTCAGCAGCTCTCCAAGCCTTTTTGTCCAGAGATTTTAGGAAGGCAATCATACGAGGTTTCCAGTAGTCATAATTAGTTCCATCCAGAATGGGTGGTCTATTTCCAAAAACTCCTTCTTTGTCCATAGTGCCAGAAAGTGATATCCCTAGATCTCACCCAGTAATACAGGCAGGGTGCCTGCTCTGATGCCAATTGAAATTCTGGTTGTAGATACTCAATGTCACGTCCAATGTTATGACACCGTATCTGACTTACTATATGACAGTAAATACAAAAGCAGTAAATAACACAGTCAATTGTTTACCCAGTTCAGTGCAACAACACCTACTCTGGGGGCTACCAAGCCAGGGAGAGAATCCACTATAAGAGATGTTAATTCAGGAATAAACCAACCAGTTTATCTCCTTCACTTAAGACCTACCCAATGCAATTCTAATCTAAGTACAACTTAAACCTGAGTTCCTACTCACTCCCCCTCAATCACAGCAGTGATACATAAACCAATTTGACTTAAGAATTGATGAAGACACTCTTCAAAAACACACACTTGATTAAGCTTCACAGCTTTTTTAATCAAGTAACACAATCACTCGTACTTCACAGCTTTGAGTGATGTACACAACTAACTTGACTCTGCTTCACAGCTTTAGTCAAGTGACATTCAAACACTCTTGCTTCAAAGCTTTGAGTGCTACACAACCCTTACAATTGAAACCTATTCCAAGGCACTTATCACAATGATAATTGCTTGGAGTACAATAAACAAATCTATACAGATTACAAAATTGATCTTCTAATCAATCAGCAGGGATAGCTTAAAAAAACCGCAGCTCTGTTGAATATATAGCAGCTGCAACTTCAGTTAGGGTTTCCAAAAACCTAGGGTTGATTCCGTTTGACCTAAAGACCAGGTCACAGTACTTTATTGATCAGGTTAGGATCGAGCTAGGTTGCTCCTCAGAAAACGCAGGATTCTGTTCAGAAAGGACTGAGTTATTTCCTGAAAAAACTCAGACTTATCCAATCCTGTAATCCTGTTAGTTCAGAACCGGATGTCATAACATCTGTTATGACATCTGAGAAAACATGTCTACTGATTTAGCAAAATGTGATCATTTTGCAAACATGCTCAGATACACACTTATAAACATCAGTTTTTGAATTACAATATTTTTCTGCACATGTACCTAATGAGTTAGTACAACCTGAACTAGAATGTTATGACATCAGTCATGACATTCACACATACACTTGGAATTTTCCAAAAATGCAAGCCAATACCTAAACACCTACAGAAGTCATCCTGCTACTCATACAGATCTCAATTCATATGCATTTTTACACGGGCTCATCATCAGGCAACCCTACACCGGTTCCTTCTCAATTCCAGACTCAACTTATGAAAACAGTTTACGGATTCTCCAAACACGGATGTTAATCTATCGCTTGTTCAAGATTCAACTTCTGAAAACAGTTTACGGATGATTCCAAACATGGATGTCAATTCATTGTTTATTCAGATCCCCAGTTCATAGATGTTCCAAACATGGATACCTTTTTGATACTCACCCACTCACCAACGACATACAGTTCAACGAACATTCTCAGATGGCATCTCTAAGCCCATCCCCCGACAAGATTCTGTCACATCTCCAGATGGCATATTTAAGCCCATCTCCAAATGGCATCTTTAAGCCCATTCCATCAAACTACGCTTTGACGAGTGCAAATTTTTTAGGCACTCTAGTGTCCAATCTCCTTTTACCTTCGAGTCGCGAACGGCAAAATTGCCAATCTAACTCTTCAGGTTCAAGAAGATTGAACAGGGGCAACTGTTGTACCCCAAAATTTTCCCTCCTCTTTTTCACAAGAAATCACAGCTTCGGGTTTTCCCTGATTTTTCAAATTGGCTCAAGAATCGGTCAAACAGACTTTTTCTTATCAGTCTATCCAAATTAGGGTTTCTATTGATTTTGAGTCAGTCAAGCAGATTATTAGGGTTTGTTTAAGTTTGGCTCAGGGTTTGATCAAGCAGACGCTTCTTTGACAATAAATCCAGAATTAGGGTTTGCATGCGCATTCTCAAAAGGAATTGAGTCCACAGTTCTTTACAATCGACGGTTACATTGTTTTGACGCTTGTTCAAGATTTATGTCTGTCTCTCAAAACCTGAAACTCTGGGATAGAAGTTGAGGTTTCTGATTGAGAGTTTGAAGTGTTGGTTTAATCAGTGAAGTGAAAGGCGTATGGACGTTTGTTTGTTTGACTGTACAATACATATGGTTAATTGGAATTCCGAGCTTATTGTTGGTTAATGTAAGGCTATGAGACTGCGATGTTTGTTGATTATTTATAATTTCTAAGTTACAATTATTGGGATAATTTCCAATTATTATAATTCAAGAAATTTAAATAATTAAATAAGCAATTGTAGAAGAAATCAAGAATTATCAGACAAAAGATTTTTTATTCATTTTTAATTGTTGTTACAAATGTTTATTTGATACAGTAAATTTATTTACAGTATTTACAATAAATTACAATGATTAAAAATAAAATAAAACAATCATCCTAAGCTTCTTGAAGTCTTCATCTTCTGCTACTGCTTCCCTTGCCCCAATTGATATTTACCTGCGGAGCCAGAAAAGGAGAAATCAATACAGATGAATTGGAAAAGCATTTTCAGACAGTTAATCAAAAACTCATCATTAAAGGTGGTTGGCCGGAATCAGATTGTTTTGATTTTCATCATATTTTTCTCATCCTCTTTGCAAATCACAAGAAGACTCTCTTCTTGGTTCACAAAGAGGAAAGAAAAATTATTTTACAAGCATATGAATCAATTAAACAAAATGCACAAAAATGCATAAATTCAAACAAGGGAAACCAAACAGCCAAGTTACAAATACACAAGACTGCATAGAAAGTTCACCAAGTCAAAAGTGTAAACAATGCCAAACCAAGTTACAATTGTAAGCAATGGCAAACTAAGTTACAAGAAACTGTCCAAGGAAGCTGTCAAAGCTGTCAAAGAAGATACCAAAAGATATCAAAAGCTATCAAGCTGTCATCAAAGAAAAGAAGAAAGTACAATATGCAGAAGAAAGCTAACATTGCAAGCAAGCTTGTAAAACCAATTTCATCATTTTCCCTAGGCCAACACCTTTTCAGAATGGAAAGTACCTTTAAGCAATATAATATGCTTTAATAGAGAGAGAAGTAGAGGCTTATAGTTTTTCAGGCAGGCTTAGAGATAAATAAATATAACAAATCAGAATAGTTCAAGAGAGGACAGAAAAACTAGAACAGATATCACAAAACTAAAAAACACCAAAGCCAGGCATAACACATGCTGCATCAAAGCCTCTCAAAAACTAACAAGCTCAAAAACTTCAAACCTTTGTTCAAAACATAAGCCTGCCTTCATAAAATATCCAAACAAAACTGGAAACCGAAGCAAGCCTGCATAAAAACCTCCAGCCTGCATACAAGAAAGCCTACACAACAAACTAACAAGCTCAGTAAATTGCAAACTCTGAAGCCTGCCTCAAGCCTGCACAAAGCACAAGCCCTGAAGCCTGCATAAACATAACCTGCATAAACTTCAATAAACCCAAATGTACCATACAAACCTGCCTCAAGCCTGTCAAAAACCATACAAACATTCAACCTGCCTTCAAGATCAAGGAACTAAACTCAAAGCAAATCCAAATACTCTCAGAACCATGTTCATCACAGGACCAAAATAGCCAAACGATACCAACCAAGTTCAAGAGAGGAAGAGAGTCAGAAACACATCAAAAATACTCTCAGAACCATGTTCATCACAGAGCCAACATAACCAAACACATATCAAAAGCATCTCAGAATCAAAGTTTCATCTTAGAAAAAGCCAACAAAGTCAATATTCAAAAAGTCAGAAGCAAGAACATCTCATAAATACTCATCATTGAAAACAAATCAAGCCAAAGAGAGATTTAAAGTTCATCAATATAGCCTAATCAGAACGACAACAAGGCAAGCAATCAGAAGAAGAAAATAAGATGCCCTGGGGTTTTCAGAAGCATAGCATTCATCATAAAACAAAGCAAAGATACAAGTACCAGAACAAAGCTTTCCTCAATGTCTCGCTCCCTCGCCCGGCCGCCTAAGACGCCTCATGTCCAAACTCTCCTTCTCCTTTCCAAAAAAGAAGAACCAAGGTATAAATTCCTCTTCCTTTTTTTTTCTACACCTCACACAAACATAAATAACATAGAAGATCAGAATATGTAAAATCAATAACATGCACGAATTTTGAAACCCTAAAACACGAAGAAGAAAGTCGTTACCTTTTATCACCTCCAGGTACAACTGTGGAGAGAGGAGAGTGGAGGTGGCATCCAGCGGCTGAGGCGAGTGGAAGGCATCAGAAACCTTGATTGAGAGAGGAAGAAGAGGACGATGAAGAAGAAAGGGAGCGGCGCCGTTCATGAGCAAACCCTATTCTGAACAAAACAATGAAACCCTAATAAAATTCTGTGAACCCGTTTGGGCCTGCCCCACACACAAAACACCAAGCCCAATTGGAACTGGCGCATACACCCCCTTTCTTTCTATAACCTTGTTTGTTTTTCACTTGGGCCATGTATATAATCCCTAAGGCCCATTTAACTCTTTTTATTTTTATTTTCTTATGATTACAAATCAATCCTTTTTTTATTTATCATATTATTTCCCTTTCTTTTTATATAACTTATTTTGTTAAGAAAAACAATATATTATTTTTTTGTACAAAACTTTTCTTAATGTTTATTACATTTTACAAAAATATGTAAATATTAGATTTATTAGGTTAATAGATTTTTGTCTTAAAACTTTTTATGTTTAATAAATCTTTGTATATATAAAAACATTAACTAAAATACATAAAACTTCAAACATTTTTATTTTCTTTTCTTTAAAACTCTTGTCTATATAATTAACAAAAACACAAAAATAATAATAAAATACTTAATACATTAGGTTAACATTTTTACTCATTTGTAAATAATCATATGCATGTCACAATACTTTTGTTTCTCTTTTTATTCTTATACCTTGCTATATTTTATATTGAGAATGCGACGATTCGATTTGGTTGTAAATAATATTTGGACACTACCATTCTGATGAGACTCATCCCCATTTGTAAACATTTGTACCCCCATCCCCGGATACTTATTTGTAATAGCTTAGACTTTAAATTCCCGCAAATTATTGCTTTCTATATACTGTATAGTAATTAGGGTTTGTATGCGAAGATTCAAAATCAACCGCTAGATAACCTAATACAAGACAAAAGCATGAAAATCAATACACAATTCACACTTGCACCTCTAGGGTAACCTTGCTTGTTGCCTCGGAAAAATGCAATCATGTCCCTCGAGTATGAGACACTCTAGCAAACGTCCCTTCGATAAACAAAGATCGCAGTCCCTCGATGACCCTCGATGTTGCCTTCGATAAAACGGTCTCGTCCCTTACAAAATTGCTAGAGCGTCTCACAAGTTGCCTTCAATGATTGTATACGATGACCCGCGCCCGTCCCGTTCAAACATCCTAACACAAGGTTGTTCATCAAATACAATGGTGAAACAACACTGTTAAAAGGGTTAAAACATGAGAAAGATCTTTGAGAAATTTAGGGTAGATAGCTCTTGGTTACTTGATCAATCTTGCAAAACATCCTTGCCATTTTTCAAACACACATCTCCACACACTTCCAAAACCACTTTCAAAAACATTGAAACATATTTTCAAAAAGACAAACACCTTTGTATATACTCAAACATGAGTCATTACAAAGGTTGCCTAGACAAGGCATCTTTTTCAAAACATTTTCAAAACCACACACACAAAGCACCATTTCAAACAATTGAAGAGCAAAGGCAAGTGATCTAAAACAAGTAACTAAGACCCCATGGATAACCATGGATGAAAAGGGTGCTAGCACCTTCCCTTTTCATAATCTACCCCCCGAACCCACGAAAACATCTCAAAGATCTTTCCTGTGCTTTTTGACCTTTCCTTAGGATAAATAAAAAGTCGGTGGCGACTCTTGCTAAACCGAACAAGTGCAAATACAAACGCAAAACCCCAAGTCAGTTCTCCCACCGTATCACACATAGGTCTGAGCTTCTGATTTTATAGTTTGAGAGATATGTATTTCAAGTTAGCTGGAGGTTGAAGATGACCAAGGTGTCATCTTCCAACCAATGATGGCATGCCATTTGTTTTTTTGAATTTATGATTTAATTATTGATCTAGTGTTTTATTCACTAAAATCCATAACATTCACAGCGCGCCAGGTCCACTTGATCTGTTTACTAATGATTTTAACAATGATCAGATGGCCCATATTTTTTTGGTTTGATATTTTATTTTCTAATTTTCATTTTAATTGTTTTAAAATTCAAAAAATCATAGAATATTGATTTTAAGTCAAACAAATCTGAAAAAATCATGAAAAATATTTTTGATTTTTCTCTTTCTAATTTTTATTTTTTTACAATTTTATTTTGTGTTTTGGTGTTTTTTATAAATTTTCACTTTATTTGAATTGTTTTAAATGTTTAAAAATACTTTTATGCATTTTTAAATTCTGAATAAAATAGGGAAGGATCCAATGACATTGTGACAAATATTGGTGAGCTCATTTATTTTTTTATTTATGACTTTGTTATTTTTCATCATTTTTTATTTATTTTACCTATTTCTTTTAATCTTAAAAAATAGTTTCTGACTTTAGAAAATTACCAAAAAATTTATAAAAATATTTGAGTCCCTTTCTGATTTTTCTATGGTCTTACTTATTTTTTCTTGATTAATTTGAACATGATTTCCTTTTTTCTCTATTATTTTCATTTTTAACCATCTTTAAACCCTTATTCTTTTATTTTTAAAATACAATTTAATTTTTGTATATTTTCTGGCTGATCTTGGATTGAAATTTTGATCATGAACTTTATTAACATTATTGGATCCATGGTGTTTAGTCTAACTCCATAAAAATGGATGAATAATTTTAATAATAGTTTGATTAAATTTTAATTCAAATGTGGTTTGTATATTCTTTCCCACCCTTTTTTATCTCATTCCTTTCTTATTGCACTAAGTGTTGTTGGAGCATGATCTCTATATCATGTCTCAAAATAAATGGTGCATAGATTGCTATTGACCGGCCTCAAAATAGGTGCAACTTCTATATAAGTCCACTTACGATTGCTTAACATAGTGCTAGATTTTGTCCTGATTCGAATAAATGATCATTCGTGTCTCAAACCTATGTTTACAAGCCCAAGTATGTTAATTTGATCTCTTTGATCTAATAACCTTGAGATTCATTGTGTAGTTGCTTTGGTTCTACCAATCTTCTGATGGATCTTAATTAATTTTGGTCAACGCGGATCACTTAAACATCATTGACCATTATATGGTACTTTTGAGGATTCCAAAATAGATGATATACTTGACAAAAAGCAAATGCAACTTGTTGTGTGGAGGCTTTGGTTCTACCAATCCTCTAATGAGTTCCAAATGCAAGTTTTAAGATGGTCATCCAACTAACCACTAATTATTGATAATTGATTTTATTTTGTGTTTTTATTTTTATGCTTTATGTACCATTTACTTTAGCATTTACATTTCATGATATTTTTCATCTTTGCTCACTTGAGCCCCTGTATATTCTTGTCATTTTTATTTTTGCTCACTTGAGCTTTTCTTTTTTTTGTTAAGACACCTAATAATCAACATAAACCATAATAATTTTTAATTATACTTGGACTATTTGGATACTATCCTCGACATTATGGAGTATTGGACTTCTTAAACTTAGGGTTAGAAACCTTGGCCTATGTTGGAGACCTTGTGACCTTAATTGATATTTTATCTAGATTTCTTGAGGTTTACCTCAAGACATTGGGTTGTTTGTTTATTTTGTGTGCAAGTTATTGTGATTACATTCTTTGTTTGTAATTTGGAATTCACCCGTATACAGCTATTACTCTGCCCAATTTTTGTGAAGAATTAATACATTTGAAGTTTGATTCTCTCAAGAGGTCTAGTATTTTTGCTTGTTTGGTTTCAATCCAAAGAATAGAATTCTATATTGACTCATAATGTCAAGTATTGGCTTCTTGTTGGTTAGATGGTTCTTATCCCTATCTTTTACCTTATTCTTTAGGATAGTCTCTTCTTCTCCTCCCATCTTCTTTAATTTCAAAAATATTCTTCTTCCTTTTGAAAATTCTTCTTGTTTTTTAAACTTGAATCACTTTCGTAATAAACTTGGACCTAGGTCCATGTATTTTCAAAATATTTTCATAAATAAACTTCAATCAATATAATAATACCTTGAAATTTTTTGTGAGAATACTAAAAGTCAATCAATCTCATTTCAAACCATTTTGTCACTTTGGCTTTTTTATTTTAAAACTTTTTCTCAAAAGATTCGACTCTTGTCAATCCTTGTAGTGATGCAAATAACTATGCTTCTACAATATTTAGTGAAGAGAGATATTTTCCACTTGGGTGTTGAGTGAGGCATTGTTGATTTTAAAATCCAAGCCATATCCTCCCCTTTGAGATAATGCAAATTCTCCTTTCTCATGATTGTGGGTAGTAAGTATGTTTTCCACACAGACAATGACGATGATGTCTTGTCTCATAAAATCAACCAACACACTTGTGTTTTAAAATTTTAAAAAAAGAGGAACTATGTGTACCCTGATCCCCTATTGCACAGAAGGTGGTATGTAGGCACTAAAATTTCGCAACCACGGCGGGTGCAAAAATCATAAAAAATACTTCTTTTCTCACCTCCACCATCTATTTTTTTATACAATATTTTATAGCCAAAATATACAGATTTTACAAAGAGGTTCTTGCAGAGTACCGTAGATGTTTAGGGTGCTAATACCTTCCCTTTGCATAACCTACCCCTTTGCCTAGAATATTTCCCCCTCTTTTTGGGTTATTCGCTCTTTTCTCATTCCTTTGGAAATAATAAAGCATGGTGGCGAGTTTTATTTTGATATGTGTAAGTCTAGTCAATCCAATGGCTTAGTATTAAACATTTCTACTGCCACACAGTCATTTTTTTCCATTTTTTCCATGTTATTGAGGATTTTTAGTGACTTCTTTTTGATTTATTATCCCTGATTTTGCCTGACTATTCTTGTTTTTGAGATTACAGTCAGCGGGATGTCCCATTTTTTCTTAAGTCTCCTTCGTAGGTTTTGACTTAGTGGGCTTTTCTCTTGAGAGATAATGACTGCCTATTTGGTAGGGAACCATCACTGTCTTTTGATTCCAGAGGAATATTTTTGATGTCATTCTTTGTATACGAAGTGAAAGTTTACGACTGAACGCGCGTTTGAATTAACTGAGAGACTACCCTGCCCCATGTTTTGATTAAAGGTTTCAGTTTGTGTAAAAAGGAAACTCCTACTTCTTTGGCTCAAAGGGGTTGACTAGGGATTATCCTCCTTATAACTCTAGTGTTTAGGAATTTAAAGAACACATTTACATCGTCAGCAAGGTCTGTCCAAAGGCATATTGTAATAGATTATGGCATTGTTTTTGTTATTCTCCCTCTAAAGGCTTGCAACTTTTTTAAACAAGAGTAGAATATCATAAAGGGAGTAAAAAGAATAGTTTAAATAGAATAAAAATGAATGGATTAATTCAAGACAAACATATTTAATGCATTAACGAGAGTAACCAAAGTCTAACATAAAGATAAGTGTTTAAGCAAACAAAGAAATTACAACTGAAAATTCGAATAAACAGAAAATTTCCTCGCCCAGAACGTCACTTCATATGGATGGCCTTGAGGGGTGATAAAAAAGCTCCAGTTTACCGTCTTGTGTGAACTCCAATGCCCCTTCGTCGATCAGATCTGGTATCTTGTTTTTCAACGTCCAACAGTTATCAGTATTATGCCCCGGAGTGTTGGAGTGATATGCACGCCTTTCTCCATGATTGTAACGGGGAGAAGCAGTATTAGGATTCTGAGGAGGATCCCTTAATGTGACCAAATTCATCTTCAGCATGTTTCACAAGACTTACGATATTGGCATGTCGAGTTTGGTAAACTACCTATAAGATGGGACCCGTTTATGCCGATTACCATGTTGTTATTGTCGAGGTTGTTGTTGAGCTTGTTATGTAGCAGCAATTTGGAAAGGTCTACTCTCCCTCAAACCGGTTTCTTGTCTCATGGGAGGTTGAATAATGACTTGATCCCTAATCTCGATTGTTTGCTTCATACGGTTGCAACTGTCTTGATGAAGCTTGTTGATGAGGGTCTTTAGCTCCTCTTGTCCCCGAGCTAAGTTTTGGATAAGATCCATTTGGCCCACCAGTTGTCCCATCATCTGGACTTTCATTATTTGCATTTCAGTTTGTAGCAATTCCAACTGGTTATCCTTGTTGTCCTCATGATTCTTCATAGTCATGCCCCTTGTGACGAGTGTTTTCACTTCTTCTTTCCCCTTGGATAGGTTCAAGAACAATTCCTGAAGTTGAGAATTTTAAGTCTGAATGTTCTTGATAGTCTGTTCTAGAGCCATTTATACTGAAATAAACAATAAGCAGATGAGAGACCTGTGTGGGAAAAGCCTGTCATGATATGATGCATGATATGTGGATGCAATGTTTTCAAGGACTTAGAAAATTTAAATTTGTTTTAGACAACATAAAGAGAAAACACCAATTGTATTAATAAGTTTAAATTGATTACAACCATGGCCTTTGGGCTTACAATGAAGGACATAAAGCAAAATAAACTCCTAAGACAAAAAGGTCGAACGCATCCTCTTTGGCACAATGTAGGCGTTCAGATTTCTCTCCTTATGAAGTTGTCTTGTAAGCTCCATAACCTTCTTCTCACTTGCGTAGAATTGGGCTTCGAAGGTGTCTCGTTCTTCCTTCAGCTGGATCCAAGATCTTTGTAAGTCTTCAAGAGAAGTAGGCATGGTGGGATGAAGGATAGCATAAGGGACATCTCCCTCGACTAAAGGCTCCATGATGATAGGCACAGTGGCAGGGTATGGCATACCGAGTCTTTGAGTGCGATTTTGTACCTACTTAAGATAAGGCTCTAAAGGAATGGAGTTCTTACGCCCTAATATCTTGCTATCCACTTTGTTTACCATTCTCCAAGCTCATATGAACCTTTAATGGTATCCTTGATCGTCGCTCTCGTAGTCGAACACCATACCTTGGATGAGCGCATCATGAGGACCATCTCTTCGGGCATACCTAAATTGTCACAAAGCTAAGAAAGGATTGTAAATGATGCCCCCCCTAATGCCAAGAAAAGTGACATTAGGGAATTCCCCACAACTGTCAATAATAGTGGTATCCTCTAAGGATTGAGAACAGTAATAAATGTCAGAATGTGTGAGGGACGTCATCCTTTGGGACCATGTCAATCCTTGCTCATTTTTCAGTATTGATCGAGGTAGGTGAGAAGTAAACCACTTGGCGAGTAGGGGAATGCAACACAAGAGAGTACCTCTTTTCTTCATTGTGCGAGTGTGGAAACAATGTAAAATGTCTCCAAGCAAAGTAGGTATAGGATTACGAGAGAGGAAGACCTTGATGGCATTCACATCTATGAATTGGTCTAGATTAGGAAATAGAACCAAACCATAGATTAGAAGATCCAATACATCTTCAAAGGCTTGGAAATACATATATTCCTAGAATGAGCGAGCCTTAACCAATAGGAATTTGGATAGGAAAACCTTAACTCTGCTTCTTGTCTCCCAATTTGCTATGATGTAGGCTCTCTTCAGTTGCAGGGCTTCAGCAATGACTTCATGCTTTGGGTCCCTTCTAAACCAGTGAACGGTAGTTGATGAAGCACAGGCACTCCCAACAGTTGAGAGAACTCTTCTAGTGTAGGGACCAACTGATAGTCAGGAAAGGTGAAGCAATGATGCATGGAATCAAAGAATTGGAAGAGCACACACATCATTTCTTCAGGGAATTTTGAAGTAGCCAAGCTGAGAAGTCGAGCATATTTCTCGGTGAAGGGAGAATCTCCAAGCACCCTTGATGCTAATTCTTGGAGTTAAGGGTGTGCTTTCACGAAGCTGATCCGGATGGTATTCCTTCGAATGGGATTCATGGCCTACAAAACAAAACAAAGATAAATTCCTAAATCCTTGAAATGGTTAGTGAGAATGCTTATGATATTATGATGTTTATGATGTGATGTACAAGTATGCAAAGCAAGAAAGTTGTTATATACACACAAAGCAGACAAGTCCTTAGGTTTAGGCTTGCATGGAGTTTGTAGGCAAGTACCCTCTTGAAGTTTAGTTGGCTCAACCTGTCCTAGTAATAATAATTGGGTTCTAAGGGATCTCAATATCACTTACCTTTCTTTTAGGCATTGTCTCAGGTCAATCAATCTTTTCTTGCGGCCGAGATATCCCAAAAGTCTGGTCTTAATGAGTGTAGCATCGAGTATTAACCAATTTTAGGTTATAACCAAAGTCGGTTATCTCACTACTTCCTAATGGCCAAGTTGTTAAATTAAGGTTCTAAGGTCAGTTAGTGTTTCATGACGCTTCTCAGCGGCCCCACATTCTCCTCGATTCAACACAATAGATACCGGTACCAATAAATGTGTCACACTAACGTAGCCATTTCTTCAACCGTATCGGTCTACGCCGTACAGTTTCAACAATCTCTTGCTACTTACCTAAAAGGTGCCCCAGATCCGGGTAGAGGATCAAAACAAACCCCCAAATAAGGACCCAAAAATGTAAAGCAAGCAAGTCATACAATGAAAAGCAATTAAAGGTGATCTAGCCCTAAGGTAACCCCACTTTAAGTAATTCCCTAGCAGAGTCGCCAATTCTGTAACACGGTGGGAGAACTACCTTGGTTGTTTTGCGTTTGATCGTAATTGTTGCGGGTAGCAAGAGTTGCCCCCGACTTTTCTTTTATCCAATAAGGAAAGGTTGAAAAGAACAGGAGAGGCCTTTCGAGAATATTTCTTGAGTTCGGGGGATAGGTTATGAAAAGGGAAAGTATTAGCACCCTTTCCATCCGTAGTCATCTATGGGCTCTTAGTTTCTTGCTAGATCACTTGCTTTTGTTTGGAAATGTGCTCGTGGTGTGGGTTTTGAAAGTATTTTTAAAATGTCTTTGTAATGGTTCTCGTTTCTATAAGAATACGTACAAAGTGTTTTAACTTTTGAAAATGTTTCAAATGAAAGTGTGGGTGTATAAAATGTTTTTGTTATGAGAAAGCGAGCAAATAGGAGCAACCTAACTACTCAAAAGGTCTTAACATTCTTTTCCTCCTCCTTTAGATGTTACTATCTTACCATCGATTTGGCAAGAAGCCCCATCATTGGATGTGAAGGGACGGGCGTGGGACATTTGTGTAGTCATAGAAGGAGACCTATGGGACATTTTAACAATTTTGTTTAGGGACTAGATCGTTTAGCGAAGGCAACATTGAGGGTCATCGAGGGACTACGATCTTTTATCGAGGGTCTTTGCTAAAACGCCCATATTTGAGGGACATGACTATTTTTCTGAGGCAACAAGTGGGATTACCCTAAGGGTGCATGTGTGAATAGTGTGTTTGATTTGCATTCATTTAGTCTTTGGTTAGGGGTTATCTACTTGTTGTTTTTATCTTGCCATACATACCCTATTTTACTAACAATCATACAAAAGTAATAAAATGCAGAAAGATAAAGCCCTACACTATTACAACCATATTGAATAATATGAAAATATAAAGGCAAAATAAAATAAAATCAAGAAAAAGGGGTCTTTCGATTTAGGCAGAAACATCCTTCGATTCTGCACTTTATGGCTCTCTTCGATTTGTCTTGAAAGGGGTGAAGGCATGACTTTTGATTGGGGCCTGGAGGCCAGTGTGGGCGTGCCTTTCGACTGGGCCTGGAATCAGCGCAAGATGCAATCTACCTTTCTGCCTCCTTCGACTGGGGCCTGGGAGTCAGCATGGTGTGCCTTTCGACTGGGGCCTAGAGTCAGTGAGGAAGCCTAAATCTTTGTTTCATACTCTTGTCTCCTGTTTCTTTCGTTTGAGATATTAAATAGCAACATGGCCTAAGGCCATGCTAGCACTACCTTGAGACCTGGTTAGTTCTTAAAGCATTTGTAACAAACCAAAGAACAAAAACCAAAAGGAGAGGCAACCAAAACAAACTAAAAGGGTGGAAACAAAAAAGAAACAAATACTATTAAATGTTTGAAACGAAAAAGGAAGTTTATTTACATGTTATATTGGAAACGAAGGATCCCAGGTTAAGAATGACTTACCTTGCTTGAGGCTGGGACGTATGATGGGCCTTAAAGTGGTTTCCTTAAATGCTTCTGGATTCGAAGGGAGGAACCAGGGGTTATGCCTTTGATACTGGATTCGAAAGAGAATAACAAGTGTGAGGTTCTTCTTACTAGATTCGAAGGGTAACAAGGTGTGGGGATATTTCATATTCGAAGGGGACAAATGTTTGGATTCTGGGTTTGTGTTTGATGAGTGTTTAAGTGTTTGAGAGTTTGATGATGTTTGAGAATTTTTGAAGATTCGTTCCTCTGGCCAAAAAGTCCTCCCTCAACATATTGTGAAGCCTTTTATTTATAGGCAAATATGGCTGAAGCTTTTGGAGAGAAAACAAAATAATTTGAACAATTTGAGTAACCTACTCTTTGTAGCGTTCGAGGGATAATGCTTTGAATGCTATTTCGGTACAAGAATGGGGGCAGTGTTTCAGGACTATTGTGCAGTAGTTTTGGCCAGTGTGTCAGGCCTGAACTTGGCAGCAAGCATATTTGAATATCATCGTTTTGTTTTGAACCTCCTTCGACCAAATTCTTCTCCCAACAATATTATTTTATTTTCCTTCAACAAGTGTTCTTCGACTGGGCCACTTTTGTGCATCCTTCGAAGGAGCCAAACGTGTGACCCTTGGATGAGTCACCAAAACATGCTTTAAGGTGGGCTTTGTAAATCCTTCGAATGGGACGCCTAGACATGTCCCTTGAATAGGTCATGTATATTTCTTTGAAAAAGGCCAAATGTGTCCTTCTAATGGACTAGTAAGGTATACCCTTCGACAGGGACTCATATGTATGCCCTTCAAATCCACCACTATATGTCTTTCGAAAGGGGCCATCAACCATGTGTGCTGAAGTTTGTCAAGTATGGAAATGTAGTATACTAAAGAGAAATGTTGTCCAATCGAAGCTAGTACAAACATAGTCAATGTCTTGTCGAAGCCTGCATGTAGGAGGTCTAATACTTGTGACTCCAATTAAGCACACAAGAGGTCAATGCTCAAACAAAGACTTGCATGAAGGGAGCCACATGCCCAAACAAAAGAGGCATACAGAAGGCAAAAATGTCCAGATTCAAAAGAGGCATACAGGAGGCAAAAAAGTGAAATCGAAGGATGCCAAAAGGGATATTTTTCCTTGGAATCGAAGGAAGCTATATGACGCTTTGTGCCTTGTGCATGCTAGAATGGGGGAAGCCTTTTGCAAGAAAGAAGTTATGGCTCAAGCGAAGGCTTGTACACAGCAAGTTATCAACTTATGAGTCAAGGCAAGCTTGGAGGGATTGTTTTTCCAATCAACATAAGCATGCACGCATCAAACATCCAAACGAAGCAGACACATAGGTAGTCATTGCATTGTGAACCCTGTGAGACCAAAGGTGCAATTGAAGGTGGTATGCAGGAAGCTCATTCCTTGTGAATCCAAGCCAGCATGCCAGAGGCCAACTCCCAGTCGAAGGATGCAACCAAAGCATGCATCAAAAGAGGCCAAAAGGCTAGTCGAAGGAGCTGAATCGAAAAGACTTGTTTTTCTTCAATTTGTCCAAAAGATTATTTTTATTTTTTTTCCTCCTGTTTTGAAAGTTTCCTTTTTAACTTAATATTAAAGAATCCAATTGTACTTGTGCAAGTCTGGATCTTGAGAACCCTTGTGAGAAATGTCTTAAAACTGAGAGGGCAAATTTTGGGCTACAACATTAAGCATAACACGATTTCACAGAGTTCAAGAATCGTAGAGTTCTACATTAGCAGAATACAAAGAAAGTATAGATACGAGAAGGATTCAGAGTTCAGAGCTTACCTATTGGAGAAGCTCCGATGGCATTTCAGAGGCGATATCGACAAAGAAACCCGTAGATCTCCAATGAAAATTCCAGGTAATAACAAGCTTCCTATGAATTCTTCACTTTGGATTTTTTTTTCTTTTGCTGTGAATAGACTTTAGAGTGTGGGTATGATTTTGGGGTGATTGTAGTTAGTTTTCTGAATTGTCTTTTCGTAATTTCTTGGCTTGGATATCTAGTTTTAGTGAACTGTCTAAGCGTGTTCTCTTGATTTTCGATGGATCGGTTAAAGGTATAACTTCGATTCATATTTATGTTAGGGCCATGGTTTTTTGTTGATATGAAGTTTGGTTTATATGCAGGTTTTCAAAGGATTTTGTTTATGATTTGGCAAGTCAAAATCACTTGAATGGTGGTGATGCAAGAGCATATGATGGACACAGGGACTGGCGTAAGAGATAGATGTTCTGTGAATGACTTATAAGGATATATGTATGTTTTCTTTTTAGGTTTATGGCATTAAACAGAAATGGCGAGGCTATTTGGATTGTTAGTTATTAGCCTTCTGCAGATTATGGTTTTGTTAGCAGGCTGCAATATGTTTATGTGAAACTGGTTTTACGGTTTTATAGCTTGACAAGGCATGAAGAGGTCATATATTCAGTGGTTGCGGGGGAACATTAGTATCAACATGGTGTTTATGGTTTGAAGTATGGATTTTGAGTGATTTTGTAATTTTGTAACTTTTTGTAATGGATGGAAATTGGAATGTCATTTTCTTGTAATGAACGTGTGTTGTAACATTTGAATGAGGTCGTAACGACTTAAGAACTTTTAATGGCATAGATACACTTTGTGATGCATTTTTAGTTCCATTATGATCCCTTCAAATATTTAAAGTATTTTTTCCAAATTGAATTCGAGTTACAATCTCCCTCGCTTTAACCATGTTGAACGAATTGCCATGTTTTAGATGTCTTCAAATGTAACTTAAAGGAACCATGCTAGGTTTTCAATTTTCAATTTGTATTTCATATGAATCTCCTTTAATATTATCTTGAACACAAATAAAACTTGGATGGACAATACTAAACCTATCTTCGATTAACAAAATCGCTCAATTTGCATCCCCTTACATTGTAAGCAGCAAGTATAACAATGAACCCACAAATTTATTCTTCGAATTGTGATTTAGTATTTTGCGATTCAATACATAAACCTTTGACTTTGGAACCAATGATCTCACAAAGTTCCATGTCTTGAAGAAACCTTAATTTTAGTTCTCAAATCTAAGTTAACTTGTAATTCAAGCGATCAAACAAATGAGAATGATATTGACCTTGATCATAATAAATTCACAACACACTTCTTATATCATTCCTTCCTATTCAATGAACACCTAGTGACAATGTTGACAAACCCAAGTATGATAGGATATAAATCCTAATATTCCTGAGGTATATACTTGATGAAGAGACAGATTAACATCAAAGCCATAGCTCACAGTCTTCTCAGTTAGAATCATTGATGAAACTCTGGGAATTTGTTTTGAAGATCAAAGATGGAGAAGATGGCTTAAGATGCTGAAGAGTGCCAAAACCCTAGTTTAAATGATCCCAATTGACAATCCTTGATGAGGTCTTAAGCATACACAAATGAACTTTAGCACTTGACCTTAAGAAGATCTTGTATCTTGATGAAAGAAGAATCTCACAATGAATAAAAAACCCTATCTTCCAACCAATAGTGATGGAGAAACCAAGTGATGTCCTTAAATCCATGTAGAAACCCCAATTCCATATTCCAGTGCACCAAATTTATTGATGAATGATGAATGATGTGTTAGATGAGCTAATGAGAGGTATGTACATGAAAGATGCAAGATGTGTAAGCCATATGGTCCTTATAAAAGGGTAGGTTAAATTTTGGGTATGAAAGAAGGGAAAGATAAACATTGAGTAAACCTGAGAAGGATGATATCACGATCTCGCGACCGACAGATACAGGTAAGGTAGTCAATTACGCAAGGGAAAGGTATTAGCACCCCTCATGTCCGTGGTACTCCACGGGATCCACTCTTGTTGTTCTAATCAAAGTGAGTGTTCATATCTAAACTCTAATCAATATACGAGGAAAATACATGTATGCAAAGTGTATATACAAAGAAAAAGGTTTTATTAGGTGTTCCTGCCTCAGTTACGAACCTTCATGACTACGTACCACCGTCGGAGCAATGGGGATCAAGGCACTTTGTAGTTCACCTCAAAAGTTTTGGTTTGTTGTATGTTTTTTATGAACAATATTAATTTTGTTTCCTACTGCAACTCGACCTTTGGAGGCTCATGCATTGGTATAGGAATGTGTTAGAACATAAATTGATTCTACAATCCTCGTAAGAGTTTTGATGATAAAAAATACAAAGAACAATTATGCACTCTAAAATTATATTCTGTTTTGTAGAGAAGTTCTGATGGAAGTAGATCAGAACATAATCTACAAGGTTTTTCCTGCTGTGAATGTAGACTATTCTCAGAAAGTTCTGATGAAAGAATATCAGAAGTTGCGCTAAGAGAAAGATGTTTTAACTCTAATTACATAAGTCTGTGAAAGTAAGTCTAACGCTGCAAACAGGATCTTATGGCTCTGACCTTCCAAAGTTCTGAAGAAAGAAGCAACAGATACCTCAATGTTCTGAAGCGTTACAATTCATCAAAGCTATATCAAATGTAACGGCTACAAATAGACAAGGATCTGTTATTTGAGGAAAGCGCATTAACTGTCATTTATCAAGTTTCCAAATGCTCAACTATGTTGCGCCTATTTAAACAAGGCATGAGGATAAATCGTTTACGATTTACAACACACATCAACACTGCTATCCTTTCTACTCCTCATTCATACTATTCTTTCAACTGTGTAATACATCACAATATTGTGATACTATTTTTGTAAGAAAACATATTGTACACTATTTTATTCATATTTTATTTAGTGCAATTCCTTGAGAAAAACCGGGTTGTGGTTATACTCAAGAAGACTTTGGAAGTAGTCAAAGTAGATTTGTAATCAAGAATGATTAGTGAATTTAGACCTTGTTGGAGAGAGGCGAAATTACCTTGGAGGGCGGACTGGAGTAGTTTGAGTTCAAACGAACCAGGATAAAAATCATCGTGTTATTCCCATTGATTTTTAAGATTCCAATTCACCTCCCCCCTTCTTGTGTTTTTCAATTCTTCAATTGGCATCAGAGCGTCTGGTTCTGAGTTCAAGCACTTAGTCGTGTCATTAAAAGATCCAAGCTAAGAAAAACACTATGGTGGGACCAAGTCAGAACATCAGCAATGACTACCATGATGAGAAAGACAGAATCAGCGGCAAACCTCCAATATTTGATGGAGAGAACTTTGATTACTGGAAAGACAGAATTGAAAGCTTCTTTCTGGCTCACGATGCTGATCTTTGGGATATGGTGATTGATGGGTACATGCATCATGTTGATGAAAGTGGTTAGAAGATTGATTGAAAAAGAATGTATGATCAACAAAAGCGAGACTTTAGAAATCATCACAAGGCCAGAACTATTCTCTTGAGTGCCATCTTATATTCAGAGTATGAGAAGATCACCAACAGAGAGACAACAAAGAACATGTTTGATTCTCTGAGAATGACACATGAAGGAAACATGCAAGTAAAATAAACCAAAGCCCTTGTGCTCATTCAGAAGTATGAAGCCTTCAAAATGGAAGAAAGTGAAACCATTGAAGCAATGTTCTCAAGATTCCAAATTCTGGTTGTTGGGCTGAAAGTTCTCGACAAAGGGTATTCAACTATTGATCATGTAAAGAAGATCATCAGAAGTTTACCAAAGCAATGGAGGACCATGGTCACTGCTCTCAAACTGGCAAAAGATCTTAACAAGATATCTCTAGAAGAACTTGTCAGCTCTCTCAGAAGTCATGAGATGGAGTTAGAAGATGATGAGCCCCAGAAGCAAGGTAAACCTTTAGCCCTTAAATCTAACAAAAAATATGATTCTAAAGTTTTGCAGGAAATGGAAGAAACCTATGGTGGATCCTCATCAGAAGAGGACGAATTGTCTCTTCTCTCCAGAAGAGTTAATCAACTGTGGAAGCAGAGGAAAAGGAAGTTCAGAAATTCCAGAAGAACAGGGAATCAGAATGAATCATCTTCTGGATACAAAAAGTTTGAATCATCTTATGGACACAGAAAGTATGTATCATCTTTTGGACACAGAAAGTCAAGCAACAAGGACATTGTCTGCTACGAGTGCAATAAATAAGGGCACTACAAAAGCGATTGTCCAAGGCTTCAGAAGGAGAAACCCAAAAAGAAGTTATTTAAGGAGAAGAAGAAAAGTATAATGGAAACATGGGATGACTCAGATACTTCTGAAGCAGAAATAGAATCAGAAGATGAAAGAGCCAACATTGCTCTTATGGCCAACGTGTTAGAAGATACTGAATCATCTGGGTTAGAATCAGAATTAGAAACTGAAGAGGTATTTCCTGACTTTACTGTAAATTTTACTAAACTGAATTAGGAGAAAGTCTAAGTGAAATTCTTGAAAGATATCAGCAGCTTTGAGTCAAATTCAAGAACCTGAAAAAGGATCTAGTTTCTGACTCTGAAGAAATTGAGAATCTGAGATTGGAAAATTCTGAGCTGAAAGAAAAAATTTCAAAACATGAAAATGACTTATAAAACACTCAGAAGGAAATTATCTCAGAGGTTCCCAGTAACTCTGATAAGATCATATATGATCATAGATTTCATAAGTTCCTTGCTAAACACATAGATAGAAGCAAGATGGCTTCAATGATCTATGGAGTTAGCGGAAATGGCAGAAAAAGTATAGGATACAAAGGTAAAGTATCCCAACCTAAGAAATTGAAGGACTTAGTTATTAAACGCGCTCCTTTGAAATCTCACTTTACCTATGGGAAAACACATGACTTAAAATATACCAGTAATGATTTCTCTGCTAAACCAAAATTCAAACAGAATTTTGGTAACACTAACAAACAAGGATCCAAAAAGATATGGGTACCTAAGGATAAAATTGTATATGTAGCATATATCTTTGACAGCAAGACTGAAACACCAATCATGGTACCTAGACTCTGGATGCTCTCGACACATGACAGGAAGAAAGCATATGTTCCAAAGCCTGGAACTTAAATCTAGAGGCTACGTAGGTTTTGGAGGCAATCAGAAAGGGAAGATCATTGGCTCTGGAACTGTTGGTAACGGTAACCTCCCTTCTATTAGTAATGTTTTGTTAGTAGATGGATTAATGCATAACTTATTATCCATAAGTCAATTAAGTGATAATGGTTATGATATAATCTTTAATCAAAAATCTGTAAAGTTGTTAGTCAGAAAGATGGGTTTATCCTCTTTAATGGAAAGAGAAAGAACAACATTTACAAAATAAAACTTTCTTAACTAAAAAGTCAGAACGTAAAATGCCCACTGTCTGTTAACAATGAGAAATGGGTCTGGCACAGAAGATTGGGGCATGTTAGTATGAGAAGAATATCTCAGATTAACAAACTCAATCTATTCAGAGGACTTCCTAATCTGAAGTTCAGCTCAGATACTCTGTGTGAAGCATGTCAGAAAGGCAATTTTGCATAAACCCCCTTTAAAGTAAAAAATGTTGTTTCTACCTCTAGACCATTATAACTTATGCACATGATCTATTTGGACCAGTGAAAACTGCATCCATTAGTGGCAAGAAGTATGGATTAGTGATCATAGATGACTATAGCAGATGGACATGGGTAAAGTTCTTAAGACACAAGGACGAGTCACACTCTGTGTTTGTTGCTTTCTGTAACCAAGTCCAAAACAAAAAAGATCTTAGAATTGTTAAAGTCAGAAGTGATCATGGTGGAGAATTTGAAAACAAAAAATTTGAAATATTTTTTAATGAGAATGGCATCTCTCATGATTTCTCTTGTCCTAGAACTCCCCAAAAAAATGGAGTTGTAGAAAGAAATAATAGAACTTTACAAGAAATGGCCAGAACCATGATCAACGAGACTAACATTTCTAAGAACTTCTGGGCAGAAGAAATTAACACAGCGTGTTACATTCAGAATAGAATCTCAATAAGACCTATTCTGGATAAGACTCCATATGAATTGTGGAAGAACAGAAAGCCCAACATTTCGTGTTTCTATCCATTTTGATGTATTTGTTTTATGCTTAACACCAAAGAACGTCTGAACAAGTTTGACTCTAAAGTACAGAAGTGTATTATGTTAGGATACTTTGAACGCTCTAGAGGCTACAGAGTATACAACACAGAAACACAAATTGTAGAAGAGTCAATCAGTGTTTGATTTGATTATAATATTGGCTCTCAAAAGTCAAAGCAAAATGAATCTCTTGTAGATATAGAAGTTCAATTTACAGGTACTGAAGACAATACATCAGAAGTTCCCTACAAAGAATCACAAACAACGTCAGAAGGAGATGTCACAAACATTACAGCAACATCTGAAGAACCTCTCCAAAAAAGACTATCCAGAAGCAGCCTAGCTCATCCTGAAGACAAAATTCTGGAAAAGAATGAAGATCCAATCAGAACAAGATCCACATTCAGAAATTCTGAAGAATCTCTCATGGGATTAGTATCTCTGATTGAGCCAACTTCCATTGATGAAGCTCTTCTAGACAATGACTAGATACTGGCTATGCATGAGGAATTAAATCAATTCACCATAAATGATGTATAGGATCTAGTTCCCAAACCAAAAGGGTTCAACGTCATTGGAAAAAATGGGTATTCAGAAACAAGTTGAATGAACAAGGAGAAGTCATCAGAAACAAAGCACGGATGGTTGCACAAGGATAGTCAGCAAGAGGGGATAGACTATACATAAACCTTTGCTCCAGTCTCCAGGTTAGAATCTATCAGACTCTTAATTTCCTTCGCTGTGAATAATGGCATCACTCTCTATTAGGTCGATGTCAAAAGTTCATTCTTAAAGGGATACATTGATGAAGAAGTTTATGTGAACCAACCCCCTGGTTTTGAAAATTCCAAACATCCAGAATATATTTTCAAACTAAAGAAATCACTATATGGTCTAAAACAAGCTCCCAGAGCTTGGTATGAAAGACTAAGTAGCTTTATGTTAGAAAAGGAATTCACCAGAGGGAAAGTGGACATAACCTTATTGTGTAAGTCATTTAAGAATGACATTCTAGTTTGTCAAATTTATGTAGACAATATAATTTTTGGATATACTAAAGCCACTCTGGGAAGAGAATTTGCTAAGTTTATGCAGGCATAGTTTGAAATGTTCTTGATGGGAGAACTCAAATTCTTTCTGGGCATTCAGATCAATCAAACTCCAAAAGGAACCTACATACACCATAGAAAATACGTCAAAGAACTTCTAAAGAAATTTGACTTATCAGAAAGTAAGACAACCAAGACTCCAATGCATCCCACATGCATTCTGGAAAAAGAAGAGGTAAGTAAAAAGGTAGAACAGAAGATATAAAGAGGTATGATTGGTTCTCTCTTATATCTTACAGCTTCAAGACCTAACATTCTATACAGTGTATGTTTATGTGCCAGATTCCAATCAGATCCTAGAGAATCTCACTTAACAACTGTTAAGCGAATTTTCAAGTATCTGAAAGGCACTACTAATCTTTGTTTGTTTTATAGAAAAACCAGTGAATACAATTTAGTAGGGTACTGTGATGCTGACTTCGCTGGAGACAGAGTAGAAAGAAAAAGCACTTCTGAAAGCTGCCAGTTTCTGGGAGAAAATCTAATCTCATGGACCAGCAAGAGGCAATCCACAATTGCATTGTCAACAGCTGAAGCTGAATACATAGCAGTTACTGGATGCAGCACACAGATGCTCTGGATGAAGAGTCAGCTTGAAGACTTCAATATATTTGAGAGTAACATTCTTATATTATGTGATAACACTTCTGTAATCTATTTATCTAGGAATCCTATTTTGCATTCTAGGGCTAAGCATATAGAAATAAAACATCAATTTATTAGGGACTATATTCAGAAAGGAATCATTTCCTTAAAATTTATTGACACAGACCATCAATGGGCTATTTTCTTTACTAAACCACTTTCTGAAGATAGGTTTAATTTCATTCTGAAACATATCAGCATGAAATTATGTCCAAAATAAGAGTTTTATTGATATTTTCTTTAACCCTCAGAATTTCTTGTTTTATTATTGTGAACATTTGATCAACAAGTCTTCAGAAGTTAGAAGGACAGTTGCATCAGAATCTATCTAAGAAGATCTAAACGGTTCATTTCAAAGATAGACGCATGCAGTTCATATCATCAAAATCTACCATCCTCTCACAAGCAACCTTCTAAGGCTGAACACGCATTCAAATTTTGAATGGATTAGAGCTTTGATTGAATTCATTGAGACACATGCCATTGGTAACTGTTTCATATCTCCACGCCATCCCCTATTTTCAGGATTCATAAATGTTGTGTAATCATTATTTTTTCCTTTTCTTGTTGATTAATTTTTCAAATTGATTATAAATACACATTCACTCTCACTCTCACTTCTTCTCGATTCTATTTCCTCTCTAGTTTTCGTTTGCAAAAGCCCTTTTCAGAAATCTCAAACAGTTAGTGTGAATAATGGCTTCATCATCAAGCGCTAAGAATCTTCAATGTGCTCCTGGTTTATCTTCATCAACTGCGGAACAATACGAAGAACCGTCAAGAACCTTACTTACTCTAATTGATTATCTTGAGGTTCTCTGCGAGCTTATCATTGATTTTGGAAGCATGAAGGAGAATGGGTTTGATCTTACAACAGATGTAGCAATTCAAGAATGGGACAGGTACTTTGATCGTCTTCTAGGTCCAATGTTCCCATTTTTGGTCAAGGAATTATGGATTCATGTAACCTCCTCTAATCACCAAGTTACATCTTATGTAATGGGGAAGAAGATTGCAATCACTGAAGATATGATTACAAAGTTGATTGGTTATAATGGCGGAGGAATCCGTTGCAGCGACATGGCTGAGAAATGTTCTGACCTAACAGCTATCTCAAGAGTAATCTTCACTTCTGGGCAGCCATCCAACAAGATTAAAGATCTGTCGGACTACTTCAGAATCTGGTAAAATATCATTTTGGGTTGTATCAACCACATGAAGCCAACAAGCTCTCCTGACTACATAAATATTGACCAGCAATTTCTGCTATACTTCATTGCGAAAAAGACGAAAATAAACCTTCCTCGCTTGCTTTTCAATCATCTGAGAACAGGCGTGAAGGAAGCAAGAGAAGATGAAAGAACCAAGAGGGATTAGATACCTCTGGGCAGGATAATTTCAGATATTCTGACTGAGAATAAGTTAATAGAGTATCTAACTGAAGCTCAGCAGATAAGCACACTGGAGGCATGTGTTGGAAAACCTCTCAATGCCAAGAACCTGAAAAAGATGAAGATCATTGAAATCATTAAGAAGGATCCAACCATTGCTACAAAAGAAGTCATCGCATCAAGGAGAATCCCTCTGAAAGAATTCCCTTTGTTCTCTGAAATTGATGCTTCACCAGAAATCATTGTCAGATATTTGGAAGCATGCAAGAAGGATGGAACTGCTCAAGAGTTAAACATTCGTGATATGAATCAACAAGCTCCATATGTTGCCCTCAAAAAGTCTAGAAAAAGAAAAGCTGCAGGAGAAGGATCTTCTCAGAAGACTCCAAAAGCTACCAAGAAGAAAGGTAACTCTTCTTTTATTTCTGTTGTAGAATCAGTGGTTTTTCCAACATCTGAAACACCCTCCTCTCCAAAACCTATAGAAGATCCCTCACCATAAACCTTTGAAGATTTTGATATAGAATTTGACCCCTCAGTAACTCTAGAAAACATTCTGAACGAACCTCACTCTCCCAATCCACATCTTGAATAAAATCAGCCAGAACTTACTCAAGTTCTTTCTGATATTGATCAATTTGATCCAGAATTTCATGCTCCCCAAATAGAAAATCCAAACTTCCAAACTACTCACCTTGAAAATCCAAACTCCACCGCTTCCCAACCATAAAATCCATACATTGACTCTGATACCACCACACCAATTCCTGGAATAACAGAACCTCTCATGGTTCGACAACCTCTCTCCATCCAAGACATTCCAGAAATTCCATCACCTTACCATTTCACTCCACCAAACACACCTCCATCACCAATTATCATTTCTGATTCTCCTACTCCCTCTCCTATTAATCCTCCAAAAGATCACCTAAGAACAATAATAGACTTAGAAGCTCTAGATCACCTTACCTCAACCTCTCACAAAATTGTCATTCCCAAACTAGAACCAACTATCACCAAGGCAGATGTTGGTAGAAATTTACTGATTTTTGAAACAGAGATAAATGAATGGGTTAACTCTTTGAAGCAAGCAAGCTTAGAAAATCCAAATCTTGCTGCTTCTGATTCTCACTGGAACTGGTTCAGAAGATGGTTCAACTCAGAATCCCATAAACTCAAGGAATTAAGCTATGAAATGGCCCAACATAATTTTTGTGATCAGCTGAATGTTTTCAAGGATCAAGTTCTGAGTCACTGGGAAAGGAAATCTATTCTTCTACTAGAAATGCTCCCTGTAAAGAGCACCAACCTTCGTAAGTTGATGAACCATGCTCTGATAATCTTCCTCTGGCTATTATTTAAGACAAAGGCAAAGCAACTGAAGAAGCCACTGAATCAGTAACTGCTACATAGTGTTCTGAGAAACTTGCATCTTCTGTGGATACACCAGCTTCATATTTGGTTATGCAAACTCTGGAAGAGTTAAAGAAAGAGAATGCAGTGATCAAAGAAAGATTAGACAAGAAAGAAGACACGAGAAAAGAAATTAAGGAAATGCTGGGAAAACAAGAGGAATCGAGCACTCAGATTAAGAGCTTGTTGGAAGCGTTGTTCACACGACTTCCCCCTCCTCAATCTTAGTTTTTTTTAAACTTGTTTTCTGCATTCATTTTTCTTGTTTTATTTGGCTCTGGAAGTGTTATTTCAATCAAGTTTAATATAACTCATCTTTTTTACTCTAAATATTAGTGTTTATATTGCTTTTTGATTCCTGACAAAAAGGGGGAGAACATAAGATATTTCCAATAATAGTATATCGAGACAAAGTCTCAAACATTTTGAATATCATAACTTCTTGTACTTCTCGTTTTTTTTTTCTGAAAGCAAAACGGGAACAAAACTCTGATGAAGACAGAAGGAGATGCATCAAAAGCTCTAATCAAAATGAATTTCAGGGAAGTAATTCATCTCTATCTGAGTACTTAACTCACTGGGAGACTCTCTAATGCTTTATGTTCTGTCTATTTTAATTGAAATATCCTAGTTTTTGTCATCATCAAAAAGGGGGAGATTGTTAGAACATAGTTTGATTCTACAACCCTCGTAAGAGTTTTGATGATAACAAACACAAAGAACAATTATGCACTCTAAAATTATATTCTGTTTTGTAGAGAAGTTCTGGTGGAAGTAGATCAGAAGATAAGCTACAAGGTTATTCCTGTTATGAATGTAGACTATTCTCAGAAAATTATGATGAAAGAAGATCATAAGTTGCGCTAAGAGAAAGATGTTTTAACTCTGATTACATAACTCTGTGAAAGTAAGTCTAACGCTGCAAACAGAATCTTATGGCTCCGACCTTCCAAAGTTCTGAAGCAAGCAGTAACAGATACCTCAATGTTCTGAAGCGTTACAATTCATCAAAGCTATATCAAATGTAACGGCTACAAACAGACAAGGATCTATTATTTGAGGAAAGCGCATTAACTATCATTTATCAAGTTTCTAAATTCTCAACTATGTTGTTCCTATTTAAACAAGGCATGAGGATAAGTCGTTTACGATTTACACAACGAATTACAACATACGTCAACGTTGCTATCCTTTCTACTCCTCATTCATACTATTCTTTCAACTGTGTAATACATCACAATACTGTGATACTGTTTTTGTAAGAAAACATATTGTACACTGTTTTATTCATATTTTATTTAGTGCAATTCCTTGAGAAAAACCAAGTTATGGTTATACTCAAGAAGACTTTGGCAGTAGTCAAAGTAGATTTGTAATCAAGATTGATTAGTGAATTAAGACCCCGTTGGAGAGAGGCAAAATCACCTTGGCGGGTGGACTGGAGTAGTTTGAGTTCAAACGAACCTGGATAAAAATCATCGTGTTATTTCCATTGATTTTTAATATTCCAATTCACCCCCCCCCCCCCCTTCTTGTGTTTTTCAATTATTCAAAATGAATTAACACGTTCTTACCTGAAGAGGTATTTTCAAAGAAAATGCCTGAAGGTGGATAATGCTACATTCGTGCTCTAGCAAGTAGACATGGTGCCACCCAACCTTTGAGGATTTATGCGTCATATTGTGCATAGTAGAAATAACACATCCGTTTGAGAGTTTCAAAGAAAGTTCTGAAGGCGAAAAGGTTTGAATTGGTTGAGTATTTTTGGTGGGATGATAGCAACTGGATCCCAAGGCAGGGAGCACTCACTATTTCTCCGCTTATTTTCAAAAGAGTGTGCAAATTGAATGGTAATAAAGTCCAGAGTGAAAATAGAGCAAGATCCAGTCTAAACCGATTTGCTCTACCCCACAAGACTCAACTGCATACGATTCACATCTTCCATTATTAAGTGTTTTAACATTTTCTTAAAGAAAGAAGTTTTTGTTTTAAGAATGAAAATGGGGAAGGAAAACAACTAAGGGAGACTAAATATATATACCCCTAAAGCTATCATACAATGGTGGTCTTAAGGTTTGGATAACAATGGGAAATATCTACTTATCTTAGCATGCATGGATTACAGTCATAATGTCTAACTTGCATCAGAAACGAAACAAGCACTCCTAAAGGAACATGCAAAGGTCTAAAGAAAAGCACAAATGTATGTGTAAAACAAATTCGAATCAAAACCATAACAAAGTCGAGTGCAAGCTAGCAACAAACAAATAGTCTAATGGATCTCAAAGTGGGAGTAAGGAACTCTTTCCACTTGATTTGCTCGAGCACCGACATTGAGTAACAACTCGGAGCGTCAACATTTAAAGAAACTTGAGCTAACATCATCGAAATGAATGACAAAGTGTGGGGGATGATTACAGTCTCTATCTTCCACTTTATTTGACTCAATGGAAAAGAATAGGCATGGTTCAAATCATTAATGTACAATGCGAGCTAGGAACGACACAGACTAGAAAGTGTGGGGGCCGATTGCGGGTCCTCAGTTCCACTTATTTGACTCGATAGCAAGCACAAAATAAAAGGGAAATGGGAGGGGAATGAGATTTTCCTTCTTCGAGGTCTTTTTCACATAAGCAAACACAAAAATTGCCTCATTGAGGTCTTTGAGAAAACAAAAACATCACCTCCTTTGAGGACTTTAAACAGATTTTCCCACCTAAAGTAGGGACTCCCAGTCATGCATCTCTATTTCTACTTCTCATGGAAAGGAAAAGAAAATACAATGCGGAAAATTAAACCAGAATAAGAATAATACCAAATGAACAAGAGTTCGTATCAAGTAAGCAAAGCATAGAAACTCAAAAAACTTTGTGCAAGCTAGCATCAACAAACAAAACAATCAGAGATCGGGCGCTCTGAATAGGTGCCAAAGTATCGACAATATGAAAATAAATCACATGTGAAATGTGCATTAGACTCATCCGCACCATAAACAGTACACCTATACAAGATACACGTCCAGACAAAAACACAAGCAATGTATATTTCTCATAGAATGAGAATCACAATCAAATGCGTCAGAAGCAAACTCGAACCCACAAAGAAGTGGAATAAAATTCTTTTCAATCAAATAATTAAAACATTAATTAAGCAACTGAAAGCTCTCTTGAAATTTCTTACACAAGTCAACAAACGTGTTAGTAATAACGAGGCATAATCAAAATCAAGTATCCGCGTCACAAATTAAATCAAGATTAAATTGTGAAGAAAAGAAATTCAAACAAGCATTGGAACACCAACATCAAAAACCGAGCAGCATTGCCGTTATCTCATGAACCGACCAAAAAGTTGACTTGAAACCAAACAAACTTGATCCCGGTACCAAACAATTGTCCGCTTAAACTCAATTATGCAATAAGTATGAATTAAATCACAATGTAGATGCAAAAACTTTTCCAGAAATCATTGGATTAACACATGAGATGCACAAAAAGTTGGAATAAAATCAATTGAATTTGATACCGGTATCCACCAAATATGCTAACAAGCTCAACTAGGCATTAAGTTGGAATTAAATCACCTATTAAGCACCACTTACCATCTTCAAGAAGCAACTTTCTTGTACGTGAGGTGCTCAAAATTTCGGTTTAAAATCAATCGAAACCACCTCAAATGTCATGCAATTATCAAGTGCAAATCGATTATGCAATATGCAACAATTAAATCCAAGTTTATGGCATATTTATGGATTCCGGACAGCATTACATCAAGTGTCGATACTTTCTAAAAACCAGTTTGTAATCATTGTTTTGATGCAAAAAAGTCTAAACATCGACACATGAAAACTCTACCAAAATTTACAAACAAAGATCAATCATCCTACCGGTACCGGTATCACAATTTCAAAACATCAAGTCAAATGTTGTTTACGCGTCGAAAGTAAACAATTAGCTCAAAATTTGGTTCTGATAAATGAATTCAAAAGTGTTGAATCAAAACTAAATTACGACGTGTAAACTCAAAATTTATGAGCAAATCTCAATTCTAACGTGAAAAGTCATCAACAATTAATTTCACAAACACAATCAACATGTGAAATAAATTAATTCACAAAATCAAGATCAAATTCAATTAATGCTGGAATTAACTCATGAGATCAATTTGTCAATAAAATTCAATAATCAAGTAATTCAATCCATAATTCGACATGAAAACATCATCAATTAATAATCGAGATTTCAAGATTCAAACAAATTCAACAATCATTCATCCAATACCACATGCCTCCATCATTATCACCAATAATTCAAGATATAAAAACACTTTATGTACAAAATCAATTAACTCATAAAGTCATCAATCAAAATTCATGAAACAACTAAATCAATAAATAGAATCAAGAAGTATTACCGAATTGGATTCGAAAAATTGAAATTGGAGGCAGAAGCGTGGAGCTGGCCAGAAAAGGTGAACAGAGGGAGTTATCACGTCAGAAGTACGCTCGAAGACGGAGGAGAAGACCAGATAGTCTTCACGCGAGCAAGGGGGATCACCGTAGGAGGGCTACAACGACGGGAGGAGCGCGGTGTTCGAGCGATGGAGCTGTTGTGGCCAGAGGTTGGCTAGGCGGTGGCTGGAGGAGGAGAGGGAGGAGGCTCGCGGTTGAGAGTGGGGGAGGAGGAAGATGAAGTTTTGTGACTTTTCTTGAGTTTTACCCTTATGTTCTTGAGAGGATTTGAGAGAGAATAGAGAGTTTTATTTAGAGTTTTTGAACAATGAGGGAAAAGTTATGTTAAATTTGAATTTTGAAAATATATAGAAGTGATTCCAAAGCTGAATTTTCGGCTTATTTCATGTACAAGTCGATATGGAACCATAAACTCATGACATTCAGTGCATAATCTTGATGTGCAACCTGAAACAAAATCGTCGCTGAAGAAATTTGTGATGTTGTGCTGAAAGAATCATCCCGTTATGATAAAAATTGATCGAGTTATATGCAGTTCATCACACTATTTTCACTGTACTTTCAATACATATCTTCAGAGTATTCGCACATCTGGGGATCTTCCTCACTGAATTAATTTTCGGTCCGAACATGGAAATTGAATAAAATAACAAGGTTCAAATGCTACAAGAACCACTCAAAGATGATCTTCCAGTCGGAAGTTACAAATTTTTAAGCATTCGAAAACCAACGAACTAGCAAATCCACTATATAATGTGATTTTAGGTATTTGGCGCTTTTGAAAATATTCCTCACAAAATTAGCCTTCAACCTTAATAGATGAATTGGAGAAGATCTAAAGAAATTTCTAAAGACTGAAGAACCATTCCCAAACCATTTTTCGGTCTCAAGTTATGAATTTTTGAACTCGAACCGCAATGTACTGAGTTTCTTTCTGCACTGTTTCAAATCAGCTAAAACGTTTGACTTTCTGTGCAATTCAAAATATGCCAAGACACATAAGAGCCCGATATGATGATGCATTGACTAATTGTTGATTAGATATCTTGGAACACGTGTGACGTGCATTAAAAATCCGAAAACTCTGAGTTTTGCTTCACAGTGCTGGTTAACGGGACAATTGTCTTTCGCAGTTCTTTTCATAGAGAAAATCGTTGATTCCATGAGTATAAACCCAATGACATGTATGTATGCATATGATGACGAAGTATAAGCCAATTAGGGTAAAAATGAAGAGGGTGAATTTTGGTGTGCAACAATAGTTACCCCTCAGAGTCGTGTTGCTTCCCCGGTGATTTATTTTCATGGTTGAACTCTCTTTTTAGTCTATTGGTATTATTTTTGCTTCCTTAGTGGTGTCTTGTTTCACTTGTGTGAATTTTATATTTTAAATTCATAGTCATAAGCATTGCACAACATCTTAGGGTCAAAAATAAGGTTTGTTTGGTATTTAAGTATCTTAAATTGCATCGAGACAAAGTTTCCAATGTTCGTGTCTCTGGATAGAAGATACTTAAATAAGGGCAGCTGTTATACCCCAATTTTTGACCTAAGATCCTATATTACTCCACATAATTAGAATACACCAAGTTCACACATTAGGGTTGAGTTTTCTCTTCTACTGGCTCCTATCTATAAGTTTGTCCTTGGAGATCACTAAGCACCTTGAATTGTGTATCTTGTATGTGTGTATCTTATGGTTATTGATTCTTAACTAACATAAAAAATATGTATATAAATATTTCCATGAATGTTTATATTGTAGGTGTTAACACAATCCGATCCATCTCACCACCTAACCTAGAGTTTTGAAGGGTGATCCTTAGCCAAATGGTTATTCCATGGATTTCAAAATCATGAAGTTCAAGTCTATGGTCATGGAAATAAAATTATTTGGTCTAAATAGACTTTCAACTTCATAGATCAAACTTGTCTCAAAGAGAAGTTAGACTCATCAAGAAGATTCATAAGTTCATGTGTTTATTTCCATGCCTTCTTCAACAAGTTTCATTGGGATATAAGCTTCATCATCAAGTTTGCTTCAAAATAAAATCATTTCAAGGTCTCATGTGATTCATCATGCCTTGGTTTGCAAAGAAAGTTCAAAAGATGCAAAGTTGATTCAAGAAGTTTGACCTAATTTGACAAATTCTATGATCACAAGTTCATAACTCTCTCAATTTTTAATATTTTAAAGTGTTTAATTTTGCTATGGATTATTATCATCATCTACAACAACTTTTCTTCACATGACAAGGTCCAATTGTGCAAGGAAAATCATCAAAAGTTGAAAGGGGTTACAAGTCACTTTTGTATTTTTTGAGTAATGGATGGTTGACTTCCAAAGGCCACATCTTGCTCATTTTTTGAGATTTTGAAGTGATTCCAAATCCATGATTCTCTTCAAGGAGTCCTTAACATTTTTTCTTCAAGGTTCAAAGGCTAATTTTGATAGGAGGATCATTTAAGTGTGGAAAAGATTACAAGTCCTTTAGAAAAGCCATTTAATTCTATGTTTTGACTTCAAGGGATCATAACTTGGTCAATTTTTATCTCCTTGAGCTCATTATTTTTTCACAACAAAGTTGAAAGTTTCTACTTGAACATTTTTTCAAGGTGCAAAGATTGAAAATGCTTGGAAAGTCATTTTAGAATTGGAAAGATTATAGGTCATCCATGGATTCCTTAAGAAAATTTCATCATCTTCCAAATGCCATAAATCTTTCATTTTTTATGATTTTTGAGTGACCTCAATTCCATAATTCAATTTTAAGGGTTTATTCCATTTCATCTTCAAGGATCAAGAACCAATTTTGAGTGGAAGGGCTTGTAACTTTGAAGAACATTATAGATCGTTTTTAAGCTCAACACTTAGAATTTTTTCTAAGTACCAAGATCCGTCTGTCTTTCCCAATTTCAAATGAACATAACTTTATGCTCAAGAATCCAAATGAAGTCTTTCTGTGCACATTATAAATTTTTTAATCTTGTCTTTCTAATTCATCAAGAACCATGCCAAAAATTCCCCTGAACTGATTGCACCATGGATTTGAAGTTGATAGCTTAGAACTGAAGTTTCTCATAACAGTCAGAATACCAAATGCTTAATGTGACTTCTAAACACAAAATCATTGCATGTTTTTATCTAAACAAGTTTAACAAACTTGCTAAGTATTATTTAAGTCTTGAAACGCAAGAATTAGTTGAATTTTGGGAAAGGTTGAGTCACACTTTTCTCACTTTCGGGCTCCATATGAATTCCCTCCAAACTCATGATTTCACACGCTTAAACTCTCCATCACTTAAACCATGCAATTCGAGCCATAAATAATGCTACAGAAGTTCTGTTTCAGAGCTCATATTTTGAACTTCATTCAGGTAGTTTTCTCAACCAAATCGGTCCAAACAAGTTACCGGGTTGTAGTTCTTCTTCCTCTGAGTCTCACACTTCTTTTAGTTTGCGTTTTCACTAAGAATTGATCATTTATTTTGAAACTTAATTTTTCAATTTTCATCTGGTTTTTTCCAAATCGACTAAGATGTGATTTAAAGAAATATTTCATGAGGATATGGTTAGGATCATTTGGAAGAGAAAAATCCAATCATACCACTATGCCTTCAAACATTTATGTTTGAGGAATCTCATAAAATCCCCATTTGCATGCGTCTGGAGGTTGAAGACGACTTACGTGTCGTTCTTCAACCAATGATAGCGTGATATTTGTTTTAATTTGGTTGGCTCGGTTTAAACTGGATTCAGTTTGTTTCTTACTAGTGAACATAACATGCACCCCGCGCCAGGTCCCTTGGATCTAATTAGTAACGTGTTTTGACATTGATCAGATGATCTACATTTTTGGTTTTATTTTATATTTTCTTATTTTATTAATAACTGAGTGTGTTATTCACTAATGTTCATATCATGCACAACGCGTCAGGTCCCTCAGATCTGCTTACTAACGCGTTTTGACAATGATCAAATGGCCCATATTTTTTTGGTTTTATTTTATTTTATGATTTATTATATTAAATTGTTTTAAATTTCAAAAATTCATAGAGAATTCATTTCTGACTTTAAAATTATAAAATATTATTAAAAATATTTTTGATTTTTCTCTTTAATTTTTATTTTATCATAATTTTACTTTATGATTTGATATATTTTTATGATTTTTCTCATCTTTTGATTTGTTTTAATTGTTTAAAATTACTTTTTAGTCTTTTAAAATTATGAAAAAATATGAGAGGATCCAATGACATTCTTTTAAATATTGGTGATCTTATTTGATTTTTATTTCTGATTTTGGTATTTTTTTTTTTTTGTGATTTTTGGTTTATTTGACTTATTTCTTCATATTTTAAAAATAGTTTCTGACTTTTAAAAATTCTAAAAAAAAATTGTCAACACTTGTTGACCTCTATTTGACCATTAGTAATTTTCTTGGATTTTTATTTGGTGTTTTGATACCTTGTGTATATTTCATCAATAAATTCCAATTAAATAACCATCTTTTTATATTTTTATATTTTATTTTAATATATTTTTATTTTATTTGATTTGGTTATAACATGGTGATACTTGAACACTTCTTGAGGCATAAATTTCCTCAACATCAATGGAACTTGAGTGTATATAGGTCAAAGGACCAAATCCACCAATATGGTTGATTGATTTTGATGAATTTAGACCTAATTGTGATTCATCTGAGGCATTGGTTACACTATGACTTCCCCTTTTTCTCTTCATCTTTTCCCCTTCATCTTATCCCCTTTCTTTTTTTCCTATTGATTGGTTCTTCGTGGCTCAAACTTTATGTTTGCAAGCCCAAGCATGGTTAAGTCTTGAGCTATGGAAAATAACCTTGAAAGCTCATTGATAGGAGGCTTTGATTCTATCAATCCTCTAATGAGTCTTCCTAAATTTTGACCTAAACTCAAGTATCGAACCATCATGGATCATATCACTTAGAGTTCTCACATTTTATTCTTTTATTTGATGGATTCTTAGTGGCTTAAACTTTGTGTTTGTAAGCCCAAAGGTGATTAAATGTTGAGCTATGGCCAATAGCCTTGAAATCTCATTGTTAGGAGGCGTTGATTCTATCAATTCTCTAATGAGTCTTCATCAACTTTGACCTAGGCTCAATGTTCAAATCATTATGGATCACTCATCTAAAAATTCCTAACCATTAACTTCTAACTATTAACCATTGATAATTAACTTTACTTTATTCTTTTACTTTATGAATTTATTTTATGTTTTTACTTTATGTCTTTACTTTTAAGCATTTACATCTCATGTTATTTGTCTTTTGCTCACTTAAACATTTATTTTTTTCTGTCATTTTATCTTTGTTTATTTGAGCATTTACTTTCTGTCATTTTTATCTTTACTCACTTGAGCTTTCTTTTCTCTTTCTCAATACACTTAATAATCAACTTGGACATTAAAAAATATTAAGATTACTTGGACTATTTAATTATTATCCCTGGCTCTTTGGAGTTGCGGATTCCTGAGACTTAGGATTAAAAACCTTGAGGCCTTGAAACTGTATGATCTTTGGGTGATGTTTTTGTGAAGTTATTCTGAAGTCCTTGGGGTTTACTCCAAGGCATTGGTGAATTTTTTACGTGTGCAAGTTATTCTGATTTTCATGTTTTGTCTGTGATTGAAAATTCCTCTATATACAATTGTTACTCTGCCTAATTTTTCTGAAGACTTTGCTTGGTTCTTAATTCATCTGAAGCTTAATATTCATCTGAGGTTTAGTATTTTGCTTGCTTGGTTTTTAATTTAAGGGATGAGAATTCTACATTGACTTCTTTATGTCAAGTGTTGAATTCTTGTTGGTTAGACCGTTCTTTCCTTAGCTTCCACTTTGTGTACATAGGATAGCTCATTTATCTCCTCTCATCTTCTTTAATTTTCAAATCCTCTCCCTCCTATTCAAAACTCTTCTTGTTTTTCAAACTTGAACCGCTTTCATAATAAACTTGAACTTAGGTCCATGCATTTTCAAAACCCTTTTTATTAATCAAATCTTTAATCAATTTAATCATACTTTGACATCTTTTTTAAGATTAAAAGTCATTAACCTTATTCAAACTATTTTTACACTTTGCCTTTTTATTTTAAAACTCTTTTCTCAAAATATTAGTCTCTTGTTGATCTTGTGGTGATACAATCTACTATACTTCTACAATATGTAGTGAAGTGAGCCATTTTCCACTTGGGTATTGAGTGATAGATTTTAACTCCAAGCTATATCATCCACTTAAAGATGATGCAAATGCTCCTTTCTCATAATTATGGGTAGTAAGTATGTTTTTCACTCGGATATGATGAGATGTCTCTTCTCTTAAAATTAACCAACACACGTGTGTTTTAAAATTTTTTAGGTGAACTATGAGTACCCTGATCCCTTATTGCACGAAAGGTGGTACGTAGACACTAAAGGTTCGCAATCGCGGTGGATACAAAAATTATAAAAAATACTTCTTTTCTCATCTCCACCATCTATTTTTGTATACACACATATTTTCAAAGAGGTTCATGCAGAGTACTGTAGATGTTTCGAGTGCTAATATCTTCCCTTTGCATAACCAACCCTCGTACCTAAATTTTCTCTTTTACTTTAGGTTTTATTCACTCTTTTCCTAGTCTTTTGGATAAAATAATAGTGTGGTGGTGACTTCATTGATATTTTATGAGTTAAGTCCATCCAATGATTTAGTCTCAACACTTTTGTCACTACACATTGATAAATGGGGAATAACTTCACTGGTAAAAGACTTCTTCGAGTGCTCTTTTTCTTTTATTGAAATTGTTCGAAGTGTTAGGTCATCTAGCTCTTGAAATCTGAATCCAGGTTCTCTTAAGCTAATCTCTAAGACCAAATATTTTGTGCCATACAAAATCAATCAAACTTATGCTCAAGTTTGGATTCCAATTCACAAAGTATCTCAAAGTATTAGAGACCTAAGATACTATTTGAAACACAAGTAGCATTGGGACTCCGATCTACATTGATTCAGAATCAAATAAACACTAACTTGACATGGCATTTGGACCTTATGTTAGAGTGTTAGTGGTTTTGGATTTGTTGAAGGAACTCACATACAAAGTGTTAGTGGAACGTATAGGTTTTGATTTCTTTGGTAATAATTTTTTTATCACGAATTTATGATTTATTTTATTAATTTATAATTTATTTTTTAGATGTTATTTTAAATAATATTTTAGTTTATAGTTTATATAGTTTTTTTTTACTACTTTTATCTTTATTATTTTAACTAAGATTTATTTTTATTTTATATAATTTATTTTAATTTAAAATAAAATAATTATATATAAATGTTTTTATGTTATTTTAATTTATCAACTAGTTAAATATTTAATTTTACTAAATATTTTAATTAGGTTATCAGTTATAAATCATTAATCATCAATTATAAATTATAAAATATAAACTATAAATTATAACTACCAATTAACTTATCAATCCGCTGTTATTTTTATCAAACATGGTTTAATTAGATAATATAAAACTCTCTTTTAAAAAGAATTTAGCATATTTGAATTGTCAAATTTCTCATCCTTCTTTTAATGCCTTTATTAACCATGTCATTAGATGAATATTTCAAACATTACTAATATTAATGAACAAAACTTTAGTCGATGTCTACATATATGAATTTAATTAAAATTTAATTATTTATATTCCTTTGTTGTATTAATTAAATAAATTTTAATATAAGCATTACTTATTTCAAATCATTTTATTAAATTTAAGTAGAGTTATAATTAAGATTTAAAAAAAAAAAAAAAAGGGAAGATCTATTTATTGTTAACATATCAAGTTCTCAACTCACTTTATTCTGATTGTTTATTTATTGACTTTACTCAGACACATGCATGTCGGTTTAACTTTGGATAATATCATTAATTAGTTTTGAAAAGGCAACAAGCAAAGTTTGAAATGAAGTATATGCAGTCTATTTTCAACTTGTTTGAGGACAATTCAAAATACGACTTTTCTGTCCGAAATTTTTAGAATTGATTTTGACTAGATAAAATTGATTGTGTATTTTTTTATCAGCGTTTTAATTGCCAATGTCAAATTTCAATATACTTTTTAATGTGGTTTTAGAAAAGAGAAAATTTAAATATAATTTTTCAGATGTGATTTTTATTATATTACAATAAAAAATAATAAATATATTTAAATATAATTTAAGAATTAAAAATTAAAAAAATTAAATATGTGTAAGAGAAAATTGTATAATTATTATATTTTCATTGAAAATTAGTAAAAATCACATTTAAAAAAGTTTATCTAAGTTTTATCATTTAGTTTATAATTTATCTTTTAGACGTTATTTTTAATAAATATTTTAATTTATAAATTATAGTTTATCATTTTATCTTCTACTTTTATATTATTATTTTAATAAAATTCTACTTTTATCTTTTATAATTTATTTTAATCTAAAATAAAATAATTATGTATTAAATAAATTATTTTATATTAATTTTATTAAATATTTTAATTAATTTATTAATTATAAATTTTCATCAACAACTATAAATTATAAATTATCAGTCATCAACTATAAATTATAAACTTTCAATTAACTTATCAAATTGTTATTTTTACTAAATTGAATTTAAAATTTCTCGTTTGATTTTATGGTAGCTTTTATTTTTAAAAGAACCTTTAATATTTAAGAAATGCTTTTATTTATCGTTATTAAGAGTTTCTTTAATTATTAAAAAGATTTGTATAAATAATTGAAATTTAATAGGAGTGTATTTAAAAATATATTTTATTAAAGATAAAATATAAATATAATTTTTTTTAGGTATAATTCTTATTATTTTCTAATAAAAATATAATAAACAGTGGTGGAACCGGTGCTCGATAGAAAAGTTGTCTAGATTTTTCCTTCCTCTAATCGATCGATGGATTAGGTGGTTTCTTTTTCTCCAAAATTTTTCTTCGGACAAAACAAAATAGCACACACTTAAATTTTTCTCAAAATTTTTTAATTTTTATGGATCTTTATTCATCACTCTGAATGAATCACCATTGATTTCATGTCAAATCGTTCTTTCTCTTTACTCTCATGTGTCTTCTTTGAGCCATTGTTTTGTCCCATTCATACAAAGGCTCCATTTAAAGGAAGATTTTAGCTTCAAAAGGTAAGTAAAATCCTTAAATCTATATTGTGTTTTAAAATTTTAATTTTTTTGGATTTTAATTTTCACATGAAATTCTTCATTTCCTCGATTATGTAATGTCTCTTTTGGCGAGCAAGTGTTCTTTTCCTCCCACACAAGGACTTCATTTTAGGCAAAGATTCAAAAGGTTACTCTTTGGTTGATTTTGTTAGGTTTTGAGTTTTATCTCTTATTATTTTAGTGTTAACTCTTGATTTCAGTTATATATATTTTCTCTAATATAGTTTAATGAAACGGCATCTCAAATCACACTACATCATCGTTGTTGCTGATGTAGCCTCTCATTTCTTGCAAATTGATTCATCAAATTTCCAATTAAAGTATTCTTTGTTGTACCCCAAAATTTGTCCTCCCATATTTTTCAAAGTTTTTCAAGAATCATCTTCAAATTACTCAAGATGGCTCAAGAGGTAGACAGTCAAACTGCTTCCTAAGACAACTGAAATTAGGGTTTTGGTTCTTTCAAGGAATTTGGGGTTTCCACTGGTTCAATCAAGTATCATAGGCCCATATACATTCTCTAGCATCTACATGCCAAGTTTCAAGACTCACAGTGTCAATTGGCACAGTCAAAAGCCTCATTTGACCCACAGTTCACTGCAGGGGCAAAATGGTCATTTTGCAGTCAAAAGTCAGAATTTTTGGTCAACATCTTATTTTGAGTTCACAATCATCATTTGATCAAGTCTTGATCATGATTCCACAAGAATGGCTCAAAAATCATCAAGATGCAAAAAGTTACTATTTTTGGACAGTAGAAAAGTCAACTGTATCTTGACCAGGGCATAACTTTTTCATGGTTCATCAGAAAAATTCCATCCAATGCTCATTTTTAAGGGGATGACATTTCCTACAATCCATCTTCACATTCCAAGTCCAAGAAATGCTCTCACAAAAAGTTATCAATTTCTACATTATAGGTCAAATTCAAAAGTCAACAAAAGTGCACTTTAAGTCAAAGGACATAACTTGAGATTGGTAAATCCAAATGACATGGGACCAAAGGAATTGGTTAGAGGACTTCAAGACCTTTCCAAAATGTCCTAGAACATGGTCATATGATTAAAATTGAGCAAGTTGTGCATTGGAGAAGTTGGGAAATTTTTAGGAATTTGCAAAAGTCAACTTTGCTCAAAACACCTTATTTTTGCTAATGGGCCTCAAATTTCTTCTTGAAACTTCATCCATGGCCTATGCACGACCCATCAAGTTTAATTGAATTTATTTTCTTATTTTTTATTAATTAATTGGATTTTTAATTGATATTAATTTATTTAATCAATTTAAATTGTAGGAAAATACAAGATTTGGTTTTTAAATCTTTTTGTGAAGCAAATATGACCTAAAAAGGCTGGCAATTTCGTGCACCAAGTCAAAGATGCAAAATCTCCAAAATTGGCAACTTTGTTCAATCATGAAAATGCAAAAAGATTTGATTTTCAATCAAATATTCAATCATCATTGCAATGGATTCTTGCTCAAGATTTTGACCTAATTCCATTCCTCTATATATATGCAAGTAAACCCTAACTCATGGACGTGAAAAAAAGCTGCAGAAAGACCATAGCCATATTGAGAAATTTCAAGAAAAACTCAAAACTGATTTTCACATTCCAGGCCAATTCAAGGTATTTTATTTATTCTAATACCTTGCAGGAGTTCTCAGGAACGGTTTACGATCAAATTCCAATACCAAATCTCAAGGAATCGTCCATTACAGTTTCACGGTTTGGCTCTTTTTTCCATAATCGTAACTCTCAATTCATGTGCATTTAACATATTTGCTTGATTGTTTTGTGTTAATAGGAATCACACGAAGCTATTGGTATGGCTTAATTGAACTGAAACGCCATAAATCACAAGATGCCATGAACGGTTTTCTAGGGTTCTTGAGTTTGAAATTGGGGATTCCTAAACCAGAAAAAATTGAGACTTGTGAGACCCATGACTGAATTCGTTGAACCAAGACGAACAAGATTGAACCCTCGCGAAATATTTATGTGAACCACAGTGCTAATCGCTATTTTTCTTTACTGTAGTTTATGCGGGTTAAAAATCCCCGCTATCTAATGTGTTTTTATGCAGAACGAAGGAGGAAGACGATGATGTGTTAACACTCCATTGGCCGGTTTGAAAAATACGCGCGTTTTGTTTTGTTTTCAGCATATGGTTTATTTTTCATATATAATATTCTCTCTCTATCCTAATGACAATTAAAGCAGGTGGTTGGAGTGGTGAACGCGCTAGCATATGAGCATTGGGACCTGGGTTCGAACCCCAGGTTCCCCAAAACGCTTATATTATTTTTCTTTACATATTCACATGCAGCTTCCCAGGTGATGTCCATCATATACCTCAAACATCCATGCGCCCTGTGGCTACAGGCACAGATCTAATGGCCATGAGATGATGATCACCATACTCCTAGTCAACACGTGCCATGGAGAATCAGCAAAGTCAAACGTGGCTGGAGTTAATGGGCCTGAGAATTTCCAAGAACACCTCCTAACCTGGCCCATCACCCCCTGGTTTCATTATTTCTTTTCTTCTTTTTATATATTTTTTCTTTTAATTATTTTACTATTAATTATTATTATTATTATTATTATTATTATTATTATTATTATTATTATTATTATTTAATTAACCCAAATTAACTTTTTCACAATAAATTCAGAAAACTAAAATATAATATTTTTTTTATTATTATTTATTAAATTAACCCTTAATTTATTATTTTTGTAAATAAATACTAACATAATTAATTTAGTTATTTTAATTAGGTTAATTTTTGATATTTTCACAATAATTTAAAATAAATTAGAATTAGGATTTTTACTAACTTTTGACTATTTTTTTATTTATTTCCTAAAAAACATAAAAAACTCAAAAAATATTTCTTTTTATTAATTAATTAGTTTTAAGTTTAATTTAATTAAATGCAAAAAGGACAAAAACTTCTTTCTTTCTCAAAAAAGGGTCAAAACCCTAAGAACTTCTCCAATTCAATTTCACTCGCGCGCATATTATTTTTATTCCAATTATGTAATTGCTCCAAGGATGTAATAGCTTTAATTAGGACTTTTTATCGCTTTATTTATTTTCCCGCAATTTACTTTTCAAAGGGTTGTTTTTGGCGATGTAAATACCTGACGCCTTGTAATAGCTTAGATTTACTTTCTGCAAACTATTAACTGTTAGATGTATGTTAATTAGGCTATGCATGACAAGACTTATCTCTGAAATTAAAATCAACCCGTAGCTCACCATAACATGTGCAAAGATAACATAAACTGAAACCTGACACACTCGCACATGCCACTCTTAGGGTACGCCTCACTTGGTTGCCTCGACGTGGTCATTGAGTATAGGGTGTTTTAGAGGTCGCCCTCCTATCTAAAGATCCAAGTTGCCTCGGATAAAAAACGATCTAGGACATTAGGGTTACCGCTAAGGCGTCCTACTATTGCTTTGGTGACCACATGTCCCTATAATCGAATTGACCCGAAAAACTCCAACGACGGTGCTACCTACTTCTCAATAGTGGGATAGTACTGTCTAAAGGACATTTACACAACTTAATTTCTTTTGAGTAGGTAGAGGTTCTCAGGTACTTGCTCTTTCAAAACAAAAAAATACTTTTCGCACTTACACTTTTCAAACAAAAGTTTTTCAAACAAACACTTCATACACTCTTGAGGACAGATACAAGAGTTAAATCGAAGTTTTCAAACAAACTTTTTTTCAAAACCCACAAACACAAGAAAAGCAAAACATTTTTGAAAACATAGTGAGCAAGTACCTAAGAGCCCGTGGATAACCACAGATAGAAAGGGTGCTAACACCTTCCCTTTTTATAATCTACCTCCCGAACCGAGAAACATCTCGAAAAGGAATTTTGCTGTGCTTTTGTCCTTTCCTTGTTGGAGAAAATAAAAGACGGTGGCGACTCTTGCTTACCGCGACATTTCATGAACCAGCATTTCAAAAACAGTCAGTTCTATTTCCATCGATCACAGAACTGGCGACTCTGTTGGGGATTTTATAATAAGTGAGGTGTACCTTAGGATTAGATCACCCATGTTTTCAATTGTATGCATGCTTTAATATTGTGGGCTTGTATCGGAGTTTTATAGATCCTAACTCGGATCTGGGGATACCCTTTAGAAGTAGCAACAAACTGTGAGGGAACTGTGCGGGGTATACCGACATGGTTGAAGCAGTTGCTACGTTGATGTGGCACTTTGGTGAGTACTGGTAACCCTTGAGTCAAGTCAAGGAGAGTACGGGGCCGCCGCGTGGTGTCGCGAAGCATCAACTGACCTTAGAACCTTACTTGACCATCCTGGCCTCTTTAGGGGTAGTGAGATGACCGACTTTGGTGCAGTCCGAAGTTGGTAGATACTCGATACTACACTCATTGAGGGTTGTTTTCTTGGAATATTTTGGTCGCCAGTTAAGTGGCTAAACCAAAACAATGAACATAGAAAACAATCCAATGATATTGAGCTCCTTAGAACCCGATTACTATTCATAGGACAAGTTTTGAGCCTACTAACTTCAAGAGGGTACTTACCTATGAACCCCATGCAAGCCTAAACCTAAGGACTTGTTTGCTTTATGTGAATATGACTGTCTGTATATACACTTGCTTACTTTTGCATCCAGGTACATAACATCATAACATCATAACATCGCATACATCCTGCATAAGGACTAACCCATTTCAAGGATCTCAAAGGTTTGTGATGCAGGTCACGATGAACCAGATGTCTATCAAGGGGCAAAGGGGATTTATTTTCCTCTAGCCAAGGTTGTTTGGAGATCAAAACATGATGACTTGAGTCAGGGGCTATGACCCGCTCGATATGGTGAGCTTTGACTCTTGAAGAAGGACTCTCAGCAACATGAAGTTCCTTCAATCAAGCTACCAGATTCAAATTCTAACAAGTTTCTCTGTTTACCCGGCGAGATCCTTGAAAACATTGCATATATAAATCATACGCATTTCATTTCATCATATGCATAACAGGTACCCTTTTTTACAGGTCACTTATCTTCTTCGCTGTTTATTTCAGCAATCATCATGTCTACTAAACCTACCACTGAACAAGCTATCAAGGCCCTCCAGGCCCAGAATGCCCAGTTCCAAGAGTTGGTTATGAGCCTAGCCCAGGGTCAACAGGAGTTGAAGACTCTGATTCTGAAGAAGAAGAAGAAGAGGACCGTCTTGTTCAACACCGTACGCAGGTTCGGGAATGGATTGCAGAATGAGGTTGATCTGACTACCTCATCTGTAGGGAAAGACAGCCCGCAAGAGAGAAGGGTTCCTAGTCCTGTGGTCTCCGACAACGAGACGGATTATGATGAAGAACAGTATCCTCCTGCCGAGGATAGGTACAAACAGTTGGAGGACCTCTTGAGCGCCATGGAGATACAAAATGTGCCCGGGTTGGACTTTGGAGACCTAGGCTTATCCTCTGGGGTGGTGATTCCCCATAAGTTTAAGGCACCTGCTTTTGCCAGGTATGACGGAGCTTCCTACCCAAAGTTGCACCTCCGGTCGTATGTCAGGAAGATCCAACCTTACACAGCTGACAAAAATTTATGGATCCATTTCTTCCAGGATAGTCTTTCAGGGACTCAACTCGAATGGTTCTATCAGCTGGATGGAGCCAGTATTCGTAACTGGGAGGACTTGGCTACTGCGTTTTATAAGCAGTATCAATATAATTCCGACCTCGCTCCTACGCGCACCCAACTCCAGGGTATGTCACTAGGGACGGGTGAAGGATTTAAGGAGTATGCTCAAAAGTGGAGAGACCTTGCTTGAAGGGTGCAGCCACCTCTGACTGACCGTGAGCTTGTTGATATGTTCTTGGGGACCCTGTCTGGTCCGTTCTTCAACCATTTGATTGGGAATTCTTCTGTCGGGTTTACAGACCTTATCTTGACTGGTGAGAGAATAGAAGCTGGTATCAAGTCTGGGAAGATACAGAAAGGTGCCTCCTCGAGCACTGAGAAGAAACCGTTCAAGAAAGAATCTAGTGCTGTCTACGGTTCAAGGAGACAGAATAAACCGGAACGCCGCCAAGCTGTCAACGCGGTGGTAATTTTAAAACCTGCTGCTGCTCCTCAGCATCATAACCAACAAAGGGGCGAGAGACCCAGAAGGCAGTTTACTCGACTCAACATGACCTTGTCCCAGATATTGCCGCAGTTACTGACAACCAATCTGGTGACCATAAAAGAAGCTCCGAAGGTTGTAAACACAACATCTCCAAAGTACAATCCTAACGCCCGCTGCGCTTATCATTCTGACAGCCCAGGGCATACTACGGATGATTGTTGGGCTCTGAAGAATAAGGTTCAGGACCTAATTGATGCTAAAGAGATAGAGTTCGAGGCGCCCGAAAGGCCCAATGTTGTGAATGCTCCCATGCCCAAGCATGGAGTGAATGCTGTAGAGGAAGACCTGTATGTAGCCTCTGTGGATGATATTGTTACGCCGCTGTTGATTGTCAAGAGGAACCTGTTGCTAGCCGGTTTATTTCCGGGATGTAGTAAAGGTTACCATTTGTGTTCCGTTTCACCTACTGGTTGTCCTTCTTTGAAGTCAGGTATCCAAAACCTGATGGATAATAAAGAAATCCTGTTTGAAAAGATTGTTGTTCCTGCTACCCCTACTGAAGAAGTTTCCATTGTCACCATTTTCAGCAAGGCTCCCTCAAGGAAGCCTGTCAAAATCATGCTTTCTCAGAAGATTGCACCCATAATCATCACTGTTCTGGGGCCCATCCCCTATACATATGATAAAGCTGTCCTGTGGCACTATGGGGCAGATGTTTACGTGCTCGGAGTTAAGCAAGAGTTTGATACTAGTACCGGCGTCAGCAACATCACCGGGCCTGCTAAAGTCACTCGCAGTGGTAGACTTTTCTCACCAGATATTGCGCCACCAACAATCTAGAGACCTATTGTCATCACACCTGCAAGTGTGCCTATTTCTCTTCCTGACCAAGTTCCTATTTCTACCCCTGCTGCCGAATCATCTGACGCTCGGGGCAAAGGGATCGCTACTGATATGCCTGCCCAGACGGAGGCACCAAAGACAATCAATGTTGAAGCTTCCAAGCAGGAAATGGAAGAGATTCTTAAGATTATCAAGAAGAGTGATTTTAATGTAGTTGAGCAGCTGGGGCACACCCCATCTAAAATTTCTATGCTATCACTGTTGTTGTGTTCAGAGGCCCATGCCAAGGCTCTGATTACCTTCCTGAAGACGACCCACGTGCCACAAGAGACATCAGTTGATCAATTTACCGATTGTGTGGCCAACTTAACTGATGATAATGGTCTGGGTTTCTCTGACGCTGATCTGACTGCTAAAGGGAAGAACCATAACGATGCCCTGCATGTCTCCATTGAATGCAGGGGCACTACTCTTGCACATGTGTTGGTTGACACTGGGTCCTCATTGAACGTCTTGCCCAAGAAAGCTCTAGACAGGTTGGATTGCGAGGGGTTGGAACTAAAGCCAAGTAAAATTGTTGTCCGGGCCTTTGATGGGTCTAAAAGGATGGTACATGGTGAGGTTGATATTCCAATCAGGGTTGGTTCTCAGGTCTTTGATTCTACATTCTATGTGATGGACATCCGACCGTCCTATTCTTGTTTGATGGGTCGTCCATGGATCCACAAGGCTGGAGCTATGACCTCCACACTGCATCAGAAGCTGAAATATCCGGTTAGAGGGAAGATTGTGACAGTTCATGGGGAGGAAGAATACATGGTCAGCCACCTCAACTCGTTCCGGTACATAGAGATGGATGGGGAATTCATTGAGACTCCATTCCAACACTTTGAAGAGGTTCCTCAGACACTGGCATCAGCTGAGACTGTGATTGAAGATTCTCCTTTAAAGATGGCTTCCTTAAAAGATGCCCGGGCTGTTATTGAGAAGGGTGAGTGCGCAAACTGGGGTCGACTTCCTGATTTCACTCTGAAGACTGATAAGTTTGGTTTGGGTTTCACTGCAGAAGCTCAGAGGGCTGTTCGTAGTTCAAGGATTGGAAGACCTCCTGTGTTCATCAGCAACTCGGGAGTCAATGCCATTGAAGATGACGTGGAGGAATCTGAACTCGACAGCTGGATCTACCCTACGACCAACGGTGGACCAAACAATTGGACGGCAAAAGACTTCGTCCCTATTACTTTTGTGACTCAGTAATGAACTCCTTTGTTTTGAATTTGTAACAGACAATAATTTGAAACTTTATGGCCCGGTGTCTTACTTGGGGCACCGTGGCTTCATTTGTGAGGGCTTTTGTGTGTCATTTTCATATATCATTAATAAAAGCATTGGACGTTTTTTTCATTTCAAATTTTGCGCTCCTTGTCTTTCTTTATTATACATTGCAAAACAGCTATTTACACACACTCACATATACAGGTCCCAATCCACTCTGGATCTCACTGGTAACGACTCTGCTACTGCCAGTTATGACTTCGAAAATCTGATCAACTTAGTCGAAGACGAAAGTGAAGATGATTGCGAAGTGCCTGGTGAGCTTGCAAGACTGCTACTCCAGGAAGAGAGGGCCATTCAGCCACATGAAGAGCCAGTGGAAACGGTAAATCTGGGTACTGAGACAGACAAAAAGGAAGTCAAGATTGGTGCCAATCTGGAGCTCAGTGTGAAACAACGGTTGATTCAGATGCTGCATGACTACGTGGAAATCTTTGCCTGGTCGTACGAAGATATGCCTGGGTTGGATACCGACATTGTGGTTCATCACTTGCCTACCAAGGAAGACTGCCCTCCGGTAAAACAGAAGGTCCGCCGTATGCGTCCAGAGATGTCCGAGAAAATCAAAGCTGAGGTTGTGAAATAATTCGACGTCGGTTTTCTAGCAGTGACTTCTTACCCTCAGTGGGTTGCCAACGTGGTTCCAGTACCGAAGAAAGATGGTAAGGTCCGAATGTGTGTTGACTACAGGGATTTGAACAGGGCGAGCCCTAAGGATGACTTCCCTCTGCCTCACATCGACGTCCTGGTTGACAACACTGCTCAGCATAAGGTATTCTCCTTCATGGACGGGTTCTCCGGTTATAATCAAATCAAGATGGCTCCTGAAGACATGGTGAAGACCACTTTTGTTACTCAGTGGGGCACCTTTTGCTACAAGGTCATGCCTTTCGGGTTGAAAAACGCTGGGGCAACGTATCAGCGCGCCATGGTTGCTCTGTTTCATGATATGATCCATCATGAGATCGAAGTTTATGTCGATGATATGATTGCAAGGTCCCAAACTGAGGAGGAACATCTTGATCATCTACAGAAACTGTTTGACCGGTTGAAGTTGTACAAGCTGAGATTAAACCCGAACAAGTGCACCTTCGGAGTAAGGTCTGGAAAACTATTAGGCTTCGTCGTGAGCAACAAAGGTATTCAAGTAGACCCTGACAAAGTGAAAGCCATACAAGAGATGCCAGTTCCCAAGACAGAGAAAGAAGTCAGAGGCTTTCTAGGACGGCTGAACTATATTGCCCGATTCATCTCACATCTAACTGCTACCCGTGAACCAATCTTCAAGCTACTGAAGAAAGATCAAGTAGTACGTTGGAACGATGAATGTCAGGCCGCTTTCGAAAGAATCAAAGAGTATCTCCAAGAGCCACCCATTCTTATGCCACCGGTTGAAGGGAGACCTCTAATCTTATACTTGACAGTATTGGACAACTCAATGGGGTGTATGATGGGTCAGCATGACGAGTCTGGCCGAAAAGAGCACGCTATTTATTACCTTAGCAAAAAGTTTACCGACTGTGAAACCCGATACTCACTGCTCGAGAAAACTTGTTGCGCTTTGGTATGGGCTGCTCGCCGGCTGAGACAGTATATGTTGACTCACACTACTCTGTTAATTTCAAAGATGGATCCAATCAAGTACATCTTCGAAAAGCCTGCCTTGTCCGGAAGAATAGCAAGATGGCAGATGATCTTGACTGAATATGACATCCAGTACACGACTCAAAAAGCAATCAAGGGAAGTGTGTTGGCAGACCATTTGGCACATCAGGCAGTGGATGATTACCAGTCGATGAACTTTGAATTTCCAGACGAGAATATCATGGTAGTGACTGATTATGAAGTACCTGGACCGGATGAAGGACCTGAGGAAGGATCCCGATGGTCTATGCACTTTGACGGGGCCTTAAACGCTTTGGGTAACGGTATCGGTGCTGTGATCATATCTCCTAAAGGCTCTCATACTCCACTTACTGCTCGACTATGTTTCAACTGCACCAACAACATGGCGGAGTATGAAGCATGCATCATGGGTCTTCGAGCTGCAATTGACCTAAGGATCAAGTTTCTGAGTGTCTTCGGAGATTCCGCTCTCGTGATCAGTCAGATCAAAGGCGAGTGGGATACGAAACACCCAAATCTTATTCCTTACAAGGAGTATGTATTGACATTGATTCCCCATTTCGAGGAGATAACCTTTGAACACTTCCCAAGAGAGGAGAATCAGTTGGCGGACGCGCTGGCTACGATGTCTTCTATGTTCAAAGTCAAATGGGACAACGAGGCTCCCCGGATCATTATTTGGAAATTGGATGAACCTGCACATTGTTGTGATCTTGAGACCAAAGAGGTAACAGAAAAGCCTTGGTTTCATGAGGTAAAGAGGTACCTTGAAGCTCAAGAATACCCCGAGGGCGCATCTGTTAATGACAAGAAGTTTCTGAGAAGGTTCGCGGCAAAGTTCTTCCTCAGCAATGACATTCTTTACAAACGAAACCATGATTCAACCTTACTGCGTTGTGTGGATAAGATTGAAGCAAAAAGGATCATGGCAGAGCTGCATGAAGGTACCTTCGGAACACATTCTAGTGAACATACCATGGCAAAGAAAATCCTTCGGGCAGGATATTACTGGTCCACAATGGAAGCCGACTGTTACCAACATTCTCGGACGTGTCACAAATGCCAAATTTATGCTGATAAGGTGCACATTCCTCCAGTTCCTTTGAACGTCTTGACAGCACCTTGGCCTTTTGCAATGTGGGGCATCGATATGATCGGCGAGATCAGACCTACGGCATCCAACGGGCATCGCTTCATCCTGGTAGCAATTGATTACTTTACGAAGTGGGTTGAAGCTGCTTCCTTTGCCACCGTAACCAAGAACGTCGTGGCACGGTTTATTCGGCATAACCTGATCTGTCGATACGGTGTACCTGAGAGGATCATTACAGATAATGGTACCAATCTTAACAACAAGATGATCACTGAGCTCTGTGAGCAATTCAAGATACAACACCATAACTCTTCTCCCTACCGACCGAAGATGAATGGGGTTGTCGAAGCAGCAAACAAGAACATTAAGAAGATTGTGCATAAGATGACAGTGACCTACAAAGATTGGCACGAGATGTTACCGTTTGCTCTTCATGGGTACCGTACCTCAGTGCGGACATCAACAGGGGCAACACCCTATTCCTTGGTATATGGCATGGAAGCAGTCTTACCCATTGAAGTTCAGATACCCTCTCTCCGGATCATGAAGGATGCAGGTTTGAGCGAAGATGACTGGATCCAGACCCGGCTTGATCAACTAAACCTAATCGACGAAAAGAGACTCACCGCTATTTGTCATGGTCAGACGTACCAAAAACGGATGATCAAGGCATTTAACAAGAAAGTCAGACGACAAGAGTATCAAGTTGGGGACCTGGTAATCAAGCGCATCATTCTACCTCAAGGTAATCCCAAGGGAAAATGGACCCCTACGTACGAAGGGCCATTTGTGGTTAAGAACGTCTTCTCAGGAGGAGCAATGATTCTAACCACCATGGATGGTGACGACCTTCCTCATCCCGCCAATGCAGACATGGTAAAAAGATACTACGCATGATCAAAGACCCGCTAGGTCGACTGGACTAGGAAAAAATAAGGGCTTCCCGGCGAACCAAAAGGGTTTGGGCAAAAATAAGGGATGAAATGAAAAAAATCTGTACACCCGGCAAGTCGAAAACCTGAAAAGGCAGCTTGGGAAAAAATGGGTATCCCGGTGGACTGAAAACCCGAAAGGGCGGTCCAGGAAAAAGTTGGGGATAAGCGTAATACTATGTCTCATTGGATCACCCTGCATCCAGACTTCGGTATCAACTATCAGGCTCGGACGGCACCAATCAATCAGATTCCTCTTCAACCAAGCAGCAAAGTGATGAGACGCTTGAAGACATAAAGGCGATAGTAGAGTTGGAACCCAGTGGGATTTTTCACATAACTGTTTTGTTTTCTTTTTTACAAATTGTATAAACTCTACTTTGTTCGGCGGCGTTCTCTTACTAGGACGTCAACCTCTTGTACGAAAAACGCCTATTTACAGGCAAATTTCAAAATCAATACAAGTTCATTTTTCAGACAAATTGCCAATTGTTTTTCCTTTATCTGTTTTGTTTTGCAAAGAACGTCCAATGTTCATTTTTGATATATGCATTTGACATTAATTGTTGATCACAAATATTTGCATGTGAAACAAAGGACTAATTACGGGTGATATCAGAAACAGGGGCAATAAGAATTGTCTAAGCGATCTAGTTGCTCTGTCCACCAAGGTACCAAGGTAAGTTCAGCTGAAGAATATGACCAGGATGCCTTCACTCCCCGCCGAGTAAGGCAAGATTCAGCAATACTCTCCCCAAGCAGAGTTGGCCTCCCATCAACCCTAAAAAGGGCACAGTATCCCCAGCAAGTCAGCAATACTCTCCCCAAGCAGAGTTGGCCTCCCATCAGTCCTGAAAAAGTCGGGTATCCCAAGAAGATCTTAATATTCCCTAGCAGAGTATACATATATTCCTTAGCAAGCATCCCCGACAGTCTTAATATTCCTCGACGGAAATATAAGAATGTTCCCCGGCGGAATAGAAGATACCCACAGTGGAGCCATTTCCCCAACGCAGTCTAAAAAAGGGCTTCCCCAATAGAGAGTTGAATCATCTTCCCCAGTAGATTCTGGAAGCTTGTCCCCTGCAGAATACAAATGCATCTCCTCAGCCAAGTTCAGAAGGTTATCCCCACCAGAGTCTAACTGGGTTATCCTCAGCAAGTTGCAACTGAAAGATCGTCCCCAGCGAAGTTCTTTCTATCCCCAGCGGAGTTCATCAAAATCCCCAACAGAGCTTATCAACGGAATCCCCAGCAGAGTTATCATTAAAATCTCAGCGAAGTATCTCTTCCCACAGAGTAATTCCCCGCAGAGTAATCTCTTCGCCATGTTTATTCCCTAACGGAGTCATCCTCTCCTACAGGTTTATTTGTGCAATCATCTTCGTTCATTATCCCCAGCGGAAACGGAGAATTCAACATCATTCTCCAGCAGCTATCCGAGATTTATTTTCCCCAGCTAAAACATCACATCGTCATACATCATGATACATGCATATACGCGTCATATCATACAATCTCATTTTGAGAACATCATGCATTTCATACATCATGACATTGCATACAACTAATGTTTTGCCTTTTCAGGAAAAGGTCAATCCAAAGATGATTACCATCAACCCTTCTTAAGTTCTGGATTAACACCTGTAACTAGCCAGGAAATATCTGTGGACGACTGATTGTAGATCTATACCTGTAACTAGCCAGGAAAGTTATCTACATGAAGAGACTGAAGATCAATACTTGTAACAAGCCAGGAAGACAATCTTTCTTTCTCCGGTTAGAGATTAATACCTGAAACCAGACAGGACAACTATCTCCCCGGCCACCTTTCTTAAGTTCCAGATCAACACCTGTAACTAGCCAGGAAATATTTGTGGACGACTGATTATAGGTTAACACCTGAAACCAGACAGGAAAACCACCTATATGAAGAGATTGAAGATTAACACCTGTAACAGGCCAGGAAACCATCTTTCTTTCTCAGGTCAGAGATTAATACCTGAAACCAGCCAGGAAAACTATCTCCTCGACCAACCTTTCTTAAGTTCCAGATCAACACTTGTAACTAGCCAGGAAATATCTGTGGACGACGGATTGTAGATTAATACCTGAAACCAGACAGGATAACTATCTACTTGACCATCATGAAGCAACCCTACACCGGTTCCTTCTCTTCCAAGATGCAGTTTTATACGAACTCATCGTCAGGCAACTCTACACAGGTTCCTTCTTTCAACCTACCAAGTTACAATTCAACAAACATTTCCCGATGGCATCTTTAAGCCCATCTCCACAACTACCAACAATCTCCAGATGGCATCTATAAGCCCATCCTCTTATCCATCATCTCTCCCAAATGGCATTTGTAAGCCCATTCCCGATATCACATTGCTGATACTACACCATGCGAGTGCAAATTTCTGGGCACTTTAGTGTTCAATCATCTTCCACCTTCGGATCACGAAAGGCACGCAAGCCAATCTACATCCTCAGGTCTAAGAAGATTGAACAGGGGAAATTGTTGTACCCCAAAATTTTCCCTCCCATATTCTTCAAGGTTTGTCAAGAATCATCTTCAAATTACTCAAGATGGCTCAAGAGGTAGACAGTCAAACTACTTCCTAAGACAGCTGAAATTAGGGTTTTGGTTCTTTCAAGGAATTTGGGGTTTCCACTGGTTCAATCAAGTCTCATAGGCCCATATAAATTCTCTATCATCTACATGCCAAGTTTCAAGACTCACAGTGTCAATTGGCACAGCCAAAAGCCTCATTTGACCCACAGTTCACTACAGGGGCAAAATGGTCATTTTGCAGTCAAAAGTCAGAATTTTTGGTCAACATCTTATTTTGAGTTCACAATCATCATTTGATCAAGTCTTGATCATGATTCCACAAGAATGGCTCAAAAATCATCAAGATGCAAAAAGTTACTATTTTTGGACAGTAGAAAAGTCAACTGTATCTTGACCAGGGCATAACTTTTTCATGGTTCATCAGAAAAATTCCATCCAATGCTCATTTTTAAGGGGATGACATTTCCTACAATCCATCTTCACATTCCAAGTCCAAGAAATTCTCTCACAAAAAGTTATCAATTTCTACATTATAGGTCAAATTCAAAAGTCAACAAAAGTGCACTTTAAGTCAAAGTCCATAACTTGAGATTGGTAAATCCAAATGACATGGGACCAAAGGCATTGGTTAGAAGACTTCAAGACCTTTCTAAAATGTCCAAGAACATGGTCATATGATTAAAATTGAGCAAGTTGTGCATTGGAGAAGTTGGGAAATGTTTAGGAATTTGCAAAAGTCAACTTTTCTCAAAACACCTTATTTTTGCTAATGGGCCTCAAATTTCTTCTTGAAACTTCATCCATGGCCTATGCACGACCCATCAAGCTTAATTGAATTTATTTTCTTATTTTTTATTAATTAATTGGATTTTTAATTGATATTAATTCATTTAATCAATTTAAATTGAAGGAAAATACAAGATTTGGTTTTTAAATCTTTTTGTGAAGCAAATATGACCTAAAAAGGCTGGCAATTTCGTGCACCAAGTCAAAGATGCAAAATCTCCAAAATTGGCAACTTTGTTCAATCATGAAAATGCAAAAAGATTTGATTTTCAATCAAATATTCAATCATCATTGCAATGGATTCTTGCTCAAGATTTTGACCTAATTCCATTCCTCTATATATATGCAAGTAAAACCTAACTCATGGACGTGAAAAAAAGCTGCAGAAAGACCATAGCCATATTGAGAAATTTCAAGAAAAACTCAAAACTGATTTTCACATTCCAGGCCAATTCAATGCATTTTATTTATTCTAATACCTTGCAGGAGTTCTCAGGAACGGTTTACGATCAAATTCCAATACCAAAGCTCAAGGAATCGTCCATTACAGTTTCACGGTTTGGCTCTTTTTTCCAGAATCGTAACTCTCAATTCATGTGCATTTAACATATTTGCTTGATTATTTTGTGTTAATAGGAATCACACGAAGCTATTGGTATGGCTTAATTGAACTGAAACGCCATAAATCACAAGATGCCATGAACGGTTTTCTAGGGTTCTTGAGTTTGAAATTGGGGATTCCTAAACAAGGCAAAATTGAGACTTGTGAGACCCATGACTGAATTCGTTGAACTAAGACGAACAAGATTGAACCCTCGCGAAATATTTATGTGAACCACAACGCTAATCTCTATTTTTCCTTACTGTAGTTTGTGGGGGTTAAAAACCCCCGTTATCTAATGTGTTTTTATGCAGAACGAAGGAGGAAGACGATGATGTGTTAACACTCCATTGGCCAGTTTGAAAAATACGCGCGTTTTGTTTTGTTTTCAGCATATGGTTTATTTTTCATATATAATATTCTCTCTCTATCCTAATGACAATTAAAGCAGGTGGTTGGAGTGGTGAACGTGCTAGCATATGAGCATTGGGACCTGGGTTCGAACCCCAGGTCCCCCAAAATGCTTATATTATTTTTCTTTACATATTCACATGCAGCTTCCCAGGTGATGTCCATCATATACCTCAAACATCCATGCGCCCTGTGGCTACAGGCACATATCTAATGGCCATGAGATGATGATCACCATACTCCCATTCAACACGTGCCATGGAGAATCAACAAAGTCAAACGTGGCTGGAGTTAATGGGCCTGAGAATTTCCAAGAACACCTCCTAACCTGGCCCATCACCCCCTGGTTTCATTATTTCTTTTCTTCTTTTTATATTTTTTTTCTTTTAATTATTTTACTATTTATTATTATTATTATTATTTAATTAACCCAAATTAACTTTTTCACAATAAATTCAGAAAACTAAAATATAATATTTATTATTTATTATTATTTATTAAATTAACCCTTAATTTATTATTTTTGTAAATAAATACTAACATCATTAATTTAGTTGTTTTAATTAGGTTAATTTTTTATATTTTCACAATAATTTAAAATAAATTAGAATTAGGATTTTTACTAACTTTTGACTATTTTTTTTATTTATTTCCTAAAAAACATAAAAAAACTCAAAAAATATTTCTTTTTATAAATTAATTAGTTTTAGGTTTAATTTAATTAAATGCAAAAAGGACAAAAACTTCTTTCTTTCTCAAAAAAGGGTCAAAACCCTAAGAACTTCTCCAATTCAATTTCTCTCGCGCGCATATTATTTTTATTCCAATTATGTAATTGCTCCGAGTATGTAATAGCTTTAATTAGGACTTTTTATCGCTTTATTTATTTTCCCGTGTTGTACCCCAAAATTTGCCCTCCCATATTCTTCAAGATTTGTCAAGATCAATCTTCAAATGGCTCAAGATCTCTCAAAGGGTTGCACAGTCAAATCATCTTCTAAGCCAGTCAAAATTAGGGTTTTGGTTCTTGCAAAGAATTTGAGGTTTTCAATGGCTCAATCAAGTCCCATAGGCCTATATGCATTTCCAAGCATCTACATGTCAAGTCTCAAGACTCACAACATCAAATTGCACAGTAAAAAGCTCCATTTGCTTTACAGTCAACTACAGGGGCAAAATGGTCATTTTACAGTCAAAAGTAAAAAAATTTGGTCAACATCTTATTTTGAGCTCACAATCATCATTTGATCAAGTCTTGATCATGATTCCTCAAGCATGGCTCAAAAATCATCAAGATGCCAAAAGTTACTATTTTTGGACAGTTGAAAAGTCAACTGTATCTTGACCAAGGCATAACTTTTTCATGGTTCATCAGAAAAATCCAATCCAATGCTCATTTTGAAGGGGATGACATTTCCTACAACTCATCTTCATATTCCAAGTCCAAGAAATGCTCTCACAAAAAGTTATCAATTTCTACATTATAGGTCACTTTCAAAAGTCAACAAAAATGCACTTTAAGTCAAAGACCATAACTTGAGATTGGTAAATCCAAATGACATGGGACCAAAAGCATTGGTTAGAGGACTTCAATACCTTTACAAAATGTCCAAGAACATGTTCATATGATCAAAATTGAGTAATATATGCGTTGGAGAAGTTGGGAAATTTTTATGAATTTGCAAAGGTCAACTATCCTTAAAACTTCAATTTTTGACAAAAGGGCCCACTTTCTTCCACTTGATTCAGCCTTGTCATGCCACATACGTGTCACATGATTAATTTCAAGATCAAACATTTATTTTTCCATTTTTATTGATTTAATTCATTTTAAATTCATAATAATTCAAATAAAATCTAAAAATCAATGGAATAGTATCTTATGATTTGAAACAACTTTCATACATCATGTGCCAGCTAACAAATTCGTGCTAGGGCAATTTTGTGCATGAAATCCTAGATTTGAGCCAAATATGGTAAGGTCTTCAATGGTGGTCAACCAAATCTCCAAACCATAATTCCATGGATCCTTGGCCCAAACTTTGACCTAATTCTATTCCCATATATGCAAGCAAGCCAACCCTAATGTTATACACGTGAGAGCTGCTGTAGAAACACCATAGCAACATTGGAAAAAACCAAGAAAAAGTCAAAACTATTTTTGGCCTTCCAGCACGATTCAAAGCTTTCTCTTGATTCTAATCTATTGCAGGGATTCCCAGAAGCGTGTAGCAACAAAAAACAAGCCTTAAAGCTCAAGAAACACGCAAGAACAGTCCCTTGGTTTGTCACTTTTTTTTCTTCCAGAATCGCATCTCATAATTCATGCATATCTAACATCTTTTGTTGTTTGTTTTATGTTCATAGAACTCAGGTGAAGCTTTTGGTGTGGTTCAATTGGATTAAAATGCCCTGAAACAGAAATCACCATGAACGTTTTCTAGGGTTTTCAAACTCTGAATTTGGGGGTTTGCTATATAGGAAAAATTGGACCTTCTTACGCATATGGTTGAATTCGTCAAGGCCAGACGAATCAAACCCAACCCTCGCGAACAATTTATGTACAGCACACGCCTATTCGCTATTTTCTGTGGATGCAGGTTGTGGGGGTTAAAACCCCCCGCTATCTCACTTTTATGTTGCAGGTTTCAGCGAAGAAGACAAGACGTGGAAGCATGGGAGTGGCTCATTCAAATGAAACGCGCGTTTTTTTAATTTCCAGCATAGGCGTTGTTTTTTATATATTATTTTCATTGCTTAATATATTATCAAATACAGGCACATGGTGTAGTGGTGGTTGCGTTGTCCAAGGATCATTGGGACCTGGGTTCGATTCCCAGGTCCCCCAAAAGCTCCATATTATTTTTTCTAACATGATCTCGTGCAGGCTTCAAAGAATAGGCTTATCATACGCCTTACTCATCCAAACACCATGTGTCCCCTATCACAAATCCAGTGGTCATAAGATGATCCACACCATACGCCCAGTCAACACGTACCTGGACAATTCCCAAAGTCAGAAAGGCTTGAGAAACAAATGGGCCTCAGATTGCCAAGCACACCCCCAATGCTGGCCCATCACCTCTGGTTTACTATTCTTTTTTCATTTTCTTTTTCCTTTTATTTTCTTTAATAATTATTATTACTATTATTTAATTAATTCATAAATTATTTTTCACAATAAAATTCAGAAAACCAAAAAATATTTTTATTAATTTCAATTACTTTTGTAAATAAATTCATTAATTAATTTAGTTGTTTAATTAGGTTAATTGTAATCTTTTTCACATTAAATAAAATCAAATCTAGAATTAGGTTTTTTCCTTTGACACTTTTAATTTATTTTTTATTTTATTTCATTAAAAACATAAAACCACAAAAATACTTTTTCTTGTAAATAATTAATTAATTAGTAAATTAGGTTTAATAGTTAATTTAATTGCAAAAAAGGACCAATTTCAATTCTTTTCTCAAAAAGGGTCAAAACCCTAAGGACGTCCCGATTCAATCTTTCGCGCGCATATTTATTTTAATTCATTATATTTATGTATCTGCTCCGGAAATGTAATAGTTAATTAGGCTTTTATCGCTTTATTTACTTTCTCGTATTTATTTTCCAAAGGGTTATGTTTTTGGCGATGTATATACCCGCGCCTTGTAATAGCGTAGATTCAACTTTCCGCAATTTATTTTCCGCACTCTTAACTGTTAATATGCATGCAAGACTTGTCTGAAAAAATAAAATCAAAGTGTAGCTCACAAATAACATGTACAAGATAATCTTAACTGAATTTGACACACATGCACATGCCACTCCTAGGGTACGCCTCACTTGGTTGCCTCGAGGTGGTCATCAAGTATAGGGTGTCTTAGAGGTCGCCCTCCTGTCTAAAGATCAAAAAGTTGCCTCGAAACGGTTGCCTCAGATAAAAAAGATCTAAGACATTAGAGTTACTGCTAAGGCGTCCTACCATTGCTTTGGTGACCACATTGTCCCTATAATCGAATTGACCCGAATAACTCCAACGACGGCACTACCTACTTATCAATAGTGGGATAGTACTGTCTAGAGGACTCTTACACAGCCTAATTCCTTAGAGTAGGTAGATTTCTCCTGGGTACTTTCTCTTTCAAAAACAAAAACAACTTTTCGCACCTGCACTTTCAAAAAGTTTTCAAACCAATATTTCATACACTCTTGAGGACAGATACAAGAGTTACCTAGAAATTTTTCAAACGAAACTTTTTTTAAAACCCACATACACTTGAAAAGCAAACAATTTTTGAAAACATAGAGCAAGTACCTAAGAGCCCGTGGATAACCACTGATAGAAAGGGTGCTAACACCTTCCCTTTCTATAAATCTACCTCCCGAACCGAGAGAAACATTCTCGAAAAGGAATTTTGTTGTGCTTTTGTCCTTTCCTTGTTGGAGAACATAAAAGACGGTGGCGACTCTTGCTTACCGCGACATTTCGCGAACCAGCTTAAAAAACAGTCAGTTCTATTTCCACCGATCACAGAACTGGCGACTCTGTTGGGGATACTTAATAAGTGAGGTGTACCTTAGGATTAGACCACTCTTATGTTTTCAATTGCTTGTTTTGTTTGCTTTAATATTGTGGGCCTGTCTTGGAGTTTCATAGATCCTAACCCGGATCTGGGGGATACCTTTTAGAAGTAGCAACAAACTGTGAGGGAACTGTGCAGGGTATACAGACACGGTTGAAGCAGTTGCTACGTTGATGTGGCACTTTGGTGAGTACCGGTAACCCTTGAGTCAAGTCAAGGAGAGTACGGGGCCACCGCGTGGTGTCATGAAGCATCAACTGACCTTAGGAACCTTACTTGACCATCCTGGCCTCTTTAGGGGTAGTGAGATGACCGACTTTGGTGCAGTCCAAAGTTGGTAGATACTCGATACTACACTCATTGAGGGTTGTTTTCTTGGAATATTTTGATCGCCAGTTCAGTGGCTAAATCAAAACAATGAACATAGAAAACAACCCAATGATATTGAGCTCCTTAGAACCCGGTCACTTTTGATAGGACAGGTTTTGAGCCCACCAACTTCAAGAGGGTAGTACCTAGACCTCATGCTGGCCTAAACTCTAAGGGCTGTCTTGTGTGACTTGTATGCCTTCAAACTTGACTACTTGTACACTCTTGTTATCTGACACCTGAGTTTCTTGTAGGTTTTGTTTACAGTCCTTAATCTGGACTTATAACAGGGTTTACTTACATCACTCCACACATAGCATAACATCATACCATCATACTATTGCATACATCCTGCATAAGGACTAATCCATTTCAAGGATCTCAAGGGTTTGTGATGCAGGTCTTGATGAATCCGACTGTTTAGCAAGGGGCAAAGGGGATTTATTTTCCCCTAGCCAAGGTTGATAACTTGAGTCAGGGGCTATGACCCACTCGATATGGTGAGCCTTGACTCTTGAAGAAGGACTCTCAACAACATGAAGTTCCTTCAATCAAGCTACCAAATTCAAATTCTAACGATTTTCTTGTTTACCCCGCGAGATCCTTGAAAACATTGCATGCATATCATACATATCATTGCATTACAGGTACCCTTTTGACAGGTCACTTACCTTCTTCGCTGTTTATTTCAGCAATCATCATGAATCCTGAATCATCCAATGAACAAACTATTAAGGCCCTCCAGGCCCAGAATGCCCAGTTCCAAGAGATGGTTATGAGCCTAGTCCAGGGTCAACAGGATTTGAAGACTCTGCTTCTGAAAGAGAGGAAGAAGAAGAAGAAGAGGACTGTTTTGTTCAGCACTAGACGCAGATCTGGGAATGGATCACAAAACGAGGTTGATCTGACTACCCCATCTGTAGGGAAGGACAGTCCCCAAGAGAGAAGGGTTCCTAGTCCAGTGGTCTCCGACAACGAGACAGATTTTAATAATGAACAGTACCCTCCTGCGGAGGACAGGTACAAACAGCTAGAGGACCACCTAAGTGCTATGGAGATTCAACACGTGCCTGGGTTGGATTTTGGAGATTTAGGTCTATCTTCTGGGGTGGTGATCCCACACAAGTTCAAGGCACCTGCTTTTGCAAAATACGATGGAGCCTCCTGTCTTAAGTTGCATCTCAGATCCTACGTAAGGAAGATCCAACCGTATACTGCAGACAAGAATTTATGGATCCATTTCTTCCAGGAAAGTCTTTCAGGGACTCAACTCGAATGGTTCTATCAGCTGGATGGAGCTAGTATTCGTAACTGGGAGGACTTGGCTACTGCGTTCTACAAGCAGTATCAGTATAATTCCGACCTCGCTTCTACGCGTACCCAACTCCAGGGTATGTCACTAGAGACGGGCGAAGGATTTAAGGAGTATGCACAAAAATGGAGAGACCTTGCTGGAAGGGTGCAACCACCTCTGACTGACCGTGAGTTTGTTGATATGTTCTTGGGGACCCTGTCTAGTCCTTTCTTCAACCATCTGATTGGGAATTCTTCTGCTGGGTTTACAGATTTGATCTTGACCGGGGAGAGGATTGAAGCTGGTATCAAGGCTGGGAAGATTCAAGAATCTGCACCTTCTGATGCTCATAAAAAGCCTTACCATGGAAAAAAAGAGTCCAATGTTGTGCATGGTAAAAAGAGTCGTCATGATCAACATGTAGGGGCAACCCAGATCTCTAATCCTATGCCTGCTCAGCAAAGACAGGGGCAGCAACGTAAAGAGGTCGCACCCAAAAGACAGTTCACTAAGATCAATATGACACTGGCTCAAGCGCTACAGCAAATGTTGAAGGCAGGGCTAATTACCTTAAGGGCTCCTCTTCAGAATCCAAACACTTCTGCTCCTAACTATCATCCCAACGAAAGGTGCACATACCACTCTGATAGCCCGGGGCATACTACGGACAACTGTTGGGCTCTGAAGAACAAGGTCCAAGACATGATTGATGCCAAGGAAATCCAGTTTGAAGCACCAGAGACTCCAAACATAATCACTGCTCCTTTGCCAAATTATTGAAGGCTTTTGTTTTATTTGAATTTCCGAGTTGTATTTTTATTTGCTTATACAAACAATTAATGTTATAGCAAACTCTTTTATTCCATTAATGCATTGCATATGTCTGTTTTGAATCAATATATTTGTATTTCACTATAATTTCTTTCATTTTTTGTTATGATCAAACTCTCGATTAATAATTCTAAGCCTTTTGAGGGAGGATGATGAAAACGATACCACGATCTTTACAGTATGCTTTTGAACAGACCCCGCTGATGAGCCACATGCATTGTTTCAAATCCTAAAACAGTGGAGTTATAAGGAAGATAATCCCTAGTCAACCCCCTTTGAGCCAAAGAAGTCGGAGTTTTTTCTTTTCAAAAATTAAAACCCTTAATCATAACCTGGGGCAGGGTAGTTCTCTCAGTTGATCCAAATGCACAATGAACAGCATCAAAGGAGTCCTTCCAAAACAAAAGATGATGATGGTTCTGAATAATCATAAAGACATACAGTCATTATCTTTCAAAGATAAAAACCCATAAGTCAAAACCTATGAAGGAGACTTACAAAACTGGGGCATCCCGCTGACTGTAATCACAAAAGAAACAGGTCAGGCAAAAAACAGGGATAACAAAAAAAAAGAAGATAAAAGAGGTCCTACAAACCCTCAACAACAAAAAAGAAATGACTGCCTATTCAAAATAAACTGTCAATATCCGAACCATCACCGGAATATCAAAGCGAAGACTCAAACAAGGTCTAACGCACGATCAACTGAGTTTAGGTTTGAAGAACATCACGAAGAACGGGTGGGTACAAATAAAATTTGAGCCTTTATCCTTTGTTTCTTAAACCGTGAACCGGGCCATGTTACAACCCTTAAAAGTCCTAGCTGAAGCATGGGTTAGTTTGAAAGCATACTGTTACGAAAGGTATCCTGACTCCTTAAGGCTTGCGGTAAAATAACGAGTTGACATCACAGTTTACAAAAAATTCACTTGTTTTTATGAAAAAATGCATTTTCAAAAAAACTTCAAGACAGACATAAGCTTTGCATTTTTAATATAACATTGCTTGCATATGACTATTTGTTTGAACAACATAGAAGTTCGCACGACGAATGTCTAATGAACAAAAGCACCTCCAATCAAGGGGCATGGCATGATCATTATCCATCATCTGGGGAAGTTAAGTCAAGATTCGGAGAATCTCTCAAAAGGCCAACCAGCTTGGGGCAAATCTCCATCTGGATCACTTGGGGCATTGGACGATCAAACGAAGATCTTTTGGTGGTATGGTAACACTGCACTACTGACAATGACAACTTCCTGTATCCTAAGAGCACGGACATTGTCGAAAAAATACTACGCATAATCAAAGACCCGCTAGGTTGACACACCTAGGCAAAAATAAGGGCTTCCCGACGAACCAAAAGGGTTCGGGCAAAAATAAGGGATGAAAATGAAAAAATATGTACACCCGGCAAGTTGAAAACCTAAAAAGGCGGCTTGGCCAAAAATGGGTATCCTGGTGGGCTGAAAACTCGAAAGGGAGGTCCAGGCAAAAGTTAGGGATCACAGCGTACGACTATGTCCCGGCATCTCGTCACTTGCCTACCAGAAGAAGGTTTGTCAATCGATAGTTATCAGAGACCTCCACAGGTACCTTCTCCGATAGAAGCTGGGGCAATAAAAATTGTCCGAACGATACAAGCTGCTTTGTCCACAAGGTACAAGGTAGATTCAGCTGAAGAATTTGACCAAGATACCTTCGCTCCCCGCAGAGTAAGACAAGATTCAGCAGTACTATCCCTGAGCAGAGTTGATCTCCCATCAGCCCTGGAAAGGCACAATATCTCCAGCAAGTCAGCGATACTCTCCCCAAGCAGAGTTAGTCTACTGTCAGCCTTAAGGAAGTTGGGTATCCCCAGAAGATCTCAATATTCCCCAGCGGAGTATACAGATGTTCCTAAGCAAGCATCCTCGGCAGTCTTAATATAAGATTGTTCCTCGGCAGAATACAGACACCCCAGTGGAGACACTTCCCCAGTATAGTCAAAAGTTTCCCCAGGAGAGTTGAATCATCCTCCCCAATAGATTCTGGAAGCTTATCCCCAGTAGATTATGGAAGCTTATTCCCAGTAAAATCTGGAAGCTTGTCCCCCGCAGAGTGCAAAAGCCTCTCCCCGACTTTATTCATAAGGTTATTCCCCACCAGGGTCTAACTGGGTTATCCTCAGCCAATTGCCACGGAAATCGTCCTCGACGAAGTTCTTCCTATCCCCCCAGCGAAGTTCATCAATTCCCCAACATAACTTATCAACAGAATCCCCGGCGGAGTTATCATCAAATCTCAGCGAAGTATCTCTTCCCACAGAGTAACTCCTCGCAGAGTAATCTTTTCGCCAAGTTTATTCCCCAACGGAGTCATCTTCTCCTACCGGTTTATTCTTGCAATCATCATCCCCAGCAGAAACGAAGAACTCCACTCTTCAACATCAGCCCAGGAATCAACAAACTTCCCGGCATTCGTCAAGGATTTATTCTCCCAGACGAAAATACATTCATAAACATTTCACGTTTTATACATCCTGCTTACATACATGATAAAGTGCATATGACACTATCTCATTTATTTTTTAGAACATCATGACATCATGCATTTCATACATCACGATATTGTATACAACCGACGTTTTGCCTTTTCAGGAAAAAGGCCAATCCAAAGATGATTACTATCAACTGTCGCAATTCCAGATTCGATACCTGTATCTAGCCAGGGCATATCTGTGAGCAATTGATTGTAGATTCGATACCTGTATCTAGCCCGGACATATCTGCATGAAGAGTTTAGAGATTCGATACCTGTATCCAGCCAGGGCATATCTGTAGACGACTAATTCCAGATTCGATACTTGTATCTAGCCAGGGCATATCTGTGAGTGATTGATTGTAGATTCGATACCTGTATCCAGCCAGGGCATATCTGCATGAAGAGTTTAGAGATTCGATACCTGTATCCAGCCAGGGCATATCTGTAAACGACCAGTTTCAGATTCAATACCTGTATCTAGCCAGGGCATATCTGTGAGTGATTGATTGTAGATTCGATACCTGTATCCAGCCAGGGCATGTCTGCATGAAAAGTTTAGAGATTCGATACCTGTATCCAGCCAGGGAATATTTGTAGACGACTAATTCCAGATTCGATACCTGTATCTAGCCAGGGCATATCTGTGAGTGATTGATTGTAGATTCGATACCTGTATCCAGCCAGGGCATATCTGCATGAAGAGTTTAGAGATTTGATACTTGTATCCAGCCAGGGCATATCTGTAGACGACCAATTCCAAATTCGATACCTGTATCTAGCCAGGGCATATCTGTGAGTGATTGATTGTGGATTCGATACCTGTATCCAGCCAGGGCATGTCTGCATGAAGAGTTTCCAGATTCGATACCTGTATCCAGCCAGGGCATATCTGTAGACGACTAATTCTAGATTCGATACCTGTATCTAGCCAGGGCATATCTGTGAGTAATTGATTGTAGATTCGATACCTGTATCCAGCTAGGGCATGTCTGCATGAAGAGTTTAGAGATTCAATACCTGTATCCAGCCAGGGCATATCTATAGACAACTAATTCCAGATTCGATACCTGTATCTAGCCAGGGCATATCTGTGAGCGATTGATTATGGATTCAATACCTGTATCTAGCCAAGGCATATCTGCATGAAGAGTTTAGATATTCGATACCTGTATCCAGCCAGGGCATATCTGTAAACGACCAGTTCCGGATTCGATACCTGTATCTAGCCAGGGCATATCTGTGAGTGATTGATTGTAGATTCGATACCTGTATCCAGCCAGGGCATGTCTGCATGAAGAGTTTAGAGATTCGATACCTGTATCCAGCCAGGGCATATCTGTAGACGATTAATTCCAGATTCGATACCTGTATCTAGCCAGGGCATATATGTGAGTGATTGATTGTAGATTCGATACCTGTATCCAGCCAGGGCATATCTGCATGAAGAGTTTAGAGATTCGATACCTGTATCCAGCCAGGGCATATCTGTGGGCGACTAATTCCAGATTCGATACCTGTATCTAGCCAGGGCATATCTGTGAGTGATTGATTGTAGATTTGATACCTGTATCTAGCCAGGGAATATCTGCATGAAGAGTTTAGAGATTCGAAACCTGTATCCAGCCAGGGCATATCTGTAGACGACAAAGTTCCAGATTCGATACCTGTATTTAGCCAGGGCATATCTGTGAGCGATTGATTATAGATTCGATACCTGTATCTAGCCAGGGCATATCTGCATGAAGAGTTTGAAGATCAACACCTGTAATAGGCCAGGAAATTATCTTTCTTTCTCAAGTACGCAAGTTCTCGCTAAGGAATCTCTTACGCGATCGACACCCCTAGATGGCATCTTTAAGCCCATCTCCATAGCTATCCATTACATCTCCAAATGGCATCTATAAGCCCATTCCCGACAAGATTCTGTTACATCCTGATGGCATCTTTAAGCCCATCTCCACAACTATCCATTACACTTCCAAATGGCATCTATAAGCCCATTCCTGACAAGGTTCTGTTACATTTCCAGATGGCATCTATAAGCCCATCCTCCTACCCATCATATCTCCAAATGGCATCTGTAAGCCCATTCCCACCATCGCCACTGCTGATACTCTACTATGCGAGTGCAAATTTCTGGGCACTCTAGTGTTCAATCATCTTCCACCTCCGGATCACGAAAGGCACGCAAGCCAATCTACATCCTCATGTTTAATAAGATTGAACAGGGGAAACTGTTGTACCCCAAAATTTGCCCTCCCATATTCTTCAATATTTGTCAAGATCAATCTTCAAATGGCTCAAGATCTCTCAAAGGGTTGCACAGTCAAACCATCTTCTAAGCCAGTCAAAATTAGGGTTTTGGTTCTTGCAAAGAATTTGAGGTTTTCAATGGCTCAATCAAGTCCCATAGGCCTATATGCATTTCCAAGCATCTACATGTCAAGTCTCAAGAATCACAGCATCAAATTGCACAGTCAAAAGCTCCATTTGCTTTACAGTCAACTGCAGGGGCAAAATGGTCATTTTACAGTCAAAAGTAAAAAATTTTGGTCAACATATTATTTTGAGCTCACAATCATCATTTGATCAAGTCTTGATCATGATTCCTCAAGCATGGCTCAAAAATCATCAAGATGCCAAAAGTTACTATTTTTGGACAGTTGAAAAGTTAACTGTATCTTGACCAAGGCATAACTTTTTCATGGTTCATCAGAAAAATCCCATCCAATGCTCATTTTGAAGGGTATGACATTTCCTACAACTCATCTTCACATTCCAAGTCCAAGAAATGCTCTCACAAAAAGTTATCAATTTCTACATTATAGGTCACTTTCAAAAGTCAACAATAATGCACTTTAAGTCAAAGACCATAACTTGAGATTGGTAAATCCAAATGACATGGGACAAAAGGCATTGGTTATATGACTTCAAGACCTTTCCAAAATGTCCAATAACATGTTCATATGATCAAAATTGAGTAAGATATGCATTGGAGAAGTTGGGAAATTTTTATGAATTTGCAAAAGTCAACTATCCTTAAAACTTCAATTTTTGACAAAAGGGCCCACTTTCTTCCACTTGATTCAGCCTTGTCATGCCACACACGTGTCCCATGATTAATTTCAAGATCAAACATTTATTTTTCCATTTTTATTTAATTTTTATTGATTTAATTCATTTTAAATCCATAATAATTCAAATAAAATCTAAAAATCAATGGAATAGTATCTTATGATTTGAAACAGCTTTCATACATCATGTGCCAGCTAACAAATTCGTGCTAGGGCTATTTTGTGCATGAAATCCTAGATTTGAACCAAATATGGAAAGGTCTTCAATGGTGGTCAACCAAATCTCCAAACCATAATTCCATGGATCCTTGGCCCAAACTTTGACCTAATTCTATTCCCATATATGCAATCAAGCCAACCCTAATGCTATACACGTGAGAGCTGCTGCAGAAACACCATAGCAACATTGGAAAAAACCAAGAAAAAGTGAAAACTGTTTTTGGCCTTCTAGCACGATTCAAAGCTTTCTCTTGATTCTAATCTATTGCAGGGATTCCCAGAAGCGTGTATCAACCAAAAACAAGCCTTAAAGCTCAAGAAACACGCAAGAACAGTCCCTTGGTTTGTCACTTTTTTTCCAGAATCGCATCTCATAATTCATGCATATCTAACATCTTTTGTTGTTTGTTTTATGTTCATAGAACTCAGGTGAAGCTTTTGGTGTGGTTCAATTGGATTAAAATGCCCTGAAACAGAAATCACCATGAACGTTTTCTAGGGTTTTCAAACTCTGAATTTGGGGGTTTCCTATATAGGAAAAATTGGACCTTCTTACGCATATGGTTGAATTCGTCAAGGCCAGACGAATCAAACCCAACCCTCGCGAACAATTTATGTATAGCACACACCTATTCGCTATTTTCTGTGGATGCAGGTTGTGGGGGTTAAAAACCCCCGCTATCTCACTTTTATGTTGCAGGTTTCAGCGAAGAAGACAAGACGTGGAAGCATGGGAGTGGCTCATTCAAATGAAACACGCATTTTTTTTAATTTCCAGCATAGGCGTTGTTTTTTATATATTATTTTCATTGCTTAATATATTATCAAATACAGGCACATGGTGTAGTGGTGGCTGCGTTGTCCAAGGATCATTGGGACCTGGGTTCGATTCCCAGTCCCCCAAAAGCTCCATATTATTTTTTCTAACATGATCTCGTGCAGGCTTCAAAGAATATGCTTATCATACGCCTTACTCATCCAAATGCCATGTGTCCCCTATCACAAATCCAGTGGTCATAAGATGATCCACACCATACGCCCAGTCAACAAGTACCTGGACAATTCCCAAAGTCAGAAAGGCTTGAGAAACAAATGGGCCTCAGATTGCCAAGCACACCCCCAATGTTGGCCCAGCACCTCTGGTTTACTATTCTTTTTTCATTTTCTTTTTCCTTTTATTTTCTTTAATAATTATTATTACTATTATTTAATTAATTCATAAATTATTTTTCACAATAAAATTCAGAAAACCAAAAAATATTTTTATTAATTTCAATTACTTTTTGTAAATAAATTCATTAATTAATTTAGTTGTTTAATTAGGTTAATTGTAATCTTTTTCACATTAAATAAAATCAAATCTAGAATTAGGTTTTTTCCTTTGACACTTTTAATTTCTTTTTTATTTTATTTCATTAAAAACATAAAACCACAAAAATACTTTTTCTTGTAAATAATTAATTAATTAGTAAATTAGGTTTAATAGTTAATTTAATTGCAAAAAAGGACCAATTTCAATTCTTTTCTCAAAAAGGGTCAAAACCCTAAGGACGTCCCGATTCAATCTTTCACGCGCATATTTATTTTAATTCATTATATTTATGTATCTGCTCCGGAAATGTAATAGTTAATTAGGCTTTTATCGCTTTATTTACTTTCTCGTATTTATTTTCCAAAGGGTTATGTGTTTAGCGATGTATATACCCGCGCCTTATAATAGCGTAGATTCAACTTTCCGCAATTTATGTTCCGCACTCTTAACTGTTAATATGCATGCAAGACTTGTCTGAAAAAATAAAATCAAAGCGTAGCTCACAAATAACATGTACAAGATAATCTTAACTGAATTTGACACACATGCACATGCCACTCCTAGGGTACGCCTCACTTGGTTGCCTCGAGGTGGTCATCAAGTATAGGGTGTCTTAGAGGTCGCCCTCCTGTCTAAAGATCAAAAAGTTGCCTCGAAACGGTTTCCTCAGATAAAAAAGATCTAAGATATTAGGGTTACCGCTAAGGCGTCCTACCATTACTTTGGTGACCACATTGTCCCTATAATCGAATTGACCCGAATAACTCCAACGACGGTACTACCTACTTCTCAATAGTGGGATAGTACTGTCTAGAGGACTCTTACACAGCCTAATTCCTTAGAGTAGGTAGATTTCTCCTGGGTACTTGCTCTTTCAAAAACAAAAACAACTTTTCGCACCTGCACTTTCAAAAAGTTTTCAAACCAATATTTCATACACTCTTGAGGACAGATACAAGAGTTACCTAGAAAATTTTCAAATAAAACTTTTTTCAAAACCCACATACACTTGAAAAGAAAACAATTTTTGAAAACATAGAGCAAGTACCTAAGAGCCCGTGGATAACCACGGATAGAAAGGGTGCTAACACCTTCCCTTTCTATAAATCTACCTCCCGAACCGAGAGAAACATTCTCGAAAAGGAATTTTGCTGTGCTTTTGTCCTTTCCTTGTTGGAGAACATAAAAGACGGTGGCGACTCTTGCTTACCGCGACATTTCGCGAACCAGCTTAAAAAACAGTCAGTTCTATTTCCACCGATCACATCCCGCAATTTACTTTTCAAAGGGTTGCTTTTGGCGATGTAAATACCCGACGCCTTGTAATAGCTTAGATTTACTTTCCGCAAACTATTAACTGTTAGATGTATGTTAATTAGGCTATGCATGGCAAGACTTATCTCTGAAATTAAAATCAACCCGTAGCTCACCATAACATGTACAAAGATAACATAAACTGAAACCTGACACACTCGCACATGCCACTCTTAGGGTACGCCTCACTTGGTTTCCTCGACGTGGTCATTGAGTATAGGGTGTTTTAGAGGTTGCCCTCCTGTCTAAAGATCCAAGTTTCCTCGAAATGGTTGCCTCGGATAAAAAACGATCTAGGACATTAGGGTTACCGCTAAGGCGTCCTACTATTGCTTTGGTGACCACATGTCCCTATAATCGAATTGACCCGAAAAACTCCAACGATGGTGCTACCTACTTCTCAATAGTGGGATAGTACTGTCTAAAGGACATTTACACAGCTTAATTTCTTTTGAGTAGGTAGAGGTTCTCAGGTACTTGCTCTTTCAAAACAAAAAAAAATACTTTTCGCACTTACACTTTTCAAACAAAAGTTTTTCAAACAAACACTTCATACACTCTTGAGGACAGATACAAGAGTTAAATCGAAGTTTTCAAACAAACTTTTTTTCAAAACCCACAAACACAAGAAAAGCAAAACATTTTTGAAAACATAGTGAGCAAGTACCTAAGAGCCCGTGGATAACCACAGATAGAAAGGGTGCTAACACCTTCCCTTTCTATAATCTACCTCCCGAACCGAGAAACATCTCGAAAAGGAATTTTGCTGTGCTTTTGTCCTTTCCTTGTTGGAGAAAATAAAAGACGGTGGCGACTCTTGCTTACCGCGACATTTCGCGAACCAGCATTTCAAAAACAGTCAGTTCTATTTCCACCGATCACATTCTCCATATTCAATTTATTTTTTCACAATTTTTATTTCAATTTCTTAATTTAGGATTTATTGTTTTTGAATTTTTTGTGTTTTGTTTATGAGTTTCTATTTGGATTGATCTCTAATTGAATATTGGTCATGATATAAATCTGCTTCTATGGTTGGCCCTCTACTTTTATTTTCACAAGTTTTTGTCGCTATAGTTGACTCTCTGATATTAATTAATGTTTTTTTTTAAAATTGGTGTGATAGGCTTAAAAGAGTATGCTTTCTATGGAATAATTAGGAAGGTCATGTATTTTTATAATTAGAATTGCCGATTCAACTTAAATGTCAAAATATGATTCATATATCCTTGTTATAATGTCAATATATTCTATATTTCAACAACTTTACACGTTATCTTTCTCTCCCTTTAACTAATTAGGTTAGTGATCTTACCGAATCAGAGATGGATCGTCACAGCTAACTCGGGTAGAAGTTGAATGAGATGGGGAGAGGTACCTGCAAGACACTCTGATGACAAAGTAAGTTGCAGAATGAGCAAACAAGTATGAGTTTAGAGAGAGATGATGAATTGAATACCTGACCTTCTTAGGAGAGATGGTATTTATAGCCCCATCGTTGGGCCAAGGTTCCCACTATTGGGCCACGTTGAGGCCCAACAACAGGAACTGCCAGGGCTTACGTGTGTATAGAGTCCAGCAAGTGTACTCCCTCCTGGTCAACTGCTCCGCGAGAACAGTGTTGGACTCGTGATTTCCAGAGGGCAGTTTAAGATGGCTGTCATGAGATCGTGGGCCGCGTCCTCCAACGGTCGGGTGGGGAGTTGCCCAACAGTCCCTAACTTGGGCTGTTTTTGGGCTTCCTGTTCGAAGGGCAAGTGTAGGCCCAATCTAGATCAGGAGCCCCCCAAGTTATGGCCCTTGAGCAAAATGGCGGTGACTTGAGTTCAGCTCTCGATACCGGAGACTTGATCGAGGAAGACGACCAAAGTCCCCCGAAAGCAACGAGTTGTTGCCCGCGTGGGGGACAAGCTCGAGTGTGTCGGGGGATATTATGGATGAGCGGGCAACGAGACCGAAGGGGTCAGTCGCTTGCTCGATAGGACCGTATTAGTGATGGGGAGCCTCCGCGAGATTCCCTTTGACGCGCCCGTCTTGAGGGAGTTGTCGATATGTCGAGCATTACTTCGTCCCTGAGGTGGTCGAATAGATGTGCCCCTATACGTGCTCTACTGTCGAGCTTTCCCTTGCGTGGGGTATCTATCTCGTGCGTGTCTGGGGATGACACGTAGGAGTCGGGCATATGCTCGTCAATCCAGAAGGGACGCGTGGTTGGCAGTTGAGCCACGTGGCTAATGCTTTTGGGTGCCACCCCTTCAAGGGGAAAGCCAAAAGGCCCAATGAAATGATGACCTTTCATGAGTGACCTCTTGGAGCGTGGGTCACCTATAAAAGGGGGCCCCTGGGTCTCATTTGTCATCTTCTCAAGTTTCCTTTAAACTTTTCTTGCTCGTGGTGTGAAGCGATCCTCTCAACTTCCCAGATTTCCTTGCTCGTTGTGCGAAGCAATCCTCTTAACTTCTTAGATTTTCTCTTTGAGTTCTTCATCCAAGTAAGTTACAACCACTTAACACCACATTTCTTAAGCGTCTCTGGATTAAATGTCTAAATTATGCCTTGATTGGATGAACATTTATGAGTTTTATGATGAATACTCATGAATGTTCATTGAAGTTCATGGATTCTGGGTCGAGCATTCATGAATGTGCCGAACACTTTATGAACGTTCATTAGCTATAGTGTCGGGGAGGCCTCCCCGAATAGTGTCTGTAACACAGGGGATGGCTTCCCCTGATACAGGGATTATCTCGGGCTTCTCGCTCGATGAGTGATCATCCCCCCGACAAAATAACCTCCCAACGTAATAGTCCGCTTTAGCGTGTAGTCGAGGGCTTGGGTCGAGTTCGCCGCCCTTTCACTTGATCTGCGGTGGAAGGGTGGATTTGATAATTTCGAATTCACTATTTTCCCCTGCTTTTCAGGTATAATGCTGCACTCACTCGGGGACGACATTCCAGCCGCCAATCATGAAGACGAGCCCCACACTGACGAGGAGCCTTTGGTTTGGGTTGCTCCTGAGCCCCGGAAGACGCGACATATGCATTCAATTTCCCGGAGGTAGGGGCATAAGGGGCCACCGCCAATTGGATGCTCCAAATCTCCCATTGCATCGAAGAATATGCTCGACGTACCCGAGAAAATAGTTCTCCATGTATGAATTTGCTTTTAAAGAGGCGGGGAAGCACTTGCCCCTTCAATGATTTTCAAGTCGGGGTTTTCCAGTGGCTTCAATTGGCTCCTTCTCAACTCCATCTGAACGCGCTGGCGTTTATGAGAGCGTTTGAGATCGTTTTCCAGTATCTGAGGATAGGTGCCACACTACCCCTCTTTTTTCGTATCTTTAACCTCCAAAGACAATCTGTCAGAGGGGGCAGGCGTGGGTATCATTCAAGCAATTCGGGAAGCTCTTCAGGCCTTACCTGGAGTCTGTCCAGAATTTCAAAGATAGGTATTTCTTCGTGAAGCCCCTGACGGACGCGGCCATAGATTCCCTGTATACTTGTGTGGAAGAGGTGGAGGATGGGCGGCCAGTTACCTGACTTATGGCCAGATTTCCACTTGAATGTCAGTGGAAGCACTATTAACAAAGGCCCGAATATTATGCTGTGAAACCTGAGGACCTAGACGCTCCAGTCCAACTTTCGTACGAGAAGCTGTCGGCTTATGTCAAGAGTTTCTCCCCCGTGAAGTGCGTGGATATGAACAACAACCTCTTGTTCGACGATGAGGGGGAGTATTTTTTAGTCAATAGGTTGATCAACACGAAGGCCTTGCTCGAGTGCTCCTCAAATGGGGAAGCCATGAGGCTTTTAGGTAGGGGACGTAGCCTAGTTAATTTGCTCCTCTTTATGCGGGAACGTGCTCGCATTATTTTTTGTTTTCCAACCCAACTAACGATTCTTTTTTATTGCAGGTTGAATGGAATCCCTTTCTGAGCGTTTGTTGAAGTTGAGGCCCAAGAATGCGTCCACCTCTGGGCCAAAACATAGAGTCACCCAGCTTCAGGAATAGGCCAAACATGCCGGTCGGGCCAATGGTTCCCCTTCCTCATCAAAAAATTTGGATTCCTCTACTGAACCCGTCCAGATTCCCGTCAACGAGCCCGAGGCTATGAGGAAGCGTGTGGATAGTGCTGCGGGCATAACGCCCGAGGGTGACAAAGTGCCCGTGGGGGTCTTTGTATTTCCTCCTTGCCACCTAAACTGTGATCTCTTCACTGGGGAGAGCTCCCTCGGCGTGCACGAGGAGGAAATAGAGGAAATCTTGACTAAAGATAAGGAGGTTCGTCGGAAGCACTTTGCTGAGGGTGTGGCCGTTGTGATAAGAGTGCTCGAGATAGCTCTTTCGCTAAACGATGAGTCCTTGAGTGCTCAAGCCTCTCTCGACACAGCCTATGCCAAAATTCACAAGCTGAAGGCCAAAAATGAGAAGTTAAAGTGTGATATCCTCAACCACGAATCAAAGTTCGAGGCCCAAGTTCGGCTTCTCAAGGATTTAAATGAGCCAAGGCCTCAACTGGAGGCCGCCACTAAAGAGAACAAGTGTCTGGTCACTCGTACCTCGGAGTTAGAAGGGATCACTGCCCCAGCCGAGGATGAGACCGATGCAGAGAAGAACATGGAGACCAGGGCAGGTTTGATCGCTCGCATCCGCGTGCTCGAACAAGACGTCATTGATACCCTTGGCTACGGCTTCAACACTGCCGTCGAGCAGCTGAAGGTCTTGAACTCAGGAGTTGAGGTAGTGGTCAAGGGGGCGGGCCCATTTAACTAAGTCGTTGATGGGAAGATCCTTTATCCCCTGATAGTAGCGACGAGGAGGATGAAGCTTGATTGTATTTTTTATTCAGGGCATGTGTGTCCGCTATCATTTCAGGGCCTGCGTGCCCGCTATCATTCATTTAGTTTTGTGGCCGTCGTGCCTAAACTGTAATTTTGAACAACATCGGCCCTTGTGGTCGGCATATTATAATTGCGTTATTTTGCTTTGATGCCCATATAATTGCGTTGTTTATGACTGTTTATTTGATGAATACTTGGTATAACCTTTGGATATATGTGCCCGACCATTGTTGTGGTCGTTATAAATTTTCCACTAAGTTCATGTTTTTCGTGTGGAGATATGCGCTCGACCCTAATATCAGTTTGACACACTTTGAAATGTGTCGAGGGCGCGGAGTGGGGATCTGCGGGACGGGCGTATGATCGTGATCGGGATCCTACGCTCGTGGCGTGAACTTCCTATTGCGAGTTGGGTGTTCTGCCATCTCGGGGTACTTCGACAGTAGAGCTTGATCGAGGTGTCCCTGTCAGGAAAGGATGTTTCTCGTTAAAATGAACAACATTATGCTTTTGTTGGTTGGTAGGTCGCGTCTGTGCCTCGACTCTCCTATGTGGTCGAGCTTTTCCCTTCGTCGACTGAAGATGAATATTCAACGACAAAATTCCTCAACAGGTGAGGAACTTTAGCTATAATATTGTTTTAGCTTCACAACATTCAAGGGTCGAGGTAGTGGTTCTCCATTTAATTGCTCGAGGTAATATGCTCCAGTGCTCGTAGCTCTCTGGACGCGATAAGGTCGCTCCCAGTTTGCGGCCAACTTTCCTTTGTAGGAATCCTTCTGGTTTCTTCACAAGACTAGGCTGCCGACCTGAAATTCGCGTTTTATGACTTTGTTGTCATGGCGTAGGGCTACCTGTTGTTTCAGTATGGCCTCGCGCAGGGCTTCTCCTGATCGAATTTCTTCAACAAGGTCGAGCTTGTCTCTCAGGGCCTCGTCGTTCATCTTCTTATCAAGGGGCGTTTCAGTTCGCCTAGATGGCTCCATGATTTCTACTGGGATGACTGCCTCGGTGCCGTAAGTCAGTTAGAATGGTGTCTCGCTGGTCGTCGAGTGGGGTGTTGTTCGATAAGCCCATAAGACACTGTAATTCTTCGACCCATCCCCTTTTGGCTTCGCCTAGCCTACGTTTGAGTCCTCGTAAGATAACCTTATTTACGGCTTCGGCTTTCCCGTAAGTCTGGGGGTGTTCAACTGAGGTAAAATGTTTGGCACCGAGTTTGGCAATGAAGCTTTGAAAACCTTGGTCAGTGAAATGGGTGTCGTTGTCCGTGACGAGTGCCTGTGGGCTTCAAACCGAGCGAGCATGTTTCGTTTGTAAAAATGGAGAATGTTGTGCGAGGTGATTTTTGCGAGGGCTTCGGCCTCTATCCACTTTGTAAAATAATCTACGACCACGACGAGGAATTTGTTTTGGTATGTCCCTTGCACGAATGGTCCGAGGATGTCCATTCCCCACCAGGAAAATGGCCACGGGGACGATAATGTGTTCAGATCGTGCGGTGGGGAGAGGTGAATGTCGGCATGTCTTTGGCACTTGTCACATTTCTTGATGTGTTCTTTGGCGTCTTGTTGCATGGTCGGTCAGTAGTACCCCGCTCGCAATGCTTTTCGCGCTAGGGACTTTCCGCCCATGTGTTGGGCATTGATTCCTTCGTGAACTTCCCGTAGTATCTCGGGGACCACGGACTCTTCGACGCACTTCAAGAGTGGGATGGAAAATCCCCGACGATATAGTTTGTGTTCGAGCACCACATAAGAGCATGCCCGTCGTTTGGTCGTGGTTGCCTTCCTTTGGTCCAGGGGAAGCTCTCCTTTCGTTAGGAAATTGAATACCGGGGTCATCCAGCATGAGTTGTCCCCGATGGCATTTACTTTGGGTAAAGGCATGAATTTTTCAATGCTCGGGCGAGATAGGGATTCTTGTATGACATATTTTTCCTGCCTTTCTTCTTCGTACTTATGAGCTTCGAAAGTATGTCGGCCTGTGTGTTTTGTTCGCGTGGTACGTGAGTAATTTCTGCTCGGTCGAACTTTTTCATATGTTCTCTGACCAAGTTTAAATATTCGACGAGGTTGTTGTTCTTAGCCTGGTACCCCCCTTGAACTTGAGACGCGAAAAGTTGGGAATCAGTGGAAATTTGTATCTCGCGGGCGCCTAAATCCTCGGCCAGTCTTAGACCTGCGAGTAAAGCCTCGTATTCTGCCTGATTGTTTGAGGTTGGAAAGGAGAGGGTGAGCGAGTGTTCGATCACTACGCCTTCCTCGTTTTTAAGGAGGATTCCTGCTCCGCTCCCGGTCGAGTTGGAGGCTCCATCGACAAAGATGGTCCATTTGTGCTCCTTCCATGCGGGAGGTTATGAGCGGCCATCTCTGTGATGAAATCGTCCAGAGCCTGGGCCTTCAGGGCCTTCCTGCTTTCATACTGAACGTTAAATTCTGAAAGCTCCAAAGACCATTTCAGCATTCAGCCTTCCATGTCTGGTCGACCTAAGAGCTGTCTCACGGGCTGGTTTGTTCGTACGACGATCGTGTGCGCGAGAAAATAGTGTCTAAGCCTTCTTGCTATGTTGACAAGAGCCAAAGCCACCTTATCGATCTGTTGGTATCTGACCTCGGGCCCCTGAAGCGCTTTGCTCGTGAAATAAACGGGTTTTTGTCCGTCATGAGTCTCGCGAATGAGGGCCGCACTGACGGCTTCGACGAAGATAGCCATATATAGAAATAATGTCTCCCCATCGACTGGTCGTAATAGCACGAGCGGTTGTGAGAGGCTCTGTTTGAGATGGAGAAGGGCCTATTTTCATTCCTTGGTCCACTCGAAAGCTTCCTCCTTGTGCAGGAGTTTGAAGAAAGGCAGGGCGTATTGAGCGGATTTTACGTCGAAACAGGAGAGTGATGCGAGCATACCATTCAAGACTTGTATGGATTTTTTCGAAGTGGGTGTAGGGAGGTCAGAGAAAGCTCGACACTTGTCGGGGTTGGCTTCGATTCCTCGTTCCGTTAGGTAAAAGCCGAGGAACTTTCCTGCCTTAACCCAGAACATGCACTTCTCGGGGTTAAACCTTATTTTACATTGCCTTACTTGAGCAAAGACTTCCCTGAGATGGGCAGCATAATTGATGTCTACTCGGGATTTGACGATCATGTCGTCCATGTATACCTCGAGCATATCTCTGATCTGGCTGCGGAATACTTTATTCATCATCCGCTGATACATTGCTCCTGCATTTTTCAGACCGAAGGGTATTATGTTGTAGTAATAGTTGCCCGAGCTGGTCATGAAAGCAGTGTAGTGTTTGTCGCTCATTGCCATTGGGATTTGGTTGTAGAATGAATAGGCATCCATAAAAGATAAAAGTTTATAGTCGATCGAGTTGTCGACCAATATGTCAATATTAGGCAAGGGGAATACATCTTTGGGGTATGCCCGGTTAAGGTCGGTATAGTCAACACACATACGCCATTTTCCATTATTTTTCTTAACAAGTACAACATTTGACAGCCAGGTTGAATACCGGGCTTCAGAAATAAATTTGCCTCTAGGAGGTCTTTTATAGCTTTTTCAGCAGCCTCCGCTTTCTCGTGAGACTGCCTACGCCTACATTGTACTACTTCCCTAGCGGATGGATCAATGGCGAGTTGATGACAGGCGACCTCAGGGTCAAGACCGGGCATCTCCGCAGCGCTCCATGCGAACAGATATGCGTTCTCCCTCAAGCAGGTCTTGATCTGCTTTCTCGCTAAGTCGGGGAGTCCGATGCCAATCTTCACCCCTCTGCTCGGGTCTTCATCGAGAGGGACGAGCTCAAAGTCCCCATCCAGATTGGTCAGAGGAGCTCCTGCTCGTCGTTTAAGGGTTCATCTTGGTCGAAGCGAGTGTCCAATAAGATCGAATCGACCTTTGGAGGGGCCCTCTGTACCTCCACTCTGGTGGGCTGTGGCTCTGACTGCTGAGGCTCTGGTCGCGCTGTTGCAGCTTTTTTGGCGGGCCATGCCCCGGTGTCGACTGTGCTTTATCCCTTGGCCTTCGCGTTGAAGCATCTTCGGGAGGCTGTCATGTCGCCTTGAATGGTGGCGACCCGTGCCCTCTTGGTGTAGAACTTCATCTTTATATGGAAGGTGGAGGGAACCACGGTCAGCTCTGCCAGTGTCGGCCTCCCAAGGATGCAGTTGTAGAGGGATGGACAGTCGATGACGAGGAAGTGCACCTTGACCTTCTTGGTAGCAGTATCTTCTCCAAAGGTGACCATAAGCTCCACGTACCCCCACGACTTGGAGATCGAGTCATTAAAGCCCTGCAAGTCTGACCCCACGTATGGTGAAAGGTGAGAGTCATTGAGCTGCATGGTTCTGAACAACTGATTGTACATCACGTCGATAGAACTTCCCTCGTCGACCAGGACGCAATGGACGTCAAAGTTAGCCATTCTTGCCTTTATCATAAGAGGGATGGCTGAATTGGGGGCTCCCCCGGGAAGTTTCTCGAGGTAAAAGGTGATCAGCTCTGATCTGCCTTTCACCCTCTTGAAGATCATCGTTTGCGGGGGAGCCGCATCGACCAGTTCGTCCAACTTCCTCTTTGCTGAATTTATAGTCAAGTCATTAAACCCTCCACAATTTATGACCATGGTGGATGGGAAGTTTTCCCACCTGCTGTGCGTAGACAGAGGCTCTTTCATATGTTCGGGGACGTAAAAGTCCTCTGGTCTCGTGACCGAGAATGCGGTTTAGATGGGGACCGACTCGTCAGATGGTCGGGCATCCTCCTCTACCTCCCTTGTTTCACGGGCATCTCGACGAGGGGTGTCGCCGTGCCGATATTTCTTGAGCCCCCTTTTATAAGGGTCTCGATAGCATCCTTGAGATGGACACAATCTTCGGTCACGTGCCCATGGCTCCGGTGATACTGGCAGTACTTGCTTCGATCTACCCCGGGTTTAGCAGGAGCTGGGCGAGGACGCTTGACGCCGCCGTCTTTGAAATATTTATTTGTGCACTCCGCTAAGATGCGCTTGCGGGAAGCCATTAGCGGAGTGTACTCAGTGAACCTCCCTGAGGGTCCTCTTTGTTCCCGAGCGTCTCGGGGTTTGTCGTCCCTTCTCTTCTCGCCAGTTCATCGAGGAAGGGAGGTGTATTGTCGCAGATGACTGGTAGATCTGTGATTCCTGGGATCTCAAGCTCTGCTGGCTGCTTCTCTCTCCTCGTAGTCCATGTAGGCTCTGGCTTTCTCGAGGAGGGCATCGAATATCTGGGGTGGTTCGATTCCTACGGCCTTTCTGAATTCCGTGCCCGGGAGGAGTCTCCTCTCGAGCAGGTATCTCTTCATGTGATCGGTACAGGAGACCTGGATGGCCTCCCGGTTGAACTGATCAATAAATTCCCTCAGCGTCTCATCGTGTCTCTAGACGATGGCCTCGAGGGCTGCTTCGGTCTTCGGGTGTCGTCGCAAAGTAGTTAATAAACTGATGAATTGATTCTTCAGATTTTTCTAAGAGGTAATTGACCCCGGGGCGAGACCTTTGTACCAGTCCATCGCAGCTTTCTTCAAAGTCGCGGGGAACAACCGACATTTGATTAGTCCCCCGACATTGTGATAGTGTAGCATGGTCTCAAACTCGTCTATATGGTCAACTCGGTCGGTGATGCCGTCATATTCTTTTAGGTGGAGAGGCTTCTCCATTCCCGGGGGAATGGGTGCCTCCATGATAGCTTGTGACAAGGGATCGCGGGGGTCGTCCTCGTCACTCTGTTCGGGCGAGCGAGACAGAGATCTAACGTAGTAGCGGTTATGGTGGCCCTGGTCGCGCGGAGCTGTCCTCGGCCGATATGGTCGCTCGTTGTTCCCCTGTTTTTGTCTCCAGGGGGTCTTCGTTCTTGACGCGAGGGGCCATGATCGTGTCTCCCCGTATCAACAGGCTGGTCCCTTTCCAATGTGAGGCGTCGCCCGATTGGTCACGGGGAAGGGCTTCGAGAGATGTCCCGACTACGTCTCCACGGGGGAGATTGGGGATGTTCCTCTGCTTGTCGAGGAGGAGGATATTGAGGTCTCCTGTGTCTTCTTGGGGCTCTCCGATCGTCTTCGAGTGCCCTCAATCTTTCTCCCTGAGCGAAGATCAGGTAGTTGGTCTGATTTATCGCCGCGAATAGTGCCCTGGTCGTGGCGTCTGCCCCAGCGAGAACGGGGACCTCATGGAACTGAACATGTTGGTAGTTCTGGGGAGGTGGCCGATCATTTTCGAGTCAACGAGGCAGTGATGCCGAAGAAGTAGTTGCTCCGTCTCTATAGTCAGAAGGCCCGGGCATATTAACGTCGGGGGTTGTGTTGTGGCTGGTGGTACTAGCGTTGTCGAGGCCGACATTGTTATCGGCGATGCTGTTGTTGACGTCGATGATACAGACATTCATGTTTTCTGGAGTCTGGTCAGCCATGACAGTCGGGGATTGTTTAGCTTTGGTCTCAAGTAAATAGAAGACGGGGAAGCAAGTTTGTCACAGACGACGCCACTGATCTTACCGAATCAGAGATGGACCGTCACAGCTAGCTCGGGCAGAAGTTGAATGAGATGGGGGGGGGGGGGGGGGTACCTGCAAGACACTCTGATGGAAAAGTAAGTTGCGGAATGAGCAAGCAAGTATGAGTTCAGAGAGAGATGATGAATTGAATACCTGGCCCTCTTATGAGAGAGGGTATTTATAGCCCCGAGCGCTGGGCCAAGATTCCCACTATTGGGCCATGTTGAGGCCCAATAACAGGAACTGCCAGGGCTTACGTGTGTATGGAGTCCAACAAATGGACTCCCCCCTGATCAACTACTCCGCGAGAACAGGGTTGGACCCGTGATTTTCGGAGGGCAGTTTAAGATGACTGTCGTGGAATCGTGGGCCACGTCCTCCAATGATCGAGTGGAGAGTTGCCCAACAGTCTCTAACTTGAACTGTTTTTGGACTTTCCGTTTAAAAGGCAAGTGTAGGTCCAATCCAGATCAATTAGTAAACATAGTTCAAATAGGTAATTCCAATATGTTTTTTGATTTGAACAAAATGACTAACTTATAAATTATAATAGAAAGAGTTTCATATGATATGCTATAGTTCTTAATTTAAGATACCTTATATTGATTCTAAATTAAATGAATATATGAATAAATGAATAGTGTGGGTTTTGCTTGGAGTGAGCCATGTATCATGAAGTAATCAAAGTGAATTTGAGAATATGATTGTTTTGGGATGTTACAGAATGTATATTATTTCCTCAGTCCTAAAATAAGTGTTTTTCTAATTAAAAAAATTTGTCTTAAAATAATAGTCTATGTACTTTTTTAATGCAAATTAATTAATTTTTATCAACTTTATCTCTAATAATTATTGTCTACACTCTTTTCAAGATAGAAAATTATACTATGTATTTATGACAATGTTTAACAATCAATAATAATTAAGATAATTTTATAAAAATATTATCTTTATTAACTCAATCATTAGTTTTCTTAAATCTATATATAACAACCTTAAACGATTTTTATTTTGAGATAGAGGAAATATTATAAACTCTTAACACATTCCTCAAGTTTATGTCTTATTTCCTTCACTTGTAGCATCTTAAACGGTTCAGTTTAATTTATTTTCTTGTCAATTATGTTGAGATTGACAACCCTTAATTATTTGTTGTTAGAATTATTCAAATTATTCACATGTTAATATCTCTCAATTTTATAGAATTAGAAGTTAGCTACTAAATCAAAATTTTGAGAACTCAATGCATTCATTGAAGATACATTATAAATACAGTAAATTGGACTTTGTTTTAGACACACAGGTTACAAGAATGAAGTTTTTGTTGCGGTCTTACTTGCATGTGGCCGCATTGCAAGTAGCAGATGGATACTTCAAAGAAAGCACAAAGTTATGTGAGACATTCAACATTCAACGTGGTTTCTCCATTATTAAGGTTATCTATTGTCTTCCTCTTTACGTAATGCTATGTTTATCGTGCACACGATATCTATGCGATTGTGGTTATAACAAATTTATAATATTTTAGCAATATCTTATGGTATATTGGTTGAGAAAGATACATGTTTCAAGAACTTATGATCCTTATTTCTTTTCTGCAAAAGCCTTTAAGATTTTTTAAAGAGCGTTTATCTGTTATGATTCGTCAAAAAATATTATGTCAAATATTGTCTTGATAGAAAATTATGAAGCCAATAAAAATTTGTCCATGCTTCATAATTTTTTTGACTCCACCACTAATAACAAGTGTATAATGTTTTTTACACGTATATAAATTTCTTCTATTTTTACTCTTTAAATAATATTTAAATATATTGATCATATTTTTATTACATAATTAAAGAATTAATTTTTGAGTAAAAAAAATATGATTAATTTTTAATTAAAGAATTAAAAGTACCTAAATGAATGAATTAGAAAAAAACCTAAAGAGGGCCATCTGATTGTATCAGATGACTATAATTTCGTGTGACCATGTTAAGGTCATGGTATAAGCTACACAAGATTGTTCTTATAATTAAAACTAACAGCCAAATAAAAACTAACATATGGCAATATAATTACAATTAAAAAAAGAAAAAAAAGAAAAAGAAAGAGAAAGGATTGAAAGCTAATATCTTGAAAACAGAAGCGAAAATAATCTGCAGTAGCGCATAAGTGGTATTGAACAGTACCCTCGAAATAATTATATTTTATTTTATTTCCTCATTTTGAATTAAAAAAATCTAAATCTTGTTCTAAATAATTGAAGTTATATGTTTTCCTTCTTTTGTAACATTATTCTAGGAAATCGAGTATTTAGTATTGTCCCCACATGTTCTAACAAAGATAAATTAATTTAAACAATTTTTTTTCACCATCATTATTAACATCTTAACTTCAAATGATTGCCAAATCATTAACACATCTACTATTTGAGTTACGTTACACGTGACACATCTTAACTTTTCAATTCATTAGAAATTAGTATCATGCATGTTTATGAATTTGTTGAATTAATCTCAGCCTCATTTGAAATTATCCTGTGTGTTTTTAAAATTATCGTTCAATATTTTTTTCAACTTGATGACATATTTAAAAGTACAACGAGCTCCCAAAACTCAATTTGGAAAGTATCTAGTCGATTATATAGATATCGAAGAGCATGTTTAGTTAGAGCATTAACCATTTCAGTATTCATTTAGATAAAGAAAAACTGATATAGTACATGATTATTCTAAACTCGTGTTTTGACTTTCGTCTCCACTCGTATTATTACTAAATTAGATACTGTATTTCAGTAAGTAATCATTAGTTATTAATATTTGTTTCTAGTATCAAAATTGACCCAACACATCTCAAAGTCTAAGATAAAAAAAAAAAGTAAAATATATATTTTTTTAGGGTTAAACATATTTGATCATTATAAATATCTTAAATTTTATTTTAGTTCCTATTCAAAAAATGATATTTCTAATTACAAATTTTTTATTCATAAAATTTTAATTCTTATTATTTTTTAAAATTTTAAAAACGGTATAATTACTTTTAAATTTTTAAATTTTTTAATAATTTTTTTCATAAGTATTTAGTATATTATAAAATATTTATTTATCAAATTTTATAATTTTTTAAAATAAAAAGAATTAAATATAAATTTTTTAAATTTCAAAAGATATTTGATAAAAACAATAAAAATTTCGACTTAGAAATCAAATTTTAAGTTTTTTATTTTATTTTTTTTATAACGTTCTAAACATATATGTAAAATAATCATTCAAAAATACACATTAATTTAATAATAGAGATTAAAATCACGTACATAATAATTTTGTAAGGACTATATCAATTTTTTTATAGGGATAAAAAACAAAATTTCGTAATTTATAGAGACCAAAAATATATTTAATCCATTTTTTATAAGTTAATAATAAAATTTTGTAAAATTTTTAGGTTTTTTATTTAAATATTTTTTTAATTGGCTTGATAAGAATATCTTAAAGATGGTTTAAAATTGGAACCTAATCCACTTTTTAATAAAAATAATTAGTTTTATATTGATAATAAAGGAGAAGAAATATACAAATATACTAAAAATATTATATTATATACAGATTTACTAAAAACATTAAAGCTCCAGCTATTTTTTTATACATTTATAAAATGTAAAACTATATCTTAAATAATTAGTCAAACTTTTAACTTGATAATTAAAAAAAAAGCATGTTTATGTTAATTAGTTTGTTGCGTATAGATAAAAAAAAGTAGTTTTTATGTTTACATGATGTTGAAAGCCATTTTCTAATAAATCTTGGATTTCTTAATCCACTTTTGCACATTCTTAGAAGTTATTAGTGAAATTTTTATAATATTATTAGAATTGTGATAGGTATATTCAAATTCATTGTATTCCAAAATTTGTCCTCTCATTTATCAAATATTTTCTCACAAGATCTCCTTGGGTTCAAGACTGCACAAGGATTGATCAGCTCAAGACACATCCTTAAAGTACTGATGACTAAAATTACAGTTTGAGATTGCACAAGGATAATTGAACTTTTGAGCTTTAATCCAAGTGGTTTAAGCTTTATCCAATCGACATTTCCATTAATGGCACAAAGTGAACACTTCCATTTTAGAAAAGCAAGCTTTATGTGCAAAGTCAATTCTTGAGCCTCTAACTTGTTCCCTCTGATCACACTCCATCTACAAAGTCAGAAGCAAGTGTGTTTAAAGCATAACCACTCCATCTTAGCCAGTACACAAGGCATTGAAACTTGATTTCTCAAAAAATCACATGTTGAGCTTAAACATGTGATTTTGAATTCTGATCATATACAAGCCTCCATACTTGTTGCTTATAAATAGAGGCACTATTTGTGAGCTAAAAGACGATCTTAAGCACCCTGAAATACACCAAAGACAAATCAAGCATGAAAATCAATACACTTGCACATAAACACCCCTAGGGTAAATCCACTTGGTTGTCTTACAAAAAAGACCATATTATGCATGTGAGGTATCTTAGCAAAAACAAGTAAAATACAAGATCATAGTCCCTCGATGACGCTATCTATGTTGTATTTCAAAATGATCTTAGTCCCTAAAGAAAAATTCTAAGATATCTTGCAGCATTGTTAGTCATGGTTATAGGATGACCCACGCCCGTCCCTTTTACATCCAAAGATAGTGTTATTTACTAAATCAATGGTAAGATAACAATGTCAAAGGAAATAGGAAATAAACATAAAAGACTTTTGAGTAGGTAGAATGTTCCTAGTTATTTGCTCAAATTCAAAACCAAAACATCATTGTTATTTTCAAAACAAACACCAACAGTTTCAAAACATCTTTCAAACTTGAAAGCATTTTCAAAAGATCAAACACTTTATATACATTCTTACGAACGAGAATCATTACAAAGTTTGCCTAGACAAAGGTCTCTTTCCAAAATACTTTCAAAAACCACACAAAGCATATTTTCAAACAAAAGCAAGTGATCTAGCAAGTAATTAAGAGCCCATGGAAAACCATGGATGAAAAGGGTGCTAATACCTCCCCTTTTCATAATATACCCCCGAACTCAAGAAAAAATCTCAAAGGTCTTTCCTGTGCTTTTTCACCTTTTCTTTTGGATAAAAGAAAAGTCGGTGGCGACTCTTCCTAACCGCAACATTTGCGATCAAACGCAAAACAACCAAGTCAGTTCTTCCACCGTATCACAGAACTGGCGACTCTGCTAGGGAAAATTCTTAAAGTGGGGTTACCTTAGGGTTAGATCAAATTTACTTGCTTTCATTGTTTGACTTGTATGCTTTACATTATGGTTCTTTGTTTGGGTTTGAATCCTCTACCCGGATTTGGGATACCTTATAGGTAAGTAGCAATATGTTGTGGAAACTGTGCGGGGTATACCGACATGGTCTAAGCAATAACTACGTTAGTGTGACATATTTGTGGGTACCGGTAGCCCTTGAGTAGTCAAGGAGAATACGAGGCCGCTGAGTGATGTCATGAAGCACTAACAAACTTTTAGAACCTTTACTTGACCAACTTGGCCATTACGACATAGTGAGATGACCGACTTTGGTGCAGTCCGAATATGGTAGATACTTGATACTACACTCATTGAGGTTTGTTTTTGGGATATTTTGGTCGCCATTAAAGAGGCTTGCGCTGAAACAATACCCAAGGAAACAAACCAGTGATATTGAGCTTCTTAGAACCCGGTTACTATTACTAGGACATGTTTGAGCCAACTAAACTTCAAGAGGTTACTACCTATGAGACTCCATGCAAGCCTAAACCTAAGGACTTGTTTTATTTTTTTGTATATATTTAATTGTACATAACATCATAAACATCATAATATCATACTCATATTCGCTAACCATTTCAAGGATCTTGAAATTTATCTTTGTTCTGTTTTATAGAACATGGATTCTATTCGCAGGAAAACCATTCAAGTCAACCTTGTAAGGATCCCTCCTTAACTTAAAGAGCTAGCATTAAGAATTCCTGAAAACTCTCCATTTATCGAGAGACATGGTCGCCTACTAAACTTGGTCACCTCCAACACTGATGAAGACATGATGAAGGTGCTCTTCTAGTTCTTTGATCCTTTACACCATTACTTCACATTTCCCGATTATCAACTTGTGCCAACTTTGGATGAATTCTACCAACTCTTGAGGATTCCCTTTCTCAATCAACTACCTTTCAACGGTACGGAAAGAGATCCAAAGCCAGAAGAGATTGCTCAAGCTCTACACTTGCAACCATCTGATATCACAACTAATTGGGAAACAAGGAGTGGTGTCAAGGGTTTCCTAGCAAAGTTCTTGTTTGAGAAAGCCCAAAACTGTTGGAACTCTTTGGATTTGCAAGCTTTTGAGGAAATTGTGGCTCTCCTCATATATAGGATGGTTTTGTTTCCAAATCCTGACCAACTCATAGATGTGAACACCGTCAAAATCTTCATGTCTTGTAACCTGGTGCCTACTTTGCTAGGAGACATCCTACATTATTTTCACACTCGCACTATGAGGAAAAGAGGTATCCTTATGTGTTGTACTCCTCTCTTGGCAAGATGGTTTATTTCACATCTTCCCCAATCTGTATTGAAAAACGAGCAAGGTTCAAGGTGGTCACATAGGTTGATGACACTCAAACATTCAGATATTCATTGGTGTTCCCGATCTATAGAGAATGTTACTATTGTCGACCGTTGTGGAGAATTCCCTAATGTCCCCTTACTTGGCATTAGAGGAGGTATCACCTACAACCCCTGTTTATCTTTAAGACAATTTGGTTACGCCCGAAGGCATGGCCCATACAAGATTCTCATTCAAGGTTTGGTATTTGACTACGAGAACGACGATCAAGGTCATCGCCATATATTTATCTGAGCTTAGAGGATGTTGAACAAGGTAGATAGCAAGACATTGGGGCATAAGAATTCCATCCCTATTGAGCCTTACCTCAAATGGGTACGAGCTCATGCCTAAAGTCTTATAATGCCTTACCCGTTCATTCTCCCGATGATCATAGAGCCTGTTGTTGAAGGAGATGTTCCATACACTATCATGCATCCTGACATGCCCACCTCTCTTGAAGACTTACAAAGGGATTGGATACATCTTAAGGGGGAGCGAGACACTTTCGAGGCCCAATTCTACGCTAGCGAGAAGAAGGTTTTGGAACTCACTAAGCAACTTCATGAGGAGCGGAGCCTGAACGCCTACATCGCACCAAAGAGGATGCGTATAATTTTTTTTATCTTAGAGTTTCTATATTTCTTTGTAAGCCCAAAAGAGGCATGATGTACTCAAGATTTGACTTATTAATATAACGTGTGCTCCTTTTTGGTCTAAAGCAAATTTAAATATCTAATTTCCTTGAAATCATTGCATATGCATTTACCATTCATCATAACATAAGCAGGTTTCTTACAACAAGTCTCCTAATATTTCTACTGTTTATTTCAGTAAGATGGATCTCGAGCAGACAGTAAAAGACCTCAAAGCGCAGAATGCTCAGTTTCAACAGATGTTCTTGACTCTAGCCAGAGGACAAGAGGACTTGAAACTTTGCTGGTTGAAGAGAAGAGGAAGAAAGCAAAGAAAATAACCGGAGTTCTGAATATGGGAAGAAGGTTCCAATGACAAGCCAGGCGAACCCTAGACTTTGTAACGTCATCTGGTGAAAAGGATAATCAAGAAGGGAACGGTAAGGAAACAGTTGCCCAGCCAGAATCTGAAGAGGAAGAAGAAGAAGATTACTCTGAATAGCAATATCCTCCGGCCGATGACAAATACAAACATCTGGAAGAACGTCTAAGTGCAATGGAAATTCAGAAAGTGCCCGGGCTGGACTTTGAGGAGCTAGGTTTAGTGTCTGGGATTGTTATTCCACCAAAATTCAAGGCACCAGTATTTGCTAAGTACGATGGGGTTTCGTGTCCCAAGATGCATCTCTGATCTTATGTGAGGAAGATACAGCCTCACACTGCTGACAGATATTTGTGGGTCCACTTCTTTCAAGACAATCTATCCAAGACTCAGCTAGATTGGTTCTATCAACTGGAAAGGGCCAACATTCATAACTGGGAAGACCTTGCCGCTGCCTTCTATAAACAATATCAATACAACACAGACTTTGCTCCCACCCGTACTTAACTCCAGAGTATGGCTATGGTTTCAAGTGAAGGTTTCAAAGACTACACTCACAAATGGAGGGACATAGCAGGAAGAGTCCAGCCTCCCCTTTATGAAAGAGAACTAGTAAACATGTTTCTGGGTACCTTGTCTGTTCCTTTCTTTAATCATTTAATTGGAAGCTCCTCAGCAGGCCTCACTGAATTAATCTTGACCGGGGAAAGAATAGAATTTGGGATTAAGAGTGAGAAGATTCAAAAGGACGCATCTTCCACTGCTGTAAGAAAACCATTTATTGGGAAGAAAGAAGTGGGTGTTGTATATTGTGATGCGGTGGGAGAACTGACTTGATTGTTTTGCGTTTGATTGCAAATGTTGCGGTTTAGCAAGAGTCGCCACCGACTTTTCTTTTATCCAAAAGGAAAGGTGAAAAAGCACAGGAAAGACCTTTGAGATTGTTTCTTGAGTTTGGGGGGGGGGGGTAGATTATGAAAAGGGAAGGTATTAGCACCCTTTTCATCCATGGTTTTCCATGGGCTCTTAGTTACTTGCTAGATCACTTGCTTTTGTTTGAAATTGTGTTTTGTGTGGTTTTGAAAATATTTTGTAAAAGAGGTCATTGTTTAGGCAATCTTTATAATGATTCTCTTTTGTAAGAATGTATACAAAGATGTTGATCTTTTTGAAAATGTTTTCAATTTTGTAAGATGTTTGGAAATGTGTGTGTTTATTTTGAAAATAGAAAGGATATTTGTTTTGAAATGGAGCAAGTAACTAAAAGTAATCTACCTACTCAAATGTCTTTCTTGTTTATTTTCTTTTCTTTTGACATTGTTGTCTTACCATTGATTTGGTAAGCAACCCTATCTTTGGATGTAAACTGGATGGGCGTGGATCATCGTATGACCATGATTAGCAATGTTTGCAAAGTATCTTAGCATTTTTTGATGGACTAAGATCATATTTGTAAGGCAACTTTGAATAGCGTCATCGAGGGACTATGATCTTGTATTTGTTTATTTTGTTAAGATACCTTACATGCGTAATATGCCCATTTTTGTATAAGGCAACCAAGTGGAATAACCCTAGGGGTGCTTGTGTGCAAGTGTGTCATTTTCATGCTTGATTTTTTCTTGAATTAGGGTTTTCTATTTGATTGGTTTTATCTTGCCATACAAACCCTAATTACTAGCATGTTATATAAAAGCGATAAATTGTGAAATTTAAAGATTGCTACGCTATTACAACATTTGTGGGAGGGGGTATACAATTTATAATTGGGGATTGCAATAATATAAACCTAATTAGTTTATTATAACCAAATTAAATATGTACAAATATTGGAATAAATAATATACAAGATAAATTAAATATGCGAAGATGTATGAATGCAAAGAAGATTTTGTTTGGTTTTTTATGTAGAAAAAGTTTTAACCTAAACCTAATAAATAAATCAAGATTATCTCAAATTAATTAGGAAAAGAAATTATTTTTTTAGAAAAGAATTTTGAATAAACCCTAATTCTATTTGATTAAAAGGGAATAAATTTCTTTAAAAAAAAGTAAGTATTTTTTTTTATATTTTTGTCTTGAAAATAAAATATGTCCCTATGAGATATTTTGGTCTCTTTTTTATAGTAAACAAAATATTTAATGAGTATAAAGAAAAATAAATATTAAACTAGTCCTAATTTTATTTACAAGGTTTATTTAATAAAATAGGTAATATATAACTAAATAAAATATTTTTTTGTGAGAAAAATAAAATAAAATAAACTAAAATATAAATCTATTATTTTTCTATTTTTTATGATTTTTAATATTAAGAAAAACATATTTAATAAAATAGAAATGAAAATAAAATGAATAATAAAAATATATGGGCCAGGGGTGCTGCAAGTAAACAGGAGGTAGTATGTTAGAAAAAATCACAAGGCCCAATGAAACAAAAAGCCCAGCGCTGCAAAGTGACAAAAAATGGCAAAAATGTGAGAAAAAAATGCAAAAGGCAGGCGCCAAGGCTCGAATCCATGACTTATGGCATTTTTGCGCGCTGCCTTACCACTGGGGTGGCTGTACATCCGTTTATAGAAACACAAAGATAAGTATATATTAGAAAACACCTTCTGAAGGAAACTTCATCTTCAACCTTGAGCCATGGCCGGACCACCTGTATCTCTCTCATTTCTCCATGAAAATGGAAAGTCCAAACATGAAAATTATGGTGTTTCTTCCCACGAGTTTAAACATATAAATTATGTAAACTAACAATCAAAGATCAAAGCTAATTTTACTTGCCCTAATTTGAAACGTAATTTTTACAGAAATTTCAAATCAAAAATTCTCTATACACAGTTAAGATAAATGAAAACTATGAACATGGTTGGCTTTAGGGCAAGGATATCTACATTTTGTTTTCATAAATCAAGACCAAAGGATGCTTGTATGAAGAGATAAAAGTTTGAGTTTTTACCTCTTTCAGTTGAGATCGTGAATGAGTTTGAACAAGTATTGAGAAGGCATGAGGATCTGCTTAGCTTGCCTGGACCTTCCTGAGTGTATTCCAATCCTTACTTTGCCTTGAAAGTTCCTGAATCTCCCTATTCAAGTCAACCTGCAAGCTTGATATGTAAAAATGGCAGATGGAGGAGGAGGAGTTACAGTGAGGGAACAGGGGTCTGGAACACTTAGATATGACGTATATTAAGTGTTTAGGTGGTTAAAACTCAAAACGCACGAGTGGTTTTTGAGATGGCTATGTATGGTGCAAAACTGTCAAGCTATGGCAGATTTTCAATGTCAAAGTGTGGTCTGGTTTGGTAGAGGTTTCAGGCAAGTTGCTTTTGGTTTTGGCTTTGCTTATGTGCAGAGAAAACAAGTTCAAGGCTCAAGGAGTGGAAAATTGCAAAAGTTATGCTTTATCAAAATGGAAATGGCACTTTTGTGCCAAAAATGGAATTGTTCTTGTACAATGCATTCAATGCTTGGATAAAAGCTTCCAACAACTGTGAAAACATTTAATTATGGAGTGAAAGTCAAGTTAGGAGCCTGCAAAATAAGATTTTTTCAGCATGCTTGAGGATTAGAATTTTGTTCTTCATGAAATGGCTTGAAATCAAAGTGATAAATCACCAACTTCATCTCTTCGATTCTCCCTACTCAAGAATGATCTCAAGGAGTTCTTGGACATTTTGGAAAGCTTGAAATGTTATATACAAC